>MU400510.1:0-740806 GCA_022578965.1 Xylaria sp. FL1777
TATAAATAATTTTAATAATAAAAGTAATAATAATAATAAAAAGTTAAGTTTTTTATTTTAAGTTATTATTTTAAGTATAATAATAATAAAAATAAATATTAAGTTTGCTAATAATAATATTAATATTAGTTATAATATAATTATTTATTTAAAACTTTAATTTATTGTTATAATAATAAATATTATTACTGCTTTAATTATTATAATTAATATTTATGCTAGTTTAAAAGTTATAATACTTAATATTTAAGCTGTTTTTTAAATTAAAGCAACTAGTTTATTTTATAGCATTAATATTAGTATTAGTTTTTTTTTATTACTACTGCTTAATTTTTTTTTTTTTACTACTGCTTTTTTTTTAATAAAAATAGCTAATAAAAGTGCTAAAGTTTATTATTTTAGTATATTACTAGTTTTAAAAGTTTTTAAGATTTTTAAACTTAATTTTTAACTTTTTGTTTTTAATAATATAACTTAAATTTAGTTTATTAATTATTAAGTAAAGTTTACTTATATAATGCTATTTAGTATTTTTATTTTTTAAATATTTTTTTAGTATACTTTTAAAAGTTTATTTTATAAATTGTTTATTATTTAATTTTTTATACTAATATTTGTTTTTATATATTAAGTTTTATTAATTAAAAAGCTATTAAAGTATAATAAACTTATTATATATTAATATAATAGGTTTGTTTTTAAGGTTTTAATTTATAAGTAATAATAAGATTTTTAATAGTAGTTTATTAAGGAGGTTTTTAAAGTATTTTTATTACTATATATTAATAAAGGTTTTAAAGAATTAAAAGTAATAAATGTATTAATGCTTAGTAGTTATAAAAAATTAATAGCTAAAAAACTAAAACTAAGTAAATCACTAAATATAAAAAGTATATAATTATATAAACAAAAAAAAAGTAAAAAAAGTAATAACTTTTTTTAAATTATTATAAGTTTAATAAGCATTAAATTATTGTAAGCTTAGTAAGCTTTAAATTATTATAAGCTTAGTAAGCTTTAAATTATTATAAGCTTAATAAGCTAAATAAATTATTATATAACTTTGGCTTTAGCTAGCAAAAAAAGAGGTGCAAAGTATATATAAAGGCATTAAGCTGCTTTAAAGGCCACTTTTATGCTAATTTTATAACATTTAATAGTTTATAAAAATATAAATAATTAGCATAATAAAATGCTAACTTAATATTTAGCTTAATTTTAGTTATATAGCTAAAATTAATTTTTTAGCTTTATATTTTAAGATTAATTTAAGCATTTATTTATTATATGCTTATTAAAATGTTTTTAGCTAAATTTTTATATGTAAAAATAATTAGCTTTAATTTTAAAAGCATTATAAATAGTTGTTTGTTTTTTTAAAACATAATAAATTTAATTAAATTATATAATATATTTAATTTTATATTTAGGTTATATAAATTGCTGTTTTGCTTTTATATAGTAATATAGTTAATATATTGCTTAATATTTATATAATAATATAGTTAAAAAAGTAGCAAAATTACTTGCTATTTTTTTTATTTTGTTTTTAATATTAATAAATAAGTTAAAAGTTTAATTTTTATATATAAATAAATTAAATTTTCTTTTTTTTTTTTTATATGTGCTTATTTTAGCTAATTAAAAAAAATAAACTAAATAATATATTTATACGTTAAAAAAAAAACAAGCATAATACAAAAAATAAATCTTTTTTTAATAAATTAAAATAAAAATATATTATATAACTTTATTATTACTTTAACTAATTTATAGTTTGTTATAAATAAGTTAAAAGTATAAATATAATTACTAATTAATATTAAATAAGCTTTATATAATTATACGTTTAATATATATATATTAAAACAAAGTATAATAATCTTTATATTATAAGTTATTTATATTTTATATGTTTAAAAGAAAAAAAAGTTTATATAAAGCAAAGGTTCTTTTTTATGTGTAAGAACTTTGCTAGCATATAAGCTAAGCTAACACTAAGATTACTTTAGTTTATGCAATAGCTCTTGCATAAAGTGATCTTTATGCAAAACCTATTGTACGTATTATACATAGGAGTTGCAACCAATAACCAGTTATTCCAACAATATTACTATTTATAAAGCTGTTATATGGTTTAACTACTACTAAACAGCTTTTGTTTAATAAGTAAATCAAACAGTTTTTATGAACATAGCTGCGTTTGTCTCATGCCAGCGGCCAACGCGCCTCTGTGACGCGTTCAGTTCAGTTCAAATCAGATAGGTATAAGAACTCAATTAACAATGATGCTCTCTTAGCGCAGTAGGCAACTATACTAGTATAGGTAAGTACCTAGCTAGGTAGGTAGTCGAGTCAGAAATGCCTCAGCTCCGAGAAAACGCTTCGTTAATTTAAAGACGGGGCAAAAATGCCATCGGGAGACTCCACTATTGAGCCGGATGTTTCAGCCTACTTCCTACGGGGCTTTAAAGCAACTTTGGGACCGACCTGCGCATGTTGTGCAGGCCAGTTAAGCTTAGTGTAGGTAGGTAGTTTGTCAGAATTGCCTATATACTACGTATGCATACTACCTATACTAGGTAGTTCATCTACATGTACACGTTTCGAGTTTTTTTTTCTTCCATATTACACTATGGTGGCATGTGTCCTACATAATCATCCCGTCAGGGCATAAACTAACTGCCCAATCAGAATACCTCATCTAGATTCAAACTATGATGTGGTGGTCAAAAGATGCTAAAGAACCTCCGAAGTTAATATACAACATCATGCACCAAATATAGGGCATATGGTTTAGTAGGTATACTGAGCGTCTTTCAGGGGGGTGTATGCAACGCAGCAATCGCCTCCTACACCACGTCCATTTGTATCCAGAGTTTGCGGCCCCTGAACTGCTGCTGTACGGTGTACCTGCATTAGGGGCCATCGATGACCCTTCTCGCGGTAGTGTCATAGCTCTTGTCTCGGCAGCTCACCTGGAGACTCTTCCACGTTCCGGGTCGTCGTTCGTTTTGGGGGGCTGTGTACATACGCACGCGTACTAGGCAGTCCCGGCAACAGAAAGAGGACGACTGGGATCTTGGTCTCAAGGCTTAGAGGCCGAAACGTGGGCGGGGGTTCGCATCTACATACAACGTTGATGGATGCGGGTCCTTGGGATCTCTCCCACCAACCCGAACAGACAAAACGGCCCAAAGCATTAACGGTCATTTTATTGCCGTTTCAACCACTTGTACGCCCGTCCCCCCTCGGCCGATAGTAGTTGGGATGGATATATCATCGCTTCAGGTCCCCAAGGCGGGCCGCTCGCGTTTCTCCAAAGCCCTTCCTACCCCCCCAGAGTTCGATGGTCGAACTCAAACAACACCGCGTGAGCTACCAGGAGCACCGCCAGCACCGCCGCCGCCGATGAAAACCGCTGCTTTAACCACGAGCCCTTCTACCACGAGCCCTTCTACCACGAGCCTGCGCTCAAAAGCCTTCGACTCTCCCTTACCACCTCTACCTATTATGGCGGAACCCCCACGGCCCCGGGCTCAGGCTGGTCCAATTCCTAGGAAACCAGTGGCACAGTTGCCCACTCCACCAGCCAGCGTTGATCCTAAAGCAAAATCAAAAGCGGCAAAGCGGCAGTCATCCATATCAAGCCTGTTATCTGCATATTCACGCAGCTCGTCAGACTGGGCGCGGAGGTCTTCACATGAAAGTGACTTCACAAAAGAGAGTGAGCCATCGTACTCACCAGAACGAGAGGGCGTGAACAGCTTGCCGCCTGTGCCACCAAAGAAGAGCTTGGACATAGCAAATGATATCGTTAGTGACAAAGCAAGTGAAATAACGTCCTATACAATTATTGATCACTTTCCACCTCCACCTCCCTTGAAGAACCCATCACGACCTCGAACACCGCCGGGTACTGTGCGCCCCTCAGCTGGGTTGAAAGACGAGGAGGGTGGGTCGGTATCGTTGTCGCCGCCATCATCACTTAAAAGCGGGTCCCCGCGGGCAGGTCGAGAGATCTGGCGGAGGAGGGCATCGTCGAAGTCAGATGCCAGCCTGGTCATCGCCGAGCTCAAACTACCCGCCTCAAACGGGTCTACAGCTTCTACCTCGCACCCCCCTCCGAAAAAGGCGGAGCCTACTCTACTTCCTCCCTTACCTGCCAAACCAGATCCCAAACCCGTCCTACCTCCTCCTCCTCCAAAACAACAGCAACAGTCCACTACCACTTTACCCCCAAGAACAACATCACTCCCTGGTAGAAATATTCGACCTACTAAGCAGGCCGAGCCATCAGATAAAGGCGACGAGATGGGGAGGCTACGGAAGCTTACCAAGCTTCTCCGGCGTGATAACGATGGCGATGAGGAGCAGAAACGACTACAGAAGCCATTACCCGGGAAAAGCGAGCAACCTGAGCATCAGGAATATCTGAATCCACCGGACATGAAGGGTAAGCCCGAACCCGGCAAACCCGAGCCTCCCGCAAAGGACAAATTCGCGCAGCAGCAACAGCAGCAACAGCAGCAACTTCGATTAGCTGACGCGCCAGCCAATGCGCCGACAGCTGTCGCTGTGAAAGAGAGTTTGTCACCGGCCTCTTCTTCAGATGTGTCAGCCCCACCCCCCAACGAGCCCGGCAAACCCTCAGGTACGGCGATTCTGCGTCGTCCCGTTGGCGCGGTACCTGCTCGTAACCTTAATCAGCCAGAGCCACAGTTTGAGCCCAGCAACGAAAACACAACAGGTACACTCATCGCGCAAAATACCACTACTCAGACCCCGACCACCCTGCCACCAATCAACAAAGCAGGCGGTCTTCCTCACCCGCGCCAACGTCAACAGCCACCACAGCCACCACCATCGACTTCTCCTCAGTCTCTCCACGGTCACGGCCCCAATTCCCGTAGTCCCACTTCGACTACGGGAGGCATCCCGGTACCTAGCTCCACACCTGCGTCTCCGAGCCAACTTGCAGCTCCAACCGTGCCCATGGCCGGGTTCCGCCGACCTCCCGATGCCATCAGTACGGCTGCCCCCAATGCTCAGCCTCAGATTTCGAGTCCGGCGCCGCCGAGGACTCGCGTGGGCCTCGAGGAAGAGAGCTACTCGCTCCAAGAATTGATTGCCTCCCCTCCGGCAGCATCCACACTCGCCCCCAACTCACCTTTCCTTACGCAGCCACCCGCACCTATCAATGAGCTAGAGACCATTGCGCCACACTTTGGATTGGATGTAAGGGCATCAAAAGAAGAACTCTCTGAACAACAATCGATGAGCGCTGAGGCGGCAGCAGCGGTTGCCCGCTTCCCGCGCAGGCAGGGATGGAACGTTGAGTGCACCGTCGACGACGTGTGGCCCTCGAATCCCCTCGCCGAGCGACACTATCACTGTCATGTGAACCACAGCAAGCTCCTCGACTCGCGCAACACGAACTACCCTCTCTCCTGCCAGACTTGTGGTGTCGCCGATGCGGAACGCCGCTTCATGTGTACCTTCTGCAACCTGCGCATCTGCCAATCGTGCGCCGACATCCTGGTCGCAAACGGCCGAGATCTGCGAGTCGTCATGGCGATTCTCAGGGAAAAGGGCTTGATGCACGGGTGGGACGAGCATCCCAAGCGAGGTGCTGATCAGCACACCTGAGCAATATTCTGAAGATGCTAGAATCTTTTATGTCGCCCTCCCTTTAGCTCCGGCTTTGGTCGCTATGACTCACATTGGTTAGTGACCGCCACGGCGTCACTGATACGACACGACACGATATTGTGAAAAAGGAGATTACGATTTCTCTTGGCAACCTCTCTTCTTCTACTTCCCATTTTTCGACTTTTTGATTCTTTGTACAAATTTTGGATTACAATACCCGCCCACTGGACAAGGCGTTCTCATAGCATATGTCCAGATATTCTCATGGTGGATATAGACGAAGCCGCAGGGCTAATGCGGCCTCTGGACTGGAAATGAAGACAGAAAGAAAGATAGGGTGTGATGTTTCGCCTTTTTTTTTTCAGCATAAGACTAGGCGGCGAAGTATGGGTTAGTTCTAGAAGGTTTAGGACGAGGAAGAAGACGATGAGGGTAGCATGGCGTTTTGTTCGTCTGTTTTATTTGGCACATGAGAGAAGGAGAGATACCATGGGTGTCGATGCATCTACTTCTGGTTTATGATATGGTTCGGATTTCTCTTTTTCGGGCCTGGTCTCGATCACGACCTTGGTCTGGAAGTATAGTGGACGGATGTCAATGTCTTCTGATGGTTGGATATGCTACGACAGACGGTCGAGGAATGCGTCTGCCATGACATGACGTACATTCGGGAAAATATCGGATTGCTTGTAAAAATGTGCCGCGTACATAGATGATCGAGATTCAAATATGAATGTCTCGGCTAGAATAGGCTACTTACTACCACTATTGGGAAATGCAACGTGGAATCGGAAATAAACACCGCGGCAGCATGCAACCTGTATAGCTTTTTCCGAGACATGACATCACGCGAGTTCTAGAACGGCAGCCTTTATCCACATAATTTCGCTGGTAGGGACGATTCACTATTTACTGGATTTACTAATATCCCGGCGTATCTACATTAGCCTGCTTGTTGAAAATTGCCTATAAATGCTGCATACCTTAGTTTGAAGATAGTATTGCATGTAATTGCACGCATAATAGTGCTGTACCTACATATCACAACTATAGGCATCCTAGCCTTGTGCCAATTGATTATGCCTCGAGATACTAGTAGGATAGGTACTTAGCACGTAGGGCTATCTGTCTCATATTAGGTACAGACTTACTAACCTATGTAGATATTCTTAGAAGCTACATAGGATACCTAGTGTCTAATGTCATCGAGAACGTCCTACATACCTGTAAACTACAACTTAACAAACAATATTACGGCGCTATCAACATCTAACCTGTCCAGGTACGTATTTTCTACGATGCGAAAGTCACTCTCTTACTCGCTTGCCTTGGGATAATTGTTTAATTTCATTTCATTCTCGAGCCTGTTATCACATATCTGGGTAGGAGGTAGTATCCTAAGTAAATACGTAGGAGTGAAATCAGATGTGTACCTAGGCTATGGTACCTATTCTAGCCCCTCCAACTGCCCCATATTCTGTCCCGCGCTACCGGCCCTTGCCGCTAGAGTTAGGTACAAGCACATCTGCACACTAGGAGACTAGGGGCGCCCTAAGAGAGCTAGTATATCTACAGTAGATAGCTCCTTAATATTTACTTTGAATTGCCTAGCTTAGTCAGTAAACAAACCGAAACATTTCGTAACTTTGAATCCCTCACAATGAACCATGTCCTCAACAACCGGGCCCAGTCGAACACGCTCAATTCGGAAACCTGCGGTCAATGACAATGAGCTAGGCCCCAAAAAGCTCGCTCAAGGTCGAAATGAGCCGAGGAATGTATCTCCAAGTCGGCTGCCTATGAGGCCACCGACCACTCGATCAACCACCTCATCTACAACGGCTTCATCTTCGACAACAACAACACGGACGAGAGCACCAACGGGCTCGACCTTGAGGCAGGCTTCTGGAAGTTCATCTACCAAGGTGTCGAGGTCGGCCGGACATGAAGCTCCGGCAACTACGAAGCCATTAGGTAGAGCTCCGTCGGTACGTCAGGCGCCGTCCAAGACGACGACGACGACGACGACAACAACAACAACAGCATCCTCCAATGGCATAGGCCGATCAGCAAGTATAGTTAGACCGAGGTCTTCAGCGGGGCTTCCGTCCTCAAGCACTCCAAGAGAGCGTCATCTGGGGCATTCCAGGGCGAAATCGACCGTCACATCTCTCACCGCCGCCACGACACTTCGTCCACTGTCCCACGCGCCTTCAAGATCAAACCCGAGCCCAGCACCCTCCACCGCCTCATCCGCTAGTACAAACACACACTCCACGAAATCCGCAACCACGTCGTCATCGAGGGTGCAAACTCGCTCGCAAACGCAACACGCACGCGTGCCTTCACAGTCACAGCCCCGCTCCCAATCATCTACCACAGCCGCAAATCTAGCAGCACGACGACCGGCATTCAACACCAATCAGCAGCACTACAGTCCTGCCAAATCCCTCGCCCCGAAACCCCTAACATCGACCTTCCTCGCACCCCCCTCGCCGTCCAAGCAACCAGTAAACGTCGCCCTAACAGCCGAGACAAGCCGCCTTCAGACTGAGCTTCTACAGCTATCTCTACTACACCGCGAAGCGCACTCTGTCTCGGTATCCTGGCACGAAAGTGCCCGGTCCAAACTCGGGACGCGCTTCCAAGAGCTCGTGGCCGCGGACGAGGCGCTGCGGGCCCTCGAACGAGAAGGCGCCGAAGAGAGAGGCTTGGAGGACTTGATTCGCTGGGGAAATGCCAGTGCCGAAATTTCTTCTGACGAAAACAGTGGACGAAGCAGGAAGAAAAAGACCAAAGCGGGAAGGGGGGTTCGCGAAACTGATAGGGGTAATAGGGATGGCGATAGGAACAAGTTACCCCTTGACGAGAAAATCCGACTCCTCGACCAGATCCTCAACGGTGCCTGGGCCCTCGGCGAGCCCGGCGGACGGTACCAGCGTACCGTGCGCGCCTTCGAAGACTGGGCGTTCCAGGTCTCTGAGATCCGCGCTGCGCATCGAAGTGGTAATATCGATGGGCTTCTGGCCCGTGGCGGCGGCGGCGGCCGAGAGGAGGAAGTCGCCGTCTTCGTGAGCGACCTAGACGCCAGCGCCTGGAAGCGCGATCACGCCGGCCTCGTGCGGATGCTCGAGGCGTGGCGGAAGACGCTCGTCCAGCTCGGGCCTGTCGGCGGCGATTCAGACGACGAGAAGACGAGTGGTGAAAAGGGCGAGAACCAGGCTCCGGCTACTGATGCGAAGAGAAAGCAGCCTCTCTCCGGCCTCGCGCGCACCCTGCGCGGATGCCGCACTTTGGTCCGCGATATGCTCGCCGAGCTGAAAGTCATGGAACAGATCGAGCTCGACGCCCTGGCGGCCGAAGAAAAGTGGATGGGGCAGATGGAGCAGCGGCTGGGTGCCGAGGAGGAAGCAGGTGATTCACGCCGAGGTGGGACGGAGGATGTGCCGCCTTGGAAACTGCTCGCGTTGTAGACGAGATGCAACTAGATCGCTATAGCACTCTCAATGAGATTTCTAGCGTGAATTCATTCTTCAAGTAATGCTCTACAGGTGGTACAAATATGGGGAATTGCTTCTCTTCCTATTGTTTCCCTGGATAATACAATTCTCACCCATTACATAATGATATAATAGAAGGCAAATAGTCAACCAGAACAAGCAGTATAGAGAACTAGTATGTTCTTCAGGTAGATAGAGAATAATACAGGCTATAGAACCAACAACGACGGTTATAAATACCATATGATAACTTTGGATTAACCTGTCTTGTCTTGGTGTGGAGTATATACATGTTTTCTCTTATCTTGCCACTAAACAGCGTAAGATAAATATAATATTAATTGACTAGAGAACAGGGAATGATATTTTAGTGGTTACACCCAATAGTCGACGACGGAATTATTCAGTGGTAGTGCAGCTCGGGATTCGGCCTGAAATTACAACGACACCGACACTCGGGGACTGGACACTCGGAGTGTCTCGTGAACCATTGGCGTGCATGGTCGAGATGCAGGACGTGGTCGCACTTAAGACAGAAGGTCGGGAACTTTGCGGCGAGGCGCACTTGCGGGTCTGACGAGAGCTCGGGTTTGTCGGAGCGCGGGATGCCCACGATCTCGAGACACACGACGCACCGTGGTAGGTGCCGACCGCAGTTCGGGCAGCTGACGCCGGCGTTGATGCTCGTCGCCATCAGGGGGTTGGAGTGCCCCTGGGTCTGGGTCGGGGCCGTTGATGTAGACGGACCGCCCGTATTGGACCCTCCTCCGCCTGCTTTAGAGGCGAGCTCATACTCAGCATCACAGTATACGCAGCGCAACGCGATCTGACGTGAAGGGGGCTTGATTGTAGGGACACCGCGGAGTTTGCTCTTCTTGGTGCTCTCGACCTCGAATTTAGTGCGCTGAAGGAACGCTTTGTGTCGTTGCAAATACGCCCTGTAGGCATTGCGCCAGACTGTGCAGCGGTAGTCGTTGATGTACCTTGGTGAGCATATGGATAGTACGAGCGTGGCCGTCTGGATATCGTTGAACTTCTCGACATACTTGGCGAAGATGTCAACCAGGTTATCCGTTATACCGGTTAGCACGATACCCTCAATATCGCCCGTTTCAATGGCCTTATTCAACTCATTATCTAGCCACTGCGTGAGCTTGTCGTCATCGAAGTTTCGAAGAGCTATGTAAGTACGTTCGCGCAGCGGTAGCGATTCTTGATTTGCAATCATCTCCCAATTATCAGTTGCAATTAGCGACGAAATGGCCCGAAGATATGGATCAGTCTTGGAGGCGACAGCATCGTCAAAGTCCAGCTGCTTGTTGGATAGACTTTTGTCACCTCTCTCCATAAGTTGGAGAGCGAGAGAGACGAATAGAAGTTCCGGGTACTCTGAACTTGCCGTCTTCAAGATATTAACAGCTTCCGTGATATCACCTTCAAAGAGTGCACGAGCAGCACCTTTCGTGAACGACGATGAGTTCTTTTCTGACGCTGGGACCTTTGCATAGTCCTTCCATTCAGAGGCTATAGATGTCTTGCCCCACTCGCAAATGCGCATGGCTGCTTGCCTACGCTCTGGTCTCTTCGTCTCTAACTTGCCATAGCTTGAATCTTCTGTCTTAGTGTTCGACAATCTTTGCAAACCGCGGTCCCACGCCGCATCGTCCGGAAGTGTCGATCCATTGGCTAACCGAGACGTTCCTTGACGACCTGCACCGAACGTTAAATCCGTATTCCTAAGTAATAGATATGCAAGACTAACCTAAATCTCTGGTCCATATAGGCACTACGCCTAGAAAGCTATAATCGATCCCTTGAGTTACCATAGCATCGTCATAAGCTGCACTCGAGGCTCCTAGACAAACACGTCAGTCTTTACCTACAACAAGAAATAAACCGCACGTACTAGCCACCCAAAGCCACAAATCCTTCAGCCATGGATCGTCAGATACGATATTTATATTAGCTGCATAATCAAAGAGATACTTTTCATACGAGCGAAGCAGTATGACATGATCTAAAACAATCTGTGCTGCTTTTGCAAATCCCTTTGTATTAAGTGTCGTTGCCAGGAGATTTTCATGGGCTTGTCGGTTCGATACTAACCCAGTGCCCTCGCCAGGGGTAGTTTCCCGAGATTGATAAGCATATTTTCTTAAGACAAGAATCTTGTCCGCTGTTGTGCCTGCGTCAGCAAATGATTGCGGTAGACTCTCCTTTGCTTCAAAATCCAAGACTTTATCTGTCTCTGGAGGAAGTGATTCTAAGACATGCGAAACAATAGTCGCGACTGATTCCTTTTCGTTGCCGAATAACGGGGTATATTTGACGGCGTCATCGATAAGGAGTGATCCCATAATTTCTGGGTACTGGACAGCATCGAACTGCATAAGACTATGATAACTGGTGCCCTCTTACGGAGTTGTCAGTTATGCCGATCCGTAAGATGGAGGGTAAACAGCGCACCTTGGAGACCACGATATGGCGCTTGCCAGGGTACCATTTTGTATATATGATCGGAGGTAAAAGACGGCTTCTCTAAGATCTCATAGGCCCCGCTAGCACGTAATACCAATGCTCGAGGCGTCACTGTAGGTGAATTGAGTGTGACCCAATCAAAAGACACGATCTGATCATGCTTTCGATTCTCTTTGGTAAAACCCATGTCCAGCTCATAAGAATTTCTCGCCTCCAGAAGCTCTGGACTTTTCTCGTAGTGGCTGTCCATAGAAACGAACTCCTTTGTCGTTTCTAAGACTCGTAGCTGTCCTGTTCGGGAAAGCACGGCTAACAAGCCACGATGATCTCGGCAAAAGCGTATCGAACGAACAAGAGAGCCCCTGTCAAGAACATTGCTCGGATTAATGTCGATTGCCCTGTCCAAGCTAAGCGCCGCACCCCAAGGTAGGCCATCTGTATCTACTGCATCAAGATAAGAGGGCGACGATGAATGTCTCGAAGACATAGCCCGACGATCCCATATGACAATACCGGGGCGGTCTAATGAAGAAGAGGCAAAATAGTTGCAGTCTACATAGTCGATAGCTAAATTGTTGTTACACTTGGTCTGGTAGTTGACGACCGCACCATTCGGGTCTCGCTTTCGTCAGTTCAGAGCATGAAAGTTCAGGTAGATAGTGTAAGTACCTCTAAGGTCATAGATTCGTATGCCCTGATTCTTAATCCCGACAACTAGTGTCTGTGGGCTGTCCTCGAAGAACTTAGTACTAGACACGGTGGTGGCAGGCTCGAAGCGATGCATGGAATCGCCCAGGATAGACCCATCCAGCGACAGCCATGACGTATTTGGTTTGATATCGGCGAGACGGCTGATGTCCCAAATCTGAAGGCATTGGTCATTCCGCACGCGCTCGAGCCCCACGGCCAGCAGAGTACCCGTGTTGAAGGCGATAGCCTGGCAAAAGCGAGTGAACTTCAGCCTCTGTTCCAAATAGTGGTTGGTGCTGTCGTGGAGATTAAGGATGTTGATGGTACCCGAAGCAGTGCCAATGGCGACGAGTCCGGGGTAGCGGGGGGACCAGTCATAGGTGCTGAGAGGAGGAATATCGTCGAGTTTAGAAACCCTTTCGTAGTCGAACCTGCCACGCCGTGCATGGCCGGTAGGCTTATACAGTTGAACAACACGGTGTTGCAAGTTGACATGCAAGAAGTTGTCGTCACCAGGGTTCGGGGACCACTTGATGAGGCCGGGCTCAGGCCGGTCCAACAGCTTGGAGTTGGAGTACTGGGCCATGTCGAGGCGGCACAGCTTCCCGGTCACGGCTGTATTATCTCAAGAGGCAGTGGCCGTGATGTTTATTTGTGAGCTGAGCCGTCAACGAGCAGGTAAGCCGGGATGTAGTAACAACCAGTACACATGCAAGGCGGCGTTGCTGGCCAACGGTGTCAAATGACTTGATGGTGATCCATCGTTTTAGTTCTAGCCTATGGTAAAGGAATGTGCTTTATGACGAGGCAAGGCCCCAACACTCCAATCATCTGAGCCGAATGCTAGGATGAAGGTGCGACAAACACGCCGGTTTACTTTATTTATTTCTCGACGATGGAGTATGGATTAACTGTGATGGTACTTACCTTAGTAGGTACTTACACACTTCCCCTAGCTGAATAAGCCTAAGCAAGTACCAGTACCCACTTAGGTAACACAGTCAGAAGCACAGTGTTATAGGCAATGCGGAGTCCCGACTATACTGCCGGCATTGACCAATCACAGAGCCTTGCCAGCAGTCCCCAGAAAAAACCATAGCGGGAGGTTTATCTTGCTCTTCTTGCTCTTCTACGTTCATAACCCTCAAGAATTACAGCTACGCACACCGGTCGAGCCACATAACATTAAAATACCAAAACGGGCTCAAAGAGGAAAATTTCCGAGTTTAGCTCCGGACCCTCGGCCGCCGGTGAGACGCGCGAACGCATTCCCTGCTATTAGCATTGGCTGGATGCAGAAACGGGCGAGAACAATAGACAGGCGACTAAATCACCTGGCGCGTTTGCTGGCTAACGTACGAGATGATCTTGAGAAAGATATGGTATATCAGAAACAGAAGATTGACAACCGCAACCGCAAGAGGAAGAGAAGTGACATGATCAGGAAATGCCGCGTAGTTTGCCTCTTCGTTAAGTGATGATCTGGCGGTCTCGACCACCGCACTATCAGATTGAAAATGTTACGAAGTTTTGAAGAAGAAAGCGGACCAAATTGCAAAATAGCTCTAGACACAGCTCGAAACCACAACGGACGAAAGAGAGGAAGAAGCTCCAGGCCGACTTACACATTACTGAAGTCTATAGCCTATAGGTAAGACACTTCCCACACTGAGAGCACCATATCAGTCTGTACCCCTAATCATCACTTGGTCCGGGTGTCCAAGGGGGAGACAAAGCAGAAGACGCAAGTGCGGCAGCACGACCCTCAGATATAGGGAGATTACACGTAGAGAGGCCTAAAAACGCAGCTAAGAAGGGTAATTCGGCAATTATATAAATTTAGGAGCGAAAATTAGCAGTGAACTCCCAGAGTTCACTGCTATAAGAACGGCCCTCGAAACATTCAGATTCTGAAGAGGGTAAGGGAAACCGGCAGCAATTATCGGAATCTTAGACTCAAGTAGCCGCGATGACAGCCATGGTGGCTTCTTTGCGGAAGCATGGAGAGAGAACATGAGTACTGTGACATGACAAGTGACATATCACGCCCGAAGGTCTTGTGTCCGTGGGATAATGGTCACAAACCTCTAAATTAGCATACCTATATGACTGCAATCGGATATCTCATTGGATACCTATAAGTATCTACATACTAGGTAAGACTATGGATCCAAGCCTCTGTGGTTGTGCATGTTTGTCTCCCGGCGGTGCTGCAGAGCCCCTTTGTCCAATCAGTGGCCCTGGTGTGTAGGCGGCACTTGCAATACCTCCGTCCCTCCGTCAAATATACCTGCAGTCATGAGGCTCTTTTGCAGCCATTTTCACTGCCATTGGCAGACTGGCTAGGCAGGTCCTACTACGTAGTCGTCCAAAGTCTGGCAGAGTCTCATTGGCCACTTCCGATGTCCAGGTCGCTACCTACACGTAAATAAAGGTAAGTTATCGGTATTATACCGCCCCCATTTTCCATCACGCCAGCCTCAACCCAACCCCACCATTTTGTAGACCGCGGGTTTTATACTACAATGCTTACCATCCTCCTCATTTTGTTCAAGCGTACTAGTAAATTCATCGCTTCTGTTTTACGGGTGTAACTCATTAAGCTGTAAACCTCGAGCTTCTGCCAATCGCTATCTCCGTTCTATATATATAACACAGAGAGGCACTCGACAATGGCTGCTACCGGCGCAACTGTCCCCCCCGCTACATTCGACTTAATCGCGACGTGGATCGGCCAACAACAACAAGCTTCAACACCATTAACGGACAAGCTTCGAACTGCTCTTCTCGGTCTCGAAAGTGCTATTGCAGCTGAGCCTGCACCTCAATTGGAGCCTGAGTTAGGTGAACATAATTGGATAGGCCTGCTCCAAGGTAGGTCCAGACATACACTAAGACCCCATCTTCATTCACATTCACATTCACAACTACTGCACTTCGTCATTTTTCAGCCTCCATAACCTCCACTCTAACCTCCTCTATAGAATACAGAGCCGCCTACCGTACCAAAGGCACCCAAGAACTCAAGTTCACTGAAACCGAGTTCGTGAGCCGTGGAGTGCTCCGCTGGAAGTGCCAAGTGACAATTGACGAAGCACCGGGGGTAGCATTTCCGTGTGCGGATGAGAGCCTGCTGTCGTTCGCACGCAAGAAGGATGCGAAGAAATATGCTTCCAAATGTGCTGTCGAATGGCTCCGTGCAAAGGGACATATGCCAGAGAACGGCGTGAGATTCCCCAAGGGCTTCATCCCACCCCATCAACAGCAGCAGCAGCAGCAGATCCAGTCCAAGAGTCAACAGCCACAAACCTCAACTAGCCCCCCTACACAAGGAGGACAGACCCCTTCACCCGCGAAAAAGCCTCCCTCGCCTCCCGCCAAGCTCCCCTCATCCCCTTTCGACGACAGCCAGCCGTCAGCCGCGAACCAAGTCACCGAGCTATGCAAAGCCCTAGGCATAACACCTCCGAAATACGACATCGAAGCCACGGGGGACGGATTCTACAAAGGCCGCGCGGATTTCGGCCCCAGCGGCGACCTCCTCCCCTTCGACGTATCGCAGCTGACCAACGTCGAGAACGTGATGGGCAAGAAGCCCGCGAAGGAGATGATTGCTGAGGACCTGCTCAAGCACCTGCAAGAGCTGAAGCAGACGCGCGACGCGGCTAACCGGGCCTTCCTGGAAGGCGGTAATGAATAGGCTTCTTCGCCCTTTCCACGCCTGTCGTGGCAGCAGCAGCAGCAGCAGCCGCCGCCACAGTGTGGCCGCGCTTAGTTGGGTGCGGGCTTGAGTGAGCTGGTTGCTTGACTTGTGCCAACGACGATGGATGATGTGGAATGAGAAGGACACGCTACTAGCCTTAAACAGATGGATGCGTGTTTGGGGAGGGGAGAGGAGAGGAGAGGGTTATGATGGCCTGGGGGATGAATTGTTTGGGTTAAAGCAAGCGTGTTGAACTCAATTCCTAGACATAATGACGTGAAACGTAGGCATGACTGCGATGGTTAATGTAGAATATTTATATACATTTTAGTTAGCGAACCCTTGACCTCGTCGCCTTGTATCAAGATCGAGTGACAACGTCGGCAGTGTTCCTCTGTGTATGGGGCTGAATAGAGACGATAGCAATATCTACCCCTATCAAAGATGCTCCTGAGGGCGTGTATTCTGCCTTTTCACTCTAATATCTAATCTATATCTTTTTCCGAGAGGCATTAGCAATAATCCACGGCCCCAAACCCACGACACATTTTCCGATTTAAAACTTCTCTCCCTACGAACCTCTTCCCCTCCCCCTTCCACCCCTCCGTCCACCACCACCTCTCCCACCCCTATCCCCACCGCCTCCTCTCCCCTTCCCCTGAGGGACCCTAGCAACAACGCCATCCGGCAAATCAGCGACTTTCTCGCCGTCCTTCCACAACAAGCCAACGCCCTGGCGCCGCCCCCTGACCTCCTTGAAGTACTTGAGCGGGACGACGCCGTCGGCGTCTCCCTCAGTGAGCACGACGTTGTTCTCGCTGATCCACCACTTGATGCCACCGTCGCCATCTCCATCACCAGCACCAGCACCACCACCGCCATCCCGCAAAGCCCTCTCGACATCCACGAAGATGAGCAACTCCGCGTCGGCGCGCATGCCGCTGATGACCTTAGAAGACTTGCCGCCCTCGTCGCTGACGTCGTGGACTTGACTGCCAGCGCCGTTGGCGCTAGCGCTATCGCTATCGCCCGGCACCCCCGTGCCGAAGTGGACGTGCGTGCGTCCCATCTTCTTAAGCCCGCCGGCCGCGACGATAGCGGGCCAGAACGCGAAGTAGGTCCCGTGGACCACGACGCTGGGCACGTTGCCCGCGGCCGCCGTGATGGGCGTGTGTAGGCCCTCGGACGCCACGGCGATGCTGTGGCCCTGGTTGGCGCGGATCAGCCAGTGGCTGGTCTCGTCCTCGCTCGTACTGTCCGCGGTGTCCGGGTTGGGTTTCATGCTGAAGCGCTGCTTTGCGTTCGTCGCTACTTCGCTTTTGATCTCGGCTAGTGATGGGTTCAGGGCGCGGAGACGCGGCCATTGCATCTGTGATGTATTATTTGTTAACTTGATATTCTTTGGCGTTGTTTGATTAGTTCTTTCACTTCTTCATCTGGGAAATGTGAGATATGTTTTTCTCTTTTCAAGTCCTGAACGTCCTTGTGTAACGACTGACTCATTTCCCCGTCTCTTGCTCTCCTACCGCATTCGAAGATTTGAGGGCGGGAGTGAAAGGGGCCCGTCTGAACAAAAAAAGTCAAGAAGACCGGAGCGATACGAAATTCAGAATAGGAAACAATAAGATATAAGAATAAATCACTCACAACCCGATCCAGCGGCGCGAACCCCTCCGCATCGAGCTGAATCCCGGCATTCTGCGCCTGATGTCTCAAGAGCGTCGACAGCGCCTTGGAAATCTGGACCTGTCTGTTCCCGCCCGCTCCCCCGCCTCCGCGTCCTCCGCGTCCTCCACCGCCACGGCGATTTCCCCCTCTGCTACCCCCAAGTACGCGATCCTCGATGCGGTCCGCTGCGTCCTGAAAGTCTTCCATCATGCTGTATCTGTCTTCGTCGACGTTATTGTCCGTAGCAGCGGTAACAACGTGTCCGACGTTGAAAGTAGGAGTAGTAGTAGAAGATAGCTTGATTTTTGCTCCGGTGTTGTCGAGAGACCTGATCCTTCCCTCGCTCGCTATTCTCTTGATATCGGCCCTCAAAGTTCTATCATATCTGTCTCTTCGTTGCAACTGGTCTTCACCACCTGATCTGCCTAGCGTGGCCGTGTTTGTTAATGTCCTAGGTGAACCTAATTTCCCACGGCAATCTCTCGCTCGGCTCGTAGACGGCAGCGCACCCGACAGCGCACCCGACAACGAAAGTACCCTAGCAACGCTCAAGAACCGGTTTCCGGTTCGAAGCACAGATGTCCGCTCCCGACAGATGCAGCGACGCAAGTGTGGGAACGGAGAGTTGTACACAGCGGACCGCCAACCGACGGGTGAGAGGGACGAATGAGTGCCCGTCAGTGGTGAGAGAGAAAATGTGGTGGGCGGTATGCGAGCCAGATTGGCAGAACGATGAGAAAGAAAAAAAAGGAGGACTTAGTTGGAAGTATGTGGTGTTACTGAATGAAACGGGGGATGTTTGTAAGTTGACGTTGAAATAAATACCCGTTTGTAAATCGCACCAACCAAACAGTTTTAGGCAAGAGCCAGCTGAATTGAGGACCTCCACAACTCGGCCTGACTCAACCGTCTAGGTAATCGGTCAACCACCGGAATGATTGCAGATTTGAGCACGTTGAGAATAGAACAAATTATTTCGAAAACGACTGATCTTCTTAATTATAAATACTAGGGGGCATCAGAGGAGAAAAAAAAAGAGATACGAAAATGAGAGAGCCACGCATTAGCTGTGAATGAAACAAAAGGCCTATTCATCGCAACCATGTATTTTTATATAAACTAAGACAACCAGCTTATAAAAACAACCCAAGAAAAGCTATCCGTAAAAGGTAACTCTTAATCATTAAACCAGGGATGCTGAATATTTTGTCTTGGTGTTGGTCGTATGAGGAACAGTTCTATTCTCCCAGATTTACAAGGACGAGAGGATTTGGCTGAGAAGTTAGGTACCATACTATACATTACTATCGAGCCTAGAGACAAGACAAGTGTAAGCTACATTGCCAACATTCCTTTATGGCAGTATTAACAGGTGAGCTTTCTTTCTCACTATACTATGCATGCGATTCAATACCAGAAGTATCAAAATACTGATGATAGAAACCCATGTATTCTGACAGTCACGCCAAACCCCCATCTCTCCATGATAAACAACAATGCTTTTTTCCAACCAAGAAACGCTTAGAGTTAATACAATGTAACTGCCACTAACTGCATCCTCGTTGCGGTGCATATATTAGAAATGTGTGGCTTGGTCTTCACTAGACGCACCCCCAAAGGCTATAAGGGGATTTCCTGAGATTTCGGCGAAGAAGGGGTATTTCTGAAGATAGTGTGCGGGCAAAATAGAAATCAAGAAGAGAGGCGAAAGGCAAAAGAGGAATATAACGCCTATTTATGCCAGATGCGAGTTACAGATAACACCTTTGTCAAGGGACAAATCTAAATGTACATCGTCGTTATGATCGTGACGTTCGTATGAGTGTTTATCTATAATAACCGGTTGTTGTCGTAGAGGGTGCCGCGATCATACTCTGCCGGTTTGCCGCCCGACGATTCATGCTTCCAGAGCGGGCAAGAGAAAATTGCCGCTGGGGTCGATCTTCGGCTATCCTATCTCCTTCGGGGGCTGTTTCACGGCTTGGCGTGGTACGGTCAACATACCGCCTGTTCGGTGTCAAAATAGCTGATGCTGATGTAGGAGTTGACACTGTTGCGGGTTGTACTAATCGTGTATTAAGTGCCGTGGGACCAAGACGCCTTCTAGGAAGAGCTGAGTTTGCTAGCGTGTCTGCTTCTTTTGTAATAGGAGGGGGAGGAAGTTGCGATATGTATTCTCGTGGCCGAAGACCATTAACTTCAGTTATGGCGCGAGATGCTGTACGGAACCGAGACTCGTCCTCGCTATTATCAAGCGTTGCTCGACGCCCACGCGAAAGTCCACGCGAAAGGATGGGTTTCCGATCCGTTAGATCCTCGGGCTCTTCGGTTCCAGCACGACGATATGTTAGAATAGTTGATGTTCTACGCCCATCTTCAGGTTCTTCTGTTCCAGCACGTCGAGCTCGTGAAAATAGAAGCGAGCTTTTACGGCCTGTAGTAGTATCCGTTGTTGTAGGAGCATTAGTGTTGTACCGTGGGCTGGGTAGAGCGCTAGATGCGAGAATAGTGGCTCGTTTTTCTTCATAGCGGGAAGCAGTCCTCGGGCTTGAGACGGGTTCAATGGCGCGGTTTGCAGGAGCACTTGGTCGCCTCTGTGTTGCCATCCCCGAGAATTGTGTGATTGTAGGGCTTGTTACTGTTACTGTGGTATCTTCTGAAGGCGGTGCAGCGATTTGTTGATGTTTGGATGCACCTGCGTGTTCACTGAGGGCTAAGCATAACTCTGTAAGGCTGCGACAAACACTATCTGCCTTTTTTCTTAGTTGGCGGTCGGTGACTGTTCCAGTACTACTGCCGATGTTGCTCGTCCCGCTAGAGATTGGTCCTGGCTGACCAGCAGTACCCATCATGGCGGCGAGAGCTAAGGCATCGATGCTTGCGGCTTCTAGAGCATCGTAAACCTCAGACGTGAGGAATTCTTTAGATTTAGCTAGAGCCGAGTTGAGCAGCGGATGACTGTCTTTCGGGAGAGTTGCCGTTTCCACGCTTTGTACTACGCTCGACGCACCACGTTTAGGCGATGCGGATAAGGTAGTAGCATTGGTATGCGCAGTAGGTGGGCGTTCGTCAGATGCTCGTGATATAGCTGCGCTTGAGGTGGGTGGAAGCTTTCCTGTCAGCTCGAGGCGATGAATCCGAGATTTCAACTCTTCTAGCTCGTCCCAAACGGTTGAAGGTGCAGCAGTAGAGGTTGTCGAATCTGTGCCTTCGATAGGAGCTGGGTCGCTGAGCTGCGCATCCTGCTTTTGAATATCTGCAGCTTGTGGTACCAGAGGTGATGAGTTGTATGCCCGAGGATGGCTGTAGTTCACGTTTGCTTGCTTGAAAGTTGCCGCCCGAGATAAAACGGCCGAGCCACGATCAATGGATGGTTGCCGTCGTCGATGTCCGGAAGTAGTCTCAGAGGAATCCTGGTAGGTTAAGGTTCGTGGAGTAAGAGGAGAGGCTCGGATTGAGGTACTAGCGCCTCTGAGTTTGAGGTCTTCTGAGTGTGGTTCCCTGGAGTGTCCTCGGTAAGACACAGGTGGACCTGTTCTCTCCCCTTGATCATAGCTAAGCCCCCTGACCCGAGCCTCCTGTTCGGACAATCGCCGCGACACCCGAGGAGGAGAAGGGGATCGGTACGAAGGGGATTGGTACGGTGATATGGCTACGGAAAGTGGCCGACGAGCACTACGTGCTACACGAGACTAGAGACAAGTTAGTTGTTACTTAAGTTTGTGGCAACGGCCTCCCAGCAAATACAGCCAGTGCTCGCAATGTCGGCACGAGGTATTCAATAATAATTTTAGGAACTAAGCGCAAGGGAGGGTGCAACAGTGGAACCGTCGAAGACAGTTAGACAATGGCAGCACTCTACTTACAATTGCATTTGATTTATCCGCATGGTACGTCTTTGTACCATCGGCTGTGCGCTGTGAGGCGTCCTCACGGGCGATCTTAAGAAATAGGTCTCCGGTATCATCTCCATCCGGTCGCTCACCGGCTGAGTCGGGTGGCGTCCACTGCATGACCTCGTCACCTCGTCTTCCCTCTAAGGCACGTAGTGTTCTGTCGCGGTGGTTCGAATCACCATAATCGTCGCCTCCGTCGTAATTACGCGAAGTTCTGAGGTTCATGTCGAGCACTAGGCTGCGTCGTTCACCCGAAGATCGGAAAGATCGAATAGGTGGTATAGATGCGGTGGTCCCAGACCCACCGGTATTGGTGCGCGGTTTGTATGACACAGGTGGCTTCCTCGATACAGAAGCCCTCCTATCATCTGGAGTCGTTCTCTGTAAGGTCTTGGGCAGTAAAAGCTCCCGCTGGCCGGAAAAACTCTCCCTTTTTGGCGCCTCGGCGGGTAATCCGCTGGAAGCGGCGTCAATGTCTTGACCTGAGGGAGGAATCGGAGAGGTAGGAGCGCGTCTTTTTAGAACCGTCACGACTGTCTCAGTAGACGCAGAGGGCGATCTGACACCAGTAGGGTTCAGTAGAGTGCTGGCGGTATCCAGTGATGCGGATCGCGCCAGATGGGTTGAGGATGTGGCTGCAGGTAAAGAAGCCGATTCAGGTTGGAACGTGGATGCCCGAGACCTGGCTGGATCTAATTGTTCTGACGGCGGAGAGGGTGAGACAACGTCGTGGAGGGAATCGCGATTTTGAGTGGTTTCGGTGCCAGGCGCTGTTGGTGGGGAGAATTGATTCACCGTATTTGGTTGTGTTTCGGGACGCTGATCCGAATCAGGTGAGACAGGCGAAGGCGGGATGCGGCGGTGCTGCTGATGCTGGTGCTGATGCTGGTGCTGCTGCAGCAATGAAGGTAGAGCAATTGATTCTTTGTTCAGGTCGGCGAAGCGATAAGCCGGCAATTTGGAGGGATTATGGTTCTGGCGGTGTGCGTGCAAGACGCTGTGTTGGGGTGGAGGAGAAGTGGATGGAGAAGGATGACGGGAATTGCGGTCGGGCGCTGCTGATGATGATGGTGTTGATGATGGATGGAAGGTTTGGGGGGCTTGGGATGGTGCGGCAGCGGCAGGTGCAGGTGCAGGTGCTTGTGCGTGGGCCGAACCCCAAAACCCCGATCCAGATCTACTGGTCAGTGCTGCTGCTGCTGGAGTTACCGCCGTCGCTGCTGCGCCTAGGGCCGGACCGTCGCTGTTACCACCATCACCACTACCAGCACTACCAGCACTGTCGGGCGCGTTTATAAGGGCCCTATCCGTCGCTGTCGCGACGGTCGTGGTTGCTGTTACGCCTGTACCGTCTCTAACACCTGCTGCTACAGCGCCTAATAAGGAAGACCCATGGCCGGGAACTGCATGGGTCGGCTCAGCAAAACTCGAGTCCATCTCTTCTTTGTTCCTTGGCCCCAGCTACTTTGCTTCAAAGTCCTGGACGCCCCAGTATTCTTGTTTCGGACACCTCTTGAATGGGTATTCTAGCGTCGTATTAAGTTCGGTCTTGTGAAGCGTCTTGAAAGAATGAAGAAAAGGAATATGTATCATGTGTCGCACAGCCGCGCCAGACTAGTCGTCCCATAAATAAAGTCTAACTCTGGGACCAGCTGCGCAATGAATGGGATTAGGGGTGAATGCATGTAGCGCAAAGGGCTTCGGGTAAAATGATTTCAAGCTGTCCAAGTAGTCGAAGCAGGAAAAGACGCTCAGAAATGGCGAGGGACTGACGATGTTTGGATCGAGAAAGCGTTTCTTCCATCAGAGGGCGCTGCAAAGGGTTTCACAAAACCAAGGAAAATTTACGAAAAATGTTAGGGGATGATTGTGATTGTGTTGCTGATCGTGCCCTGGTATTCTTCCCACGTCAGGGTCCGAGTGGGAAAGGAACCGGCGACTGGGAGCAGATGTTTAGCTGCTTGTTGCAAGGGTCTTCTGGAGGCGACACCGTACATAGTGTAGTGTAGTGTAGTGGTACCCGATGCCCCCAGTCAGGTTCTCCCCTATTTGATGAGCGGGCTGGCTCGTTGTCAACTTTGACACTTCACTCCATCGACTTGGAGAGATGGAGAAAAGGCGGCCCGGGAAGAGGGTCATATGTCTTTTTGAGGTCAGGTCGAAGCCGGATCATTCAGGCTACATGAGAGCATTACAGAGGCAGTGTACAGAGAGCGTCAGAGACCAGCTGACCGGCCTTGCTTTTGTCGAGGGATTTTGGTATTCCGGCACCGACCGGCCGGTGACGGACGTGCATCGTGTGTGCCCCTTTCTTCATAGCCTAGCTCGGTCCATCCATATTCGCATGGGCCCTTGGACTGGGGCTTGCCTGGGAGATGCACGCTATCATTACAGAGTGCACCATCACGCTGCGAGTTGGTAGTTGGGGATTTCGGTCAGGAGAAAGACTACCTGTAGGCTGTATGCTGTAGGTGAACTACCTAATCTACACTTACTCAGATATGTACCAGCCCAATGCCGGACCAGAAATACACTCGTATACACGACGTAAGTAGGTAGTCTACAGTTGTTACCCTCAACTACACTCTCTACACCATACCTATCAATTCTTTTGCTGTTGTTCTACGTACGTTAGGTATGACCTACACTACTCCTGCAAGTGTTTGGTAGCCGATTTACAGATCAACTAGTGTAGATACACAAGGCATGTTCCATGAAACACCAATACGTGGAAGGGAGGTTGGAAGCACCCGCTCGCCAGTTTGGGGACTTGGTAAGAGACTAAACGGGTCGCTACCGGTGCAGCTATCACCCATTCGGGCTAAATGGCTACCCAAGGCAGGGGTATAGGCTGGTAGGACTCCCCAGTTCAAAGTTCAACCGACCGTCCCGCCCCTGTTTTCATATATCTTCCGGGCAGACTACTGCCACATGAATGCATGGATATTGCAGGATGAGGAGGCCCGTGTGCTGTATCCTGAACCTATATAACAAATCATTAAGGTGTTGAGTAGAATACGGTGAGCTGCCATGCACGAGAATCGGGTTGCAAGTCAGCAGCAGTAGATATTCCAGCATCGACGTGGTACAGACTGTGTGGAACGAGTGATGATGGGAACAACAGCATGATACATATAGTTGTTTGAGGAACATGGTACGTTGTTAGACCGCCGTCGTGTCCAGCTCTGAAACCCTTGGGTTGTCGCAGTGGTCAGCATACCGGCACCTATTCATGTTTTGGTGCCCTCCCCCATAATGAAGTGATATTGTGCTACGTGCAAGAAATCCCATGACAGCCTATAATAATCCACACCAAGTTCTATCCCAGAGCAAGGTGCAATGTCAGTTACCCAAACAAGCTATTGTTGGTGGACAGCTCTCAGTAAAACGGGACTCCTTGATACGTATGTTTAATACATATACACATGCTAGATTACCGTGTTGATATTGATCTCTCGAGGGGCCTAGTGGTTAAAACCTTGCCCGTCTTGTTCCCTTGAATATCGATTGATATCTTTCCTAACTGGATAATCGAAAGAGTTGAGTGTGACCATCATCATCACTTCGTCTTACCAATACCGAATTACAACTGATCTTGAAGCAGGAAGATCTTGATAGGAAGGGTGGACTTGAGATTGTTTGTTAGTACTAGTTATGGTGACTGCTACACTCGCCTGTCCATTATGCACACATGTTGAGAGAGCAACCTCGCCGCATCATTACGGTGAGCCGAAGCCTGAAAAGAAAATTCATTTGTCGACTTTGTAGACAAGTGTAAAAAATATTGTTCAGTCCAAGTATCTTGCTGCGCACAACAACTGCAAGCCACTTAGCACGTCGCATTAAGGTAAGAAAAAGAAAAAACGGCGCGCGAATTGCATCATCCGAAGTGCCATGCAGGAGCCATGTGAATAGTGGGTATGAAGCTAGAGAGGTTGCATCAGTCCTCTCCTCGGGAAAGGAAATAGACCACCGTTTCCGTACTGCGTAATTCGTTTTTTAACACGGGAGGTTTGACGCTACAAGCGTATATGTAGTTATACTGGTGTGCATGGTTACCTGGCCGCGCCATGGTATGGTACGATGAGTGCCCGTCTGCAGGTGATATCGGAATCTTAACACTAACAATTACATGGAACCAACAATTTGCGAGTATTTTTCTGCCTTCATTTACACTACACTACTCACGTATGCGTAGATACTGAGTAAGTGCTCTTTACGTATATATTATGTAGATGGTGTGATATCGCACCTGGAGCTCGGTTATACCCTGCCAGGGCAGGGCTCGCTCTGCTCTCCGAACTGCAGGCCACAACCGGAAATTCGAGGGGCTTTGCAGCTCGCTTACCTTTGTCCTGGGAGTCAATCAAACTGCTTTCGAAGCCTCGTGACCGGGAAGTTGTAGGAGACAGCATAGTATATGGAATTGAATTGTCTGCTCACGCCTCAGAGAAGAATTCGCGTGCATAAAAGAAGATCGCTTTTGCACGAACTATATAGTGTGATCTGTCAACTTTGTCCTTTGGCTTGAGAGAGTAGACTCGACGTTCGACGATGGTATATTTTCAAAAATTTGGGTACAGTTTATATGTAGAGATGTGATGTAGCCATGTTTATCACTTGGCTGTATAAAAGTGAAAATCAGGAATCCTATAGCCTATTTCCATAAAGTCCTGTTGTTGCTGGGATATTGAACCCAGATCATCCTGTTTTACCTATAGTTAACGTAACCTTACGCATACGCAGTACGTAGTAGGTGGTGTTGCCGGGACGAAGAGATCCTTGGCCATATATTACAGATGAACATTGGAGGAGGTCTGTTTCTAGCTACGGTGCAGTAGTATAAGTGGAGTGCCCTCCTTCTTTGGTCCAGGTTGTTTGGATAGAAAAAGGTATTGTGGTTCCAGATATCCAACACTAGCGTTCATTCTCAATCTTTATAAACAAAATTCGATCTGGAAGTTTATATGGATGACCGTGTTCATGCAATTGGTAACACGCTATTCTCTGTGTATAGATTTCCATCCGGCTTATTTGTAGCCTCGCAGTATTACTTTGTCTGGCACATACACTCTTACTAGTACAAATCGTCAAGAGAGTTACCATCAGTTCGCGCTGACATGCCATCTCTCAAACCTTGCTCGTAGAAAGCCGAGCCAAGATCTGGTTGTCTCGCTAACAACATACGTTACTAAGTAATGGTTATCTCTAACCAAATTTAATATAAATGTATGCATATGATGGGCCAGGGCTGGGGAATGTTGTGGGGGACTCCCTAGTCGAAAACATCATGACCTTGCGAAGTCACTTAGTATTGGTAGAGGAGTATAGTAAAGGCTACTTATCTGTAGTAATTGGCTTTTTTATCAAAAAGTGACAAATTTGACGTACATGTATTATCTCTAAGTGTAATAACGATCTTCCCATTAGCGTCTTAACACTCGACCTGCTTCAATTCATAAACTATTCGGAAGCTTCAGGGTGGGTTACCTGGTAATGCCAACAAAAGTACAGGCCCAGCATCTCGTTAAAGGAATCGCAAAGTACTAAATTAACGCCACACTAAAGACAGACGACCCAGAAGAGGATCACGGTGAAGCCGTACAACTAAGAGGCCCACGAAATCCTCTCACTACCCGGCCAGCAACACTCAAATCGAAGCATTGCTTAGTGACGCCAATCCCAACTGTTCACATTGTAAGCACCGGAGACCGATGAAAACGGTCATCAAGGCTTGCTGTTGAGGCGAAGCGTGGCAATAACCACGAATGTTTACTGTGATACACGCATTCGGTTATTTGATGCCTCGGTTCGGGCCCATCAGATATGCTATGTAAGTAGTATAGATACACTAGAAAACAAACTAACAAACAAACGGAGCCAACAAGAACTCACATTGAGGAAGATCTCAGCCTCAATAACGTAATCTATCAGCTAGTGAATAGTCTTGGCGCTACGCTCGGTCTCGTCACGACTAGTCAAGCATCCAGTTGAGGATGGCTATTTGCACCAAGCATAGTTTACGTTAGTCCCAGGCTGGTGGTTGATATGAGAGGAGTGAATCAGGTGGAGGTTCGATGAACTTCACGTTTCAGACTTGCCAAGCCGCGATTCAGACACGTTATCAACTAGCAGTGGAGTTATGTCGACGTCCACCTGAATAGACCTGAGTGCCATTACCCTAGCTTCAAGATTAATGGGTCTCTAACTGCAAATTGTCTACCTTTGGACTCCAGTTCACGGGTATATACTGCCTGGGGATTAGATACCAGTGTAGTACGTGTTTGCGTATATCGCCTCCGTCCTCCAATGCTAGTAAAACACTATCACAGGACGGTTGATGATTTTGCCTATATCTGGCTAGGTAAGGTGCGTATTAGTATGTAGTTTAGAGGAAAGTAAAGTTTCAGAGCTCTGTATCATATGCAGTTAGGCCTCATCGCGCTTAGTGTCCTCTCAACATAAAATGATTAAGTTCATTCTGAACCTTTCAACGAAGGTAAAAGTAAAAGCATAGTGTACTGCGTATGTGACAGTAGTCTTAAGCAGGTACCGTATTTAGTGTACTGTGGGGAGGAATACCTTGTGTAGTGGAAGTTCATTCACCTACACTAGACTAATTGCATCGTCATCCTCCGCAACTAACAATTCCTTCAAATCAAATCTATATATAGCCCCCTGACTCTTACGAAAACGGAAAATGCTCACTCGTTACCTAGGTAGCCCATGGGAGTCCCTTGCGATTAAGACATACATTAATAAGACACATCCTTTACGTATCTACAGTAAGTATGTACTTTTTCGTCGTAACCAGGTACTGTAGCTTCTGGTGAGAGATGAGTAGCTCTGACAATGAACTCAACACCGGAAGCCAATATTTGACTCATAGAATGTCAATTTTGCCGCAGGCATCGTTGACGTTGACGGAGTTCGCGGTTCCCCTCCGCCCGTAATAGGCAGTGGTTTATTTTTGTCTCAAGTTATCTGGCCGCTTTCGCCCAATATACCAATGAAAGATTGCATTGGCGGGTCCTGTGCAGGCTACCACTGCACAAGGAAGTAGGTCAGAATTTGAGTGAGGCTGCGTAACCACGTGAAGATTGTATAGCGGCATCGAGAGGCTGTGGTGATTTCCAAGACGGCGGATAAGACATGTTTCCTATAATATGGACCACCCACCACTTGATTCTAGAATTTGTCGACAAAGAACAATTGACTGCAGCGCAAAGCAGGCGAGTACTGTATCAAGAGCCGCCCACAGAACATCTCGCGCTTCTGGCTTCCGCAGGATGCTCTCGATAGGCTTGGCGGCGTTGCACTGGACAGAAGAGGGGCTCGATCAGCGGCTTCGAAAAATGACGGGCTACTGTACTTGGGCAGATTGGACCGGAGCACGCTGATTTGTTGAGATTTGGCGCCGAGTTGGCTGCAGGGGGCTATTAATAGAAGCTAATCACCAGCAAGAACCCCTGTTCCTAGTGGGCGTCTCGTTTCGCAAACATCAACCCTTGCCCAACAAGTACCCAGGACGACCACTCAGGTGTCGAGATGCTCCTCCATGCCTCAGCGATGTGGAGGCCGTAGAACTCGGCATACATATGATGGAACACACCATCTGCAAGTACCGCAGAGTCGTGTATACACCCACCACGCTCCAGTACACCGTAGCGAGAGATAGAGGCACTGCTACGCCAATTGAAAGGGCCATCGGGAAGTACGTATAGAATGTTCTCGTGTGTTATTTGCTCGAGAGAAAGCGTCGATGCGTGGACGTACGGGACAGCGCAGGTACAGTGCACTAGTCTACTGCGTATGTAGAGGATAATGACGATGATGTTATGAAACATATGGTTAGAGGTAGTGTAGGGGTGCTTCAGCCGAGTACTGACCCGAGCAATACCTAACCAAGATCAAGCCCTGTGACAGGGCTCTGAACAAGGCCCTTGAAAGAGTGGGGCGCTTCGAGGTACCTATTCTGCGTAGCCAGAGCAGCTGAGAAGGAGATCCACCAAGTGGGCCACGATAGTGATCCATGCCCACCCCAAGTCGTCCATTTGTTCCCCAGAGCGGTAGTCGGTGCTGGGAGAAGACGTAACAGGTACCTCTGCCATCCGGATGCGCTATTGCGCCAAGAGGGACCTCACTGGTCCTGCAAGCGCCAGGGCTAGTACCATGTACACTCGACTACATACTACGTACATAGATTCCGTTTACCGCTGCAGCAGCACCGGGGGCTACGACTCTGCGCCATCCACCGCGCAACTAACGCCTGCGCCCACCTAAACCCAACTAACTCCCTTTCTGACCACTGTGTCGCATCCATTCAATCTCCTTTCCTTGTGCTTTTGCGAGATCTCTCCCCTCTCTCCCCAGCAGTGACCGGCCTGTCCTCTAGTGTCGAATTGCGGTAGTTCATGTGCATCGCTAGGCATGCGTGAGTGAGAAATAGACGTCTTGCCGAATCCAATTCCCGCCGCTGCTCTTACATCCACTCCACCCCGTATATTCGTCGTCGTCCTCGCCTCTCTGACTACCTACACATCCTTCGTCCTCGCAACCACGGCTGGTGGTACCATTTGCCATTCCTAGTGTACCCTAACCCTCAGGCGCCTGCTCTACCTGGCAACCTGCCCCGAGCAACGGATGTTCGTCTCTTCCCCTGGTCGCCCGTTTTGGTAAACCCAAATCCCACTGTCCCCCATGGCCCTCGACTTGTAGCCACCCGAAACACGCACGCCTTTCTAATTTTACCTCCATTGCCTACCATCACACGCCCACCATTACACCGCCCGTCGTCGTACACACTTCTCTCATTTGTCTCTCTTCCCGTTTCTTGCCCTGGCCTGGACGCTTCCCCATCTTTGCCGAATCTTGAAGCAACAGATTAGTTAATCCTTAGACGTTGCGCGTGCCGAGTTCTCTTTGTCGACGCCTTGGCCTCAACCAGAAGGCAGGTTCAGGGGATTTCGATCGACAGCACGGTTTTATTCTGAGACTTGCAAGTGAAGGAGCGAGGTGCATGAGCAGGATTCAGCAGCGCTGTCCACTATTAGGTCTTGGTTATACCGCCTTTTTTGCGATCGCCATTCCTTTCAACAACATTTTACATACATTTACCCTTTCAACCTTCCGACACCCGATTCCCGATACAACCAGCATCCACCGTGCCGGGCGAACGACATCTTAACAGAAGGAGTAGGGGACGACCTTGGCCCTCTATCGTGTGGATTTGGAGAGAGCTGGGTGTTCAGCCACCACTTGCGATTACTTTTCATCGTCAAACATGCCTTCCGCCGCTGCTCGACGAATGTATGAGGACCAAATACCCTCTTTGATGTCCATAATAGATCCAGAAAGTGAGAGCATAGGGGATAGGGAGTTGGTTACAGTCGTGGAGCCGAAGTTCATGGAGATGGGGTCGTCATGCGCATCTAGGAAAATGAACGAGAAGGCTCCCCAACAACCCAGCCAGCATCTACGACCCGTCCCATCAGACCCGACTCACCGGCACCATGATAGCACGTCAACACAGAACTCAGACTCGGCCGATTCTTCCCCTACGCTTACCACGGATACTTCTTCGCTGTCGGACCCTTCACCTTCATCGTCGCCCGACTCACCTGTTAACCTGATTCCCTTGAATTCATTTCCTTTGACCACCTTTGGAGAGCTGCCGACTATGGACGGCCTCCAGATCGACCGCAATACAAACACAGCTAACTTCGAGAGGCCTATGACGTCGCCGGGCCCTAGGAAACCTAGGAATATGAAGGGCCTATCCATACAACCGCCGTTCGCGGCATCCTCGAGCAATACTTTGGTTTCCGAGCCTTCATCGCCTTCCTTCATCAAGCCTAGAATTCCCGGACCCAGGAAAAAACCCAGTCTACTCAGCCTCAAAACCGATTCTCAGGGACTTAATCTTCGCCCCATGGCTTTGGAAGTACCAGGTTCACCTAGCCTCCCGCCTATCTTACAGCGCAGGTCTCTAAAACATTCGACCTCATCACCCCACATGCTCTCAAGCCTGAAATCGGCGACATTTGGCCCGTCTGGCGGAATGACTTTTCCCACCGTATTTGAGCGAGGGACCTCTGGGCTGTCGGAAGTATTACGACCAACAAAGCTAGGAAATATAAGCAATGATTATGGCTCAACGATTATAGAAGAAGACTCCCCAATCAAACCACAACTGGCAAATCGAGCGGCTATGGATTTTGAGCCATTCCATGACGAATCGGAGAACAATGAGGATCAAAAGTCCCCAGGCTATCCCGATGGCCCCATTGCGATATACAGCGATAATGTGTATCTTTACTTGGAACCTACTGCTGAGGAGGCTTCTAAATTCGACGTGGTAATTAATGTTGCTCGAGAGGTCCACAATCCATTCGCGACTTCAGCTACCGGGAATAATAATGGGACAGGTTCGGGGCCATCGGAGTCTATGGTTGAATCACCAATACCGGACACGGCAATGACAAATGACAGCTTTGCAACCGCATTCGAATATCCACCTCGTGAAGAGTCTGGCTCAGAAACACCTACAACACCCAAAGCAGTTTCATGGAACGAGCCTGAATACATTCATATCCCTTGGGATCATAACACTGACATTGCGACGGATTTGATGACGCTTTGCGAAACGATTGATAAGCGTACCAAGGAGGGCAAGAAAGTGCTTGTACATTGTCAGCAAGGCGCGAGTCGTTCAGCAAGTTTGATTATTGCGTACGGTTTATATCAGGACCCGGGGTTGAGCGTTAATGACGCTTACTATGCTGCTCAAGCAAAAAGTAGATGGATAAGCCCGAACATGCGGCTGATGTACTGTTTGCAAGATTTCCAAAAAGAAGTGTCAAAGAAGAGACTGCCGCTTCGGTCTGTTGCTTGTCCCAGGAGCGGAAGAAGTCCCACCAAACATCGACTGACGCTGTCGGCTGATGCTATTGGCGTCAAGCCGAAGGAACCTATGACTGCGCCGTTACCCGATGAAGAACAAGATGTCTCGAAAGGTTCTAGCCCAGACCGAAATCCGTTTCATTCTCGTGGAAAATCGACGCCTAGTATTGAGGCAATCTCACCCGGGCCGTCTTCTGCGCCGTCTAGTTTCTCCTGGTTAGAAAATGAAGAAGGAAAGAAGTCGGAAACTATCGGTCGCTTCAATTTTGGGGATACCCTCGAGCCACCAATGGTGTTTGAGCCTAAGCTGGAGTTGCGGCAACAATCGATATTTCCTCCGAGGTCGTCGTCTTTCTTCAAACCTCCGCCATCTCCTGGGTTTCCTCAGAATTTCCCGAGCGGGCCTCAACACTTTGGATTCCAAGACCACAATATTGGTTCCAAGCGGCAAAATCCATTTGGTAACCATGATGAGATGTCACCTCCTCGAGGTATCACAATAGCTCCAGCTCTATCTTTTGATGATACGTTGATGTCTCCACGGGTCGAAACCATGACGAATAACCCACTCCACGATTCATTTTCAGGATTGTCTGGGATGAAATTTGTTGAATCACCACCGACACCTACCGAGAGTCTCTTCTCTCCACGAGAAACCATGTTCCCTCGGAATCCTTTGTTTCCCTTTGGACGTCCTTCTCAGATGGCCGATCCGCGGAGCCCCCCTACTAGGGGAGAAACACCAATTACACGATCCATCGACGAGATATTATAGCCATTGATATGATTCCGCACCAAGCGACTTTGGCTACTTCGAATCTTCATATCAACTACAAAGTGGCTTGTGTCTAGTCTTTCATTTGTCTGAATTCATTCGACCATCGTTTCTATGTCAAACTTTTTTTTTCTCGGGTTTCTTATGGTTGTTTTTTTTTGGTTTTTCTATTGAATTTACAGCATAACCGAGCACTGGAACGGCGATACCGGATACCCCGGGCGGCGCAATTGTGATGCGTACAAAAGTCATCAATGGGAAGGGCCATTACGTGTTTTTCCCGCTCCATAATCTTTGGTTCATGATGTCCATTGAATCAAATACCAATGTATAATCTAAAATCATCTGTGAGCAAAAGGAAAGGGGTAATCGTCACCGCGAACAGCGCGCCTTTGGCAAGGAGCCTCGGGCAAGGACAGCTGGAGGGCCTGCCCTTGTGTTTACGTACGCAGATGACTTTGGTCGGTGATCCAGGAGACCTAGCGAGTTGATTTCAGCGAGCGAGCGACCAAGCGTACATCGCGGAAGCGTGGAATGAACGGCGTTGTTGAGGAGTAGGGAGGGGGATTTGAGAAAGGGAATTGGACATACACATACACATCGTGTGGTGTTCGGGACGAAGGAACAATACACAAGTTCCTCAATCTTGTATATATAGCTCATGAACGATCAAACTAAAACATCGTGCGACCTGCGCGAATATTCCAACAAAACTTTCTTGTCCACCTAAAAGTCATTCGTATATGGTATTTTGCCTTTCAACTTGCTCACTATGAAAGCTTTAGACGAACAAATCTTACATGAATTCCGACTTTTTTTTTCTTTTCTTTTTTTGAAGTGTTGCTATATCCAGCCAATGTTAGGTAGTTTTGGTAGTGTTGTTGGGCATCCGTATCCGCGTCACTCATGTGAAATAACTGTGTGGCTATTACTGACTCTATTGTGTATGTATAACTGGGTGCAAGGAAAGGGTAAGCGTCGCGCACTAGACGTCTTGATAAGGATCACACCATTATTATATCCAGCCAATGTTGTAAACTATGGTATGATTGTGACCTATAATCGAGATATATACCTTTCTGCTTCTCTCGCCTTGGAAAGTCTTTCCTTTACTCAGTAAGTTCCACCTCTATCTACCTAGCTAGGATCAATGTGTCGTCATCATTCCTCTTCACCACTAGGATATGTAGAATAAGTCTCTCTCTCTCTTTTTTTTCCCTTTTCTTTTCATTCATTACTATGGAACTAAGATATCTACATGTCCTAGGGACCCAACCTAGAAACCCAAGAGCAAAGGAAATACTAATTTCTCTGCCTCTTTACCAAATTCGGTCTTTCTCTACCAGGAAATATATACAATGTTTTGATAATGTGATTTTACGCTTTTAAGGAAAAAGGGCTTAATCCTTTCCTAATGTGCCTATGTATCTATCTATCGAGATGCTCACGCCGACTCTATCACTGTGCTTTCGCGGCCTGGGCCTTGGCTGCCCTTTTGGCCTCCTCCTTAGCTATCTTCTCGCGGCGCGCGATGGCTGCCTCGGCGCCAATGCCTCCGAACACGAGTCCTACGCCGAGGACCTGCATGCGTGTCAGACGGTGGCCGAAGGCGACGACGGATAGCATCATGGTGAACATTTTGCGGGTGACAGTGACTGTTACGAGAAGTACGGAAGAGAAGGTCGATAGCGTGTAGACTGTACTCGTTCATTAATACTCATCATAAGGCCTCGTTGTGTTGTGTGTTAAGGCAGCGAGGAGGGAGGGGGTTACTAACAGATGAAAACCTGTCCGATAGCACCACAGGCGGCAAAGCCTAGGATATCGGTCCATACACTCGGATGTCTCGCCATAAACGCGAGCGCATCCTCGAGCTCTCCAGCACTACCAGCGATATCCATGCCTAGCCACTCACCGATACCCGTGTGGACCAGCCAGGGGCTCAGGACCAGGTAGGTGACCATGACGATCATGCTCATGAGGTTATTAGCACACATCATCTGGGGGCCCGAGTACGGCTGGAAGGCGCCAAAGATGTAGTCCTGCGTGCTATTCGTGAGGCCGTCGAACAAGAGATTGATGCCCAGCAACAGCAGTCCCCAGGCGCTATTCCGTTCTGTTGCGGCGGAGCCGTGGCTTTTACCCTTCTTGCCCGAGTGTAGCGTGAAGACAGCGACGCCGGCTGTCACAGCTGCCACGACCATGTACTTGTATAGTGGATAGCGCTTGCGGAACACGGTGATGTGCAGGAACATGACAGGTAACAGCTTGCAGCTCTTGGCGAGCAGGAAGGTGATGTAGTCAATGTGGGCGAGAGAAGCGTAGCCGAAGGGGGACGCGAGGGAGCTCGTCAGTGCGACGAGTAACAGTGGCATCAAGATGCGCGAAGACGGAATGATGGGCGGCACGGCCGAGCCCTTGGGCGTGCTAAACCACAGATACAGCGCGCCCGTCGCCGCCGCGAACAGCGACTGGATCGTATTGAGAAACACGGGATACTTGAAGACTTCGGTCTGGCCCAATGGGCCGTGCGGTGTCGTCGTGAGCTTCTCTTGAAGATACGCCCATGTGAGACTAATCACATCACCACGTTAGCCATTTCCCGTCGTTTGTTGCCGCGCCGCGCCTTGTCTTGTATATAGCCCGAATTTATGTCGCTAGATGTGCAGATAAAAACCTACAAAGACCCGTATATGCCAGCCACCGCGATCACAAGTTGCGTCGCCCCGGCCTCTGGTTTCGTGGATATCGGCGCATGCGCTGGCTGGTCGACTGCTCCGCTGTCTGGGTGGGCGACATCATGCTGTCGCTTCGATGATGGGTTGGACGATTGACGAGAAATGTATTCGGAGGAAGCCTGGCGTTCTACCGGCCGGGCTTGCTTGATACGCGCCATGCTCCCGAGAGGGATTCCGGATAGAAGAGACCGCAGGCGAGGGCGAAACGAATGACTAACTAGCAACGGGATCTAACCAAAGTGGCCAATAGGGTTATAATTAACTATGAACCCAGAGACACGATTGCGTGCTTCGTAGTTAAATGGAAATAGTGTAGTAGAGTAAGAAATTATGCCCTATGCCTCACATCATCCACGTCAAAAGAATTGCGACCACATACAAAGGTAGCGAAATGAACCCGTTATAAGTGGTCTCCAGTATCACTGATGACAGTTGGCCTTCGCGGGTGTGGCAGAATCATCAGATGAGAGATGCGAGATGCTCACTTGACTAAATCGGGTAGAGTTTTGGCTGATTAGGTAGGCGGTGAAAAGATCCACCTGGAGCTCTGCAATACTTACGCTGTGCAGTATGGGGGTGGGGGGTCCTGTAGTGCGGTAGTAGGTAAGTATCCACTGGTCTACATACAGTTTAGCTGGATCAACCAAGCCGGATCGGGCAATCACCTTCACTAGGTCGGCATACTTTCTAGCCACCTACTACGTAGGTACTTTGGCTTCGGTACACTCTAATTGCGTGCCTATATCATAATTGGAAGCCATAGAGGCGGTATTGAGGCGAGTTTCGAAGGAAACCTAAGAGGACACCCAAGGCCAACCCGTCGCATTGGAGATGTATAACCCCTGTACCACTTATTTAACTTTCTCTTTAACAGCACATTATTACATGGCAATTTCTCGTCAGATAATTCCTGTTGGAACAAGTAAGGAACACCATTAATCAAGGCACATACGGCATTGCAGATTGAAAAGTGGTTTTTATTATGGTTGCCCAAGCTCAGGCGTGTGCCCCCTTTGAGAATATCTTTCGACACATGAGCCACCACCGACGAATACCAGGGATCAGGGCCAATTTTTGAGCATTGCACTCATTCCGTCCTCGGGGCCCAACGAAGGTTAGGCTGACACGCCACTGTGCGAATATTACGGGAGAGGAAGAAAGGAGACGAGGGTCGATTCCCGGCATGTGTGTAGTGACTCCTAAGAATGTGAGTAGTGGGCCGAGAATGGGCTGACATGTATCGTAGGTACCAATGTCTAAGATGCGACTGAGCTCGAGGCGGTATACTACGAACCACCTGCCGTGATTCACGATCTCATGTAAGGCAAAAAACCTTCAATCTTGGTCGAGTGACCACAAACTGTAAATGCCCAAGGGCGGGACAAGAGTAGACTAGCCTTGCTTAGTGAAAACTAAGAGGAGTTACCAATATCCTCAACCCTAGCCGCCCAGGTAGGCCACAAGACGTGCGACTCGATCTTGGACATTTCACAGAACATGTATAGGATGGTTGGCCTTGGCAAGTCCCCATACTGTATCTGACAAACATCGAACTGGACTCTGCCCCTGGCTATGTGACATATGGATTTGTGATAAGGATTGTTTGTAGTCTGTAGAATCTGGAGTTACATGCCTGTGCAATCGACGGTGCGATTGCCAGACTACCCACGTCGTACTGGCTTGACCAGGGGCACGATTAAGAAAGCGGATAATAAGAAGATGAGCTGGTTGGTTGGTTTTCTGGTCTTTTTTCGGAGGTTGAAGAGGAGAAAGTTTATCGTTAAGTCGTTTCGTAGATATCACACCTGGAACAGGAGCCTTGCGGCAAGTCAGATCTGGAAGTCTCCCCAGAACGCAGGGTATGTTCACCAAACCGGACCCCACAGTAAAGATGCCCTAGACAAATGTATGAACGTTCTGTTTCGGCGCGAACGCCGTCCAATCCTTAGTAAAAGCAAGAACCGCCAATTACTCGGGCGGTTGCACCTGGCTGCGTCGCATCTTTTCAGCCTCAAGATTCTCGTACAACAAAAAGAGAGCACTCTCATTAGCCTTGGCTGTTCCCATAATAGTGAACATCCGCTCCCCTGTGTCATCATGTGGGGCCTGTTTCTCGGGTCAGTAACGAAGCCATGTCGAGCAAATTCTACCCTACACATGGCAGGGGCCGCAGAGCGAGCCCTCCCATGTTGTGCTGAGTAGTCTAGGAATACAACATACCTTGGCAATCGAGATGCGAGCACCAGAAGTCTTGCGAATCTCGCTAATCTTGCTACCCGCCCGGCCGATGATGCAGCCAACCATGTCTGCCGGGATACTAATGTTCTGGGTTTGAATCTCTTCCCCATTCTCATCATGAGTAGGTGGACCGCGGGCGGCTGCGTCGGAGTCGGAACGACGGTTGTTAAATTGACGCGATGCGCCATTGCTAAAGTCGGCTCCGTTTCCTGTGCGCATTACGCGCGATGAGCTATAATCGCCTCTGCTAGATGTTCCATACGGTACCCCACCGGTAGCGCCTACACCACCTAGAGACCCCGCACCACCTGGTTGTGTGCGAACGACTGGGTTGTAGAGCACGGTCCCAGTTCCACGCTGCCAGTCATCGACTAAACATTTACAAATTTCCCAAATGGCTCGTTGGATGCCCTCGGGGTTGCCTTGCAGCTCAACGATGCGTTCGGTCGACTGAGGAAGCATCTCTTTCTGCGCGACCATACGCACGCCCGACACATCTTGAATGTGCTTGATCTTAAGACCTTGCCGACCAATGATTGTGCCCATCTGGTTATGAGAGATAAGTAGTTTCAACTCTGAAATTTGATTATTAGTTTACCAAGTTACAGATCGGAATGCATAGAACTTACGATGAGTCCCACTTGGCTGGATGACGCCTCCCATCCCCATCGCCGGAGCGCCCTCCAGCAGGGAGCGAGCCACTAGAGCATATGCTCTGGAGATAGCATCGCAGCCACCAGTAATGGTTAGAACACGGTCATGGACACCTTGTACTACTTTGCTCACACCAGCCTTGACGCCTGTCTCGTCGCGAAGATCTGCAACATTCTTGCCACCTTTACCAATGATGACACCAGCCTCTTTAGACGAGACAATGGCACGGAGTGTCAATTGAGTAGCAGCGTATTCCTCATCCGTCTTAGGGGCGGGCTCGCCATCTGGACCCAATCGAGGCTCATTATCGTCGAGCTTGTAGTCCATAGCAACTGGTTCAGCCCCATTTGGCGGTGCGACATCTTGAGTACTGGACATGATGATATGAGGTGAGGTGGTGGGCGTCGTAGTGTTTTTCTTAGTAAGAAAACCGATCCGATTAAGTACTCAAGGCTGCGGGTAGTTGTTGAAGATACGGGTGAATGATCGTTGTACGCTTGCAGCAATCGATGCACGCGAGGAGGGTCGGCGGAATAGGTTGGTATGCGATGTAGGCCTATGGATAGGACCCCAGGACAAGCTGCTTGTGTGACTGGTGGGAGGTTAGCTCTGATAAGCTGAATGTGGATTTTGCGGGGAAGCTGGTTGTGGTATTCATGTGAGATGAGGTAAGTAAAAATCGAGATCAAAAAGCTGGGTAATTTGGTCTTGAATATAGAATTATCGGAAAGCTACCAAGTGGGGTAATAAGCACCACTTGACAGAATGGTGAAAGATGCCGGAATGGGCGTGGAATGAAATTAGCGACATATCTCATCATCCCAAAATATGATGATGCACGAGCACGATTGTGGTATGTGGTCCAGAAATAGAAACTCATCATGTGTGGGAGGAATTATTTCTTTACGGCACAACCAGAAGGGAGAATGAATGTGACTTGAGGATGGGCGGAATTCTGCAGACCTTTGATTTAAGGTAACCTCGTAGAGATTAATGCGGCGCGTATCTGCAGTTGTGCGTGCCTCGCTATAGGTACACAAGCTGTGGATTTGTTATAACCTGCAGAGTCTGGTTTGTTGCGCAGAAATCCGGCTGTTGATATTGCTGAAAAGTTAGTAGCTGCGGGGTTTGAGAATGTCCACTGTTGAAACGCGACGTTCTGTTCCGTTCGGGAGGGTTTGGTGGCTTTTGGTGCCTCAAGAGGACAAGTGAAGAATAGATGCAGATAGGATTATGTAACTAAGTAGATAAAACATGACCTAGGCCCGGATAATGCTTGGCATGAGCTCCGCGGGCTGGTCTTGGCTGACCGGGTGGATTATCTTTTTATGTTGTTGGGAGGGGACGGCCGACGTTTGATGGCGGTTGGGGTTTTTCTTTTGGGTATTTTTCTTGGTACTTGCAAAGAGTATATATAAATCAAAGAAATGCAGCATGTACTTACTGGGCATATACGTCTGCTCGCGACTGCAATGGAGGAAGCTGACGATGGTGCTATGCAGCCTGTCTTTGTCCAAACAAACAAGTGGATGCTATATGTAGGAATTGGCCCACTTGTCGGAATGGCGAAAATTGAGCACTCGGGACTGAGGTTGCCGGGGTTGGAAGAGTTACGGGAAGATGGTGGAGGGGTGTGAGATGGGGGATCGGGAGATCGGGAGATCGGGCGAGGAGGAATATGATGGTTAGGAGAGCGAGGTGGATGTAAAGGAAGATGGAGGTTAGGTGGGAGGTCGAGGGAGTGGGAGGGAGGAAGAGAGAGGGAGAGGTGGGAGGTGGAAAGATGTGTGGTTGAGGATTCAGCGACAAAACGGGCGAGTGTCTCTGTGGAAGAAACGGTGATGAAGTTATGTAAGGTGGTTTGGGGGGGCGGGATCATTGAGAGGGAAAAATAAGGCGGGAGGAGGGAGGGGACGAGACCAGGAAGGTACTGCGTAGGCTAGCACGTCGAGGCCAAGCTCCAAAGCCGGGACGGACGCCAGTAGTTGATTTGCCAATTGGATACATATGCAATGGCGCTTGGGCTCTCGGTAGGCAAGTAGTCACTGGTAACAATCTCGTCGTAGCTGCTACCAAACAAGTCCACATGCTCTCTGCTCGCCAGTCGCTAGTGCAGCCTAGACTCCGGAAGTACCCTGACATCATTGCCCCGGCTCCGACGACACAAACCTATGTATTCGGTACATAGAGATCCCTGTGGCGATTTGTCGTGGGAGGGAAGTCAAGATGGTGCAAGTACCTAGGTACCTACAGGTAGCCACGTTTAGGTAAATAGTAACCTCATACTTGCGAAGCAACCTGCATAAGTGGGGACGGAGGGGAAATATGACTGGAAGGCAGCAAAAGAGATCTTCAATACAGGAAGTACCTACTGGGTCATGTACCTCCCTTGGTATTCAATGAATTAGGGAGCAGTGGTAGCTTGAAGACTAGGTAATAATTATAAGGTATTGAGAGTTTTGTTTGCAGTAACGATCTGACCTTTTTAAGGATAGTTTAGGTACCTACCTAGGTAGGTTTGAGACATACACATAGCAGGTAGCCGCTGAAATGTGATAGTACCTAGGGAGGCACCTACATTCACAGGTAAGGTTAGGTACTTATAAGTAACAGAGCCTGGGGCAGTTCTGTACAACTCTATAAAAGAGATGAACCATGAAAAAGACCAACTATTATTCTCAAGGCATTTATCCTAAGCTCACAAGCCGCCGACACCAAAAAAGATACCTAGTAGGTAACACGTTAGAACTAGAATATGTGTATGTACCTTATGTGTAATACAATTTTGGTAGGTAGTGTCCGAGCGTGGTAAGAGATAACCTTCCCTCCCAGTCCTTGTAGTATAGTAGAAAGTATATATGGCCAGATATAAAGCTGAGGCACTGTTGGTCCTCTTGTAAGCTTGGTACGCATACGTATACACGGGTAGCCTCCTCAATGACGCCACGACCGCCCTTCGATCTGTAAGTGTTAGGGACCTACATTACTGCGTAGTCTCAGTACCAGTATCTACAGTAGTGTAGCTGACATGAGATCTCTGTGGCGCGTAGGTACAGGTCATCCGAGACACAAGCGTCAAGTCACCTACTTGGTAGGCCGTGGCATATGTGTAGCCAGATTAGGCAGATTGGGAAGATAGCTTCTCACAACAAGTCTCATGACTGTGCTTCGACGCACAACGCCGGAGTCTACCGAAAAGTTTGTCCTAGCGGTCTCATGTGGTTTCCTACCTGGTAATGCCGGCGGCGTTTTGCAGGAGCACTGGTGGAAGATCAGGAAGATCAGCTTCAGTCCACAACATGCAATGGCACACCATTTGTGTATCTGTGCTAGAGATCTCCATCCATCTGTCCAACCAGGCCCAGCTCCGCTCACCGGATTAGAGGGTTTCCCCAGGATAAGTGGGATTGGCAGTTGTCTTTCCGTCTCCAAAAGCTCGCCGCGCAGCTATTCGTCATCGCATTGCTCCAATCGGTACAGTGCGCTGTATACGCAGTAAGTACGCAGAATGTACGCAGAGTGTACGCAGCATGTGTCGAGATAGCACCTCCGACATCATCTACTCTACCCAACTTAACCTTCCCCCTCCCCCTCCCCCCTTGTATCCGCTGTCATCTACGCAGTAGTGAGTACCGTAGCATCAGAAGTGGTGCTCACGCAAGTATCACGTGTCGCTGTCACCTAGAAGTTGGAACTGACAGGCTACCTTGCACCACGCCACATGTAGTAGGTAGTGTACTGCACAAGATCAGGAATAGGCATACTAGGTATACCTTGTATGTACTCCGTAGGTAGAGGTATATAGATACTCTACGTGCCTCTCCCGGCAACCACAGCCCCTGGCTGCTAAGAATAGTCCTGAGCAGATACAGCGTATAGAGGACCTTCAATAACGTCCATCTAAACCTTTGCAGCTGGCTTTGTATACATACGTGATCGCACTCGCTTCGTAGAGGATTCGTGATGAACTTGCAGCTACATATTCTAGGGTCGCTTAAACTGCATGACATCCCGCGGGGTGCGTGGGTGAGCAATCGTAAACCCGATGACAGTGATGCTCTGGGACGGGTTGCTTCGTGTGGGTCACAACGCAGATTGTCTTGCTCGACTGTTGAGCAAGTGTCTTTACGCCAGGCTGGTCATTCATGTAGGTAGTATATTCATTAGTCGTATTGTTGCTACTTGAATATCATCGCTATATGTTGTTCGTTACGGCACCTACATACTCCTATCCGGGCCCCCATCGCTTCCTATATCACCAGTGTGCCTTTGAAGAGCCAGTATTTCACTGGACCCGTACAACAACATATGGGCGCGTCAAGTCTCCAATCCTCATACTGATGCATGGCTACGCAGTAGATTCTTGTGACTGCCTCGATGATTTACCTTATAGTCCGAGCCAATGACCGGGGTTCGATCCGTAGTGAGGCACGCCAAAACTTCCGAACTCAAAGCATATCCGATAGCCTGAGCAGCCCCACAGTCCTGCATATACACAGGCGAATTAACTGACTGCCCAATAGCAGTAGAAGCCAGAGATCATATTGGTGGGCGTTGAAGCCATTGGTTGGCAGGGACTAATCTCATCGATAAATAGACCAACGGTGCGATTTAGACCCCAGCAACCATCTGGCTTGGTTCAATGTATACGTAGGAGGCCATTGAGCGGAACGAGATACCTATACATAATCGCGCAAATAGCGCGGAGATAGGGGACGCTCCTGTCTCCAGTGAATATAAGTTCCTGTTCTCCTCTGAACCTGTGGTCGAAGACAAGTGGCTACTGGTCCTCCTTTTCCAAACTATGGCCGAATCAAACCTTGACAAGAGTCACAAGGCCTTGCAGCGCGCATCATCGGGCATATTGCTGTATTGGTCGCGGCCCGCAGTCCAATGCTGTCCCACGGGCGAGGGACTTATCTCTGCCTAAGGGTGTTCTCATGCTGTAGCCAAAAACGCTTGCAAGCGACATGCCCCCAATGCTCAACCCACCACTCACCGAAGCTATCTTCTATCTCGTAATCGACCTTTGAGACTCTCTCGTTTCTTTTAAGACCACATATAACGCATGCTTTTGGAGACGTCGGAACATCCCTAGCTGTTTGAACTTGCATGGTGTCAGCGATGTCGGGAATTTTTAGTTGTCTTCCACCACTCTTTTTCATCAAGTTTGCAGAGGCCACAGCAGATTTTAGGCGGCCAACTTGACTCTTCCAGTTGCTTATAACATCAGCTGCCTCGCGATCTTCCCGTGTTGTCTGTGTCTTGTCTACCCCGGCGAGTTTCATACCCTTACTTCCGGCGGCGGAAATGGACATGCTCTGGGAGAGAAACTTGTCTCTGTGCCATCTCATCCTTCGGCCGGCAATAATGCGGGCTGCCACGGCTGCTAGAAGTAAATAACCTCTTAAGAAGTCGTAAACCTTGGGATCTGATAAGACGCGATCTTTGATGCTCTGTGACTGTCCACTGACTGGTTTAAATAAGTATTGGTTAGCATGGTCGAATAACTGCGGAAATGCTGACAACAGAATCGATGGTGGCGGGATATTGATCGGGGGAAGGGCACCATCTTCGGTCTCGGTTGCGGTTTCAGTCTTCGTATCAACAGAGTCCCAATCCCACGACGCATCGCCATTATCAGCAGTATCCATGTCACTTGTTGGCGAAGAGACCTTCGTTGAGTTTCTGACTTTGGTTGTCTTTGGGGGCTCTACCGAGTCCCAGTCCCACGTAGACTCTGTTGTCTTTTTTGTCGGTGACTGGACCGGTTGCTCTGGCAAGTCGGAGAAAAAATTCCAATCATCTTCCAATGCTCGAGACTTCACTTGGATTTGTGTTTCCCGTGGCTGTGCCTTCTTGGGAAAGGACTTAGGTTGGTCTAGCTCATTTTTTTGAGTCTTAGAGTGTGATGGATCGATGTTTGTGTTTACCGTACGTATAGGGCTAGGAACTGGCTCATTTAGGTCTAAGTCTAGTAACAACTCAGACGCCTTCTTGATTGTGCCTGTACTCGACGAGGGCATGAATAGAGTGCCGGAGGTCAGATCCGAAGAAAGGCGAGAAGGTGGTGGAACTGTCTCGAACTCTCCAAAGTCATCATCATTTTCCTCAACGTCTTGCTCTCCCTCAAAATCGTCGGCATCAAATAACACATTAGGGTCGGTGTTGATGGTCTTCTTATGTACTCTAAGTTCTGAAGATTCCGTGGGTGGACTAGGCTGGATTGTATGTTCCTGATAATGAACTAAGTTGTTCGAAACCAAATCCAAAGTTGAAGCTCGCACAATTCTTGTTCGTTGCTCGCCAGCACTTCCCCCTATTATTGCTTGCGCTACGGTGGCAGAATTTGGTGTCACCAACGGCCCCCGCGGAGGCGTAGACGAGGAGGTCGTATTTGGCGCAACTTCGAAGTCCCCCCATCCGTCATCGTCTTCGGTGTTGTCATTATTTATTGGTTGGGTGTTAACGGAAGGGCTTGCGACTACTGATGCGGGTCGTGTGTTGGGAGCTGGTGAAGGCTGGGATGACCGCCACGCATGCTGGAACTGATTTGAAGCTGAGGAAGACTGGCTCCATTGTTGGCTGTGCCTCGCGATAGCTGGGTTCAAGGGTGATCCGAGGGAAAGCGGCCTGGATGTGGATTGGACTGAGGGAGGCTTCGGCTGGGTCGGCTGGGCTTGCTGCGATGGTTGTGAGAAGTCCTCGAAAGCGGCAAAGAGGTCTGCAGACATGTCTGAGGGCTGCGAATTCTCAGAAGGAGCCGTAGACCAATATATTCAACTGGTCTAATTGGAAGCAGCCAGCCTGTCCGCCTCGCGATCAGAGAGCAGATACCCGCGACGACAAGGTGTTGTCGAGGAATGACGTACCAGACATTTATCAGCCGAGCGAGGCTACCTATTTTGGGGCTGAATCAGGAGAGCCCGCTTTACTTAGGTGCAAGGGTTCTAACTATACTAGGTATACTGTACCTACCTACGTTGCGGGGCAGTGAACCTGTTTTCATGTTAGTGGTGATAGACTTATCTCCGACTGCCTAATGAGTATACCGTAGCTCTCTGGCTGTACTCAGTACCTAGGTAGATACTTAGATACCTCGTACCCGCAGCCTGTCGACTACCTTAGGTATCCTTCACCGTCTCCTTGTCAGTAAGTAATGGGTGCAGGTGGAGCCAAACAAACCAACCCAAACCAAACCAAACCAAACCACCCGATCAGCACGCCTTGAAATAGGAGACGTGATGAGCAGCGTCTACGCGGCAAGGACGTACTCATTACATTAGGCCGGACATTCCCAGGATGAGATCTCTCGCCGATGCTTCGTAAGCCTTGCAGCTATCCAGGTGCCGTGATATTGAACTAAGACGTGGGCTGATCCACCCTTGCCTCCAGCTCGCGATGGCAAGAGACTCTCAAGCATAGCTCTGGTCTGGCAGACCTGCAGCGAGCCGTGCAGGGCGACAGACCCGATAGTCCCTGTAGAACGGGATGCAGGTCTGTCTGTTGGAAGGTCTGTCTGCATGCCCTTCTGACCTAGATGCTTCATCGCGAACGGGGCGTGCTGATGGGCAGTGCAGGCCTTCTTGCTGAACCAGACAACTGACACCAGTAACTGGGCTCACGCGCTCCTGGAGTCACGAAGCTCTTACGCCTCTCTGAGAGAACATTTCTTGAAGTACTGCAAGCACCCGGAATATCTCACGGCTGGAAATTCTGATCCGCTGGCGGACGACGCTAATGTCAGTCGCCTTATGTTTCGCATCGTCCGCGTGGTTGTATGATTGTTAATACGTTGCAGTCGCCGTGGAACACGTACCGTCAAGATGAGATATTGCGAGCTGAGATCCTTCAAGATGTCCAGCGCTTACCCGATGAACCATTCTACCACCAGCCACTCATCCAGACGCTCATCACGGATGTTCTTTTCATCTACTGCAAACTCAACCCCGACGTTGGGGGATACCGCCAAGGTATGCATGAGCTTCTAGCACCGATAGTCTACGTCGTCGAGCAAGATGCAATTGATCCCGCAGATGCCTCTTCGGGTGACTTTGGTGACTTAAGGATGGTGGAGATGCTGGACGCTTCATTCATCGAGCATGACTCTTTTGCTCTTTTCTCCAGGGTCATGGACTCTGCAAAGGCATTTTACGAGACTAGTGAGTCTTCGGATAATACAGGGAGCGCCGCTTTCAGTATACAGTCAACGAAATCTTCAATTGTTGAAAAGAGCCAGTATATCCATGAGGTCTGCTTATACAAAGTTGACCCTGAGCTCTCTGATCATCTCAAGAATATCGAAGTTTTGCCACAGGTTTTTCTCATGTAAGCTCCCACGTCATGCAACCATATATCCTGATAGGCTGATCCCGCCGATTACCAGTCGCTGGATCCGGCTCTTATTTAGCCGCGAATTTCCCTTTCATCAAATGCTCATACTGTGGGATACCTTATTCTCCATCGATCCAACTTTTAATCTTATAGGCCTTATTTGTACCGCGATGCTACTAAGGATAAGGTGGGATTGTAAGACGCACATATTGAAAAAGAACAATAAGACAAAAAGGATGTTGAGTGTACTAATTAATGTATATTAGTGCTCGAAGCTGACTACAGTGTCGCATTACAACTACTGCTCAAATACCCAGTACCACAGCCTCCAAACGGGCCACACACGTTCATAGACGATGCAGTTTACTTGAAGGATCATCTGAACACTGCTGGGGGCGCAGCGTTAATATCAAAATATACGGGACGAGCCCCTAACTCACCAAGTATATCAAGTCCAACAACACCAAGGGCAACTGCCCCTGGCCTTCGACGAAAATTGGCAGGGGCCCGATCCCCACTCTCGCCTACACGTTTTCGTCCGCCCCCGGGTGGTGTTGAAGCTCTGTTCGGTGCGGCTAAGAACGTGCTCGAGCAAGGCGAGAGGCTAGGCATCAACCAGGCGGTCCGAGACGCGATGGTCGAGATCCGCCGTAACGTCCAAGAGGCCAAGACATCGATGAAGACGAGTAGGGACCTCTTCTCCGAACCGCGGCCGAACACGGCTATCCGTGCCGTCGCGGTCATGGACCGCCGAAACCGACAACTGGCTTCCATGCTCGACGAGCCAATCGCTTCCCTGAGGAATCTAAGCACTGCGTCAGAGCTAGGCGAGGAGAAGCAGAAGGTGCAGGACGCGCTCGAGGTCGCCGTGGCGAAGCTCCAATTCATCAAAGTCTATCTCGAGGACTCGACCTTAGCTCTCCCGGACTCAGACGGCGCCCAGGACGGCCCCGCTTCCCCCAAACTAGCAGAAAGGAAGCTCGATTCCGAGCCATTGAGCAATGCTGTGGCTGCCATGGCCCTGAACTCACCCATGGTGATCGATTCGCCAAACCCTAGCAGCGACGAAGCGCTAAAGCCGGCATTAGCGTCAGACCAAGATTCGTGCAAGCCCGATGATGCTGGCGCTACGGTTGGAAGGATAAGCACAGACCCTCTCGGCGTTGAGGCGTCAAGTACAGTGCAGACACTCCAACGACCCCAGCTCCCAATCCCGACACGCTCAACGCTGGCGCAGTCCTCCTTCTCCTGGATGTTAGAGCCCGATGTCTCATCTCAGGGCTCCACAATGTCTACAACCTCTATGTTCGGGTCTACGTCGGCCTCCAAGTCCGATAGTATGCACCGCAAAAAGCCGTCTGCGAACGCGAACCGCGAGCGCACGGCCTTCCTCTTTGGCGAAGTTCCCTCAGATGCCGAGGGGAACGCCATTCGCGAGGAGGACATCTTCGGGCTAGAGCCTATACGGAAGAAGGGAGGGATAAGGAGATAGAAACTTCACAGTAGAAAGACCCAATAGATGCAAATATGTCATCACTCTTCACGTGTAGCATGTGTTCGTAATTGACTGACTAATTCAGCTGTATACCACACGTTTCGAAACCCGCGAATCGAAAAAGAATTCCAGAAGTGGGGAGAAATGGAAGGCCCCTGTGTATTACCATGTCGAAGTTCTCTCTCTAAGGTTCCCGAGCGCCGCCCAAATGCTGTACGTACCCAGGTCGTTATATACGATGTGATCTCTAGAATAAAGGAAAAGGGGAAAGAGAAAGGAAGGAAAACGAGGAACAAGTAGCTAAACAAAATATTCGCTACCATAGGCGTCCATGATCATTTTATCCCTGTTCGCTCCTCGTCACCCGCGCTCTTGAAAAGATAGGAAAAGGAATGAAAAGAAAAGAAAAACAAAACAAAACAAAAAAGAAGGGAGAGAGAAAGAGAAAGATCTTCCTATGGGTATCTCTTATTCCACCACTAACAATAGAAAGCCGGGGGAAAAGGCAAATGCTTTCTTTAAAGTTGTATCTTGTATACATCCCATACCCCGTGACCCCGTTTCTTCCATGCGCCGCCTTCCTAGACTTCTAGGCCAGTCAAGTCTCTTCTCTCATGTTAAACTTTCCTCATTGCTCATATGAAACGTCACATTTCATTCCATATGACACCAAGGGTGCTGGAGCACCTGATCGATATCGTATCGTTGCGAAACGTCTCGGTTGAGCATACAACGGATTAGGTTGATACTCTCGTCACTGATTGTGTATGGCACCCTTAGATCGCGATCCATGATCTCGTCGATGCTGTAAAAAGGATTTTCTTTATAAATGATGGTGTAGAGCAAGATACCGAGCGCCCAAACATCCTGCTCTTTCCCGCCATACGGCTTTCCGGCTAGAACCTCAGGAGCGGCGTAGTCTAAATGTTATCATGTCAATAACAGTCTCGAAATCCTAGTGAGTGCTGTGCATCTATAAACCTACCGATAGTGCCCACGAAAACGTCAAAGGGTCCACTCTTGATATACGCTGCACTTCCAAAGTCGATGAGTTTAATGTGACCTTCGCCATCTAGAACCACGTTCTCATCCTTGATATCACGGTGGACCACTTTTGCCTTGGTATGTAAATGGTGTATAGCCTTAGCAACCTGAACAAAGATGCTACGGCATTCGTCCTCGTCCATATTCGCGCGAAGTTCGATATAATCGAAGAGATCCATACCTGGGAGGCCGTGGGGGGTCATTTCTATGTAGTAGTTGGTCTCGTCTTCAAAGAAATCTTCCATCTCCACAATATTGGGATGCTTTAAGCCGTCTCGCCGGAGGTAATCCAGAACGTGTATCTCAAGTGGTACGGTGCCTAGTCGTCGATCCCTGGTCCAAGTATCGACAAGAATGCGCCGTTTCGTCACGTATTTTAAAACGACCTTCTTTCCACCATTACGCTTATACCGAGCTAGTTTGACTTGGCCGTAGGCACCCTGACCCATGTCCTCCAAAATCACGAAACTATCTATAGTCTTCTTTTCAGATGCCGCGGGGTCGAGGTTTGAGATAGATGTCTTTCTCTCTGGTAGATCAGAGACGCCTGCTATTTTCTTAGCAGCGTTAATCGCTACATCCTTGAGTTGCTTAGACAATGAAGTTTTAGGCGGCGGGGAGGTCGGTCTGCTATCGTCTGAATCCGACGTAATGACCGGAGGTGTATGGGCCGGAGTTTGGCCTGGTGACGGCTGGCGGGGAGGAGTCACAGCACCAGATAATACCGGAGGGCCTACAGGAGGCAAATTCTTAGAGGCGTGTAGATGCCTAGAATATGTAATCCACAGTGCATACACCATTTCCGACTCCACGCTCGATGAGATGGTCTCATCTGCTGATGAGTCGTCATCGCTCGTGCCGGAATCGTTACTTGATTGTTTCTCGCTCTTCACTACCCGCATCTGCACGTCGATTTTCAATTTAGTGCCGTCTCGATGTCTAGCTAATAAGCCATCTGGGCTGAGGAAAGTAGATGCTGCATCAGGTCGACCCTCACGAATACCTACTAGCGCTGAGGCTTTTCTGAAGCTGTGCTCCGGAATGACAATTCCGTCCCGAATCTGCACCCCATCTTGCTGCTGTAGAACCTGAAGTATTTTGTCAAAATCTGGCAGAAGAGCATTGATCGATTGGCCTTCGGGTTTCTCGTAACCAAACAGAGCACCGCAAAATGCAGAGTTTGAGCTTTTAATCCTCAGCGTATCAGTGCTTACGACAATAATACCCGCGATATGAGGGAAGCAAGAAACGCGAAGCTCCATCTCACCCCTAGTCTGTGCAACCGTAGCAGGAATATTCACATTCCCACCGTTGCGACAGGTAAAATATTTGCGCTTCGCAATCTGTGCATAATCGACTTCACCAAACCTTGGGTCAATACCTTGCCGGGGAATGCGGGCGATGAGTCTGCCGACGTCTATCCCAGGAACGATGTTTTCTTGTCCCCATATTGGCAAGGTGTCGCCGGTGATGTTAGTGACGACTCCGTCATCATCCAAGGTCAAGAAGGCAACATCTTCGTGAATTTCTTCTAGAACCCAGATCAGTCCGACTTTCTTCTCTTTCACCCAGAGACTCGCAGAACCGGTTGCGCCGTTACGCTTCTGTATCGGCACCACATCTCCACAGAGTAATACGCCTCTCGGCCGAGAGTGAGAGTTAGGACCGCGTGTCTTGGGTGCCGACGGATCGCTATTATGAATCGTCACAGCGCGACGTACAGAGGCCTTGGGTGGTTGGGATCTAGAATTTGGCTTGTTCAACAATTGTGCAGTGATACCCCCCCGGCCGCCAAGTAAAGCTGAACCCATTGACGGCGCAGGTCGAGTAGGTGCCATGCGAGTGGTGGCTGGCTCTACAGCCTCAGATTCGGCCTGTAGGAGCTTATTTTCCAACCACGCCCGCCGCTCTTCTTGGACAACCTCTAAAATTCCCATTTTCCGAACCTCTGCCTTAGTCACCCCGAAAACTAGACAAGCTAAATCATTTGCGGCGATGATGGTCCATGGCGGCCGAGCTTGTGTTGTAAAGATGGCCTGTGCGGCGGGCACCCACCGTGACGAATGTCCATGTACTGCAGGTCCCAGGGCGCCAGATTGAGCAAGAGATGTAAAGGATCGAGACGGCGTCGCTGGGGACAACAATGCTTCGGGGTAGGTACTACTAGGCTGGCTAGCAACGAAAGGGCGGGCCATAGCATCCAAGAGTTTCTGCTGAACAGCCGCCGCGGCTACATCCGTAAACGTTCGTCGCAAGCTGTTAGGCCTTGTCACCGGGGGTGATGTTTTTGTAGTAGAATTACTCTCGTTAGTAGGCGTTCTAGACGAATTCTCCGACTCTGTTTGGTCATGTTGCACCTCTAGATGGTTAAGACTTCGTATCTTCTCATCCCTAAGCTGGGGTTTAGCACTGGGTGCCTTTTCTGGCAACAATGTAGGCGGCCGAGTGGTAGCGGGAGAGACCATCGGAGTCGCATACGATTCGGGGCTACCAGTCCTAGGTATAAATTGACGATCGAAGACGTTCTCGCCGGACATGTCGGCCGGTCCACTTACAGGGTGAGCGACGTGAATAGGGTCGACGCTGGGCAAATTCCCTGCGTCGACAAGTTGTGCTCTAGCAAGTAAGTCAAGCACATTCTGAGTTTCCACGTCACCAGTCACTCTAGCTTGGGCGCTGGCAAGGGCAGCATTAGACGAGAGGGTCCATCCCATACGGTCTTTCATGAACTCTATGGATCGCTTCAACACATTTTGGCGATTATGTATGAGATCTTCCGACTGATGCGCGAAGGAGAAGGAATGCAGAGACTCAGAAGGAAAGCGGGAGAGATCCTCCGCGAAACTGGGAGAACAGGGCGCCGAGGCTAGTGGCCCCTGCGAAAGCATTATGTTTAGAGAAGTAGAGCGCGCGAGACTCAATGAAGGGCTCCTGGACGACGCGGCAGTTGAGGGTATGGTTGGATTGCGCGGAGTAGGATTCTGACGGATGCGACGAAGACCAGAGAGGCCGAGCCCGTGGTCATGCTCGGCGATTATGGAGGTAGATCGGCTGGCAAGGCAGTTGCAAAGTCAGTCATGGGCGAAAGGCTGAGGGATTTGTATGGGGTGGTCTGGGTGCTCATGTGCGCAAGGACAGAAGAGGCTGAGTAGGTGTGCGCATGTGACGCGGTGCGAAAGACCATGTACGTAATGAATGGAGTGCCGTGGATGAGGGCGGCCAGGGTCATAATGGGAACAGTATATATAATGTAGGCTTGCACGTATCTCATTCACACCATTCACGTGGCTGTATGAAGGCAGCAAGTCTGCGCTATTCTATTGAGAGCTGGCACCGTGGAACATACCTCTTGGCAGAGTCAGGCTCGAGAGACAAGGCCTCGGCGTCGAACGAAAAGCGAAACCTGGGCTGAGGGTCATCGACGTCGGCATCGCTCTCGGCGACGACAGGCAGGTGTCCGGTGCTCCGATTCTTGGGGATCTGTAGTTCCGGGGTGAGCTTGCTCCTTGCAGGCAGGCGGCCGCGTTGGGCCGGGGCTTGGGGGTGTTGCTGTTGCTGTTGCTGGTCGTCATCCTGAAGGCTGGCAGTGTCGGCGCCTATATCGGGAGGACCGGGTGTCAGCAGTGTTTGGGGGCTGTGGACACATCATCTTGAACCTGCAAGACAGGGCGGACTGGACGAGACACGGGCGGAGCAAGCAGCAAACAGCAAACACAACGACTCACCGAGATCTTGGCCGTCGCCATGAATATGGTTCATACTTGGTAGTGACAACAGACACCGGGCAAAGGGATGGCACTAGTTCAGAAAGCCCGCTGAAAGTGTGGACGGAGCAGCAGCGCCAGACGTGAGAAGAATGAGCGGGCAGAAATGCAGAAAGGAAACGAAAAGACAGAGACCGAAAGGAGGGAGAACGGAGAACGGAGAACGGAGAACGGAGAACGGAGACGCGAGACTGGCTCAAGCTGGCGATGTCGATGTTGGTGGGTGGGCAGGCGCTTGTGTGGGAGAAACGGAATGCTATGCTGTCGAGGCCGCGATGCGAACGCGGGGTTGAGTGTGCTGTGCTGTACTAAGTATGAGGGACTGGAGTGGAATCCAAAGACTTTGGATTTGACTATTCTCGAGTTGGGGTTTAATTTACCTACCCAGGTACTGTATGTAGGATGCCTGTCTCCTCTTCCTCTTCATCGGGCAAATTTCTGTGCTTTCCTGTCAGGTTTCGGTGGCACGTTAGACGGTAGGTACTTAAGGTACCTCGGCACTGCGGAGACTCTAACAGCGGGTACCCAACACTATAGGGCAACTATACATTACTGCCGCTTGTGAAGAACCGTCTTCGGGCTTGTATATCGACCTCTAGCTGCGTGGCTACTGGTGGCTTTTGTCTCAAGGTAGGTACATATGCGTACTTGGAAGCGGACAGTGGACCAGTGGCCGCTGTGGTGGTACTGCTACCGCTGAAAACAGCGTCTAAAAAGCCGGGGAACCCTGTAGATCACCCGCCACCATGACATATGACATGCCTGACCACGTAAATACCAACTTTACGCAGTAAATGGCCTACCTCTACTACCACCGACATAGAAGTACCTAAGTATATACTTACCTACCTAATATATAATGTATTCCCACCATATGGATGTTCAATCGTCTTCAGCCTTTGGGCCGATAGCCATAAAACCATCTCTTCACTTTTCAACGTTGGAATGAGAGCTAGAACGCTGTCTTGTACTTTAATCCGGATTTCGACACGTGTCAGTGGCTTACAAGGACCATTCACCCTATTTTATGCCGACGATAATAAGTTTTTGGTTCGACCACTGTGGGTTATGCTATGTCCCGAAGGTGTGCCAGGATGCGGTATTCCGCTATCCATCCCGCAAACTCGTGGGGGGTGGCCAAAAACCATGGCTAGGTTGAGATGGACAAAGTTTCTTTCTATTAACAGCAGACGACGCAGGTAGGCCTAAAATCTTGTATCAACAATTCCCCGCGCCAAAGTTCATGATCTCTCTCTCTCTCTCTCTCTCTCCTTCTGTAGAACAGTCACAAGCCCAACTCCTTCAACCCAGGTAAGGCCCATCTAGATATTCGCCGAATACATAATCCACGCTTGGAAAACAAAGTGCTCGAAATTCGTGGGCACAGGCAATGTATGATGTGATGTAAGTGGGAGAGATAATTTCCATTAGTACTAGTAGTTATATCCAACCAATCAAAAATAGCGCTATCCAACCTTTCTAAACCACTCTTCAACTTCCAGGTTCCATTGCTACTCGTTCCCCTCATACTATACTATAAGATCGCCGAGGACGAAGTGAATGCGCGCTTCACGCGGGCTCGCTTAATCTGTTCAGTGGTATGGAGTAAACTAGTTTTGTCATCCATCATCGAATATTTACACTATGATACAAACAAATCCCTACTAGTCTCCAAGTCAACAAAGACCATTCTAGGCTAATGCGGAGCATCATGATTCGATATCTTCGAGTATGTGCCATCCGGGGAGAAAGTATCATGCAGTGAGTGTAACCATACAAAGGTAATAGATAATACCAACTGGAAGCTAAGGCGGTTCAGCCTACCTAGGTAGTCAACCTATTGTAATATATAAGGTGTAGTACACACAACAAACGTAATACCTCAAGACGACGGGGTATGAGTTGACTTTGCGAGCATGTGCTCTCTGAATTCGCCTGCGTTTGCATCTCAGGCGTCCACTAGCCGGGGAGGTATCTTCTTATAATCCAATAAACAACCTCGCTCTTTAAAATATAAACTCCACTGTTTCCTTGCTCCTTTCTCCTTTCCCCTCCCCATTCCCCTATTCTTCCTTCTTCCCTTTCTACGCGCAACTTGGAGTCAGCAGCAACTGGTCTTCATCAACTACCTGAATACCTGAACGCCACCTATGCAACCTGCAACAATGCTTTTCTAATCACTTCCCCGGTGTCGTCCATCGCACATGTTCTATGCGCCGCGCCAAATGACTCTTGACGCCGCCGGGGATATTGTCCCTTCCAGCGCTAATATACAGTATGTACGTAGAAACAAGCATGCATCCGTTCCTGTGCTGGCCCTATACAGTTGCCACCTCGTTCATTTAGCCGCCCGTGTCTTCTATTTTGCTGGGTATCATAATACTTTAGGTCATAAAAGGAATAGATGTTCCTCATCAAAGGCATCGATGAGGTGCTAGCGCTTTCGTTTCATCAATTGGATCGGGTCAAGCCTTCAGCTGCCTGATCCACCAGAAGCAGGAGAGCCCGCGCCTTTATTTCGCCTGAAGAATGTCGAGACATTCATCCTGAAACGGCTCGTCTTTTTCTTGAGGGTTCCATCGGGCTTGAGGGTACCATTTGACTCTTCTTCTGACACTTGGGTTGAATCTGCGGCTGCAACAGGCGTAGTGGTCCGGGACGAGTCCGGCGCCGTGACTACTGTCGTCGGGTCGCTCGATGGCCGTTCCACGGAGTCGTGGCTGACAATGCTTGTCCCTTGCGTGCTTGGAGAAAGCGGCATTTTGCCAGTGGTAGCGCTGGTAGCCTGAGACTGCCAATCTCCAGAGCACGGGACAGAATTACTTCCTTCAGTAGTGTTGCTTGAGCGTTGTTTTCCATTATGCCTTATAAGTCCATCCTCGTGCCCACTGGCGTTAAATGGGTGGTCGACTGCCAAGTCTGTGACGTTATCAAAGGAAGTAGTTATAGCGTTGATTTCTTTGTACTGACGTGATATATCAGGAATTTGGGTCAGTTGATAAGGAGGCGCAGAACTAGCTTCCTTCATTGTAGTCTGATTAGATGGAACCGGAATCAGATCGGTTGGTTCCGTTCCGATGGAAGAGTACTCTTCGTCTGTTAAGCTTTCAACTAGCTTCATTATGTTCAAGTCGAGTGGTTGTTGAGTTAACAGCTTCTCGCTCTCTTCTGCCATAACTGGTATTTTCTCGAGCGCCTTCTCAAAATGTCCCGTATTCTTCTCGGCTTCCAATACTGTGTATTGCATCTGAGGTAATACTTCAGCTACGCCTTTAAATAGTGGAATAGCGAACAGCTTTACAAAGCCAAGTTGAGCTGTAGCAAGTGACCGGAAATCCTTCTTCGGAGGTTGGATAAGTGATGATTGGATTCCGATCTCGTCTTCCATCGCAGCTTGCCTAGAGAACTCATCGCACAAAATATTCATCCATTGGAGGGCGGCATCGTATTTGCGGGCCTGGAATACATGAATTAGACTAAATGCAGCAGACCACACGTAGTCGAAATACAATACTTACTACATTGCTGATGTCCGCACATTTGATCAACAACGAACAAATCAGCGCCTTCTGCTCCTCACGAGTGCGGTCGGACCACTCATCAATCATCGGGTTCAACTCTAACTCTTTTCGAAGCTCGTTTAATTTCTTCATGTAGTCAAAATGCAGACCCATGTCTGTCGCAAGGATGGAACTGATCATCAGAGTGCGCATTTTTCTGTCTTCGAAAACCCGCGGCCAATGCCTTCGGAGGATTTGCGAATAAGCCGCACAATGGAACGATTCAAGAACTGACCGATCATTGTATAATTGAGCCAAAGGGGCATTGAGAGCGACAAGAAACCCATTATTGACGCCGGGATGGCCCACATCGTGACCGATAGCGCTAACAAGGAGCGTCAAAGCCTCAAATGGCTGTAGCAAAGACGTGATTGGCGATCTCTGTGTAGTGGGCAAAGAGTGAGGCGCGGTTGGATAAGGCGGCAACGCTTCAATATGAATCAGGAAATCAAACGTAGCTTGCAACACATCAACCGCGTGTCGGAAATTATGATATGGTACAAACTGATTGTACGCTGCGCGGCATGCAACAAGAAATGTTGTTAGCTGATCTATCCTCTGTATTAGCCCAATGACGCAAACAAACGTGAGTTTTAGGTTCAAGAATCATTCACCTGTGGGTAGCCGCCACTTCTCCAATTCTGGCATCGCTAACGCATGCTTGAACATCAGAGTTGCAGCAATTAGAAGCGAGTCGTCATCAAAGCAAGGGGCGCAGAAATGCCATTTCCCTAAAGCTTGTTCGATTTCCATGCAGCGTTTGGACGACACATCGATTCTCACAGTGGGAATACGGCTCTCATTCTCTTCACCAGAACGACAGATACCACCCATCAAGCCAGACACCATAGCCTCCCTCAAATAGGCAAATGGCTTTTCTTCGTGAACTCCAACCCAGGACCGTTTCCGTCCCCTTCGAATTTCGAGTAATGCTTCTTGATCCTTGACTGCTTCCTTATGTGCGCGGTATGCGTGGCCCTCGAGCGTTGTGAGGGTTTCCACGTGAATTGGACTCGCCATAACGTCAACAGCACCCGAGTCGAGGCATCTTCGTAGTAGAGCGCGACTTGTCATCGAATTGCTCGAGGAACTCTGAGACTCTGGAAGGTATGCGGCATCTACAGACTGTAGTGATTCCCCATTGGTACCATCTGTCGATGACGGGGTTCGTAACAAAGAGAGACTAACAACTGGGATAGGCACAACCAGCTTCGAGAGGCTCTTCAAGTGTGTCTCATACACGATCTTCTCTAATAGCCCTATTCCATATAGACTTTTCACCAGGCCGTTTTCATTGCTGTCGTTGGAGGGGACCCTCGAGCAAGGTGAAGGGTCGCGTGACATAAGTGTCGCTTCAGGCGGCTCCTCGTCATGCGCTGTATCTATTAGTACAAGTGTTGGCCTTAGCTCAACCATTGAAGTGTCGTTTAAATAGACGAGTTTCTCCATGCACTCGACACCATTTGTACACAAATGTACTGTAGGATGATGCATTAGCTAACAATGTCCATTAGGGGTATGTGACAAACTCACCATGACCAAAAGCATTTAAGAGCAGTTTCAAATTAGCCCTTAGCTCACCGGTCTCGTGCAGATCTGTGGCAGGTAACCTGAGTAGCCGGTCCTTGTAGACATTTCGGTCTACGTATATAACATTGCAGCCGGTATCATTATCCATGCTGGCGGACTATGGCATCCAGTCGCTGCGACTGGAGCGCTTCCACCAAGGGGCGAACTGCCGCCACAGATAGGCGTCGATAGGCAGTATCGGACGAACAAGTGCGGGTGCTAATATTTAATGTGATAGGATGAGGCCAGAGGCATTCACGCTAAGTAACAGTAGCTACTAGCAAGATGTCTCAGCCCACAGCTATTTTTCAGGGGTTGCCGAGTTCGCGTACAACGTCCGTCAATCGATCGGCGCGCAATATGTTACTAAAGAGACTCGGGCAAAAATTCGATCTGCTAGCAACGACAATTGATGCGAGACAAAGTAATCGAGCATCCGACAGCAGGAGTCAAACCGTCGACAAGGCGGGAAGCGGACGAGTATGCGACAGGAAAAGAGATCAATAGAGATATAACAAAGCGAGTCGAAAATGACATGGGAAATCTGTCGGAAGTCAGAGATAGAGCAAGGCGCCGGTTCCAGTGACAAATCCAACAGGCTGAACTCTCGAACAGCGCGTTAGAATGAGATTTCGAACCAGAGAAAGGCGTTCTCGGCCGAACACTAGAGCGCAGTGGCGAAGAATCTAATACTTGGTGACTGAACGAGACGATTGGTAGGGTCGAGGCAATGTCGACGAATTAGAAAACAATCGATGCGCAGAGCCGGGGTGTAGTGGAAAAGACTGTGATGGGCGCTCTCAGGCGAACCAAAGGTATGTACAAACTGTGGTGATGGTGCGATGGGGCCGAAGGAAGGCGACGGCAATCGGCTGATACTCGTCGCAAGGCAATGGGAGGTGAGGTTGTTGAACAATGATGGCGACGTAGGGAGGTGAGACGCCGACTCGACAAGTGAATGGTATTGTAGGTTGTTTAGTCAAGAATGCAAGGTAATGTCTCAGGTAATGATGAGCATGGAGAGATGGTTACCAGCATCAATAGAATAGCAGCAAGAAAGATAAGCTGGTAAGTGGTAAATAGCGAAAGGTAGTATGAAGTAGATAGAAAGAAGAGACCGACGGGGCAGACTGTTCCGTGAACTGCGAAGAACTGGACCGACTACCTCTCCTGCTCAGGCAGGTAGCGAGCGGGCCAGGGAAGGTCTGGCAGGTGTGGTGAACTGTGTCGCAATACCTGGGCAGTGACAGCGCGAGCGGCCTGGCATGTTAGCGAAGTACCGAAGATGGTGTACAAACATAGGTGGGACAGCAGGCTACCCTAAGCCTACCCTAAGCCTATCTTCACTATCGGAGACCTAGTGTATACCTACTTACAGTAATGCAGTGCGGTATGGGTACCAAAAGCCCTACCTTGTCTACCTAGCAAAAAGTAAAAACAAAAAAAAAAGTAGGGTGGTGAGTACACTAGAACAGGGACAGTGGAGGAGGAGGAGGAGGAAGAAGAAGGGGCTGTGACAATGGGCATTCTGCCTGGTCCTCTACTTTGACCATGTCCCACTTGTACACGGTACTGCAACTGCAACCGCATACCAGACTCAACCTTTCATTTGAAAAACGTTGGGCACTTTAGGTTTAGCCGTATGGGTTAGGCCAGGGCAGTAGGTTCCAGCAGGGCAGGTCCGGTATTAAGGAGGTACCTCGCTAACTAACTTTACCCGCCACACAGGCCTACCCAAGGTACAGTGCTCGCCTCCACAGACGTCTCGCAAATCTTTACAAATGCCAGAGGAAAATGCACTTATACATATATGTACTACTTCCCAGTATAAGTCTGCCTACTCCTACTAATGTTGTTGCTGCCTACTTTCAAGTTGAAAGCCGTGACAAAAGCTCTAGTCGACTTCAATGTGGTGATATTACCACCGCTTGTCACCATCGTTGTTTGGAATGTGTTGGATGATCCGCAGTTCTACCCACCAAAATACCTCCTACCTACCCGGTATAGACGGTATTGCATGATGGCTACCTATGGAGCCATCAACCTCCTTCTGCTCTACCGTCCTCAAAAGTTGCCGGCCCAGGATAGGATAGTTGCAGCAGCGTCCGACTGGAATAGGAACAAGAATGTTCGGTTGAACGCGTGCGCGAAGAGGTTCTGAAGGTTGCTGTAGATGCTCGTGTAGCCCCTTGCGGCTGACAACAGATCCTGTGTCGCCGTTTCAGCACCGACATTCCATCGTTTATTATCTCATCAATTACGCCACCGATACTAGTATGAACTTAGATTCTCCATCAGCCTGCCTTATCGCGAGATATAGCCCGTCCCTTGCCCTAATGGGAACACCGCCTCTCGCAGAAACCCACGATCACGGACAGCGATGTACCTACGATGTAGCAGTATCAGATACTGTGGCCTGGGGGCAGCGAATTGGGTGCGGGCTAATAAGGTGTTTCGGAGGATTCCAGCCACTAGCATGCAGCACCGACTCAGTCCCTGGCGGCCTTTGATTACACTAGATGAGTGCATCGTAAGCAAACCTCCGGAAGACCCAGCGAACAAGCTAGCTTCAAGCAATAGAGCGAGATGACTGGCTGCGCACTCCTGCACCTGGCCGGGTCGCCCCCTGCAGCTCTCCCGCCTTACCAGCTTGTACCCACCCGCATGTGCTCGGCAGAGAACTCGGCGTTCTTCGAACGCTTCGAGAACCCCCATCGAAGCTTGATCGAAGCCTGCGTCGAAGCACTCGCCGGCAAAAGTGGGTATTATCCAAACCCTCACTTGCCCATTTTTGCCCTATTACTATCTACTGCCCTACCAAGGTCAGCGACCCAGTCCTTTATCATGCCACGCGTTAGAATGACAGGCTAGCCAAACCGATCCTCCGTCCCGCTTGGTTACCTGGCATTGCTAGGTCCAGCTGCTGAAGTATTGCAGCGCAGTGCACAGTACTCTAGGTGGGGTGCGGTCGAGCTTGGCACTGAGTTCCTGTTGCCCATCCGTAGTACTATCGGCAGATATGTTACCATGCAGATTGAGATTCCACTGCTCAGATAAGTTGCATCATCCGCTCGCTGAATTATGTATGTCTCGTTTGTTTCGTCTCTTGGCTCTATACAAATCTTTGGTGTACCATGGCTCCGGCGCCTTCTTTAGCCATCTGCTGAACATGCGCCTCTGGAGATAAGAGACGGAAACACCGAAGAGCTACGTATATGTGTAAGTTATCGGTAGTCTCCACAGGCTTCCCTGGGTATATTCTTGTCATTTGCTGCTTGAGGAGCCAATTAACCCCAATCAACAATAAAGCTAGAGTTGCGAGACTTGTGATTTACTAGGTGACCGATACAAGCATGTTTTTCGCGTAATCGAGTCCAAGCAAAGTATCGAAATCCCATGTTAGAACAGCTTTGTGGCGAAGTGTAAGGTAATAACCCTTCATAGAGGATTCAAATCAGAACACTATGTAAGAGGCTCAAACTAACTTATAATGTGGATAATAACTTCAGAGCAAAGGTAGAGCACTCGTCCCCAGTAGATAAGATCTTTAATTTCCTCTTTTGTTATCTGATTACCTAGTATTTGGGATTGTCATAAAGCCATCTTTTCCACTCCCTACATATCGTGCTCAAGAAATACCTAGTGGCCGTACAGTGACGTCGGAGACTCTCGGGACTGTGCACAAGGTTACCTACGTATTAGGTACATACATATAGGTATCCCTATCGACTGATGATGTCCTTCTTGTGCGACCTTCCTTATCAAGGAAAAAACTCAGCATCCCGATCCCGTTAGTCATCCGCCCCGATACTGTGAACAAGAAATGTAACGGAGAAGGCTTAACCGCCCCTCCACAGATCTATCATCTATCTCTAACTTCGCGACTTGGGCCATATCGTCCCTCGTCTACCGCTTCGTGACGCCTTTTTTTTTCCCCCAACACCCTTCAGACTCAACCCGACGGTTACGTAGCCTACCTCGTTCGATTGACTAGGTTACTGCAGCGCCCCAGCATGGCGTGTATCTCTGCCACCTTCTCGATCTAGACAGATGTTACGAGCGGACTGGCGGAATACTACCTGGGTTTAGTTCTTGGAATGCATTTCCACGGTATCTTTTTTTTCCTTTCTTTTTTTTCTCCCTTTGTCTAAATGCAGAATGTGTCGACAATTATCACCTCCCTAATATTGCCTTGTTTGGTATATCAAATCTGTGTCAAAGATTTGGAGATTAGCTTGGCTACATCAATCCTCGAACCTTGGTGTCCGTGATGGGGCCTCTAATCGTGCTACAATTCCCCATTTGTGGGGTTTGGCAGCGTGATAACTGGACTGGTCGCCGTTTCGACTAAGTACTTATGCATCCAGCATACATATTGATGACTGTTTGATATGCTTGTCAGTGGGTGAATGCGTGGTCCTTCTTTCCCACGAGGTGTGCTGTCGATGACATCTCATCACTTTAACGCTAAGATCTCCATCACTAACAGCACTATACCCAAATAACGTGCTCGACAGGCTATCCCGTCTTATGCGTATTCGGGTCTCTCGAGGTCTAGGATAATACTGGCAAAGATATCCACCAAGGCTAGGTAATACCCTGTGATCGGTTACCTTCCCTTCGTCTGCGCGACGTAGCTCACGCTACAGGGCGCAGTGTCGTCTTATTTCATACTTACCCACGAGTTTATCTCTAGGATCTCGTGCCATCGAGCCAGATAAGCAGTCAAAGCAACTACCGTGAAAGACGGGGACTTGGACACGGAGAAACCCGCTTTGGTTTCAATATCCTGTGCCCAGATCAAAAGCCAGATATTGCGCCTGCAGAGCCCACAGCTGCGAGACGAGGGTTATCGTGACATCAGCGATCGTTTTCGGGCTAGCTTGTCTCGAGCGCGCCACTGTCTGATGGGTGTATACGTGTGCTGTTGTGTAGTGTAGCTTACTACCCGACCATCAGCACCATAACACCTTCGGTTTTGTGTGGTACCATACAGGTAGGTAGCATGCGGCCGGTAAGTGGCCTTCATGCTTCCGCGAGCGCAAAGGGCAGCGTCATCTGCGGGTGATGCGAGATTCATTGTGGCCAGGGCCCTACCAGGGCAAGCTAAGTCTCCGTCGCCGTGTTATATCCCCGCTTGGCTAGGTCCCAGCGCCGCGGTTGTGATGAATAGGAAGGATATCCGGCTGTAAATCACAACTCTATCGGTATTCCCTTAGATGGAAGCTTGCGCGGCACGTGGACCGGCAATGCTCATGACATGGAGACCTTATCCCACCGGCGCACAGAGGGGGAGCGTGGCCTGATCATAAGTATACTACAAGCCTTTTGCATCTCTGTCTACGCAGGATAACAGTTGCTTGGACGTATCCCCCGCATAGAATTTCCTAATCAAGCAGTTTCTCGAGCTCGTGGGAGAGCCGAACTACAGACTACCTACACCATGCGTACAGTCATCCACTTACCGTCTAGGCCTTAGAGCATAACAGCGAGGACCCTGCTGGTCGACGACTATTGCCACCAATCCATACTCATAAGGCTGGTCGAGCAAGGTTACACCAGGCCAGCATACTAGACTAGAGTTGCGGAGAGCTGAACAGATGACAGCTGAAACCACATGCGTCCATTACGCTACATGCGAACAGCTCACGAATGGTGTCACACACCGATAGGTTCCTAGGCTGTGTACTTCATACATGACCTGGGGTTGCATAACTTGAAAAAGTACCCGCCTGGTTCATCGGCTATCTCAAACTTTATGGCTGCAGGCCCCGGGCCGGCTTCAGTGTTGCACAAGAAGGGACTTCTGGTGCGTGTCAGCAGCAGCCTTTCTTTTTTCGGGGGCCAATATCAACCAGCAGAAGCGAGAGAGACATGCCTTTTGTTAACTCACAATTTGTCTACCTAACCCGAGAACTCGGACACTAGTTTCATCTTCCACATCGAGCTAATAACGAACCGGACTTTTGTACCGACTACCTACCAATCTGCATATTCTAGTGCGGTCGATAAATTTACTAAACATAGTATAAAATATTATCCGATGTCAAGAGCCAAAGCCAGTCTACACTAGATACTAGAACGGTAACCATAGCCCGACCGGCCCCCATGTTGTCTATGATCCATGATGCGAGGTCCCCAGCGCAGTAGGGACCGTTGCGACTACACTAGTATTCCGAATAAGGCAGCCCATTCACCGAGCTTTGTCATAAACCGCCAAATCCTTCGGGTTAAGCGGATTCTCTCTTGTCGATCGTTCAAGTAGGGACCCCCTCACACGCCCAACAACCCATTTTCAGAGAATAATTACCGTGATAGTGTTGCGTAAGCCGTCCCCGCAGCCGACGATGTTCCTCTGGGATCATATCTCCTTGTGAGTACTGTATCTACAGTAATGTGATGCCACTGCCATGTAATGCCGATAAGCTCAGGCGCGATATCACCCTGCCAGTCCTATCATCCTTACGAGTAGATTGTGCACTAGTCGGCCGCTATCGGATTATAGGTCTATCGAAGCTAGGATCATACTAGGGTTTCATGTTGATGTAGACTAGTTGGTTCTCGAGTCTTTCCATGGGTATGATTTCGTGCTCCCAGGGTTTGCGTGGAGCTTCTGTTCCTCTTAGATATTTTCTTTTTATTCTATCATTCGGTGATGAGCGTAATCATACGTCAGAGCTGAATCTTTCATCCCGCTTTACACTATAGCAAGTTCAGAAGACCAGGCCCTCATTGATAAGCATTACCACAGCACAAACACAACATGGCCCAAAGATCGGCCTAAGAAGCTAACTATTTGCGTTTGCGTTTGTGACACTCACCTAAAGTAGGTATATCAGCAGGCCAAGCACGACGTGCAGCCTCACCGAAACGCCACGCTCGTGGACAAGATGGACTTCCGCGAACTAAGTGGGATCAACTCGAGTTACCGGTATGCCATTGCATGGCCCCAAGACCGCTAGCTGATGATGACGAACTTCCGCCAAGTCCTACGTCAAAAACCAAACTTGCATTTGCCTCCGCGTTTAAGCCATATCCGTGCAGTAGTATACACAGCCGTGCGCCTTAGTATAGACAGAGGGCATCCTACACTCCTTGGCACAATGCTTCTAGAATCCGTCTAGCCGCGCCCTTCGAGAAAACAAGTAAGCCACGGAACCCATAGTCACGCGACCACCATCGTGCCGAAATGCACTACTAGATACGTAGATTTACACTACTGAGCACACTACGCCCACAATGGGCATTTTTAGACGATCGCCTCGGAGCTTCCATTTTTCTCGAGCAAACTAACGTACTAAAACCCCAGCTGAAATTCTCCAGAGAACTAACGAGTTCGTCCTGTGTAAACGCCACGATTGGGAATAGCTGGCGAGGGATTGGGAGGAGGCGGAGAGTCGGCGTTGGTCCCGTGCTTTTCAGGTGAAAACCGAACTCCGAGGCAGCCTCTCACTCGTACATGTATGTATGTAAGCCCACCAACCAACTCCGGGTCCATCTCTCTAGTGTAATGTAGTGTTATCCCAACAACCAGTGTAGTGTAGACTAGTCTATCTACATGTAAGCATGTAGGGTGTTTCGTTTATCACACAAACCCAAAGCTTCGGGTCAGTCATGCATGGAGCTAGATAACCTAGGTAGATCAGAGAAAAACATGGGACCCAAAGTATGGGTTTTAACCGTAGCTCGGGTTAGGGGAAGTTTGGCGGCGTGGAGTTTTTTTAGATAGACTACCTACATATGTAGATAGGTACGGTCGGTATATTCCTCGAAATACATAGCACGTCATGACGCACCTGAATTACTAGGTGTACGCAGTAGGTACTTACATACCTATCTGGCGGTATAACCCTCGGGTCACACAGCGTGTACGTAGACCCGATACCTACATACCTAGTAGTGTACAGTACCTATACGTGTATCTGTCGATTCACATACATACACATTCTGTTCTGCCTGCACGGAACCTGCAAGAACATGCTTTGCGGAACTTGCCCTGCTTTAATTACACGACGCTAGGACACTGTACAGTGTAGATGAGTTTGCTTCAGTTTAAGACAAGATCGGCGAGGACTGCCCAGAAAGATGATGGTCGTACTTCCAATAGACCCAATGAAACACCACAAAAGTCTTATCTATCGGGATGCCTACATACTGTATGTACGCACAATAGATGTGTTCCTTGGTTCCTTGTTCTTGGGATATGATAGCCTACATATACCTACATATAATTTAACAAGCTTGCTACCTACAGGTCTCTAGGATGATAATCGTTTAGCGTCACGCTAGATGCTAAGAAAGAAAGAGTACTGTTAATCACAAGGCTGGCATATAATTCTTATAGAAAAATAACTGTTGATCAGTCTTGAAGCTTTTTTGCCACTTTGGAGCCCTTGCTCAGTAAGTAGATATAGAAAAATTTCTTACCAAAACCCCCCTGCCGGTACAAGCCTTAGCGTAACGCTAAACGATTATCATCCTAGAGACCTGTACATACATACAGGGTGGGTGGCATAACCGGCTTGGGTGGACTTCTGGGTAGGAGCTCTGGCATCATCAGCCCAGACCAGACCAGACTAGAGCAGGGCAAACGATGAGGCAATACGTCGTGCTTCTTCCGGATGCGTCATGTCGGATGTGCTTATAGGAAACAGGATCGCCCCAGCTAACCACGCAAGCACTTCCTTTCATGCTACCGCACGGCCTCGTCTGCTACGCTCAGTGACGATCGAACGATAACGTGACTGACTACACGAGCCTCCCTCCATCAAGTAAAGTGAAGTTGCACTGTAAGAGTGAGGAAATCATAGCTTGGAGAAATCTAAGTACCTATATGATCGATCTCAGGCTTGGTGAACCTTATGTGGACGGAGTGAAAACTGCCATGCACGACATTGGAAACGAAAGTCTTCGCCTAGGCAATGAGAATTCTGTTATTATTACACAATGACTCAGAGCAGGCAGTCACAATTTGAGCCAGGCCATACGCGTAAAAGCTATACGCGTAAAAGCCTTAATTCAGCATCTAGGTCCTTTGGTTAAATATGAGTATTAACCTACAGTAGATAGTTGGGCTGAAGGGAGCTACACGTATTCCCTCTAAGTCAGCATTTGGCTTCGCACTCAGGAATTAAGTGACCTACATCTTGTGGATGGTCTATGTAGGTTACTGCTGTTCTTCTTCCTAAGAACCACCCAACAGTCGGTAGTTATATACTATATACCATATTACTACCAAGTAGTACCTCACTCTATATTAGGTGTATAGCTAAACTCTAAAGGAAGCATCGTCGTCTGCCTAGATTAATTCGCGCCTGTTCCCCACGACTCTTTGATTGAGGACATGTCGTCCTGGCCATACTCTGACAACAGGCTGCTCACTAACATAAATCTATTGCGACTGAATGTATATTCTTATGCAAAACAAAATAAAATCACATAAAGTCGTGTCAAATGCCTACCAAACAATGAGGTCCATGTAATCTATCATAACTCCATACAACAAAACGACGCCGAGACCCTGTCAACCAGCCACAAGTCCACCTGTGACGACCGGGGTATACAATGCACCAACCACAAAGTTATGCTGTCGTGTCATGGGCCAACCAATTGAACCCAAACCCATTTACATACCCTCCAGAGAAACCGAGTCACCATAGTTGAAAATCGGGACACAATGACCCTCAGTCCGTTCTTCTTCTTCTTCTTTTTTTTTTTGGTGTCTACCACTTACGGCAGCTTTGTTATGTATACGGGTATATTGCCTCAGTTATATGTGCGGTTGTGGGTGTTATCCTGTAGGACTTTGTGGTGCGCAAATATCCCGGATGGCGCCACCCACGATGCGCTTTTGAGTTGGAGGTAGCATGCATCTTTCCCTCGTATCTACATTCTAGCGAGCACCGAATTATCCCTCCACTGAAGGCTAAGCAATTCGACGTCTGATCGTTAAATAGGAGCACAAATAGACACACGCAATGCAGGACATGGCATAGGCTTGAAAGCGTGTCAAGCTGCGCATAAATTCCCGACATGTAGGCCACATACCTAAGGGACCTTAATCTTATCGTCGTCGTCCAAGTGAATTTCCGCGGCGTCATCAGACTGTGACTCCTGTTCACCGTCTGGTATAACTTCATGTACTTCGTGCGTGATTCGATTCGTGCTGCTGGTTGAAGGCAGATTCACATAATTAGGCGTCGGATGATTTACATACGATGGGGGATTTCCCACAGGCTGTGAAAGCTTGTATTCTGACATCCCTGGAAAGTTAGAGTCTATGTCATCTTGGGTGCTCAGTGCTCGTTCATCACCAGAGGAGTCATGTTGAGCTTCGTCCGAAGCAGCGCCTGAGTCAAACGGACTGTCACCAGCCGGATTTGGAATATTTTTGAAACTCCACGTGTTGAGAGTAAATGGTTGTGCGCTTGGCTCGGTGTCTTCAAGCTCAATTGCTTCGTCGTCATCAACGGAGTTTCCAGACTGAAAACGTGAGCTCGAAAGGAGCGGGATATCGTCATCCCCTCTATCATCAACCGTGTATGCGGACAGATTTGAGCGTAGGCCTAGATTAGAGGTCCCACCACGATTTTCGGCCAGGCGAGAAACTCCTGCTCCTTGTAACGCGCTCGACGACCCATTCTGGGAGAAGCCTTCGCCGAGACGCCGACCTTCCCCCAGCTCGGACATCTCACCATCATCATGATCTACAAAGCGCTCCAGGATTGTCTGCAAACGAGGCCCTCCTAAAGAGACGTTCGATCGTCTGCGGTAAAAGAGCATATATGCAGAGGAATCAACGATACGGTCGGCCGTGGTCTTGGATACCGATGAATCTGAAGTCCGTTAACTTAAAGGTGAAAAAACTACTGAAATATTGGCTTACCATTATAAGAATACCATTGTCCATCAATAAAGCTCTTTGCGTAAGCTGTGTAATGCCCGCCGCCCAATCCTCCGTAATGGCAGTCAACTCCAATTAGATCATAATTCTCTTGCTTTCCCTCTTCCGATTGCAGCACACGTGAGGTGATATCTAGGTTCTCTGTGGGGAAATCAACAAGGGTCTCTAGCTTGTCTCTTCGGAATCCGCTAGAACTGAAGCGCTTCAAATGAATGACGAGGATATCTGGTGTCTTCCAAAGGTCGAGTTTTTTACTGGCGCGGCGGTGTTCCTTGCAGCGAGGACAGTACCACATATCCTGTTCGGAAAGCACCTCATCCCGCTCAAACTCATCTAGACATTCATCAAGAGTAAGACCATGCTTCCGGCGCTTAGCACGTGCGTCTTGTATCCTCTCGAGATCCGGGTCGGATAGCAAATCACATGTCTCCCATGTTTCAAGTGAACCTTCGACACCAAATATTTCTTCATAAGCAGCTTCCGACCAGTCAACAATAAGACCTTCTTTCAATCGAATGAGTGGGCCACCATCAGGGACAGGTTCGCTCAGATCGGCAGGATCCTCAAAATGAAAGGCATTCTGTTTCTCTTGCCTTTGTTGATGACGCTGACGCCTCTTGCCATATTGCCGTCCTTGTTTCGTCTTTTTACCTCTATTAGGGGGCTTGGTATTGCCCTTTGCAGTGCGGGTGTGTCTAGGCCGGTGAGGGATTGACTGATGAGTCGTTAGTAATTGTTCATAAATTTGCCAAGCTACGCAATTATCCCAAAAGTTGAGTGGGGTCGAAGTACCTTCACGGGTGGACCGTTGTCCTCGTCATCACTTTCTTCGTTCATACGTGTCAACGGGTTTTCGATACCGTGCTGGGGTGCCTCATCTGAACTGCTGTCTTCATTCGAAGCTGTACCGTTCGTTGCATTATCAAATTGGTCTTCCGAAGAGGGTGACTCCGCAGGAACACGAGATGAGAGCCTAGGGAAGTCTCTATCCTCTGAGATACTATTATTACCTGTGGGAATGACACTGGCTGTTTCTGTGAATATTCCCATCTCAAAGAGATTCTGGAAATGGGGCGGGAGGAAGGTTTTAGGATTTATCCAGGCTGGCCTTCCACTCTTGATCTGAGCTGGCGGTGAACGACTATAATGAGCGATTAGCATCTGTTCATAATACAATATACTTAGTCATGCATACCTCCCAGCGTCGCTTTTCTTATCTGACGCGTCTTTCATTCGCACGTCGACAATATCGTCCTCGCTCCCCACAGATTGAGCAACAACCTTCCCTCCAATGGAAGACGCCGTATCCGATCCACTAGGCCCAATCATTTCAGGTTCGGTGGTTTCGGATCCATCAGACTCGTCCACACGAGCGAAAAGCGTGTGCTTTGAAAATGTTGCCACTTTCTCTAAAACCTTGCGACGAATGATTTCTTCACTCCTTGCCTCTTGTGGCGTGACCATGATAAAGTGAGGTACGCAGGCGCCTTCCCACTTACGAGATTGGTAGCTTTTCGCGGACCCGGGTCTCCGATGCATGACCGGAACAAGGAGGTGTGCTGCGTCTTCATCATCCCACGAGACAGGTGTAGCGTCATCGAGCAAAGAACGGTACTTTTGCTGCTTAGGTGCCGTCCCAGGGTAGTTCGTGGGTTTGGCTTCCAGCTCGAATATCCATGCATTGTCACGACCACTAATTTCTTCGCTTGCGGTCATGGAGTCAGTATAGTGTTTATAGAATTTCTTAGTCCACTCCTCGCAACCATGGAGTCGTTCAACCGGAACACCAGTCCGCGCGGAGATAAATTGCTTCAAAGCCTTGATGCTGTCGTGTTTGTCTAGCTCGACTTTGATGTCAATGGGCTTATCGTTGAGCGGGAAAAATTTGACCGTATGACTCCATTTATTTGCAACCGGCAACTGCAAGGTCAGGTTGTTGAATGGATCAAAGGTAATGCTGACCTTGTCACACACAGGACAGACCAAGGTCGACTTGTAAAGGCCGGTAAAAAGATCCGCAATAATCGAGTCATCCCGTTTTCTCGTAATATCCCAAACCTCATCCGCCATCTTTCGAATAGCTTCAGGATCGCCAATCATTTCATCTGTAGAATCTGGCTTCTCGATATAGGGTTTTTTCTTGACGCGGCTAAGATCTTCTTGTAAACCGTCAAGCAAAAACCCGAGAAACTCCTGGGAATCCTGTTGACCGTAACCTGAAAATTGGGGAGCATGACGACCGATCGTGGTCTTAAACTGTCGCGGTGCTATGGCACCTGGGGGCGGATCTTTATATACTTCCTTAAGCAGATGAGCATAAGCAGCAGCAACGTCACCGTTGTGAGCAAGGACATTGGCTTTATTCAGCTCCTTTTCCCATTCGCCAACTAAGAAGTATTTCGTCAGCTCTTCCACACTCCTCACACACTGAAGCGCGGCGTTCATGTAGCAAGTATTTCCTAGGTTAGTGAGTCCAACACATCCCAGAGTCCGTCCAGACTTCGTCGCTCTACCACGGGTGAGAGGGGCAGTGGAAACCGGACTTATCCGTCCACCCCGGGATGTCTGGTTTTGAGTCGTCAAGGCTGTAGAACCAGTCCGCGAGGGGAGTAGTGTAGTGTCTGATGGGATGTAATTCGAGGTCCATTGGGTGCCTTCTTCATGAGGATCGAGAACGATAGGCTGGTCTTTTGCAATGCCGAGGGAACGGAGAGTTTGATTGGATTCTGCCTTTTTATTTGGCGTTAAATCTCCAAATTCAATAAGGAGTCTTTCTCCACCTCTCTCTAATGCGTTGAACGACTCGACATCTACAAGCAGGTGATCCCACGTGGTCTGGGAGTTCGTAGCAACCTTGGACTGCGCTGGAGACATAGGTGGAGTCGGTACAGTCGCACCCGTTGGACGCGATTCCACGGCATTCGGAATTTGCCAGCCCCGAACTCTCTGTGTTAAATCGATTTTGACCATTGCTTTTGCTTGCTTTAGAAACGCCTGGAACTTCATATTGCTGCTACGGGCAAGTCTGGGAGGAGGGGGGTCAGTGGCCTTCAAAGATGCGTCAACAGGAACCTGACTATGCGCAGACCAAAGGCGGTGCACAGTGAGCACAAGTGGGTGATATTCAATTTGAACGTTTGTCCCATCCCGATGTGTACTGTTATCGGTCGCAGTACGACGAATAGGAATCTGTCCTTCCTTCAGACCCGGCCATTGCGTCAGAAGATCCCATGCTTTAGGAGGGAATGGAACGAAGTGCTCCTCTCCATACCCATCCTTCAATCGAACAAACTTTTTCTTCATAACATCTGTGACACCACTGCCCACACAAGGATCGTCGATGACCTCCTCTATTATGTCTGAATTATCAACTGGAGGGATGGCGGACAAGTCGTTAATCACTTGCTTTTTCGTCGAGTCAAGGGGTACATGAGTGAGCCACTGTCTTGATACAATGTAACATTCTTGCCCGTCCATACAAGTTGTTCGATTAAACTCCTCCACGAGTGCGCGAATTTCGTTTATATGGGCTCCAATTGAGGCGGGAGGTTGCAGTACTGGGAAAGGTTAGTAGGCTGGGATTAATTGGGAAAAATGAAATAGTCCATGAAGTACCCGAAATGTTTGTAGCAGTCGTCAAGCCGTCACCCGCTGCAGCAGGCTGTGAATCCAGCTGTAAACCAGTTATAGACTCTGAAACGTCGGTTGTGTTTGATGAATTTTGATGCAAGGAGGAAGACGTGTCCATGGCCGTTCCGTCAGCATGAGGCACGGTGACCATATCCACATCCTCGTTGGCACTTGGTGGTACACTTTCCGGATCCATGCTCGAGGCACTGCGTTTGAGCGGTGAGGATGCACGTTCTGGGAAATCAGCAGCGCCACCCATGATGGCGCGATGAAGAGTGGTCTTAGTGAAGGGAGAGGACCCTCTGGGATAGTTGGTAAAATCCGGTGCTGGAGTATCTGCTCCACGGTCACTGTGGATAGTCAGGTCGGCGTAAGCGCCAGAGGGCGAACTTGCGACGGACGAGCCGTCTTCGGCGAGGGCCACGGAGCCCGAGTGGTTCGTCTGCAACCGAGGAGGAAGGCTTGAGGCCGGGGGCAGCGAGTCGGCGCGGAGGTAGGAGGCCGGCGAGGCGGGAAAAGTGTCGAAGGTCGACGAGGTGAAGGAGTAGGCGAGGTCGTTGTCTTGCTCGCAGGACTGCACTGGGATGTCAGGCGAATCGATGGATTCTACTTCTTCATCTCTTGCAGCAGACTGGCGGGGTGTAATCTTCCTTTTCTTTAGGGAAGACGTCTTGACGGCGAGCTGCCCAGGCAGCTCTGGTGAACAGGGTAAGGTCTAGGTCGCCACGATCACCGACTGCGTAGACGCGAAAGAGTCTTGCGGTAGTGGTGTTGGTGTTGACGGTGTTGGCGGTGTCGCTGGATTGTGGGTGCTGCGGCGGCGGCGGCGGCGGCGGCGGCTGTGGGTGCGGTGTCTGGTTTTTCCTGGTGGGGGTGAATGAGTGACTGAGTGGGCAATGGTGTCAGAAGCAGAGACAGGCACCGAGATGGAAAACTGAGATGCAGGCGGGCTAGAAAGGAGTGGATAAAAGACCTCAAATGTAAGGCGGCAGACGTCTATCGATGTTGTAAATTGACTTGGTCTGCAGGTTGTTTCGGTTCCCGAGCTGCCAGGTGAACTGAACTTACGGTAGGAGGTGGACAAAGCCGTTAGCAGGCCACAGCACTACGCAGCAATATGGGTACCTACGAGGTAGGCATCAGCAATCAACAGTGGCAGTTACAACCAACCAACACCTACCTAAACTATAAGGTGTACTGTAGAGTTACCTAGGTAGGTACCTGTAGTGCATGTGTAGTAGACCTATACACTTAGGTTATTGCCTGGACGAAGCTAACCTCCCTAGGTAAGGAATAGAAAAACGCTTTCCTCCTGCGTACCTACTTAAGACAGTGTGAAACATTCATAATATACATGCTGTGGTTACCCTAATAATGGCCCCAAGCCGCACCAAACTCCGCACACCATTGGCTGGATTTGCAGGTCTCGTTCTGGAGACTTCTACGCACTGTAGACACTGTAGGTACTCATGGCGGGGAAAACACGTTCGGCCATTCATCCCTTAAGGTTAGCAATCAGTAGGCATGCTGAGTTTGTTTTAATTTTGGCACTCATGTTTTTCAACCACCCACCCTGCAATATTCTTGTGTCGATTATGTGACGCCGGGGGAATGGCAAGCTTTTTTACTAGGGTATCTAAATTAATTAATTGCGGGTGCGTTTTTATATTCCTGATTTACAGGCCCAAGTATGAAGTTTAGCTGCACCCTTACTCAGTAGATATGCATAATAGGTCATCATTATTATATCACAAGTACTTCAGCCGAGACTAGGTACTGGGTATGGCTTGAAGATTCAGTGCACCCCTGCTATTGTTGGGCAAAGGCGGTGAGCCCGAGTACAAGCTCTTGGTTGTGTGGCAATTTATTCAGTAAAAAAAAAAAATCTTCATTCTATATGTAACCTTGGGAAAAATCATGAGAGTAATCACTCGCACTAACCATGACTTGTTTGAGAGGTACTGCGATCCTACCAACTAATATGTATAATATTACTCGGTTCCTCTGCCTGTCATGGTAGATAACATATTAAGTTGCATTGTAACAGGTTAGGTCGGAAGTTAACTTCAAGGTTGCATCTCCATCAAAAAAGCTTGGCACAAAGATCCCACATAGTGTCTTTCTGCATATCAAGAGGCCAATGTACCAAACAAGGTGGTGCTTTTGGGACCCTTTTTCCGGTTTGGGAAAGAGATTCGTTGTTGGTGTAGCATAATACCGTGATGCACAGAAAAGAGACTCTTCATTATTTTATTTATCTAACAAACTCATGTCTCAGTCGTATTCATTCTAACCAACCCTGTTTCTATCATAAAAGGGCACGCACACATGTGTCGTTAACAGGGACGTCCCATTTCTACACACGTCTAAAATAGCGTCTCTATGCTCCTTGATTCCGCTTCTCTTTATTCTTCTACCCAAAATGCCCCGGTTCTTACGATGCAAAGGGTCGGTCGAGGACCTTCCTTGCGTGTAGACTAACCCAAATCCTCCAAGTGATCTTGACAGCGCTCTGGGGGTGTGATTTCGGTTGTCAAGGACTTGACTAAGTGCAGGTAGATGCTGCAGACAACAGATAATATGTACCATAAACGGTGGGAGAGCGCTATGTGTTTCGATTTTTTTTTTTTCAAAAGTCTAAATGGCATAGCTCTATAGTTTTGAGTCTAGCTCCTCAAATTCACTCAAGTCATGAACTGGCCGAGCTCCGGCTGTAGCCGCCAATCTGGCCTTGTAATCTCTCACGCTCGTTATCAAATAAGGTTGCGTTCCATTCGAGATCGGCGCCGTTTCTTCTTCCTTCTTTTCATCAGCCTGTTCGGTTTTTGAGCTAGCACTCTGGGCAATTAGTTGTACTACTAGCTTGGCCCGGGTTGGTGATGTCGGATCTATGAAGGTCTGGTAGAAGTCAATCATTTCACTTTTGGTAAGCTTTTCTACTCGATCAGCATCCCTTTGAGCTAGTGACATTGTTAGTTTATTGGTTAGTTATACGTGCCGAGGGGTCGTTGACTCACCAGCTTCGAAATCATAGTACTCATTCGATATTTGTGCCCAATGCCTTCCGGTCTCCTGGTCCAAGTTCTTCAGCTTTTCCAGACGCTTAACAATAACACTCCTCTTGTGGCTCTCGAAACTTGCGTCGGTCATTTCTCGTAAAGCCGTAGCTTGTGCTTGGAGGAATAAATCGATACGAGATTCCAAATACTCTGATGTCCTTTCGCTTTGGATGATAAAACGGAAACCGTATGTTGTTGACGAGCCTCGAAGACCACTAAAGACTATGTATCCAAGCTGTTCCTTAGTTCTTAATTGGTCAAATGCTGGCTCATGGATAATCTGATCCAGCAACTGTGTCTTGGCTCGTATCGAGCGATCACCTTTATCGCCAACGTGAAGATAATACTCAAGACAATGGTTTACATTTGCTGGGTCTGAGAGAATCTTCTTGTAAAGATAGTTGGACCCGGGAGGGAATGCGAGGGACCGCATAATAGGCCATTCCTCCTTAGGCAAGACGCGGGGTTTCAGTATCGATTCTATCATGTCCGTCAACTTCAGCGAATCCTCCTTGTACAAATTGCCATGGACGTGGGCTTCGATATGCAATTGTGACATGATCTGTTTGTGGAAAGCCCGGACATCCTCCGCGGTAATTGCCGGTAACTCGACTGAGAGTTGCTCAACAACGTAGTCGTGCTCGGAGGTCAACCAGGATACATAGTCGCCAATCTGCGTGAATGGTTGCTGCAGCTCGCAGTTCTTGTATCCCCGTGTTAGGCGTTCCTTAATGATCTCAAATCGGTCATCCTTGACAACGAGGTCCCGCATGGTGATAAGCACTTGTTCAAGAAGGACTGCCAATTTGTCGTTATAACCTGAGATCTCTACGAACAAACCACGCGAGTCAAGCGTGACGCTGTACTGCAACCCCGCAAGTTCTGCGTCGTATGAATACTCTTCGAGTGCATCCCGGACTAGATCTGTGAAGAGCTTCGTTTTGACGGAATTCTTAGCTGATGCAAAAACGATAGGGTTCTTCATGCTGACGATAAGGCTGGCTTTCGGAACCCAGAAAGTGTCATCTTTCTTCCACCAGGTCCTCGCAATATGGTCATTTCGGATGACACGAGGTGCTGTTGCAGGTTTTTCAACTTCTTTCTTCTCAACTTCAAGTTTGGTCGGAATGAACTGATTCTTATGCGGCAAGTGTAAAGCAGACAGCTGAGCCCCAGGAGATATGTCCAGCGCCTTCGAAAGTTCGGCTAAAAATTCCTGGGGTATCCCCTCTGATCTGTACTCAGTACCATACCATCTCTCTTTCTGATCCCAATCTCCTGGGAAGTCTCGGGACACGATGGTCATCCTCATATTGTCTGGACGTAGAAGGCTAACTCCTTTCTCGATCAAGGCGGGGTCAAACTTTCTTAGGCGGCTTTGCCCACTGACAAGCCACTCTCTCGGTAGAGGCTTTTGCATCACTGAAGATACCTTGCTGGTGAAGCGACTGGCTGGCGTCTTCTGCTTAAATTTAAATTCAACATCGGCCATCTCTTTCTGCTCATTAAATATCCACTCCTGTGGAGGTGTCTGGCGGAGTAATGAGACGTATTGGAAAAATACTTTTACTACCTCCTTATAGTTTATGAGTCCCTGTACATAGTGTTAGCCTCGCAATGTATTCAAGTTTTATACAGTCGGTGGAGTCAAGTTACCTCTTTGGTCAGGCGCACTTGGCATTCGAAGATCCCTGGCGTACCGGGACACACATTATATGCCCCAGCACTCAATGAGTTCGCCCATCCCTTGGATTTGATGTACGCCATGATGCTTCCCGGCCCTTCATGACCGATCAAGTGGCTGATATATCGGTTAGGCTGGCTTTCGTAGAGCTTTTCTTCGTCGAGAAATGGAAAGAAGAGATTCAGCTCCCTAGAGTCCATAACCGGCTTTGCAAAACATTGCATAGCGAGGTTGTCTTTATTAAATGGCACCTCATCTTCCCAGCGGTTCTGTGCCAAGTCTTTGTTCGGGACACCTGAAAATAGATCGGCCACCCAGGTTTCTAGCACATCTAGTGGTTCCCTTCCCAGAACACAAAGCTTCATTCTATTGGCAGAGTAATGTTTCTCGTAAAAGTCGATGAATTTCTGTCTCACATCAATATTTTCCGCCTCTGGGATGGTCTTCAGGACTTCTAAGTTGCCAGTCGAAAAATGACAATAAGGGTGTTTAGGATTGGATTGCGATTTCTCTAGCTGATGCAGGCGCCATTGATCACTCTGTAAATTCTTCTTGTTTTCGGAGTCGACTGCTCGGAGTTCACGATCCAGCGTCGAAGGGAGGAAGAGGGGCTCGACGAAGAATTGCGCAAACCGGTCCAGGCCGCCATGCAATGGTGACAAGTTTGTTTCCGAGGGTTCTTCGCCATTGCTCGGCCTGGCTGAAATGTCGAAGTAATAGTTGGTCGAAGTAGCACCAGTGTAGGCGTTAGAGCTTCCCGAATGCGAGGAAAGATAGACGTTGTAAGCGTTCTCTTCGGGAAATTTCTTGGTGCCCATGAACAGAAGCTACGCAGCAACGGGTTAGTTACACCGAATTGCATGAGTATGTTAGGGGAATTCACGTACATGTTCAACGGCATGCGCCATGCCTGGCATTTTATCCTCGTCGCTAAAGTTCCCGACATTGACATCCAAAGCGGCGCTAGCTTTGTCGGTTTCGGGATCATGGACGAGGAGCGCCTCAAGCTGGTTGGGCAGCCGAATGACACGGTACTGCCGGTCATCTAGCGAGGGGATCTCCAGTTGGTCGGTCACTCGTTCGACGGGCTTCAGGTACGGCTCTCGTTGCAGTGCAGAAGAGAAACCCGCCTCATCTTGGCGCGGGGTCATGGGACTCATGGTGAACAATCGGCTGTGGTTGCGACGTAGCACGGGCCTGGGAACGCAAAGCCGGAGGCGAGAGGACGAGCAAAGCAGAGAACACAACGGCAAGGTAAAGGCCGTGGGGCAAGATGACATGAAATCCACTCGGACGGTGGCAACGAATGTAGTGGATAATGGCAACGGCAAGGGGAGGTAGATCAGATAGATTTGGACCACACCACCTTGCCTGAGTAAGTGTACGCAGCCTGCTGAAGGTGATGGGAAGGGGAGGCCGGCGCTCGGATCTAGTGTAGGGCAGATAGACCTTGTCAGGACACTACCGGGTAGACCTGCTAGACCTGCACCGCCGCCTGTCAGGGCTTGCCAGGGTCGCAACTTCTGGGCACGCAGTAGGGTAGGCAGGCTACTATATTAAGTAGATACTAGCAGAGCGTCCCGACTTTAACGAGGAGTTGGTGGAGACGCTAAATGCCCCGGGCGACAAGGACCAAGGGTGGTGGTGCCGGCGACTTGGAATTGAGTCAGTTTTAATGTTTCCGCACAAGCGCCTGGACTCAAGTCGAGCAGCAGAGGCTTGGGACTTGGGACGGGGTGCCGAGGGTTCCTGTCAGAGTCGCTCGCACACCCTTGCTCATAGCTGGTTCCGCCGAACGCCCCAGCCAACGCAATTCGCGCTACCGATGTAAACCGCTGGCAATGGTTTCCGGCTTGGGACAAGCGTGATCACGGAACTGCAGAGGCAGAAGGGAGAAGCAGCAGGGTTAGGGGTGTGCAGGGAGGGATACCGGTACTTAGGTACGAGGTGACCCGGCGGCCGCAAGCTCACGCGCAGCAGAGCCCCTGCTATTATATGTATATGGCCTGCGTGTTGCGTCGTGCACAGCTATATCAACTATGGGTGTAGACTGTCCTGCGTAGACCAACCACTTCCCAGTCCAGTCCCTCAGCGATACGTAGTAAGGGAGAATGTGCCGTGGACAGCTAACAACGAGGCACGTCTGTGCCGAGACAAGGAGTTGCACGGAGCGGTCCAGAAGGCGACGGCGAAGTTGGAGGTCCAAATCAAAGGGCCCCTCTGTGACTCCCGTGCAGATTCGGAGGCTGTATGACGATACCACGGCTGTTGGGCTACCTAGGTAACCTTGACTTGTGGACACTTTGAGCAAACACTAGATGAACACCAAATGCTTTGCGCTCTCCCTTGATACCTCAGCACCGTCCTAGGTATAGGTAAGGGATATATCTATCGGCCTGCCCCAGGGCTTTTCGCAATGAGCACGAACAATCACCAATGGTACAAACAACCAGCAGCCGTAAGCAAGCAAGGCGTGCCTAACGCGGCAAGATGAGCAAGGATGGTTATGAGCTTGACTCCAGTGGGACTTGTTGCGAATAGGTAAGCGACTTCCAGCAATGAGGCTATGTTGCTAAGAAGCAATGATTGGGCCCGGCGCCGATTAGTCAACCCGGAAATGCCTTGCGCTTATGCGGTGTTGCGGAGCTGCTGCCGACCGACCTCGTTGGTTGTCCTCGTTGATTGTGGAGGATGGGCAGGCAGTCTGCTCAGGCAAGGTATATGTGAAGCAGATTGCAGATTGCAGGTTGAAGGATCTCTCGAGCCGATAGGTGCTGTCTTTCTCACACACTATATTGCGGATGTGATATAGCGTACGCGCTCGATTCGCGCGTGTTGCAGCGATGGCGAGAAGCGCCGGCAGACAGGGGTGCTGTAATGGGGGGACAGCCGGGTTGCGCAGCCCAAGAGAGCGGTATGGAGGTGTATGTTGGGTATGATTCTGGCTGCTGGCGAGTGTGAGGATAAATCGGGATTGGGTCAGATAGATAAACCCCGCGAAACCTCATGTCCGAACACCAGCGAAGACTTGTCGACGACAACGTGACCAGTAGAAAATGCTGGATTTTTTTTCTGGCTTTATCGGACGGCCAAGTGACGTAAGCTTTGCAAGTCCAATACCACGCAACACGAAGTTTCAGCTGGATTGTATAGGCGACTGGATTCAAATGAAGCACAGCCGGCTCACGTTTCATTCCAACGGCCGAACGGCGAACGCGATGTAACAAGGGATGTGTGCCTGCCTACGCAGTACGGCTATTGCAAAGCGAGGCACAGCCCAACCTAGGTAGAGGGTACCTAATTCAATGAGTGCCTCGGGTGCATTGTTTGTTCGACATGCTTACCTGTCTCTGCGATTCTGCTCGCAGGTTCCCGATGCTAACGCCAATTGTTTGGATGGCCGAAACAAAAACAAGTCATAGGGGGGTGAGGGGCACGATCAAGAACATGTTTGAGCACTGGACGATGCACGAGGGCAATAGTAACAACCAACAACAAGAAAAACTAGCTTAGGCTGTTATGTCTCTTCTTCGAGTTAATAAATACCTGCGTCCACGGGGGGAAGCGATCCATAGCAGTCCATAGCAGTCCATAGCGATCCATAAGGTAGCGATCCATCCTTGCTCGCTAAGTCTATGCAGATACCCTCAATTTCTACTTAAAACTCGCGGGTCTCTGTGAGTTCTGCAACGACGGAATGGTCGAGCAACACGTGGCCTACGTGATCGTGTCGATAGGCATTAAATCCGGCGACTGTAATATAGCCCGCCCACCCGCCTCACGAGAGCCTCCCTTGTTGGGTATTGCATGCATGAATGACATGAGAAACTTTCCAGGATGTTTGGCATACCTGCCTACATAACATGCGGTCTGTACGTGTGGCTACTTTGATTGAAGGCTACCCACGAGTCGAAGCGGCTAGAGGCGACGCTCACCGTAGCGACCAATGGCTTTCAACCGGAAAATCCCTAGACTAAGCCCTAAATTTTTCCGGCTGAAAACACGCCTGTTGAACGGCAACAAAAGAACAAAGACGTCGGATTTCGCGTCTATCCCTTAAAGCTCCTCTGCCACTCTGCCACTCTGCCCTGTGTGGCCCAGCGCCGTCTCCCTACTTACGGTCACATCCCGTCTCATCTCTGCATTGCGTAACAGAGTGAGGTATCAGACGTCGGGAGGTATGATTTCATGGTCTAGCTTGCTTGTGTCTCTGTGTCACTAGCGGCTCATCGATGTCTCTGATCTCGTGCCTCTAGGCTGACGATGCTCACGGGGGCGCCCCACGACAGCTGCGTTTAGTCGGCTATTGGCCGTGCTGGGGTGGGTGAGCATTCGTGTCCTCGTATACGCTCTAGTTGCCTACTGTCGAGGGCCGGTTCCGGATAACCGAAGGAGTCGACGCTGGACGTACGCAGTAAGCAGAAACCGAAGACGGGATATGTGCGCTGCTTGATATGCTTGATATGTCTGTGAGGTGGGTAGCTGCAAGCGCCTACAGGGGTTTTGACCTAACATTGAACCCGGCTCCCGCACCCGGTCCGCTTCAGACTTACCCACGGATCTGGTTTTGAATCCTCCCAGACACCTAGTGGCCGTCTTACTCGGTGAGGACGCCCGCGACTCTCCGCCTCCTCTCGGCGCACAATTTCGTAAGTGCCGAAAGGTGGTTCCCTCGTTCATTGGCTGTAGGCTGCACGTTGTCGACGTGTCACTACCTACGCAGTACGCCTTCGCGAGGCTTCCAGGAATCCGGAGATCTCGACGGCGGGTCCGACAGGCTTCTAACCCGGAAAAACTCAACTTGTCGCAAAGATGTCCTCGCTGCCTACCATAGCCCAAAATTTTACTAGGTATCTTAAAGAGGAAACCAAATGGCTATGCGACGCACGCAACGTCCCTCCCCGAGTGGACCAATATCCCATCAATAGGCATGGATAACGACCTCGCCGATGCATCTTTCAAGGGACATCCACGTACAAAAAGCCCCAGCATTATTACAGTCGTCAGCAAACTTAAAACATTGGGTTGTTGAGTCATTTATGTACTACTGTTGTTTTACCGCTTAACTCATATCTATATGAAGCATCTTAACCTATGAATGCCACTTCCTCCAGAAGCCATCAGTAGTCGCACAACAGTGACCAGTAGTTCGTTGGGACTCCACGAGACTTGCAGACCACAAATGCTCTTGATGGTCTGAGAATGTTGTACCCCACGTTTCAAAGGTGAACTATATTTTCATTGAGCAGACGTTGACAAATAGCTTGTGGGAACGTATCTCAAGTATAAAATAAAGGATCGAGATTGTCTCCAATACCCCAACGCGGTCGTGTCATACGAGAAGACCGAGCTATCAACGCATGCTAAATATTTCATCCCAACAGGTAATCAAACCACTTCGGCATTGACTGCGGATCTCAAGGTCTCTTGGCTCCAAGACGTCACAGCCATAGATATATCGTTGAAGCCTGTAGTAGTGGCTCGCACTATATGACGAAATGCCAGGTCCAAATGAAACGCTCATGCTAGTCAAACGGTGCAATGCGTGAGGACAAGGTGGAAGGATGCTATTCAACGTGCTTGCCGATTTCCGGGCTTTTTACAATCTATGGCTCTATGTCCAGGTTGACCGCATTTAAAGCAAGTGAGACTCACAGGCCGGGGAGAGGGGCCACCTCCGGACGAAATAGATGTTATACCACCTTTTGGGCTATTCAAATTGACCTCCTTTTTCCTCCGCTTCTCTGCGAATTGCATAGCCTTGAGTTGTTCTGCGCTTTTCTTGCTCTTTGGAATCGGTCGAGACTTCGACTGTGTTGTTGAGCTAGTGCGTGAATTGGTGCCGAACGACTGTCGGCCGGAGGGTTCTTCAGATTGCGAATCATCGGAGTCGGAGTCAGACTCGGATTCAGAGCTTGATTCACTGCTGTTATTCTTGGGTTTCTTTGGTATCTGAATCGGTCTTAGTATTAAAGAAGACATCGCAGGGATGTTATGAGTAAATCAAACGTACCTTTCTCTTATCCATATTATACCGGCGAAGAGCCGGTATACTGCCGTGCAAAGTTCCGGCTGTATCAGCATCGTTTTCCGCAGCATCAAAGGAGTCAATCTGTGCAAAGCCAACTTGAACGACATTCAGGAGGGGTTGCGCCGTATGACCTTTGGCCTGCTCGGGGACATCAAGTACCCAGCGGGCGTCGCCCAGCTCCTCAGCACGCTTGAGCAAAGCACTTTCCACCTTCTTCTCTTCCTCTGCGATGGCAGCTTGGATAGCAGCTTGGTTTACGAGCGTATCTACATTCTGATGTGACGTGGTGTTGTGCGCGACCTTGCGACGCTTGTTGGACTGGTCGTTAGAAGGGGGAGTGTTTGGGGCGGAAGCAGGCGAGGAAGCAGCGGCTCTCTGCATGAATTTCATAGTCAGTAGTCTAGAAGACATCGTCTTTGGGGTGCCTGGAGTCGCCATTTTGTGGCACTTCTTCTGCCGCGAATCTCCTAAGAAAGAATGGCGTGTAACGGATGCGCGCAACGGTTCTCGCTACTATGGGAAGAAGCAATTGGTTGAGAGAATTGATGATAGAACAACCGGTAGATGCGCCCTTCCGACGAAATACCTTAGGTAGGTGTTTGCTAGTACACCTAGACAATTAATATCCAGTCGGTTCAGGTAGTTAGTTATTAGGTATTATTCGGAAAGCAGGCAACGACAATTCTGGTAAATAAATTTACAGCCGAAAGGCGACCTACCTAAACCTTACCTAATGTGACAGGTGGTCCGAGCTCCAAGCGCATCTCTGGAACCAATCGCCTGCTCAACGTCCTACTTCACTATCCAGATCACTCGAGGGTCAATTCCCCCAATTGACAGCACATCTCGACAACAATGATTTCACGCGTGTCGATCCGAAGCGCGTCCAGGTTTCCACGGCAAGTATGTGCCACCCAGCGCACTTTCGCCGTGTCTTCTCGGCTATGTGAGAAGAATCCCATCAGCGTCAAAGGCGAGACGACCCCCGAGACGAAGAGCGAGGAGGATAGCCTAGGTGTTACCGAGAACACCGAGCGAGGCTTGAAGCAGGCACCCAACCGCACTGAAATCTGGTCGAGGAGTCAGAGGCCCCGGGCAACGGCTATGACCGGACCCCGGTTCGAGCAAACCGATTTCAGTGTCCAGGTGAGCCAACATAATAGTCCCGTCAATCGATCAATCTCTAACTCTGGAATAGCCCTCATCCAATGCAGCTATCGAGCTTATCCACAGACAACCCGTTAGATGGACTCATGACCGCATGGTTGCTTGCGACGGTGGAGGCGGCCCTGCTGGGCACCCGAAGATCTTTATCAATACAGACAAGCCGGAGATAGCTACTTGCAACTACTGTGGACTTCCATTTGTAAGTGCCACTTAACTAGGAATCTTTGCTTGAGTCTCTTAAAGCGTATGGCTACATGGGGAGGGTTACACTTTGAATGATACAGGCTAATGTAGTTTCTCTTAGGCCAATGAACACAACCGAAAGCATCTGGAATCCCTTCCTGAGACGTCCTACCCCCTTGCATAGACCAATACCACGATTTCGAGGAAAATTGGAGGGATTATACGAACAATTATCTGCCTCAGTCGTTCGAACTGGCTATTGAACGCAAATATGAGGCCAGTTGTGTACATATTATTTCGCAGCAAGACAACATAGAACTGGGGTTCAACTAGTCATTTCTTTGTCTACCAAAACTGCTTCCCCCGAGTTTTATTCTCGTATGAAGACTACTATCTGACCGAGTTTATTGCTCATGTTGCCTTGCAATGAGGGAACTAGACAATGATTAGAATATCTACCTAGTTGATACCTATTGCTTGGCTTATCGCTAGTGGAGCTCCAATAGTATGTAGGTACCTGGTAACGTCTACCTAGAAGTACCTATTAGAAAGAGAGCTTCCCGCAGTCCAATGCAAAGAACCCCACCAAAACCACCAAAATATCACAAATGCCGTCATCCAGGACCACTTCATCTTTCTCACAAATCTATTGACACTTGCGCTCTTCCTGCTTCTACTGATTTCACTGTTTCCGGGTTTATTTCACTACCTCTGCGTCGTACCCCTCGCCTATCTAAATCCCTTCAGCCAGGCACCACAATCCCCCAGACGTGACGTAAACCCCCCACCGCCGGTGACCATGTGGTTCCAGAAGCAGTTCACGCTGCCGCCTCGCTCGCGCGGCTCCTACCTTGTCACCTCCGAGGTCTTGGAGGCCGTGCCCGAGATCAAGCAGTATAAGGTCGGCCTGCTCAATCTCTTTGTCCAGCACACAAGCTGTGCGCTCAGCCTCAACGAGAACTGGGACGAGGACGTGCGAGCCGATATGAGCGACGCTTTAGATAGGATAGCGCCCGAGGCTGGTCCTAAGGGCCAGGAGCTGTACAGGCATAGCGCCGAGGGAAGCGATGATATGCCGGTATGTCGGCATCATTTTAGAGACGGCTATGTTAAGTAGAATCTGACGGGATTGACTGTTCATAGGCGCATATCAAGAGTGCCTTGATTGGCGCCAGCGTCACCATCCCGATCAAGGACGGCAAGCTTGTAAGTTCTCGTAGATAAATATTCCTATCTTCGAAGAGCATAGCTGACTCTCGAAGGCGACTGGAACGTGGCAGGGTATCTGGTACCTTGAATTCCGGGCTATGAGGCACACAAGACGGGTGATGGCTACTATTCAAGGAGAGAAGGCTTGAGCAATAATAGGATCAACATAAAGCATTAATATGTAGGCTTATTACAGTTGAAAATTCAATCATTGTCCCGCGCTCCTATAAAGCGCAAATTGCCCAAAATCATACATCTGAGCCATAGTCTTGACTACGCCAAACGCCTAGATGATGTTACAACCAGCCTTTTCCCAAACCTTTAATTGATCTATACCGCTGTAACACCTCTCAGCTTGTGCCATTCTCAGCCTTCACGTCTTTCATGTCTTCGTCTCCGCCAGAGAGCACTTTTATCTTAGGCACATACCCCTCCGGACCAGATCCAGGAGTTGCAGCCACCACCTCTCCGCTCTCGTTCACAAATTCAAAGTTGTATCGACTGAGGAGGTGTGGTATGGCTGAGAGTTGAGGTCCATAGCGTGCCGTGTTATCATAGAGCTCAAACAGGGGAACAGCAAGTAGTTTCATATTCTTAGGAACGCTAAGAATCTCTATAAAAAAATAACGTTGGGGATTAGCCATGTATACGCGGGATGGAGATGCTGAAATGATGACCGCGACTTACTACTTTCCGGTAGTTGGATGAAGTAGAGCTTCTTGCATTCCTTGGGGCGCGTGACGTGGGCCGGGATGAAGGGGTACATGAAGGTCTCGAAGTTGGGCCGCCACCACTGAGCCAGGCAGTCGCCGACCTGCCAATTGCCGGCCTCCTCGCCCTCGCCCAGCCTACCAACGGGTGCTAGTCGTTCGTCCAAGCGCGTTTTGAAGCCCTCGATCTCGTCATCTTCGGGTCGGAGGTAATCGCCAGGCAGCTTGAAAAAGGCATTCGCTATCTGCAGCATTAAGATGTGCGGATGGTTGTGCTCGTGGCAGACGAGGATGCCCTCGCAGGTTCGGCGCATGCCATGGGCCGAGTAGTGTTCTTCCAGGCGCTTCAGGCGCGCGATGACCGAAGGGTCCTCCTCCGGCTGCGTCTCTTTAACGCCGAACGTGTAGTTCGATAGAGGGTATAGACGGATCGTGTTCGGCTGGTTGGAATTGAAGGGAAGGGGTATTGTGGGGGGATGGGCGCTTTGAAGCGCTGTCGCTGTTACCGTAGACATACTCACGGAGATATCTATAGCATGTAGATGCTCATGATGTGTGACAGCCTGTAGTGTGATGGTAAAAACAGCTTCAAAAAGTAGAGCTCCAGTAGCAGCGCCTCACCTCAGCTAACGAGGCAGCTCCAGGTACCTAAGGGACCCAGTCAGGCAGGCGGTGTTGCCGAAAGTGGGTAAGCGCCTGCCCTATACATACACTAGGTACATGTATACTTACATACCTACCTACGTACATAGTACCTAACATGTAGGTAGGTAGGTACCTAGGTATGTGCCACTTACAACCTCACCTACACATCTACATTTTGATGTATGCGTAAGCCATCTACAACTTTGGCTTCTTGCATCTACCTAACCTACATAGGCACTACCTAGGTTACAGTATCCCTCAGCATACATTTGCAAAAAGAATCATCGGTAACCTGTTTGCGTTGCGAGCTATGCTGGAAGTACCTACTAATACGAAATCTGCCTACTTACACTACCCCCTAGTTTCCAAGTTCATCAAGTTACCTTTTAGTAGGTTCCGGGGCTTCCCATCTTGGTCAGTAACTAACCTGTGTAGTTGCTACCATCTCTACTTCTTCTCACTTACATCCTCCATCTCACAGGAGATACTATCCATGTATCTCTTGGGCATAATACTAGCACCCTAGGCTTACTTTTACATTCCTATATCTTGTCACAGATCTCTAGAAAAATTGCTAGAGCCATGCTCGTCATCTCCATACCTCCATACCCGGTCTAGTCGAGGTTTCTCGGCCAATGCACTCTTTCCCCTTGACAAATTGATTGTTTCTTTTCATCTATCTAGATCTTTGAATCTGCCTTTAGAGTCTACGCGGATCTAAACTAGTTTCTGATATCCTCTCTCCGCTTCGATACTCAGATTCACGAACTACTGAAGTTGTGCGCAGAACGTCTCGCAGCAGTTCGGTAGAGACTTTGCAATAGGAACCGGCACAGCATACTGTTTCATCTATATTCAACATTTGGCACTCGTTCGAGGTCTCTTCTCGCAATTTATCTATTCCACATGGGTAACTGCCTTTTGCGAAGCCTAACATACTGTCTTGCGCACATTGAGCATAGTCACACCCCTACATTTCTGTTGCTATTATTTCGTATCGCAAGGTCTTTCATCTATCTGATGTTTCTACTTCAGCCGTCTTAGAAAGATCTATCTTCTTCTAGACAAGTTCTCCACTATCTTAACGCAGCAACCATCAATAGAATCATGGCGGAATCTGGTCATGATTTTTCCAGTTCAGATCAACCATCAAATCCACCTCCCGTTAAGTCCCCAGCACATTACCGCGATATCGCTTCAATCAATAGATCCAACATATCTTCTGATCTTAGCGGCTTGAATTCATCTACGGAACACGATCAAATGTTTGAACTAGCTAGTTCTATCAAGCAAGAGGTCTCCTGTGAAAGACGGGTTGACAGAGCACTGAATAATGAGGATAACGCTCATCAAGCTGACTCGAAAACAGAGTCGGTAAACTTGTTCTCTCACCTTCAAAAAGCCACAACTTCTGAAGAAGTGGAAGTTCTCAGTTCCCATCAGTCTACTGGAGTAGATATACTAGGAGAATTGGGGCAAAGACTATGTTCAAATACGAAATACATTAACACTGCACGGATGTCGTCTATCCATGCCCTCATGAAAAGAGTTAACACTCCTCGAACAGTGCTTGGTGTCGTTGGTGGGACCGGCCATGGTAAAAGCTCACTCATTAATGCTCTACTAGAAGAAACTAAACTGGTTAGTATCTTTTGGAACTGTCTACTCTCTTTGCGGCGTGTCGCAGATACAGTTGCCCAACCTGCAATTCCATGCTTTTCATTCTTTCATTTTAACGTTTTACCATGCACGGTAACTACTAACTCCAGACTACTACATAGGTGCCGACCAATTGTTTCAGGGCCTGCACTGCAGTCGTCACGGAAATATCATGGAATCCCTCAGATAACCCTGATCATCGATATACTGCAGAGGTTGAGTTCATTTCTATAGAAGACTGGGATCTTGAGCTGGAATATCTAGTGCATGATCTAGTTTCATCATCCGGGGAAGTGTCTAGCGATGTCAGACGGACATTGACCCACAACCGGTCTCGGGCCATTACCACCCGAACCAGCGCGTATAAAGTCAAACCATTGGTCTATAATAGTCACCTGTAATATAGTTGCATATGCAGCAACCTAACAGCTAAGGAAGTCCTAGATTGTATAGCGGCCCAATGGGCATAAATAAGCTAGAATATTCCTACGTATAAAGGACAGAAAAAAACTATAGCTTTAAGACCCCTAAAGAATTATTAGTTAAATAACAATATAACTAAGTTTTAAGCCTTCTATTAAAGCCCTTGTTATAAATAATTCTTTATCTTTTAAAAATACTACTTATTTATAACAGACTTAAGCTATATATTTATTTTTATACTTAGCTATATATATATTTTTTTTTATTTATTAGCTATATAACTAGTTTAGGTTAATAAGCTTGTTTAGCTTTTAGCAAAGATTTTTATTATTTAGCTTTAAAACAAAGACTTAAAAAAAAAAAACTTTAATAAAAAGGATTTAAAAAAATCAAGCAGCAAAAAAAGAAGCAAACTTAGTACCTTACAAAAGAAACTAAAAAACGCTAATTATAATTTTAAGCTTACTGCAGAAAAACTTAATAAACTATATTTTTTTGCATAATTATATAACTTTTTAGCTACTTTAGAACTTATATATAATAAACAATTGCTTAGTTTTTTTAAAAACTTTTTTTTTATTAAATAAATATTTAATTTTATTAACTTTTTTGCATAAAAAGCAAAAAAGGCTAAAAAGAAAACATAAAATAATATAACTAGGTTAATTATTTAAAAAAAAAAAGCAAACCTTAATAATATTTTTATATTTTATAACTTTTTTATGTTTAATAATATAAATAATAAAGATTTTATAATATTAAATATTATAATTGCAAACTTATTTAAATAGCTAATAAAAATCTATAAGCAAATATAACTTGCTTATAGTAATATATAAGCTTTTATAAAATATATAAAATCTATAAGCTAAGCATAACGTTATAAGTTATTTATAATATATAAAGCAATTTAAATTATATATAACTTTGTTATAAAATTTTTTTAAATTTAAACTAAAGCAATATAAAACTAAATTAAGAAGTTTTAGCAAAAAATAATCCAAAAAAGTATTATTTTTTTTAAAAAAGTATAAAAAACTATTGCTTAACTAGCTACTAATGCTTAAGCAAAAAAACAAGCTATTATTTAATTAAAAAAAATAGCTAACTATTATTATTATACCTTTAATATTTTTTAAAAAAAAATAGCTAAACAAAAACAAGCTTGCTAAAAAAACTAAAAAATAATTAATAGCTAAACAACTATAAAAAACAAACAAATTAATTAACTATTTAACTGTTTTTATGCTAATTTATTTTAATTAAAAAAGCTTTGCGTATATATATAAGCTGCTTTTATTAAATTTTATAACTAGCTAAATAATTATTAATAGCTAAATGTAGATTTAATTATAAAAAAGCTTTAATTATAAAGTATTATTACTAGTTTTGCAAGCTAACTTTTTATAAAGTGATTAATTTTTAAAAAAAAGCTTTAAAAGCAAATTATAAATAAAACATTATAAGCTACTTAAGCTTGCTTTATTATTAAAGCTTTAAAAGCTTAATATATAGCTACTTGTGTTATATTTAAAGTTGTTATAAAATTAGCTTTTAATAAAAATTTTAAGTTTATTATAAAGTTTGCTTTAAAAGAAAACTTTAATAACTTTAATAAAAACAACAATTCTTTTACAAAAAAACTACTTTGCGGTTTTTTTAAAGAACTGCTTAAGAGCTTATAAAGGCTAACTAGAAAAAATAGCAATTTAAATAACAAATTACTTTTTAAAACGTATAATTGCTTTATAAAAGCTATTTTAAAAGCAATTAATAATTTTACGCTTAGTGTAATTACTTTTAACTTTGTTTAATTAAACAAGCTATAAACTTATAGCAATAAAAACTTTACTAAGTTTTTATTATAGTAGCAAAAAGTACAAAACTATATAAAAACGTATATAAAAAGCTTTCTTTTAAATAAGCACTAAATTAACTAAATTAGTTCTTTTTTAATAAATAAAGCTTTGCTATAGTACTAATTATGCTAAAAATAAGTTTGTTAAGTTAGTATTATTAACAATTAAATAGCTTATTAAGTAGTTATAAAAGCCTGCTTTAAAAACTTATTAGCTATTTTTTAATTAGCAAATAAACTAATAAAAGTAATATATAAAAGTAATATAGCTTAGTTTTTTACTAAAGTTTTTAATTTTAATAATTTTATAAAATAGTTTAAACTTATGTTTTAAACTTTTATTATAAAACGCTTACTAAAAAAATTAACTAGAATAATGTATTATATGCATAAAACAATACTATAAAACAATAATAATTTTTTAAATGCTATTTAAAAAGTTAGCATAATTTATAAAAATATGTTAGCATATTTAAGTTTTTCTTTAAAAAGTAAGCTTAGTTTAAAAAAAAAGCCTTTAAAACTAAGCTAATTTAACTATAGCAAAAAAAATCGCTTTTGCTTAAACTAAAATTTATTCTTAAAAAGTAAGTCAAGCAATAATAAAAAATTTAACAAATCTATTAAAGTAACATTAAACCTAAAAAACAAAAAGTAAGCTAATATTATTGCAGCTTTTAAAAGTATAAACTAAGCTATAGTTAACTAACAAAAGAAAAATAAAGTTAACTGTTAGTAATGCAATTAAAACAACTATTATATTTTAGCTTGCTATACAAAAAAAAATATTACTAAAAAAAAACTACTTTTAGCTTTTAAAAAAACTTTTACTGCTAAACAAAAAACTATTAAAAAAAAGCTTGCTTTAAGCGTAACTAAAAAAGCTAAAATTAATGCAATTATAATAAATATGCTTGCATTTTAGTTTATAAAGCTAAATAACTTTAATTTGGATTTTTAATAAGTTTTTATAAAGCACTACATAAAAATAATTAGCTTATAAAAAGTAATTCTGCTTATATATACAACTTAAAGCATAACAAAAACTAATTAAATAATTTAGCTAAACAAAAAAATTAAAAGCTTTAATTAAATTATTAATTTATTATTTTTATAACTTTTTTATATAATAATTAAGAACATTTTATATAAGTACTTTTAAATATAAAAAATATAGTTTTAATAATATTAATTAATAAAACAAAACAATAAAAGCTATTTTTTATTAAGCAGTTATAGCTTTAGTTTATAATAGCTTTTAATGTATTATACGTATAAAAAGCCGGAAAATATTATACAAAAAAAATAGTTTTTTGCTACTAAAAAAATTACTTTACTTGTTTTAGCTTTAAATTTAGCAAGCTTAATAGCAATTATAATATGTTATTTCTTTAGTAATAGCTAAAATAGCACTTTTTTGCTTGCTTTTTTAAAAAAGCAAACAAAATTACTTTTTTTTTTAAGCATTACTAAAAATACTATATAAATTAGGCTTTACTTAACCTAAAAATAGCTAAAATCATAGCAATTTTATTAAATAAAGCAATAAAAAACGCATTAAACTAAGTTTTAAAAAAATTTAAAGAATTTTTATTTATTATAGTAAAAGCAATAGTATAAAAGCTGCTAAACTATTAACTATAAAACTATGCAATTAATATAATTAAAAGCAAAACAGCTTTTTAAAAACCTTTTTATGCTATAAGCAATTAAAAGCTTAATACTTTAAAACTATAATTAAAAAACATGCTAAAAACATAATATATTAAAAAATTTACTTTATTATATAACGCTTTTTTTATGTTTATAAAAAAAAAAAACCTTAATAATTTTTTTAAACTAGTTATAAACTATTGAAAACTTAATGCAGTTATAGTACTTATTTAATACTTTATCTTTTTAATTTTAAAATTATAAGCCTGCTTTAAAACAGCTAAATAGTTTTTAAAAATAAACTTTAAGTTAAAATTTTATTTTATAAAAATTAAAAAAAAACACAAATAAAAAACGGCCTTTTGCTATAAATATAAACTATTTAAATATATAGTTATGCTAATAAAACTAATTAATGCTTTTATAACCTTTTAGTTAATAATAAACTATATTTTTTATAACTTTATTAATGCTAAATTATTAGTATACCTTAATAATTTTTTTATATATATTAATACTTAAAAAAAACATAACTAACTAATTAAAGAAATACTATAATAATTTATTAAGCATAATTTAGCTGTTGCGCTATAAAAGTGCAAATAGCAAGTATAAAAAGTTAAGTTTTTAAGCTATATTATAAACTTAAAAAGTATTTTTATAGCGTAAAACAAAGTAAACTGCATTATTTAATAAAAACTTTTAAGCACTTTAAAAAAATTATAGTAGTTTATTAGCTTTGCTAATTTTTACTAAAGGTTTATTTAAAAGTTTTTTTTAATTATAAAACTACTTATAAATGCTAATAAAATGAACCAAAAGTAATAAAAATAAACAAACGTTATAAATAAAGCTTTTTTTAAACTAAAATATAGATTTACTACTGCTTTTATTTTAGTTTATTTTAATTTATTTTAAGTAGTATACATAAAAATTAATGCTTTTAATTTTGTTTTTAGTGCAGTGTTATTTTAAAAAAATAATAATAAAAAACTATATTTTATAACGTTTTATTTTTAAAAACTTATGCTTACAAAAATAAACTATAAAATATATAATAAAAAATTATTTGCTATAGTAAATTTATTTAACTAATAACATTAGTACTTTAAAAGCACTAAACATTAAATCAAAATTTACTTGGACTATTAAAACTTGTTATATTTTATTACTGCTAAAGTACTAAATTAATAGCAAGCTAAGTAAGCTTAACAACTAGCAATATATTAGTTTATTATTAACTATAAGCTAAAATAGCTTAATAAAAAAGCTAACATTATATTATGCTTTTTTTAATACTGCTTTAAGAAAAAAAAAAATAAAAACTAGCTAATTAAGTTAGTTTTATAAAATAAGCATTTTTTGCATAATAAAAAAACTATGTTTAATATAATAGCATTAGTACTGCTTATTTTAAAACAACTTTGCAGTTTTTTTATACTGAACTAGCTGCTAAAATTTATTAAAAAGATTAAAAAAGCAGCTAAAAATAACCTAAAATATATAATTTAAAAAAAAAAACCCTTTAAAAATATAAAACTTTAAAACAACCTTTTATATAAAAAAAAACATTTATAAATACTTACTACTATTTAATAAAATATAATAAAATTTAAACATAATATAAAGATAGCAAAACATATAAGCATAAATAAAACATTAAAACTTATTACTTAGAACTTTTAATAATTAAACATTAAAAAAACTATACAAAAATTTGTTTATAAATGTTTTAATTGCTAATAAAATAAAGCGCTACGCTATATACTTTATAAATTTTTATAACTTATAAAACTATACTACGTTTTATAGTAGTTAATTGTAATAAACTTTATTATAAACTTACTTTTTTTTAATAAATGTAATTTTATATAAATAATAGTAAATCTTTTTACAAAAATAAAACATTTTATTTTATTAAAGGTTAACAAAAAAAAAACTAAAAACTTAATTAAAATATTTGCAAAATCTTATTAAAAACTATATAGTATATTTCTTAATATTATTTCTAATAAAAATTTTAAGTTTATAAGCTATTTTTAAAAGGATTTTTTAAAGCTTATTAAAATTAAACCTTAAATAAGTACTGCTTTTTATTTTTAAATTAACAGTTAAATAAAACAACTTAATTAAATCTTTAAAATATACTTAAAAGCGTTTATAAATTATAAAATAACTAATTAAGAAAACTTTTTACTAACTGTAAAGTTTGCATATAATAATGCTATATTTATTTTAACTTATATATTTTTGTTTTATATTAACTATAGCTTTTACTTAGTAATATATAACTTATTTTTAAGTGTACTACGTAATTTAGCTAGTAACTTATATGTTTATTAAATAATTAAAGTTTATAAAAAAGCTAAGCTATAGCTAAACAAATTTAAATAACAAATAAAAAAATAAACAAATAAAAAACAACAAAAAATACTGCTTTATAAACTTAACTAGTTAGTTATATTAAATATATATTATATTAAAACTAAAAAACCTGCTAAAAAACTAAACAAAAAAATGTTAAGATTTTTTAAAATCTAAAAAGTAATTTCTTTTATTGCTATTAAGCTATTATTACTTAAAAGTTAAAAAATCTACAATTTATTTTACGTTTTATTTATTAAGCTTTATTATGCTAGCAATTAAGCATTGCTTAACTTTAACTAAGTTTTACAAAAAGCACTTTTAATTAAAGCAAAAAATTACTAAATAAAAAAAATTAAGAACTTTATAAAAACCTAAAAAAATATTAAATATTTAGTTAAGTAAAAAAGTTAGCTAGCTAAATAATACTAAACTTAAGAACTTTTTAATTATATGTTTATTAATAGCACTAAAGCTTTTATATAAAACTTTTATTAATATAATTTTAGCAACCTAACAAACTTCCAAAATCTAAATTAAAGATTTTAACATTACTTAAAGTTAAGCTTAAAAAAAAAAAAAAATAGTATTAAACAAACATTAATTTATAACTAGTTTTAGGCTATTACTACTTAAACTAGCACATATAAAGTCAGACCATTAGTTTATAATAATTACCTGTAATATAGTTGCATATGCGGCAACTTAACAGCTAAGGAAGTCCTAGATTGTATAGCAGCCCAATGGGCATAAATAGGCCAGAATATTCCCACGTACGAAGGACGGGAAGAAACCATGGCCTTGAGACCCCTAGAGAATTATTAGTTGAATAGCAATATGACTAAGTTCCAAGCCCTCTACTAGAGCCCTTGTCACAAGCGACGGGCAACTCGAGAAGTCCGATGCTGACATTGCATGGGCCAAAATCAAAGCAGTCTATCCTGAAGTAAGCATGCAAGCTATAGGTATTACTGACTTTAAGAAACTTGCAGGTCATTCTACTGTCGGGACTTTACTTAGCACTACAAAGGAAATACATAGGCGAACAGCTAGTGAGCTGTATGACGCTATCCAAATCTACGTAGACAGTAAGAAACCCAGTTCCACCCCTTTCGGCGAAGAAACCAACGGCGGATGGAGAATGGAACTCTGGCCGCTTGTCAAGGTCGTTCGAATCTATACCAAGGCCGATGTACTTTCTACTGGTGCTGTAATTGTTGACCTTGTAAGTGCATCTAGAGCCCATTTCACCATTTCATTTCCCACGAAGATGACACTTCATTTTTGTTGTTGCTATTAATATATTAGCACTCCTGCTATACCACGTTATATCTCCTTAAGGTGTTTTCTTTAGCTTCTTTTTTTCCTTTCACATATTAAGAAGGTGTTCTTTTATAGCCGATCATTTGTATTGATTGAGTCTTTCACTATGATTTTGTGCCTTTACTAAATCTATATTAGCCTGGCGTACAGGACTCCAATGCAGCCCGGGAAGCAGTTGCTGGAAAGTATATCGAGAAGTGCAATGGTCTATGGGTGGTGTCGATGATTACCCGGGCTGTTGATTATCAAGCAGCTCAGGAGCTTCTTGGCACGAGATTCAAACAGCAACTACAGCTCGACGGGAATTACTCTAATGTAACGTTTGTGTGTTCCAAGACAGATGACATCAATTTCGATGAAGCAGCCGATGGTTTAGGACTGAACGAAACGTTCCAGAAATTAGACAAAGTTAAACATAGCTTGTCTACATTGAAAACATCTTTGGAACTTGAGAAATTTAAAGAACGGAAAAACGCAATCTCAGTATATGCTGAAGAGGTTGATAAGCACATCGACCGTTATGAAGAATTAAGATACGACCAAGCAAAAGGGGAAACAGTTACACCGCCCAAGGAATATCCTAGAAATCATAAAATTGGAGTAGTTACCACGAGGTCTAGCAAACGACTCAGGGCAAACATGGATCAAGGGCCCCAAGATACCCAGTGGATCTCTACTGAAGACCGCTGGGGTGATTTGGAGAAAGATATGCCGAAGTTTCCAGCGGAATGCCATCTGACATCTGAAGATATTCAATCAATGATTAAATACCTTAGATCTCAAAAAAGGTCAGCAATAGATGAGAAGAAAAAGCTCCAGGAAAAGATCGATAATGGAGAGGTTAGTACTTTCATCCACCCAGTAATTTTTGTTTCTAGTATTTTTTGATTTATGTTTCATCGACCAAGATCAATAACTTCAAATGCCTAATTAGATTCGCCTTGTGTGCCTCGAAGAGGAGGTCTCGGAACTTGAAGAGGAACTGAAGGTAGCATGTGTCTCTCAACGAAATAATCTCTCCCGCCAAACTATCCGCGCCCAATTTGCCCTCGGTTTAAAAGAGTGAGTGAAAAAACTTATCTATGTTGATCCTTTCCTTAATTGTATCTAACAGGCAAATAGGCTCGATGAGTACGAAGCCGAGCGCATTGATCCTAACAGCTTTGACCCAGAAAAATCTTTGCGGGATTACGCTGAAGTTGGACGTTCGTTACCTATATTTTGCGTTAGCAGTAAAGCCTACCAATCACTAGCTAAATGCAAGCAAGTGGACGGTTTCTGCAATATGGATGCCACAGAAATTCCGCAGCTCCGGGCGCATGCGAAAAAGTTGACAGAGGCAACACGTATTCGCGATATGAAGTCATTCCTGAACGACCTGGCTCAAACTTTCAACTCTCTATACTTGTGGTCATCTAAAAAGGGACCTGAGTTTTATCTAACTGACGAGGAAAGGAAGGCCGAGATGAAATATGTGAAAGAGCAAGTAAATCAGTTAGAAAAGGTAAGATGTGTTCCTTTTTTATTGACAATTAGATTAACTGTAATAGCGGCTTCAATTAGCCAACGACGATTTTTCTCGGCAGCTTAATAAAATTCTAGAAGCCCTCTTTCAGTTTTCTAAGACAGCAATTCTTCATGCTGCTAAGTGCGCTCCAGATACTGCTCGCGGTTGGCCCTCTCGTAAACGAGGCGACAAAGGTCTATCTTGTACGAGCTACCGAGCAATACTACGTCGAAAGTAAGTTGCATATACCGGTAGCTTTCTTCTATAAAACGCTAACTTGTAGCAGTGGGGCATTCTCAGGTAGAAACGGCCCCCGAAATTTTAATGAAGGTTTGTAGTTATATTTCTTTTTCTTTCTGAAATAGACTGACGTTGTCAAAGACCTTGCGGCTCTATTACTGCAACAACTCAGCAAGCCCTGGGAGGCTACATTTACTGAAAAGATCCCCGAGGCTTTGAAGGTGCATGCCACAACTTGTCAGGGACATCAAGAGTATATCCACGGCCTCATTAAGTCTCGCCTCCAGAATAGAGTTGCGTCCAATGGAATCATCGGCATGCTTCAGAATCAAGAGTACGCATTCCTGGGTTTTCATTTCTCCGTTGTGAATTTTGACCCCACGTTCAATAAGGAGTACTATTTTAACCATAAGTGGAATCCGCTAACAATTGCATTATCAAGTAAAATCCGGGTCACTAGACTTACCGACAAGATCACCGCATTTACATCTGACGTTGAAAAATGGCAGCGGGAAGCGAATAGAGAATTTGCCTCCGCCATTCAGCGAAGGCTAAAGTCAAAGTATGAGGAACTAACTAAGGATAAGGGTACACAACCGATAAGTGCATTAAACAATTAAAATCATTTCCTAATCACTCTACAGGTCGTGGAGTGTTCGTACGCATCAAAAGTGGAATGGAGACCGAAATAGCGAAACATATGAGATCGATTTTCACCCATTCATGCAAGTCAGCGCAAGCCAAGCTATCCCATTTACTCGGGAGTATCCAAAGAGACCTAGAGGATCATATAGGTATCATGCGAGAAGATATGATTTCAGACTACGTCAACGTCATCCTTGGGGCCGACAATTCGGAAGAGTCTAAGGTCGTTAGACAAAAGGTGTATGAGCTATTGAAGGAAGTTGATGGCCGTTTCCAATGAGTATCTTCGAATGACAATGGGATTGAGGTACTCTGGAATGGCTGGATTGCCTAGGAATCCGATTTTGCTCTTGCTCTTGCACCGGACTGGCATAGTTGCTCCCTAGGCTTGGGACTAGAAATACGGTTGACTTTCTTTCCGCTGGACGGATTTAATGCCCCGTTCTTAAGGTTGCTGCCGCTTGGTCGTGAGCAAATGGGGAAAATACGAGGCTCATTCACGTAGATTTACTGGCAGTCCGTAGAGTTCCAATAAACTTACATTACCGAATTACCTACCCTTGCGTCCTTTCAAAGTAACGTGACAGTGAGTGTGAGGTCAGGCGATGTGCAATTCTGGAGATGGTACCCAGACACCTCGCTTTCAGAGCACGTCAGGTTCAACACCGTGTTCGCTACCCCCGTAAAAGCGACTCTATAATGCCAAGGTCAGTGAAGTCCCCCCGCTAAGATTCATCGTTTCACTGTCGGAAAGAGAGCTTAGGCCAGGCTATCGACTCACAAGCGTCCCGCGTCATCGTGGCAGAACCACGTCTGGTTCACGGCCAGGCTCCTCTCCGCAAGGCCAAACGCGGCACCCGTCGCAATGGTAAATATATTCTTCCCATCCGTGTCCTTGCGGTCGGCACACGCCTGCCACGCGGGCCCCGTGCTAGCATCTGTGTGGCTTTCCCCTTTACTCACGGGCAACGCTCCCTCGAAAGCGAGCGGATACGCCCTCGAGCTATGCCCGTCTGATACCCCAACTGGCCTGGCCCCGAGCGAAAACGCACACACGGTGCTGACGGCGTTGGCCGTGTTGGACACGGCGAGGGAGAAGGACTCGAGGTGCTGGATGGGGTTCTCGTCTTGTGAGGGCTGCGCTGTCCAGTTCCCGTAGCTGATGAATGTCAGCTGGAAGGTGGTGTTCGAGGACTTTTTCCACCTTTGAGTGTCAGCTAATCTTCTTCTTGGTGGGGTGTATTTGTTGTGGGATGCTGGAGTTCAGCAAAAGGAAGGGGGTTGGGGGGGGGGGGGGGGGGTTGGGATTCTGCCTGAAATAGGAGATTTTGATGCTCCTGAAGATGACTGGCATAGGGCTACGCTGTGCAGTGATGATGAATCTCTTGATAGTACTTACCGCTGCGCTGCAGTTTGTGTTCCCTGACGTTGCCTTAGGGATGGCAGGGAGGAGTGCGGGATGGATGGTGGAGGATGAAGAGAAAGGGATGAGCAAGGATAGAATCACGATGAAGAGGCCCATTGTTGATGCTTGAAACTTTCATTCGAGCTATCTAATTGGTTTCGTCGCAGTCGATATGAGCTAAAGTCCATCAGGCATTGAGTCTTAAGGGGCTGATCTCCGTCACTCCCGGGTCAAGCAGCTCTCGCATATTGACCTCAGGGATCTCGAGGTATATAGACGTACAACTACGTATTTGCCACCACCGTCATATTTACATACTGGTGCATCCCGGGGGCTTTCATGGACTTATAAGAGGCCTGGATAAGTCCAGGGCAGTTTATCCAGGTCATGGTGGTTGGCGGTTTACGGCATTTAGCCGCCTGCAGGAACTCATAGAGCATCTAGGTGAGGGCGCAATTTAATTTCCGTTTCTATTATATTAAAATTAGTTAGTTCCTGGTTCTTGTTCTCTTATACTGTACACCTTAGATAGTAAGTTAGTAATCATAGATAACATTGAAGCTGGTAGACATATGGGAACCATAATCGAACTGGAGCAGTGACAATACGGATAACGAGTGATGGCCTTTCTCATTCGCATGTAAGATAATATTTTGGTAGCGTTCCTGGTCACCTCGTACATGTCACATAACTATCAAACACCTACCTATCTACGAGAATGGTGATAGTAAAGCACTCGGCTAAGACGTATGGAAGGCCAAATTTATATTTGGAGAGGTGCCTGATTAGTAGTCATCTGTATTACCTGGCAAAGGGAGACCACGATGATGGTTATGGCGGGCTAAGGGGACTCGAGTATCACCAAGGTTCTTGGTTGTCACGCCGGTATAGAGTACAGTCGTCTTCATAAAGTATCATAAATCATAATAAGGCTACATAAAGCTATATAAAGATTGAAAGCAACAACATGACTCCTGAGGAATTGGACATTTAAACCTAGATAAGCTCCGCGACTTTTATATGCCGATTTTTCCGAATCCCGAGATGTAGAAAATCCAACTTCGCCGCATTGAGAATAATACCTACAGTCATAATATTTAAACACTCTTGGTATCGTGCAAAACGAAAGACTCCTTCTCCCATGTCGTAATCCGTTTGTTTCCCCATTTTTACACTGCCTTGGTTAGGTTCAATTACATGCGCTGTTGAGTAGCCACGTAGGTGGCGACGTTGTTCTGGCGGTCGTGGGCATCGGGTGGTATTAGGCTATAAGCTCTCTCCGCGGCTGAGGGTTCTCTCATGCTGTGTAGCGAAGCCTCGTGTAGAGTTGTAGGCTCTGAACCATAGTCTTCTTGTAGATCATACACGGGGGGACTGTTCGGACGTACTTCGTCGCTGACACTCCTTAAGCTCGATAGTCTCTGTAGCTCTTGAGAATTGAAAGGAGTCAAGTCGAGATCGTGATTGAGAAATTGTGGTTCTGCATATGGGGTACTCCGTACGATCTCACTATGAATCCTCTCAGGGCTTGGCGATGGGTTTATGTGATGCTGGCAATTTTGTGCAGTTTCGTCTGGAACCGCTTCAATGGGTTGCTTGTTTACTGAAGAGTCGTCTTCTTTATGTGGTAGTCTTAAAACGGGATGACCTGGGTTCGAAATATCTAGGCTTGCCAGCAGATCACCCGCCTCTGTAGTCGGAATCTCCTTGGTGCCATTAGACCAGGTGCCAGAACCGAGTTCTTCGTGAGCCAAACGCTGTAGCTGTAGAGTAGTTTGGGCCATCCACTCCAGGTGTGCATATCCCTTGAAACCCCATTTACGGTAGAGCAACCCGGAGATGGGTTCGAGTAGATAGGATGTCAAAGTGATGAGAAAGCCGAGCAAGAAGGCAAATAGAAGCCCGAAGAGACTGAACGAGGCGTGTGCTGTGCTTCTGATCTTCTGTTGTTTGATAAGCGGTGGATAACTGTAACATGGGAGATCTTGCGTACCTGGCTGTTGCAGAGCTTCTGACTCAACGTAGATGTGAAATTTGAACGGTATTTAAGCACCGAAGAAGCCTGCGGGCTCACAAAGGCTATATCAATGAACGCTTGCTGTAGTGACGCCATGTGTATGTCCCACCAATAGGTCACATCCATCTGCCATTGATTCGGTGCCAATGGACCCTGGATACTGGTTATCAGAGTCCTCTGCGAAGTCAGGCTAGCTGGTCCCAATGCATTTGATGCAGCATCGAAAGAGGGATATTCGAGGTTGTTGAAAGCGGTTAAAGTATAATTGAAAAGCTCTGCACCTGCGGTACCATCATCAATAACGCCATTACTGTCCGTCTTGCTGCTGAAAAAAGATGCGGCGCCGTCAGCGGCGTCTGATAGACTAGCTAGAGGACCGCAATGTTGCGCATCAACATGGCAGAATTGAAACTGTTGGATGCAAACTAGCGGAGATGCCGGCTCGAGGGGAAGGTATATTGGTACGACTGCCGATTGGTTGGCATTGGCCGTCTGGGAGTTTACCGGTGTTGGTGATACACGATACCACTCGTCGGTTGAAGGTGCCGAATGAAGCACTCCTTCGCCAGATAGGAAGAAGATATAGAGGTCCGCATCCTTCCTATTCATGGACTCTATTGGCAAAAAAGTCGAGCTAAGACGGTCGACTTGTTCGTTCTTCACCTTCACCCCCTCTGTGCTACATTTTGTTTGTCAGCCCCATAGTCGGAACTCTCCCGGAGATTGTGCGGAAGCTTGACACTTTTTTTATGAATATCGAGTGGAGGGGACTCACGATACTTGATAGTGGGAAAGGGGGCCACCGGCGTCCGGAGCGAGTACAGCTGCATACTGATCCTTGAGCGACTCGGCTGTCCATATGTAATTCACTGTTCCAATTGGCGTTACCTGAGTTCCGTAATGATAGGCTGTAAGGATGCCAACAGAAGTATTTATTTGACTTGTGTAGTTTTGTGTATTGATAGGCGCACAGTGAAGAACGTACCTGGTCAGAACTCTATCTTCAGGAGGAGAATTCAGACCAAGATCTTCGTGGCTGTTTATGAAACCAGAGTCAATACGCAAGTTGGCTGAGCTAGATCGGCACAACTCCTCCTCGAAAGGACACGGCGCATTACTGTCGATAGTGCCTTGAAGCGATTTAGAGCTATATCGTCCACAGTCAAAGGTTCCGTCGGTACTATTCGAATAGCACTGTTGAGCGTAGGTAGCTGCACTGTTTATCTTTTGGGACAGATCGCGACCGACTTCAAGATCCAGGCCAGCACCGGCTTCGGAAACATTAATTTTCGATCTATCGAGATATCCGCAATTCTGACTGTTGACCAGAACTTCGGTACCGACAGCGGTGGAGATCTGTGAAGAAAAGCCACCAGCAACGGCGAATGCCGCGATGCATATGAGCGCAATCACCGCCGGAAATATTGGGTGGAAGCGATTGCGATGGCGGCGGGTTGTCCAAATCAAGCGGAGAAGTACTTGAATCCCGCTTTCTGGCGTAGAAGAATTACGTAGGATGGCCTGTCTCTGGTGATAGATGGCGTCGCGCCGGTCGGCTGTGGCATAGTGGCGATGGAAGGCAAAGCATGCAATTCTCCAAAAGCGAGTAGACACAAACGCCACGAAGAATGCCGTGAAGGCAATGAGCAAATTAGCCTCTTCACGCTCAAGCGTGAGCGTAGAACCAAACACCTGGCCACGGGACCAATTGGTCCAGATCCCTATGTAGACAGGATACTGGTTATCGTCGCTGGACTGAGAAGCCATACTGATGAGGGTAGTTGGAATGTGGTAAAAAGAGAGCCACAGACTAAGATGACGGAGCCAGGAGTCGAAGCTGGAGTCGGTCTACAGAGTCAGGAAGACATCCTGAGTCCCATCCCCTTATGATAGTCTTGAACATAACGCCTGTTTATGTGATAATGGAAAGGAGGGTGTCTTCTGCCTCACGGCACCGCAGCTTCAATTCACTCATTGATTGGTTGGTACAGAGGCGTTACAACCTTTCGGTAAATCGAAGAGTGTCTTGTAACCAATGTTCGCTGCAATCTCTGCCAAGCGATGCATTGCAACCATGTGGAACTAAAGATAGACAGTTTGAAAGGTGTCCCCCACATTCGATGTGACTGACAGTTACTATCTATGTATCACACATAGTAGGAAAAGAAAGATCGACGACCGGGGTCACGAAGGTTTGGGGGCAGAAAAGCCACGATATCGGCTGGATTTAATATCATGGCGATTTCAACCCAATCAACAAGTGGAACAAGCGATTGGAAATGTTGTCGAGTTATAATGATTTTCTGCAATGTTAAGGGGGACAGAGTCTTATCCCTTATTCCGCTGTGTCAGAGAATCTTTAGAATTAAATGTCCGAATAACTTCGCTGCTAGTTAGCGGTTATGTTCCGCCCAATGTTCCGCCCAATGTTCCGCCCATGACCTCCTAGCCGCCCGGGCAGGTTAGCTGAAAGCTGAAACTTTGCATAGAGTCTCCTGCGCTTGTATAAGTCGAGTACCTGCTTACTTAAGTATATATATAGGTAGGGTTTCAAGTTGGGGGCCGATGGGCGCCCATGAACCACTCGAGCCTCTACGTTCATCGCAATGGGCTGGACCTGGAGAATATAAAAATACACGGACGGAGTATATATGGATGGAAGACCCGATTTCGGTACGTGTGTGTAACAATAAGCGCTAAAACTTGCATACATGTGTTATGTTGTAGGGCTACCTACCTTACCTCCTGTGTAGACGATAGGCTGGATATCGTAGATAAGGAATCCTGGTGTAGGTATTTATTTTAATTCAAGCTTTTTGCTAGGTGGTCCTTCCTGGTTGAAACATCCCGTGCATTAGCTCGCCTGCCGGCTAGTGTGTTCTTACCAACGAGTCCGCCACGGGATGACCCGTAGCTAAAGTACCTACCTAGTCAGCTTACCACACCGGAAAACATAAGGCTCTTACTAATGGTATTTTCAGGGAATATATATTTTGATGTATCAATATGTTTCTACATTCTTGGAGTGGGATAGTATCTAATATGCTGCGACACAGTTGTGTAGAGCTAGTATAATTACTCGGAGGGTCCTGATCTACATGTAGGACGGGGATATCGGTAACATGATGAATAATTAGAATGCAACTACTCAGACTACCGTAATACTGGAACTTAAACGTTAGAAAAATTTCATGTTTCACCAATGGATCTATTTTGGACAATGAAAATGTCACGGCCGGTGCGTAAAAGCTTAAACATAATATCCCAGTACTTCCAGTAATAAATCAACTAGGTAGATCATTCTCATCAGGATTCTTCAGAGCCTTACATGGTTAAAGCCACTATCAGCCATCTACTAACCTCCCTTGCTAAATTTAAAATGCCCCTCAGCCCTAAGGACAAAACAAGTCAAGTAGCCCTCATACAGAGCCGTGATTTCCATAAAGTGGACGTATAATCAGCTCTTTATGACCTACCAGGAGAAGAGCAATGATACAGCATATTAATGTTCAAGAGCCATCGAGTCTTGGGATAAGCATCCATCTCGCACCCGAATCCCGATAGCCTAAATCCTCCAGTATTTCTTCGTTGCATATCTTGCGCTAGGGAAAGAAAAAAGGAAACCTATAAAGATCCTATTAATAAATCGTATCTGACGTATCATTTAACCTAGAAGTTATCGTCTACGTAGTGGACGTGGGCCTTCCGAAGGACCGTTCGGAACTCGGCTACAATTCTCAGTCTAGAGCTTCTCGTTTACCTCGGTCGGGGGCCATGTAGTGCCACCCAACCACGACTTTACAAACTTGATCCTGGCAGTGCATAAAATGAATGGACAATGCTGATACTAAAACTTATAAAGCTAAAGCCAAGCAAAAATAGATCGAGAGTCTAGCAGATACGGCTGCCTGGATACCTCTCTGATCATGTAAATAATATACCCCCTGGTTAGTTAAGCAATCCTCTCGCCTCGATTTCCTCCACAAGGTCCTGGAACTCCACAACACCCTCATCAGCCTTCTTTTTGAATGCAGGGAGATTGTCCTTGAGCCACTCCTTATCCTTCCCGGCTTCGGGGATCACAAAGCCATGCTCTAGGCCAGCAGCAATGCCCCCAAGAACAAAGATTCGCAAATCTTGGTCTTCAGGTACCTATATTTTCTGCTAGTGAGTCCTCCACCTCCTGCAGATATTAGGTATGTTTCGGTGGCCTTGCTTACAATATTCTTCCATACCTCTGCCAATTTGAGGCAGAGTTCGTCGAACATCTCACGCTTTCTTGCTGGGCTCGTTCTCACACGTGCAGTAAGAATGTTGGCTTGCCTGCGCTTGCCTCCCACATAGGCTCTGTACACGTCTGCGGATATGAACCGCACATTCACGAACAGAGATGGCGTGGTGAAAAAGGTAGTGTGGATCTTAGTAATGGCTTCTGCCAAGCTATCCTGCTGTTGGGGTGACAGCGGGACTGTGTGGGAGAATTCGTATAGCGGCATGACGGCGTAAAAGTGAGGAGTAGAGATAAGATATACCTTTGCCTTGTGCGTGATGGTTTAAAGAGAAGAAAGCAATGTGTACTTCATATAATGTACAAACATTCGTGCAAATATCTCCCGGTGAGAGAGTTTATGTATGACAAAAGACCCCCGAGGAGTTGTCACGTAGAAGTGGATATATATCGTTGTTGCACTAAACGCAACACCAGCGTCGTTTTGCGTGACAGGAGTCCACTCGAGCAGATCGAAGCCTAGGATCTCGGTAAATACACTACTTTGACCTGGCCGGCTAGCCCGGATGGCGGGGTGGATGGGCGGGGGCTCTAAATCCGACTTTGGGGTTGAGGACTCCGGCAATGAAGAGCACCTAAAATCCATATGTACCGGTTAAGCGGGTACAAATCGCCAGCTGGCATTTTAAGTACTGACGGTTGCTCATTGGGTAAGTGTTAAGTGGCAAGTGAAGGTAATTGCAATTGGAATAGATCGGCAAGGAACTTGTTACTTGTTGTAACTAATTGCTATCATCTTAAGAGCTCCCGAAGCCACTAGAATACGTATAAACCAAACGTGAACTGAACCAACCATTTGAATTCGGTCTCAGATCTCACGAGATAGCATATCTTCCTTCTGCGCTCTAATAATAGATCAGGCCGAGCGCTTGCCAAGTGCAAATTGCAGACATATGTAAGAATCTGCTCACTAGAAGCAGCATTAACGAGACCAGGATACTCTCGACAGCATCATACTGTAGACGTCGTCTACAACTAACTTAGAAAATATTCTAGGCTCAAAGGAAGTAAACCTTATAGGTAGTATCATTAAGTCTTCTAGAGAGTTCGTGTCCACAGGTCAGGGCACCCAGGGCAGACATGGGCAAAGGACTCATCAACAACTTCCCCAAGTTTACAGAAGCGTTGCAACAACTAAGCCTACATCTTGAATATTTAAATCCATTGTTGCTTATCTTTGGTTAATAGTTGCTATATCTCAGACACTAGGCTAAACTGGCTTGTTACAAACTGGCTAAGACGGGATTCTTCAACGCACACTCGTGAACCTCAGCGACCTATTCAAGGTATCACTTCGGTTAAGGCCACCACCGGGTGTAATAACTCGCCTTTGAGCTTCACGCTTAGGTGACAAGGCAAGTATAGTCTGGCTCTGGGAGTCGTTAAAACCAGATGAAATTCTTAGTCAAAAGCTAAAAGTGCAGAATGTTTCCATGGCTCATCAATACCCGCAGCAAAGGGGATCATGATTGTACCTCTACCTTCTTCTGTCACGAGAGCATGGTTAGCCAAATCTGTCGAATTAGATCCCAACCACTGGGTAGACCATATACTTCATATTGTATTATTTCTGAAAGTTTCTACGAAGCTCTCAACAAGCGTGACAGCCAGCATACTATCCAGAGTGCGATGTAGATCATCTTCAAGATTGGTCTACATAATGCTCCTTTATGTTAAAAATGGGGAGGTTAGTACACTCCACCCCCTATCTTTACGTAAACTACTTGATTTCACGGTGTGTCTTTTTCCCCTTAATTATAGCTCCTATATATCTCTACGTCTTCTGTCATCTTTCGCGACTAAAACAGACGACGAACTCTCTAAATCGACGCTGAACCCGCTAATACAATACCTAAAAGAACATTGGCCTCTAAGTGATTAAGTTTATTCCAACCGGAGTCCTATCACAAGTACATATTTCTTTGGTTTCTTATAGTTTGATGAATATAGAGAACGAAACAATTGATGAGATTCGAAGACATCATCACCTTGGGGACGAAGAGTGTGAAACCATCCTTAATCTCAATACTCTCTACAGAACCTTTAATCAGACATGGGATTCGCCGCGAAAAGTCTCGAGTAATATTCCTCATCCAGAAGCTATGTAACGTAGCCTATGGAGGAATCGTCGATTATATCGTCGACATGTCCATGCTTTCCGAGTCTGAGGTGGGCGAGGAGGAGCAACGTTTACAGCTCGCTGACTCGTCGAAGGGATCGTAACCAGTAGATTGGTTCTCAGCAATTTTCCATATGCTGTAGAGAAGTTACCACGATAGTCGTGCGCGCTGAAAACTATAGATTGCAAGTCTCAGTATTCAATATAATTGTCTTAACGAAGCTATTCAGCCTTCGCTTATCTAAGACATATTGACGATTTAAGTAGAGGCCTGGACTTGTATATGGAGACCTGAATTGTGCAGCCCCGTGACCGGAAAGTTTTCGTGTGGTCATGCGAACGCTTGTGCCATAGAAAATCATTGCAATGTGAGTGTATTCATCAAGGCATTGTTCAAGGCCTTGATGTTAGCTCTGTTCATTGACTATACAGCCCTGAAGTTTATTTGAAGAGTAGAACTACGACGAAACATATGTTATTACTATAAGCATAGCTTATTAAGAAGTGAGTTGTCGGGCATTCATACAAGTATGTCTCAATACTAATCATCGCTTCGAACTCAGTAACCTTAAGATGTTCGTTATCCTTTAGAGTATCATATTTATTTGACGTTGCCATATGACTAAATCTCAAAGTCATATCCTAATCTAGCCATCTTTAAAGTCGAAGAGCTCTCTGTCAACCCGAATTCATGTTTTCAAAGTTTTCAACGGCTTCGAAACCCTCCCCACCACGCTCAAGATAGCAAACTACTAGTCCCAATGTCGTAGACAAGCTATTGAACTACTTTAATCTTGAATTCCCCATAATCTGTTTCGGACTTGGTACCTGAACAACCTGCCGCTTCAGGGTGGCTGTTCGGAGAACAAACTAGGCTAGCGAGCCTGCGGTGCTCCTGAGATGGCCGGAGCCGGGGTCCGCGAACTGAGGCAGTAGGTCGTCGCATGTGTCCTCATATGGATATGCGCAGGAGAAATCTATCTATAGATTAGTCCCATAGAGCGCTAGGAGCATGGGCGATTGCATTTTCGGATCCCTAAACCTCTAGTCTTGATAGCTTCTATACCAACTGGTTTAGCATTTATATGCAACAACACATAGTTACCTTAAAAAAATTATAATACCGCATTGTCATCAGGCTTGGTTTTACTCATGAGATGTTGCTCCCTTGCGCCACTTAACTAACTTGAGGAGAGTTGAGGCTACTGTTCAAGCTGTCCCCAGGGCTCCTTATGTCTCTATAATGACACATAGAAATCTCCTTTTAGACAGTAGAGCGGATGAGGAATCGACAGACTACCGTAGGTTACCCTCCTTCACCGTTGTTCTCGGCCCTGTCCGATCTTTCCAGAGCCCTCCAATCTAAGCATCATCCCTTGGAATGTCTTCAAACGTTACCCCATCCTCGTCTGAAGCGGAAAACAATAGATGAATCGAGCTTTCTCTGCCCTAGAGACTGCTTTAGTCGAAGCTCTACATAGTACTCATTAATAGCGTTGCAACTGTCTAAATGCTCTACCTCTTAAATAGGGGTAAAGCTAGTTAGAATAACGTTATGACATTACGTTATCACACGAAGCAGCACAATCGCAGAAACATATCGAGTATCAAGCTTGCCTATCTGTTACCTTAATACTATATCTTGAAACCTAGTGTCCTTGGATAAGTCTAGTGTACGATCATTTGCCCGATGGGACTACGAAGAAGGGTAAAATGTATCCACCTTCCTACTTCGCGACAACGCCTTCGCTCACAGCCGCGTCGCCACAGTCGTCAGCATACGTCTTTGACAACGTGATTCTGGCTACTAATGTAAGTTCGCCCCTCGTTCGGGGCCTGCCTATGGCCGGGAAAGCTATAGCACGCAATGATCTTAGTACGTATGCCTTGTCGCACTTTTGAATATTATGGCAAGACGATAGCCACCTTGTTCACGATATAGCTCAGAAGGTTTGACGGACTCTCCGTGAAGGCATTTCTAAATTCGTCCATTTCTGGTAAGACCAGTTACCTAGCCTGTCAAGTATGCGCGCAAGGCCTATGTAGAACTAGACCAGGTGCCACTTGACAAGTTCCATGCGAGGTATGGGATAATTCCGCAGTCTGAGCTGGAGGCATAGGCAAAAAGAACGAACCTATGTAAGATTATCCGAAGATCCGAGGTCGAACGGTTCGCCCTAGCTTTCCCTTCGAGAATAATTCGCTGCACTGATCTGCATTACATAAGGTCGTGTACAACTTACCTACCTATTATCTACATAGGTAGTATACGTCTAGGTACTATACGCAGTATTCTGCGAAGACGTATTGAACTCCCACAATGCGCCCCCTACTCGGGTGCAGCTACTTAAGACGTGCGGCCTGTCGCACAACACCATCGACCCGTATGCTCCTGCGTAACACGCAGTATACACCTCCAGATAGGGAATCGAAGCTAAGTGGCCGTGCAATAAGCTGAGAATTTTTTGAAACTTTTTTTCGTTATAGCTAGTCGGGCGTTGCTGGAGTGGTCAGGTGGTTGATCACGCGAGCAGCGAAGTCACATGCCAAGTATGTGACCACTACGTCTACTTAAGAAGACTTGCAGTGTATCGTACCTAGTATAGTGCTCACTGCCTACGTAGCAGTCGTATCGCAACAACCCAGGGCACCCCTGGTCTGGAGTTGAGTGGCGCAACCACTTTGTGCAGCACCGAAACGAGAAAATGAACCTAGAAAAAGCTAAGCGCGCGATAGGTAAGGCGAGCTTGACCAGAGGGTAGCGGCGTTGGGTAGCAGTTGAAAAAGGGGTTATTTTATGCATATAGGTAGTTATAGCGCACATCCTTTAGGGTCTTCTCTTTTAAAGTCGTCGGATCTTCTGGCTGTTATACAGTCCTAGGTAGCAATTTGATCGCTTAGAGAGAGCTCGCTATTCCACCAACAGGGTGATGATGATAGTACTAAAGACGTGTTAGGTTTTGGTGGCCAGATCAGTGGTCAGATACAACATGGCTTCTTGGTGTAGACTCCTCACGATACCCGAGTCATTGTAACATGTGAAGTTCATCGAAAGTAGTTTGACCAATAGGCAAAAGGTTTTATCTGTTAGGAGGGTTCTCGTTGGTGGTATAGAAATCGGTGTTGCCGAAGAGCGGGAGATAAGTTGCCGGAAACGACCTTGGTAGGCATCTAAACCAGCTAAGGCTAAATCCTTGGCGTACCAACTCCCTAACTAGTAACCTAGGTGGTACCTAGATAGGATTAATTTCCGCTGTCTCGGTACTGGTTAGTACACAGATAACTGTACGTTCCGCCGTTATTATCATCTATACTATTTACCTGAAATACAGCCTCATGGAATTTAATATTTCTTGATATAGTACAATCGATAGTTTAGCGCTATCAACTAGGTAGCTTATCAATAGGTAGGTTGGCATAGAGTGAGGGGTGGCGGTAACCATTACTTACTGCGTACGAATAACTTCATTCTAGTCCTTTTCGTTTCGTCAAGAAGTGAGCGGATGCGCGTATGCGATAGCTTCCCTACACATATAACATCCTGACTAACTGCTCAGATGAGTTAAATATATATGCTGAGGGATCGGAATATGGGGTAGTAGATCCATTACATAAGTATAAGTGTATAACCCGGTACAAATTAACGCCTAATATTAGGTCAAAGATGGGTTCAAGAGGTTATTTTACGTAAAAATAACGGTTGAGGTTGAGCCGCAAACCTACTCCCCCTCTTCCCCAGATTTGCGGTGCTGTATCCCTGGATAAACTATACGTACAGTAGGATGTTTGTGCAGTTCTTCGCATTGTGGGACAGTGCACTAACGTGTCATCGCATCAAGAAAACGTCTCGTCGAGCATTGCGATGGAGTCCTGTAACCATCAACCATCATCCATCATCGATGCACACAACAAATCTCACCTAATTTCTTATTCAAGCGCTGACAGGCCAATAAGTAGCTAATGTAGGGATATCAATTTAGCAGCTTCCAGGCCCCCTTCGGACAAGCTTCCAGAAGCACTGGCATCCTTTGTTCCCTGATAGGTCTCCTTGGCTGGCTTATATACCTGGTACTACGTACCAAGCTACTGCGGACAAGGGCCAAGACGGGCGTTGGTGTTGTGGAGGAACAGGCGTCCTAGCATCTCATTGGTCTCGCTTAAACTGTGTAATATCTCGACAAGCCCCGTCATTAGCTCTGTTTGGCGGGTTTGTGCACGTCCTCGATGGCAATGCATGAAATAAAACCGCAAACTGGCCGAGGTGAACTTACGTAGTACTTGGACGAGGGATGAGGCAAATAGGAGGAGCGGGACTACCATGATGCTGGATGTGTCCAGGCACATCAACAAGGCAGATCGTTGATGCAGGCAAGAAAAAAAGGAGACAAGACTGGGATACACTAAACAAGCCCCTGAAGATAGAATATGCTAGTATACCTAACGTGCATGATATGACATGTATGTGCAGTGTTGTTGTTGTGTGACTTTCGGTGACGGTTCCAGAAAGATGGCGGGAGGTTGGGTCGATCGCGGCGGCATTGGGGTGGCCACCGGCTCCAGTGGCAGGAGGTCGCACAGAGGGTGCTTGTCCTGCAGCTGACAGGATTTGAGAAATGCAACCAGAGAGCTGAGCTGAGTGGCATACATGGACGCAGTAGATCTGCGTGAAGTGAAATGACATGACAAGATATGAAATAGGTATAAAACATGCAGCCGGCCGTGGACGCTTGCCTCGAAGAGGAGGCCGATGCAACGCCCACCTTCCTCACTGGGAAAGGCTATATCGATATCTTATCGTCTTTTACCTACTTAAGTACGCATATGTAGGTGTATATTCGCAGTAGTGCAGTTCTGTGCAGGTATACCTACATACATGTACTACACTAATGACTCGGGCTGATCCGGCCACTACCTACCTAAACCTGAGAAGGGTCGACGCTCCGGGGGCAAAGTACATTACACTAGTGTGCAACGTAGCGTGTCTAGGACCCGGTACCAATGCTACGGACGGCGCCCAGCTAGGGGGGGCCGAGTTATCTGCACTATTTCATCGACGTTGGGATCTGTGGAGCTGTGATTGGCTATAGCCTCGGCCGCGGCGCTCCTACATACAACGTAAGTACACGACATGTCTGACATGGTGGCTACCTAAGGTACCTCTAAGCACCCAATCATGCCGTGTTCTAGAATCTCAAGCTGACGGTTATCTTTCGTCCTGTCACCTAGACTGGTCTAGTGTGTCGATGTACCGAGTCCATACTGCGTACGGGTACTAACATGCCTAGTAGGCGTGACCTAGATGGTTCTTATCTACCTTGGTAGTATAGATACCGGTACATTACAGCTCGCTAGAGAGAGAGAGGGAGTACACTTTTGTCTCGATAAGCTGTTACTCCCAAGCCAACAATATTGATTGATGGAACATAGTGTAGAGAAGAAATTGCTTCCTGTAACACAAGTCCAGCATTTATCCAGAAAATTAGGGCAGTCTAGGATACCACCTAAGGTTAGGTTTTTCCTTGTTTTTTCGTGGTATGTGAGTGGGTTGGCAATCTAGGGAGAACGTGAGGATCAGGAGACAAGAATGTAGTCTAGATACCATCACTGCTACTACCTACTAATGTCTCAGACTACGCAGTGTGCGTGGTGTATTCAACCAAGAAGATACTTCCCCTTTGGTCCTAGCGAAGGCTTTGTGTTAAATTAAATTAAACGTAGGTAACATAGTATACTTATACTACTACATACAGCTGCGCGACGGCGACATATACCTATCTGGTGTACCGGTATGCTGCCAGGGAGTAGGTAGCCTGCGGCTAGACGCCTCATATCATGGGCCTCCTCTCCAGCTCATCAAAGATAAGACGGGGTAATCTGTCTACTGTAGGTAGGTCGGTATCCTGGATGATAGGCGATAGACGTGCGTCGAGTACACAGCAGGGGATTTCCCGCATAGATAATCCCTGGAATTACAAGAGGTTTGCAGCCCTCTAACATGTAGTGCCGTCTTGTAGATACCTATACCTAGGTAGTACCGCGTGGATGCAGGGAGTCTTGCTGGTCGCTACCCGTGGGCGCGATACCAACAGTAGGGATCTTCCCACGGTTGTATGCAGGTAGGCAGGTAGACAGGTAGGTAGTACTGGTAGGTATATATCTCTAGGACCATCCCCTCTCTTATCCTTTGTTGTTGAGTTCGATTCTTGTTCCCTCTCCCTTGTTTTCCCTTTCGACAATTTTGCCGTCCACTCCCTTGGATCCTTGGATAGACTTCCCCGGCAACTCTCACAACCTCAGCCACCATGTCCGAGTCGGACAGTAAAGAAAAGGATGTCTCCGTCATCCCGCATCACGATGCCAGCAGCCACATGGATGAGGAGGTCGGCATCGTCCACAAGGGCGCCGCGCTCAAGACCGACTTGAGGGGTCGCCACATGCAGATGATTGCTGTCGGTATGCTAGTCACTACGGCCGTTGTGTGTTGTACGGGGATGGCTCGAACTAATATTTCGTGACAGGTGGTGCTATTGGTGCTGGTCTTTTCATCGGTTCTGGAGGTGCCCTACACGCTGGTGGTCCCGCCTCTTTGGTTTGTTGCGCCCCAATGTGACGTGCCAAGGCTTACAAACTGACGATTTTGCAATCAGGTCATCGGCTATCTGATTATCGGTGTCATGTTGCTGTTTACAATGCAGGCTTTGGGAGAACTGGCTGTCATGTACCCCGTGAATGGTGCTTTCTATACCTATGTCGTCCGCTTCGTTGATCCCTCTTGGTTGGTTCCCTTTAATCCTCCAGCTTACCTCTACGGCCTATAAACTGACCTTGTCCATTCCTCATGCAGGGGTTTCGCTGTTGGCTGGGAATATGCAATTGGTTGGCTGACCGTCCTTCCTTTCGAGCTCATTGCTGCTAGTGGTACAATCAAGTTTTGGAGAGAGGACATCAACTCAGCCGTATGGGTTACCGTATTCTTGGTCGTTCTGATCCTGATTCAAATCTTCGGTGTCCGCGGTTACGGTGAAGGTATGTAGTGACGGCAAGACATTATGTTCGGGTTACTGACATAGCCCCAGTCGAATTCGCTCTCAGTATTATTAAGATTGCAGCATGTATCGGCTTCATCATCCTAGGTATCGTCATTAACGTCGGTGGTGTCGGCAACCAGGGCTATCTTGGAGCAAAATACTGGTATGATCCCGGCGCCTTTCAGAATGGCTTCAACGGTTTCGCTGGTGTCTTCGTCGTCGCTGCTTTCGCCTTTGGTGGTACCGAACTGGTCGGTCTGGCGGCTGCTGAGGTCAGTACAGTGAAGTCTCCTAAACCCCCTATCGGCATTATTCGTGAGCATAAGCTGTCTAATTAGAAGACTCTTTACTCTTCTTACTCCTCGCAAGCTCTAGAAACGTTTTGCTTTGATTTACTACAGATGACAATTACTGACTCCGGGCTTTTCCATAGTCGGCGAATCCTCGAAAGGCTATTCCCCTTGCTGCTAAACAAGTCTTTTTCCGAATCTTGTTCTTCTACGTCGTTAACCTTTTCGTCCTCGGCTTAATCTTCAAGTCTACAGATGAGCGTCTGGAGAATGCGACCGGTTCCAACTCAAGATTCTCGCCCTTTGTTTTAGCTATCCAGGATGCTGGCATTCAAGTGCTACCTTCCATTTTCAACGCAGTCATCACCATCTCCGTCATCAGTGTGGCCAATTCCTGCGCTTTCGGCTCTACCCGAACCATGCAGGCGTTGGCTGAACGTGGTATGGCGCCTAAGTTTCTCGCCTATGTCGACAAACAGGGTCGACCCTTGTGGTGTGTTGTTGTCCAGCTTGCCTTTGGTCTGCTGGGATACGTAGTCGATGCCCCTAAGGGCGGCGAAGCTTTCACTTGGCTTCTCGCCCTTTCTGGTCTGTCCTACTTCTTCGTCTGGGGCTCTTGCTGCTTGGCCCACATCCGCTTCCGCATGGCATGGAAGGCCCAAGGACGTGATATCAGGGAAATCCCTTATCGGGCACCCTTGGGTGTTTGGGGCAGCTGGATCGCCTTTGCCCTCGTCTGGATTTGCCTGATCGCCACCTTCTACAACGCTCTCTATGTAAGCCTCTCCTAAATTGATTTATAAATTTCCTCGGAATACTGACATTCGTTGCTTAGCCTACCCCGGATGCTACTCCCGATGCCCAAACCTTCTTTTCGTCATACCTCGCCGCATTCGTCGTCATCGGTCTTTACATGTTCTGGAAGGTCTACTCTGGCAACTGGAAGTTCTACATTAATCTAAGGGACATCGACCTAGTATCTGGCTCTCGCCCATTGGACCCATCAGAATTCGATGATCCAAATGAGAAGAAGCCGCACTGGGCCATGCGCATTGTCCGATCTCTTTTCTAGCCGCGTGCTGGCTGCGAGAGGACAGGCATCCTGGGAGAATTTTTGTATATGAGACTTTGGCGTTTTCTAGGTTGCATATAGTATATTTATATAGAACTTGGCCTACTCGACTCTCTAATTAAGCCTCTTAGAGCCAAATGGAGATTAAATGCCTTCTAATCTAATTATGCTTTAATGCGTCAACTCATAAGCTCTGCATCACGGCAACCCTTTGAATTGTGACTATCAAACCTAGAAGTATTGGGGACGTTGATAACAAGCAGCTTATACCTTGTGAGGATTTACTGTATTTAGCAAACATCCATTTCAGCGACGGTTTGTACAATTTTGAGATGAAACCACTAATGAATTGCTCTAAATAATTAAGGTTTTTTTATCATCGATTAATTGATTATTGATCGCTGCTTACATGGTTGAAGTTTTATAATTATTCCGAAAGAAAAATACTTGAGACGATATATTTGAACTGGGTCGGGGCATCTGTACCTGTGAGCCTCCGATGGGGGTGGTTCACAGAACTCTGAAGTATACAACAGGGCGGGAGAATCGGGTTCTCCTTCTTAGTGAGATGCCAGTGAGTCTAAATCGAGAAGGCGAATCAATTTATCAAGGTAATGAACTATTGTGTAGTAATTCTGAACCAAAGTGCTTCTCGGCAGCATCGAAACCCTGAGGCCATACGCATAGATGTGAGCCAACGTAGACCAAACTATTCTATGCCCAAGCATGTGATAGACTCACTTCACGTATGGCCCTAAACATGATTTTAATCGCCTTTACATGTGAGCTCTTTGGCTCTCCTTCCCGCCTCCGGCACGGGCGCCAGGAGAATAGGAGGGGGGTGGGGAAGGATTTGGGGTGGGCATGTACCGACAGCGCCGAGTGCAGTGCCGAGATCGACACCGAGCACATCCCGAATCACACCGGGTAATGAATAGAGTAACACAACCGCTACTCATGTTTGCCAACCAGACGAAGCAGTCGCCTTTTATCCTCTGCTCGATCGGATATGCGCATGACGATACGAGATTAGCTGGTCGGCTAGTTGGCTTCTATATCGAGACGTGTACGACAGCGGCGCAACGGTGCGGGCACTGGTCTGCTAGAGACGTTGTCAATACATTCATAATACGGCGTGCAAAGGGATAGACATAACATCGTCATAGCGCACAGATGCAATACAACACCCGCGATACGGGAAGGTGACAACCCGGGTGAGAGCCGCCGGAACTTGTGCCCGCTGGCGGTCTTCAAAATACGATGAGCGACGGCCGTATCATTAAAGAATTCTCAACCTTACTATCTTCCTGTTTCGGGCACTTTTGCGATGAAGAAAATAGGCAGCTACTTGAAGTTTATTCACGTGGTTCGACACCCCGGGATACCTACGTGCGCGGATCTCGCCTAGAATGGCGATTACAAATTCCTCATGTCGCAGCCACGCTGCTGACGAGCGTTACGACGGCCAAGGCTTGTGTTACCTTGGTGCACGAGTTGTATGGCGAACTTGAGGAGGGACAGGTGAAGTCAACAGGCGGTACACCTCAGTGTGTCGTTAAAATTGTGAAAAACAAATTAATAACAATGCTTGCGGGTTTCTGGCCAATCAATTCGCTATAACCTTTACGTAGTCTTTTCATAATAGGTACTGCGATTATGGAGATCTTACCTATGCTATGTATAGACGGCCCCATATAGGTACTGCGTACGGGAAATCTTCTTTTAACGGCAGTTTAACCGACTTGTTTTGTCCAATTATATATATATTTAGCACTGCCATGAATTACCGCTACTTTATACCTAGGAGGCTAGGACTGCGTACATCGATTGCACGGATCTGGTAGTCCGATCCCTGAATATCTGCCAAGGACTGTCCTGCGCTTGGCGAGCTGACCATCGCCCTATGCTTACTTAAAAGCGTGAGGCCCTCAATTGGATACTACGTACACAGGTTGGAGATTAGTGCTGAACAGCGAGGCTGTCTTCTTAATTATAAACCCGAAACTTCTTGGGTCGTGGGCCAAGAATGTTGAAGGATTGATTCATCCACCCCATAGGTCCCAAGTGCCATAGTAATTGGATCTTTGATTTGCAGTGATCCTCATGACAGATCCTACACGGAAAACGCATCGCGGTGTAGATACTGTTCTGCCTTGGGAGGGTCAGTGGATTTCGTATACATAGTCCACCATGCGCGGTTAGTCGCCTTGGCGTCTGGTTAATATGCCGACGTGACCCTCCTTACTTACCATGGTACTCTGCTACGTTCCATGACGCCAGCAATGTGACTTGAGAGGCTCAGTCGTCAAGCAAGCTTCGTGGCGGTAAGATGACGACTCCATCGCCGACTCCATCGCCAAATCTGCCAATAGACTGGGTTCCCACCGATTCCGGATGTCTTCGCACAACCGACTTGTGGATCTGGGATTTCGGCAACACAGTTAACGATGCCCGAACCGTCCTCGGCGGGCCATCGCAGACAACAAACTGTTTCGCGTCGACGTGGGACCCTACCGTCACATATGTCGGGTCGGGCTGCCCGTCCCATTACACCTCAGCCTGTCAGGCTAGCAACTCTGGCGCAGTAACATGTTGCCCTACGGCCCGTGACTTCACCTGTGGGCCAGCGGTTGAGACCACCGGTCACCATGTCGAGTGGTTTCGTTGTGAAATGAGCTACGAGGGTGGAGGTGTGGTGACGGTGACGAGGACGAACTTTGAAAAGAACACGATAGACACAGAGACGAGAACGAAGCACACGTATGAGCATCTAGTTGCTCTCGCCTTGATGTACACCGCACCGGCACGTATTCAACACGTCGAATAAAATGTAATCCCTCAGCGCTAACCGCGAATAGCCTTCTTCGAGTCCTTCAGCCACCACTTCCTTACCCACTTCCTCATCAGACCCATCTACAACAGACGTGCCGTCTAGGAATAGCTCGTCTGGGCTGACGGCCGGAGCAGCTGCCGGGATCGGGGTCGGAGTTGCCGCGGCTGTTATCATACTCGCTTTGTTAGGCTGGTTTATGTATCGACGGAGGAGAGCAGCTAGGCTATCTAACGAATCACCGGAGATTCCAACTTCCATAAACCCAACGGCGCCAACACCAATGGCACCAACACCCGGAACATCTGTGGCATATACATATACGACTGAGGACTCTCGAAGCCCGTCTCAATACCTAGTCCAGCCTGTAGCAACCCCCAACTCCAAGGAGCTCCCTGCCGAACCGCTACCTGTTTTTGAGCTTCATGGTGATTCGAATGGACGACGGAGCTGATGACTATGAATTGAAGAGAATGTAATTGCGGATGCTCAGCTATAGCGAAGGGACTTCAAGCCATGAGCGGGTAACAGGAAGTTAGCGACAAGAATAAGACCAAGTGTCGGCCCCGGCTCGATAATGCGGGCTACATATAGACGTCGATACCCTCCAAACAGGGGAGGAGATGGAATATGACTGAGAATTTGGCACGGCAAGCGCGCGTTAACCCGAATTGATTGGTTGACTAATCCTGAATAATCATATATTTACAGGTAGCGTTTACTTGTGCGAACCCTACACAACTGTACATTAGATCATATGATAGATACCTAGATACGAATCCTGCATGCTTGATTTATGAGAGTCTCTATGCAGCAATGGTCATGACTGTTGAATTAGAAAGGCTGTTAATGTCATCCCAGAGAATCATCACCGCGGCTATTTACTTACTGCGTACGCTCCTTCGTATGCCTAGGCCTTGTCTTGCAATGGCGTCCAACACAGGTTCTGAATCGAAATGACCTAATAGCTGAAGTTTGATTTCCTCAAGCGCAATCCTTATAGCGCTGTACGCCCAGGCATTTCTTTCGGTTCAGTAATTCAACTCGTTGTGAGAGAAACTTACTATCAATACCATATGTATTTAAGGCCAGGTTCATGTGCGTAGACCACGCGACAATGCGACAAATGGGGTTACGCAAGGATCACAGATTGTGGCCCCTGTTGGAGGATTGCCAGATACCGGGGACTAGGCAACTAATTAGATTAATACACTAATAAATACGTAGTACACACTACAAGAACAAATTAGAAACAAACCTTCGTGCTTTTTTATTCTTTAGATCATTTACATGTATACTGCGTAGGAGACAGCGAAAATAAGATATAAGTACCTCGCTTATACCCCATGAACAACATCGTCATCGGCTTAGTTCCATTGAAGTGTGATGTTGCGATTGTCTTGTCAGCAACAAGTCGTGTGTATCCTGTCTTCTATACACTACTTAGTATTGACGAGGGCTCGTACTGTAGCCAAAGCAATGATGGGATCACGCTAATGAATCATCCCTGTAAGCTTACTGCTTCTTTCCAGCACATGGTCAGAACATGGTCCAGCATACTTACATACTCGCTCCGTTTAATCCTTCAAGATTTAGTCTGGCTGTCACGCACACCACCCGCTGGTACTAAAATTGAAACACACCCTCGGGACTTGATGAATGATCCGGAATCCATGAGGAAGTTCTCTTTTTTCTGCCTTGAAGTATCTCTGGTTTACCAATTTTTGTTCTAGCGTACGCCTACCGCGAGTGTGCACGGGGACATCTAAGTATGAAAGGTAATCTAGCTAGTACACACGCTAAGCTTGTATGTACACTACATACCTCTAACGGGAGAACCCGACGACTAACAAGCTTAAAAAAAAATTCCCGAGTTACTAATCGATCTAAGTAGTTCGTAGAATTAGGTAATGCTGGCTATATTGCGTCGAGTCTCGTCGTACAGGTGCTAGGTGACCAAGTCATCCTGGCCGGTATACACTATTACGACTTGTAGGTCCCTGTCTGACCAGAACAAATTGTTTTCGTTCGCTACCGAGAGACTTACATGAATATAATAAGGGCGATCAAGAAAAAAAACAAAAAAACAAGCGCCCCTATTATACCTAGAAACCTATATATACAACATACATTCATACCACATCACTCAAATTCCGCTCCCTAGGCTGATATTTCCGCAAGACCCTCAAAAAGCTAATATCATCCTCCTGCGGGCCCCCGGTAGTCCCCATCTGCATTCTCGTCCTCCTATTAACCTCCTCCGCTTCCTCCCCGGCCGGATTCGGCGGAAGAAGCGACATCTCCCTAGCAATGGCCAACCGTTTCTTCTGCTTCTCGCGCTCAGCCGCCGCGCTGTCCCCCGCGGCGTGCCGCAGGCTCCGATTCTTCCAGTCGGGGAGGACGTCCCTCCAATCCATTTCCTCGTAGTTCTCAGGACGGTCTGCGGGTGGCAGATCGACGCCGTTGAACGGCGGCAGCACGTAGCTGCGCACGTCGCTCCCCGCCCGGTACTCGCCCAGCACGTAACTAGGGCGACCCTCGTAGAACTCGCGCAGGATATCCTCGAGCTGCTCACTCGGGAGCCGAGTCGCCGCGCGATCTGCGGGCCCGCCCGCCACGAAGTTCGGGTTCTTCCACGGCGGGCCGTAAAAGGGGACCCCTCTGCTATTTTCTCCGAGCGGGTGAAAGCGAACGCAGTGCGGCGCCTTGGATCGTCGGCAGGCCGCGCATTGTGCCTCGTTCTCCTTGCCGACGAAGTTGAGCGTGCAGCGCAGTTCTTTCTGCGTGCACCTTAGACACGACCGCCCGTGTTCAGACAACATCCGGCCTGTAACGTAGTCTCTCGGCGGTCCGCCGTCCTCGACCTCGGCACCTCGCTCGTCTGGCCGCGACTGTGTCGTCTGCAGGTCTATCTTTAAGCGTTCGTCTAGAACTATTTTGACATATTCCAAATCTCCGCTGGGATCCTTCTCTTCAGGGCCACCTTGGAGTTCAGGGTCTATGCCGTGTTTGACAGGTGGTAGGTCTTGTCGCTCTTTATAGTTCTGTGCCAGCTGGATATCTACAGATGGCCGTGCTCTCCTATGCTTTTCGAGGGGTTTGGAATAGTTTTCAACACTATCTTGAAGCTCACCCTGCGATGCCATTTCGGGGTTTTTTGGTCAATATATCCTCCCGAGCAGTCAATTTCTGAACAGAATAAAGAAGAACAGGTATCAAGATATTCTATCGCTTTCTTTATTCTGGTCTGCACTTATGTGGGCTTAAAAATAAGGTAGAGGAACAAAGAGGTTGATGCCTTTATTACAAGGTTGTACTAGCATTCCATCTCGAGATAAAGAATTCGAAATCGTCGAAGATATATTACAGGGAGATGTGAACACTTTTAGGGGCATTTTGGTTCTTAAAACATAGATTTTTTCCCAGCCGTCTTGGAAAACGTGCTTCGTTAAGCTAGACGCCTTCTTTTGCATTAACCCCCTGAACGTCAGTTGGTCGACTTTCTTCTAGAGGTATTTGTAGACTTGCAAGCTAGTATAGTATAACTATATTGGAAGCAAATAATCAGACAAGGCTGATTCTCTGGTCCTTAGATCTTTAGGTCAATCTCTTCGCCATATATTCCTGTTAACTTGATGACTGGTTGAGCTGGAGCAGCCTTCTGGCGCTTATGTCTTGTCCAGTCATCATTTGCGAAGTAATGTGAAAATTGAGTGTCCTTAACAACATCTAATTCATATTGTGCTTTTCTTTTTCCCATCGATGCTGTAGATAGAGTGTTTTGTGTCCCGGTGCTTTCAAACAAGTCCAAATCTTCCACCGAGTTGTGAGCAACCCGACTTGGTTTCCACCCCACCGTATAGTTTTCAATTGGTTTGGACCCTGATAAATGAAACCAAGGATGGCCTTTGGAAGCATCTGCTGTTATTCTATTGGATGGTGCCACTGAAAGACACAGACGGATGAAGTCTCTGAAATGTTCAGATAACGCTTTGCGTCGCTTAGATATGTTGTCGAAGACGGCTATGAGACTTGCATCAACGGCATTCTGATCAAGGGCATCGAAGCAGCCGAGGCTATTCCAATTGAGCGCGACAAGAAATAGCGCTATCATGCCAATTGACCAAATATCAACCTCGGTACCATAGCATTGACCGTGATACACCTCCCTGTCATGATTCCGTTAAAATTTGGTTATCTTGAGAAAATAAAATTCTACTCACGGGGCCGTAAACCGTTGAGTGCCGATTGTACTCGTCATACGACCTGAGGTAGCCACTTTAGCAAAACCGAGGTCACCTACAATAACTCGAGCCCGGATGTTAGGCCCTGTGGCAAGGAATATGCTTCAAAATAAGTGTTAACACCACTTATTAATTTCATGAGTATGCTGTAGGAATGTATAGTCATATGAGGTTTAGCTATTGTTCATTGGTCATGCAAAAGTGTAGTTGGGTACCCATGGACCTGACGTACTTTTCTGGCTTTAGATCACGATGAGCAATATTCTGTGCGTGTAGGTAACTGATGGCTTCTATTATTTGCCGGATAATAATCTGTGCATCCATCTCGGGTATACCATCTGGATGTTTGAGACGCATAGAGAAGAGATCTCCACCCATCGCTAGTTCTGTGAAAGTGTACAATGTATCTAACGATCGATATGCAGCCACAAACTTGAGGAGGTTAGGCTTAGGCAAATTAGCGTTTTATATGATAATGGGGAATATAGTTATGGCCTTTATCACGTACATGAGTAAGCCGACTCAGTATATTTGTTTCATCTAAAATGCGTCGAATGGTGCTCGAGGAACCATGGAGCCGCCGAATGCGGTCAAGCTGATGAATTTTACAAGCAACCTGCCGTCCTGATTTTATGTTGATAGCAAGATGAACAGCTGCAAGCGCACCGCTTCCTAGCATTTTTTCAGTGATAAGAAATCTAGTTTGGAAAAGCTGGAGACCTTCGTTAGATTAGAATAATTTCTAGCGAAATGGGTGGGCGTACGTCGGTCTCGCTCGGCCGTAGTTGGCCTATAATAGAACCAATGGGTTGTCTGCCCAACAAGTATATGTGAAACTCCCAATACGGTTTGATCCGGATGATTTCACCTTGGCTAAGGAGATATCCGGAAGGCGACACCCTCCTCAGCCGGCGACAAGGGCCGTCGACATACGTGCCGCTCAACGAGTTGTCGTCGCGAACGTATAGGAGTGGTTGTCCATCTTCTTCATACTCAATAGAATATATGACAAAATGCTGTCTTGAAATATATGGATGAAGGACGGTGATTTCACTTGAAACAAAAAATAAGTATTTTTATAAGAAGAGAAATATAGGATGCAGCAGGCCTACTTGTGTTTGATATGCCTCCCAACTCGAATGAGTTGGCCGGAAAACAGATAAACATCTAGATATGCATGAGACTCCACGGTAGAGTGTGTCTCCCGTTTTTCTTGATTATGAAAGAAGTCTTTGCCTTAGAAGGGTTGTTAGGTTGGACCCAGTCACGGATGGATAAGGAAGAAAGGGACAGAGAACCTATAAGACTGTACCTGGTCGAAAGTATCCCCGGGGCGGCTTTGCGGTGTAGCGGCAGAATATTTGTGCAATAGGCTGATAGTTAGACATTGTCAGTCTCTTTCTATGACCTTGTTGTTGATCGGCCATTAGGCATAAATAATATCTCAGACTAGCGGTTTAACGAAGCGACATTGATCATGCAATCTAACAAGTAGCGGCCAACACAAAATAAGAACGTTCACGCCCACAACACTTGATTGACCTCGTAATGAAAATGTACAGTTGCTTTCTGGGGGCAAGAAATGAGTTAGACAGAGAGTACAGGACTGGACATCTTCCCGGGTAGGGTAAGATATGTTACGACGGGTGTATTGCGTTGGGTGTGCAGTATTCACTCTACAAGATATTTTGATAGATGGCTGCTCCAGTTGGTGTAGGTCGCCTCTATCATACATGGTAGACGTATGAAGAGGTAGCCTGGAGGCTAGACGTACTAACTCCTTGAATTTAAGGAAAGAACCTTCCTGCCTGTTGTGCAAAAACACGCGCTTCCATCTGTTCTTATTTTGCGTGCCTTCCTCCTAGGTCAGGAGGCAGGGGCGATGAGTATTATGCAAAGCGTCTCATCTGCGCACTTCCCTCCTCCACAGATCTCTACAATGGATATCCACTGCAGATGTATATGACACAATTGGTTAAGTAAGGTACCTCTGTAACTTGTAACTGCCCAAGGTCTCTTCAAGGTTTGATAGAAGCTGCGACCTCGCTAGACCATGTCGTCATTAAATGTTTGCCATTCAATGAGATGGAAGCAATTGCCACTACGTATGCCACTCGTGCCCCACCGTAACAGCATTCACCCCCGCCCCCACTTTATGCCCTGCCACACCCGAACAATACCCGGGCGGTCACAAACCCTAATCGCTTGCCTACTTCAATTCGTCCCGCTCCTGTTGCGAATCTTCCTTCCTCTTCCTAGCAACATCATCTCAGCACCTCATCGACAGCAACCTTGTAAGTCCAGCCTGTGCACTTCTCGCATCGCATTTGTCCGCATTCCAGCATTTAACATTATCAACTTCCTGTCTTTCGCCAATGCTCTGCGTGTCGCTCTTCGGGTTTACCCGCACTGCGCACGCTGAGATGTCAAAGACTGACATCACCCTACCCCGCGCCTGGTTCACATTATAACCTTTCCACACCTTGGGACAAAATCGCTATATAATACTGACTAATACTGCATTACAGTCGCCAAGATGAGAGCCAAGTGGAGAAAGAAGAGAGTTCGACGCCTCAAGCGTAAGAGAAGAAAGATGAGAGCCCGCAGGTATGTACATCCAGCAACACCCAACTCTTCTGCGCTGACACGTCTTGTTTAACAGCAAGTAAACAACTCGCATCTACTCGATCTCAGCCGTCTTTGGCGCAACACACCAAGCAACATGACAATCAAAAACAAATCCACATGCGCGCGCGGCACACAATACTGGGATACTCTCTTATCAACTCCCAACTACAATCATCGACAGGATAGCAACCTGCGGACTACAGGATCGAGGGATTGGCTGAGCGAAGCCACGGGTTTGGCACAGTGACAAGGGTCGGTTCAAATCGAAGACAGTTGGTCAATCACCATCGAGTGGAAAGCTGGAGCTGTTTACGCAGCACGGGTTGTGGGCAAGGTTGCCCTCGCGGCCCATGGTCAGAGCATGGAAAAGTTATGATTCACGACGCAGCCTCCTAGGTAGCTAGCTGAATGGCGATTATTGACCCCACAAATATCATCGGCTTTTTGCGTGAACATCGTGTATCCTCTCTATTGGATCATGCGGACTTGGTGAACTGCTCGATCACTACGGCTGTTTGCGATCCTACTAACAAGGTATAGACCATTAAATAGTTTGTGGTTAAGCAACGATAAGTAGGTAGGTAGGTACCTCCAAGTGGTAGATTCACATAAAGGATGTTTACAAAGTGATGGGTAATTTTAAGAGAAATAGCGACATTTTATTACTTCAGGTTATTAACGGGAATTGGAATGATTGATGCCTTTGAATGTGGTCGCCCGTGGCTTCAGCTCGGATACTCAGCCGTTTGCGGGTCTGCGGATTGGTGGGGTTACAGCCACCGCCTTCCGAAAGAAGTCAGCCAGTCCAATCGATTGGCAGATCCAAAACTTTTCCCCAACCCACGTACAAGCGCATAGGTAGGACATAGATAGGTATACCACATACCTGCGCTGGCTGTAATCGGTACGAACTCGATCTATATTGGCTGGCCCTCTCTTCTCTCTTCTTCATACTAACCCATTGTCGTTTTGTTTCTGTTGACTTGTCTTCTGTATTTCAAGCATGGCCGGCGATAAAGAAAAGAAGAGGAAAAGAGGGCAGGACGGCACATCACGGCCAAAGAAGAAAGTAGCCATACAGACAGCCTCTGAGCAAGTTCAAGCAGGCACAATTAAAGTCGCCTCTGTGCAGTTAGAGAGCACATGTCCCCCTGTAATAGGTGAGTAAACGGTCAACTCAAATTGTATCGATCAGCAGCTCACCGTTCTAGCCACGCATCCCGGCCTCGGTCTCCCAAGCTCCGTCACGTTTCAAGCCTACACAAAGAACGCGCCGTCCAAATCGAAACATGGGCGGAGCAAGCATGCAGCGCCCTCCTCCATGAGTCTCATGCTCCACTCATCCTCGCACAGCAAACTCGATTATACAGCAAAAGAAGAGGGGCCTGCTGGTCGGGAATCGCATCTCAAGCATTACATCGGTGTATTTGACCCGACGACCGGCGAGTTGTCTGTCGTTGAGGCCAGAAAAATGGCTGTGAGAGGTGTTGTACGTGCGCAACAGCCGAAGGAGGAGGATCTACAGAGCCGGTCCGCATCTCGGGTATGTGTTTCTCTTCACTGTGCTGCGCGTGAGATGCTAATAGGACATCCAGAACATGATGGACCTTCGCAGTGATCTTGGACACGCCTTTGGTACAAAGAAAGCCAAGAAAGCTCTAGCAGCAATCACCGAAAACGCTATCGTCGATCACGACCGAATGGCCAAATCACTGGGGGCATCATCTCAAGCGATGATGTTAGCAATTGGGGAAGTCACAGATACAATGGCATCTAAGGAAGATCTTCAAGCAGCGGCCGATGCGGCCAAACCCGTCCCCCCAGGTAATTTGGAAGCTCAGGAGATACAAGACGTCTACACCCCACAAGGGATGATTGGAGCCGAATTATTGAATGCTATTCCTATCAAGGACTGGCAAGACGCTGTCAAGAAAGGTACCAACAAGTTGTTGACAAGTGCATTTATCGCGTCTCGACTTAACCCCGTTGGCGAGGGTCCAGATTCAGCTATCAGGTTAAGAGCCTTACGTTACTTGGAGTTCCTCATAAAATTCTCAAAATTAGCCAAAGGAAGAGGAGGCAAAATCCCCCCTCCGGAGAAGCTTAGGCAATTGCTACACCCAGCCCCGGAACCCGTAATCCAGAACATTCGACGGAAATTCTCGTCTAATCAGCAAATCGATAAATTTCATCGCGATTTGATATACACATACTGCTGCGCCCTCGCAGCTATCCTGTCGAATTTCCAATTTGAGACTAGCAAAATCCGGTTTGACCTGGGCCTGGATGACAAGCAATTTGGACAATACTTCCGTGAGATCGGCGGCAAGGTCAAAAAGGCAGCGGGCACAGAAAAGGGGACGCAAGTACAAATGGCAGTGCTATCTCTTCCTTTGGAGTTCCCGAAAGTAAGATACCAACGGCCGACCAGATAAATCCAGATCAAACTTTTAGGCATGAGATCGGCAGGTAAAAATTGATATAAGGCTGGACTTGCTGGCTTTGCTATGTCAGTTAGCGAATGCATACGTCTCGTCATAACACGATAATCCATGAGGCTACAGACCAAACCCATTGGCAGAATGCTAATACCAACAAGGATAGAAGCACACTAGAGCTTGTAAATATAATCAATGTATTGAATATCCCCATTTCAGACAAATGGGCCTCGAACAGTAATAATGACATTCAAGTTGCTCCCTCTATTCGAATTTCCCTCTATCTTAGCCGGAAGCGCTAATTACAGATGCTTGCGAGCATTATCTACAACATGCTTCGCAAAGGCTTCATGGTCCGATAGATAGGGGAAGTGCCTGCCAGGAAGATATCCGGTGTCGACGCCGGCCTTGGCCGCTGTTACTACGTTGTCGAAGAACCGAAACGTTTCCGTTGACCCTCCAACTGTCCAAAATAGTGGTCTCTTCAAGAGATCTGAGACATTGGTTGGCGCTGTCTGTGGTAGTGTTCGAGGATAACCACGTGCCCAACGAGGGTAATTCTTCCACATTCGTGCATGACAATCGTCTCCGAGACCAGTCCAGGCTTTCATATTCCCGCACATTTCTGGAGGCATAGAATCCACCATGGCCTGAGCTATGGCATCATCTCCCTCCAACTTCGAAAGATTGTTGAGGTCTTCAATGGAGTATGTTGGCACCTCGTGCGACAGTGCGTTCCGTACACGCTCGGGATATCCAGCTACTAATGCTAGCACTGTCGCGCCCCCTGAGCTAGATCCCCAGAAGGTAGCAATGTCGATACCTAACTTGTCGATGATACTGATGACGTACGAAGCAAGTTTCTGTGCCGTGACATCTTCGAAGGTTTCTGGCGGCGCGTCGGAAGATCTAGACATCCCCGGCATGTCGAACGTTGTGACCCTGAAGCCATTGGATGCGATCAGGGAGATGGCCTTGTCGAACATATAACATTCACCTATCCCATCAGGTATCAGGACTATATCCGGTCCAGAGCCCTCTTGCTCATAGTACCAAGTAATTCCTTCGGTGGTCGTAGTTGTGCCTTTCGTACGCATGATAATGGATGCCTCTTACACGAGACCGGGGGAAAGATTCGAGGAAAGTGAAAGGATAATCCGCCTGCTAAGAAGCCTAGCTTTTGATGTGAAGATTTTGTCGCCCTTGGCTTCTCTTAAAACCCAACATGTAGAAAAATGAATGTCCTTTTTATATTCCTACTCATTCCTCTCATCACCGGTCTTCCAATACTTCAATACAGCTCTTTAAGGGTGGGTCATCGCAATGCGGCGGAACGATCGGACTAACGCTCTTGTCTCATTATTTTTCTGCTTGATTCTTCTCCTTTCTGGGAAGTTTTCTCCGAGCGCGTCTCACCTATACGACTTTCATCGGGATTGACTATGGGACGACATCATGTTGAGTAACACTTGCCTGATTGCTAGAGGTCAGGGGAGATGTAGGACCATTCTCCACATCTAACCAAATCCGACCGCCGCCCGGCGGAAGCTTTAAAACCCGCCTTCACTTCGTTTAGCGAAGCACGAGAGGCGAACTGAGTCTATTGCAGACATACTACTTATCGGATATCAGGAATATAGTCTCGACTTTACCCGCCAGTTCGAGAAAGCCGGAAAAGTGGTCCACGCTGCCGCCCCCCTGGCGACCAGTTTCCATTAGCCATCGATGGCGGACTCCGGATCGCCGACCCACGAAGCTCCATCATTGGTAGCCCAGGCTGAAGGGAACAGAAGGCGATTACGTAAAGGCACGCGAAGCTGCTGGGAGTGCAAACGGCGGAAGAACAAATGCACGTGGTCTCGTAGCGAGGAAAAATGTGACGGTTGCCATCGCCGGGGTACACGATGCGTCGGCCAAGAGTTCCCTCAAGACCCGCTACCTTCCGAGAGGCGCGGAGTCAACAAGCCAGATGACAGCAGGATTCTGCGTCTTGAAGCTTTAGTTGAGGAGCTATCTCGAAAGATCAATTCTGAGGATGTCTGCGGAAATCATACTCGACTGCGTCTAGATGATGGGAGTAACGAACCTCACGACCTAATCGGCACTAATGCTGGTGATAACACGGCGATCGCAATATCGACGCCCTCCGCGGCCAATGATTTGGCGAATCTACGCGTACATTTCTTAAGAGACAATGTAACGGTGCGTCCATTCAACTTGTTATTCCGTATCCATGTTCTTAATATTCGAAGTTTGATAAAAACAACATGAGAATAACCAATGCCTCGCAGCCATCTCTTGTAAGAGTGCCGGCCGGCACTTCGTTAGGGCAGTTCGGGGACGCAACGGGCCAGCAAATTACACCCGTAGTCCACGCCCTTGTGGCAGCATGGCCTAGTGAGCGTCATCACGATGCCATTCTTAATAGCAAATTCGTCTCAAACCTTCATCCAGCCCTGTCTTCAGCATGCTCCGGCTTTCAATTCCCACCCTCGCCAAAAGATCTGCTGCGGTTGCCATCTCCTGGTACTACGCCAGTAGCCATCGCACGGAGGCTTTTGATCTTAGGCACATATCTCCAGGTGCTCTCGTCGCAAGTCTATCAGGAGATTGCGGGCCAAAGCCCTGAATACCGCCTTATTTCGTCTCGGGCATTTGACACTGTCAGTAACCTAGTAACGCACAACGACAACCTTCCCCAATCCATTGAAATTATTGAGGTATGTATTACTCTTTGGCTTTTTATTTTCGTCACTGTAGTAATCTACGAGAATTCTAGATGGATACCATTGTCCTTTGCCTTGAATATCGAGGCAATAGCAATCACTGACTGTTATTCAGTGTCTGATCATCGAGAGCCAATATCATAGTTATATGGGCAACATCCCCCGCGCATGGACTGTCTTACGTCGCGCAACGGCAATGGCACAGTTGCTCGGTCTAGACCGCCAAAACAAAAGCCCAGCACCTAATACGTGTACAGTTGACGCTCAGGTAGTATCCCGCCGGGAGAATATATGGTTTCTCCTTGTCCACTTCGATCAATACGTGTCACTTATGTTGAGTACTTCGCCTAGCCTGCCAGAAAACAGTCAGACGGCCCCAGTATTGTTGGAAAAGTACACACCTTCAGGGCGGCTGGGGCGATTTCACTCCATGGCAGCTGGGCGTATCCTTCAGCGAAACCGCATTAACATGTACGATGTCGTCGAGACAAGAGAGATCGACAAAATCCTTCAGAAGGCTGCGGCTTGCATGCCGGCTCGATGGTGGTTGCTGTGCGATTCGTCTGACGACTGCAATAGCGAGGAGTTCTCCTCCATGGAAACCCGCCTAATGGTCCATTTCGCACATTACAACATATTGTTGCAAGTTCATCTACCATTCATGTTGCGTTTCTTGCACAGTCAACAATATTACTACAGCACGACTGCGGTCATCAATTCTAGTCGCGAGATCTTGACTCGCTTCACGGCCTTTCGAAGTCGTCACCCCTCAGTTTCCTACTGCCGTGGGCTTGACTTCTTCACGTTCGTAGCTAGTGCCGCACTATGTCTTTTGCACATCTATAGCAGCTCTGAAAGCCGGATCGCCGACCGTTGTGACGGCCTTGGCATATCTGACCTCCTGGCTCACCAACGATTCACCAACCGTGGTCTCATGGAGCAGGCACTCCGAAGCACAGAAAAGATTGCCCAGGTCGAGTCGGATGATAAACTGACCTCCGACATAATCCCCACCTTTCGAAAACTTCTCGCTGTAGAAGAAGAAGCTTACGAGGGTGTTGTCTACAACATCCATTTACCGTCCAATAACGAACAGCTAGGAAATAGCAGCAATCGGGAAGTGGTTGACAGTTGCGATACGCTCTATCTAGATCTCCCTTTCTGCGGAACTATCAGAATCGAGAGAGCGAGCGCCACTAACAATAGCTCGACAGAAGGCTTGGGATCAGAGCAAACGACACAGATGACACACATACTCATGGGGTCCTTTCCTTCTTCATCAACAGGGTACTATGCAACGACTTTCCCCACCCTACCGGGGCCAGAGGACCAGAATACGATGATAACAGAGAGCTACCTTATTGATAAGCAGCAGCCGCACATCAACAATCCGTACGCCATCATCCCGCCCTCGTCTGGCTTGATACCGATGCCATATAACGGCAATAACGAAGTACGAATCTCTGCGTCGGTTTCAGAGCCACTAGAGCCAGAGATAATGGGTAATATTGAGGATGGGTTAAATTCTACGATAGATACGGGCTTCATGGAGGGTCTACTCGATATACAATGACACTTCAATGAGTACTTTAGAGACCTGGTTGTTCGTTTTGGTGATGCTGGCCATCGAAAATCCCATTATATTAGTGCAATCTCTCCTTGGGCATTTCTGGTTTACCGTCCACTCTCCCCTTACCTCACCCGCGGAACTCATGACACTGTCTCGTCGCATGTCGAGGGGAAAGGATACAAGCTTGACGCATTCACGCTTGTCTATCATTCAACTTTGAAACATATGACTACAAGCTGTCTCTTGAGAGCTAGTGGCTAAGAGCATCAACTGACCGCGGTCCAGTACCTATGTGGAATCACCGTTTCGATTGGCAGACAAGGGCTTTTTTCTCCGCTAGGATCACATACAGTTAGATGTGTCTTACCTAGCAGAATAGCTCACTTCGGAGTTGAAGGTCTAGGCTTATCAAAACATCCGCCATCGAGACAGATCTGAGTCCGTGGATCACTAGGCTCCCTTACTAATTCTAGCTGCCGAGTTAAGCGACAATACTAGCACGAACTTACATTCTAGGGTGGCATGTGCTCAGTAAGGCGGGCTAGAATGAAACTAGAGATTACACTATGTGTTTCTCCCTTTTCGTCTACGAACACGGAGGCAACGGGATGTGGTTTTTTATGGTGATATTCGCAAATGAGGACTGCCGATGTACACCGCTAGACTTGAGGGCATCGATCGCCGATGATACCCTCCAAGTAAGCTATTTCGCGCCACACACCAATGGTTGGCTGCTAGGATGAGATAGGCGCTTGTATTGGCTGACACATCGTGGCCTCTCGAGTTCCAAGTAGATAGACATGTGTCTTCGCCGAACACCTAAGGGCTGAGATTGAGAGCCCTACAGCCCGATATGGCGCCTCTATGGACCATTTTCATCCTTGTGCAGAACCAGCAAGGGTTTAGTAGGGTAGTACAGACCCGATGGACCTCAAAGTTGGTACGTCATGTGGAGTTGTCTTGCTCGTCATGTTGCCATCGCAGAAGGGATGCATCGAAGCTGAAAAAAACAAAAACAAAAAGGTGCTTCTAGACTAGCGATGTCTAGATATAAAGAAAAGAAGTCTGCACCCGTCAATAAATACCATATCCTTTCCACGAATACAAATTCAAAGAGACAGACAGCAATTATAAGAGGCTAACCCAAGTATGTCTGTAGACGTCGACTTTCCTCTTCACCCCCCTAAGTTCCATGATGTGAATCCAACTCATTCTACGCGGCTGGAAGGAAATGCATCTACTCCCAATTTTTTGAAAGGGTTGCCGGTCGGAATTCCCTCCCATGACATCGCCCCGTTGAATTTCACCATATACCAAAATGTTATCGACGGAGAGCTATCCCGAACAGACCTAACACGACACTCTGTTAATCCTGCCACCCTAGAGGCCAACCCAGAGGTGCCAGTATGTACACAAAGCGACGTTGACAGAGCCGTCGCGGCCGCCCAAGATGCGGCGGAGCCCTGGGCCGAAGTGCCCTGGTCGGAGCGTATGAAGGCAATCGAGGCATTCGCCGACGCGTTGGAGGCTCACTTAGTCGCGTTCGCTCATCTACAAGTCCGCGAAATGGGCGCCACTGTGAGTTCCGCATACATCCCCTATAACCTCAGCTCGGAATTTGCGACCAAGTAGCTAAGCTGTTACATGTCATAGCTTGCCATGGCTCTATCAGATATCCAGTGGGCCGTGAGTCTATTACGCGACATTTGCAAGTTCTCCCGTAAGTAGTTCTCAATACTTCTTGTCTTTCTCTCCTTCTTTTATAGTTGTCGTCTGCCTCATGTTCTTGAAGAGCACCTCGAGCTTCTAGAATTCCGCGATCACACTAGGTATGACGAAGGATCAACCACTAACTGTGGACGTCGCATATTGTAGTCCCCGAAAATGTGATCGAAGAAACCCAGGAGCGCCGCGTGGTCGAGCGCTACAGACCCATCGGAGTTACCGTTGGGATAGTCCCCTGGAACGCCCCCGCGGTGCTGGCCGCTTTCAAAATCGCCCCGGCGCTGCTGACGGGAAACACGCTTATCCTCAAGCCGTCGCCCTTTGCGCCCTACAGCGTTCTCAAGATGGCGGAGCTGGGCCTCCGGTTCTTCCCCCGCGGGGTCCTCCAGGCCCTGAGCGGCGACGATGATCTCGGGCCCTGGTTGACTGCCCACCCTGGCATCGGCAAGGTCAGCTTCACTGGCTCGTGTGCGACCGGGAAAAAGGTCATGCAGGCCTGCAGCGCGCATATGAAGCGCATCTCGGCGGAGCTCGGTGGTAACGATCCTGCTATCGTCTGCGAGGATGTGGACCCGGAGATTGTAGGCGAGAAGATCGCGACGGTCGCGTTGCTGAGATCTGGCCAGTTCTGTCTGGCGGTGAAGAGGGTTTACGTGCATGAGTCAGTCTACGATGCCGTGCTTGCTGGGATCGTCAAGTATGTCGAGAGTGCGAGGGTTGGAAACGGGTTCGACGAGGGTGTCGTAGTTGGTCCTATTGCTAATCGTCCGCAATATGAGCGGGTAAAGAACCTACTTACCAATATCGAAGAGACAAAGCTAGAGGTCGTGCCGAGAGATGGCCAGTCGCTCGAAGGGCTGAACGGCTTCTTCATCCGTCCTATTGTGGTTAAGAACCCACCAGATGAGGCAAGGGCGGTAGTTGAAGAAGCATTTGGTACGTGTTTCGCACAAGTCGAAAGAGCCAAGTTAGCACTAACATTTCGTAGGACCTATCATACCCGTTATGAAGTGGTCGGATGAAGCGGACGTGATCCAGCGAGCTAACAACACCGACTACGGTCTCGGTGCTTCCGTGTGGTCGAGAGATCCCGTCCAGGCGGGCCGAATTGCCAATAGGCTGCAGGCTGGAAACATATGGATTAACGCTCATGGCGAACTCCAGGCATCGACGGTGTTCCCAGGTCATAAGCACAGCGGGATCGGATCGGAACTAGGAATCGAGGGTTTGAAGGGCTGGTGCAACATCCAGGCTATGTACACGAGGCCATCGTGATATATAATTTTTTCTTGTAGTAATTGCGATTGTTGGTGTTCGAACATCTGGTTATAGCGACTGGATATAGACGCTAAGGGTATTCCTATAGGAACATCAAGATACTCAGTTCTCTACGCCTTGTAAATAGAGATGTTGTGGTAAATATATACTCACCCTTTCCCCATATATACTCCATCTCGTTGTAGCTATGTGAACATCTTGAGAAGTTTAGACTGAGGCCGTAATATTATACTTGTGCCAGGCGGCACGGTTGTTTTTGTGCCGCCTGGCACAAGTCTCATATTGAAGAGCTTTAAACTACGTGTACCAATTTGCCTTATACATGTGTGTGTGTGTGTATACGTACCTATGTACCTCGACTTGGGTACATGTATGGAAGTATCTGTGGAAAATAGATGGATTGCAGAGGTAAGTATCTTGTCCCACAGAGATACATGTAGGTCGTACAAACCAACACAGGCATCCAATGGGGGCCTGGGAATTCCTCCCAACTTTCCCGTTTCAGAACATCCAAGTTGTGACTGCCAGCTCAGATACCTGACTACCTACCTATCTACAAAGTAACCCGGCAACAAGACTGGAACAGTGCATCTCACCTCATATCTACCTCCTCCCATCTCTCGTCCCTCGTCTTCTCTTCTTACCCATAAGTTTGCATCACCGATAGTCACAAGCATGGACTCCCTATGACACCCAGCACACTTATTCTCCACGCCGTGACCTACGTTGATACCACCTTTTGCATCTTGTCTCTACAGCTCTCGTAAGAAACACAACTTCACACCGAAACCCGGAGCCGCAGCCCTGACCCTTATCTCATGATCGTCCATATGTACGATGCTCATATTTTACCTGCCCTGGAATCTAGGCACACACACTTGTACTCCCTCACAGTAGCCGTTGTGACTAGGGTATCTCGAGCTTCCTTAGGCCAGCGGGCGCCGTCAACCATTTCAACGCCAACTCTCCCAGCCGCAGTTGTCACCCACCCTGTCTAAACCACATTGGGGTTCTTGATTTGTGCTACAAGGCACTGTTCTCACCACGTACACTGGAAAAGCTGGGACAACGCAGCGATCCTGGTCTTGTAAAAAGGATCCAGTGTAGGTTTTTCTGCTTCCTCTGATCGCTGTTTATCAGCATATAGTCCTGATCGTCTTGCTCAGCGGACTAACCTTCTCATCCTAGACCCTCGGATAAGCCTGTTAACCACCTGTTACCTAAGACTATATCAGTATCAGCGATCATTGGTTGTCAGTCGTGTCGCCAGGCTTGGCCAGTAATCCGCTTGGTCAATATTGGATAGGTGTTAGTCAGACGGACTTGGAGCTTAGAGCAATACACGATTGTTTAGTGCAGAACAGGGACAATGCCGGGCTTTTATGAGCTAAGAATGCTACGTGTCTTCGAGCAATATGAGTTGCCTGACAATGCCCGAGCGATGTTCAAAGCTTTTGAAGAATTCCAGACGGCTAGACTCGACGAGGGCTCTCTAGGTCGCCTGGTTCGACTGTCGCCCAATAACCGATCAGCCCTCGTGAACACCATGGTGAAGTGGTATAACTCTTGTTTCCATCTACTTTCTTCCTGCATCTCTTTCCACTGCTGCTGACTACAATTGTAGCGCAGGCATCATGAAGGACAAGCCCAAGGAGAGCAAATACTGTCTAGACATCATCACGAGCTGTGGCAATATGCTCGAGATTGCCGACAAACGAACTCAAGATGCTGGGTTTCCTGGATTTCTCAAGCTCCCAAGAGAGATACGTAACCGTATCTATGATATCTATCTCGACAACACCGTCGGTGCACCCTACATTATTCCATACCCCAAAAGAGGCAGGTGTTCTTGTGCGCCGCATGAGCCACCTCAATACACGAGATTTATAGAGATGCATATGGAACTCGGTTTCACGTCTAAGCAAGTCAGTAATGAATTATTTACTTGCTTCTATCGCAAACGAGTACGTGTATTTGAGGACTCTGTGGTATGATGCCAGAATTTTAACTGCTTGACTCTCAGATGTTCCATTTCCCCTGCGCCTGTGAGATGAACTACCACCTGACGAACAATGCGCTTCTCAAATCTTTAATGGTGCGTGTTATGTTCCACTGGTGCGGTGAGCGCGCGCACGGTAAGTTATTATTGTGGTTGTTTTCTTCTCTGTTTGGTTGTTTTGGCAGCCTCTGGGACCAAAAAGAAATCTTTAAAGCTTCCGGCACTCCAAAAATCTGAAGATTGCACTCAGTACAACACAACTAACCTGTAGGGGTGTAGAGGGCATCCGTCAATTGCAGGAGATGAGACAGCTTGAGGTGATGGCTGTTGCGGTATCCAAGGCTACCTCTCGACACCTCACGACTCGCGAGAATGAGATCCGCGAATTCTTTGGCGCCAAACGCACCTCCAACGGAAACCTCACCGAATCCCTGGGCTGGGATGAATTGCTTGAAATTCGTGGTTTGAAGCGGGTCACAGTTGAGCACATCGACAAACGTAAGGCGGAACGACGCACCGACAGCGACCGAAAATGTCTTGAGAATATGCTGAAAGCCTACTTATTGCGTCCTGCCGGGAATGCCCATTAAGGAGATGGGACGAACGGACAGTCCAGAATCAATGCAACAAATGCGGGCAGACATCTATTGACTTGATTCTTTGAACATTGTTTAACGCCTAAGAGGCAATAACATAACGAAAATTAGATGGTAGGAGGTCTAAAGAACTTAGACTGCTTCTGCAGAGGCGCGGGTTCTGATCTTAGGAGTGAATAGACAAACAAACATGAAATGAAGGATATCAACAGTTTATATTGCGTTGCTTTTCTTCTAGTTGCAAGTCAAGGCAAGCCACCAAAGCACACACCTCTTTATGCACAGGTGGAAAATGTACTATATAGATAGATAGCCTATCTAATCCACAGTACACAAGCAATTCAATTACTACATAATGCTAGCACATGCTAAGTGAATGAATAATGCAACAAAGCGGATCTGTAGAATAGAGCAAGTGTCTTTCAGCATAGCGAAAGACAGGTGAAAAGGGGGACAGAAAAATTATGTCCGCATGCTAATCCCTTGTTCTAGAATTATTCCATGCGGGAAGATATGCAGCAAGCTTGCGCTCTGCGGAAGGGTGGGGGGAGACAACTTGAAGGCAGCAATGTGACTGGTTGGTTTATCTAAGCCCGTGGTATAATTTTCTTAGGTTTCCCTAAATTTTTTTTCAACTTATTTAGGTGGTATGCAGAAACCAGCTGTTATTATTTAATTGTACATCTCTGCAGGCTTACACGTGTTGCAAGGCAAGAGGCGGGTGGAGAGACAAGGCAAGATTTACTCAGGCAAGGAGATATTTTTGGGTCCCAGCCCTAATACATCCCAACCGTGCCCAGCTACTGAGGTATCTCGGTGTAAGTAAGGTATGGGGATATTGAAGATCTCCAGCTTTGACGTTTGTGGATCCGTATATTAATAATATATTGCGCTGAAGCTATGGACAGGCAAACGGGTTCTCCGAATTAGAGAACTGCCGTCCTCTTCTGCCGAATGAATACTTGAGTCAAGTAATAGGCAATCAACTACTACTCAAAACCAACACGGTTGCTCAAAGTGAGGAACCAGAGATGTAGGTAATGTTTATGAACAAACCCCCTCATCATCATGGCGTTTGGAAGATGCGGGCAGCGCAGACATGCATGGACGACCCTGAAACACACCAGTAATCGGGCTTTGCGAGTGGTCTTATCTTTACTTCCCCTAGTTTAAACTCAGTTGTGTTTGATGAGGCAAGAGGGCTTGGCGATATGCCCGGAAGACTATTGGTATCTCCCTGGAGAAGGTTTACACCAACGAGGAACGCGAAAGTCAAAAAAATAAAGTTCTATCGTGACGGACGGGACCGAGCGACAGCTGGAGCGGAAAAGGAAGTTTCGAAGAAGTTTCGACGACGCTTTGCAATGCATACACTAAGACATGAAGGGTTTTTTTTCTTCTCTCTTAGTCTAGTAATACTTACATAGATGGGTGCCCACCAGCCGACTCATTGCAGGAACTCCTGCAACTAGATTTCGATTTTTGGGTTTTTGGCTTTGGAGTTTGGGGCTCTTGCTGGGGAAAAGAGGTGGGGGAAAGGGAACTACGGCATCTGTCGGTCCATCAACCGGTCTTGGCCCTGCCTTTCCCCGGGTAGTGTCCGGGTCTTGGGACCTGCTATGTCTCGGCGGTTCTTTGCCGGTACTTGGCGTGCCAATAAAGGGTGTAATAGGTACTATGGATGGTTGAAAATTGTTTCATTGTGGTCGTGACCAATGTAGTACGTTATAATAAATGATTCCTCTTTCAGCAAGCAAAATCAACGATGGTAGGCGTGGCGCGTAACCAATAATAAGAGGCGGCGTATATGTTTTCCCCTGGACCAATTCGTCATCGCGAAAACTTGTACAGCGATCCAAGCCTTTGGACCCGGCTAGAAGCCCGGCCACCCCGCGAGCTCACGCTGAACCATGGTACTGTACGTGCACTAGACTACCCTCCCTACCGCCGATGATGGTGGGTGGTGGATGGCAGGTGGTGTGGATTACCGCATCTCCGCAGGCAGAAACTTAGGTAACAAGTTAAGCAGGTCAGGCCTATAAAATTTGGAGAATCCCCCGCGGTAGCGCCACTGTTGGCGTGAACCGGTAACGGCGTATGCTGTGGCGCTCTTTGCCGATCATTTTTCCCGTTTGCCTTTTGACTTGACGCCGCCCGTCAGGAGACTTAGAGTTTACTTTGAGTTTATCCCTAAGGTCAGTCAGTCTAACACCCGCTCGACTACTTTTTAAGACCGCCGCCTCCTCCCTCATATTCGTTCTTACCATAATTCTACAACAACAACGGTTCTACACTAGGTTATTAGACCCCTCGTTGCTGTTGACTACGGGCTCGTTCTACGGGGTTGATGGTGTACCGCTTGTCAGAGCCGGAATAAAGCCCCGTCAACGGTCGTCCCGTCAACGCTCGTCCCGCCTACATTAACGGGTGGAACAATTACTACACGCGAGATCTACTACGCTATATTTAACCCTGCGAAGAGTGAACCACGACGTCAAGCACCATGAGCATCGGCAAGTGGAAGTGGCCTGGCAGCCGAAAGCAATCGACAGCGAGCGCGGGGAACATCAACACAGCGACGGCCTCATCGTCCTCCTCAACAAGCAGAACGTCAACACCAGCCAGCCCGGCAAGCACTGGCGGCAACAGCAGCAGAAGCAGCAAGACGTCGCTGTCGTCGTCGCCCTTCTCGTGGTTCCGATCACCACACCGGCTCAAGGCGAGAAAATCCACCATCTCCCGCGACGACCCGGCCTACGCGCGCCTACACAAGCCCTTCACGCCACAGAACCTCGAGCACCAGAAGGTGCTGAGCGCCTTCGAGTGGAACTTCGGCGGCAACGATGACGATAACGGTGATAATGCCGATGGTTGCCGGCGCCGGCGCCGGCAGAGCAGTCTTAGCATCAGCCCCTGCGCCACGCGGAACAACACCGTCGACGACTACCCGCATGAAAGCGATTACGGCCGCGCGCCGGACGAGCAGTTCGGTCGCGACCACAAGCTGCCGCTCCGAGGTCCCGAGGACGCGCTCAGCGGCTCGCTCGCCCGCCTCTCCATGCGAGAGGGCCCTGGCGAGGGCTATGATCGGGCGGATGCTGCATGATTTCGAGGGAATAATTTGTACGATTTGACGACTTAACTTAAAAAAAAGAATTAATTGGGCTGTATGGTACGGATATCTGTTAGAATACCGCAGCCAAGCTTTCGGACTAGCTGGCTGGATACCTTTTTTTCAGAATATTACAGGCCCTTGGGTCTGGAATAATTTTTTTTTCTTCTTTTTAGAATATTGCATTGGGGTTCGGTCAAAAAGGAGCATTACGCCTGGGAGGCTGGTTTCTACGGGGGGCGTTATATTTTTGGGGGGGGACGGAATCGAGGCGCCTGGACACCAATGTTCGCTCAGCGAGACGCTGTAGCTTTGGACTCCGGCTATCCTCCTCGGAATTGCACGGGGATGGAATTGTATCTACTGCTATCTATGGCTTGCCCTGGGGACCCAGGGAATCGGCCGTGTAGCTCTACCTATCTGTCTAGGTATTTCTGTAAATAGGTGCAGGGAGGCAACGATGCACGTTGCGAAAAGTGGACAAGTACTTGAAAATAAGATACATCAAGTATAAATAATCGAGAAAAACGGCCTCAGAATTTTCAGTGTATGAATTACTCTCCGGGGACTTGTCCCCTCGTTCTATACGTAAATAACTCATCATTGGCCAATGTGCGAAGAGTAACTAGATTTAAAAATGAATGCGACAATAGTTACCTACCCGGCACTACCGGTGTTCTCTTTTGTTGCTGTAGAGAGGTCAATGACCTCGATGGATGCCTAGCGAATCAAAGAGAGAGAAAAAGGGTTGATGATATTTGAAGGCTACATCGCTTCACGGATCTGGGCCTGCGAATCTGGATACAAAGCTGCACTCGCTTGCTTCGGTAACCACTAAAAATGCAACGGAAGAGATCGTGCAGTAGAGCCGGACATCCAACTAGTCCTAGGTCATATGCAGAGCCTGCAGGGAGATCTACCGACCTGGAAAATTCTGCCTTCACTGCTCTGCTTTGTCTAGGTAGAACTCGAGCAAATCCCGGGGAGCGCGTCGCGAGCGCAGAAACAATTCGCGCGATCGTGCTGGGTAGGTATTCCGTGTTCTGAGCGGCGGCATACCACGTAACGATCCGAATACAACTAAATCTTCGAACCAGTCATGTTCAGAAGATAGTATTTTTGCGGTATTTCGCGGTGGAAAGCAATACGCTGGTAGTGTGGTTACGCAAAGAAGATTTTTCTCTTTACGCTACAGGGAAGAAAAAATAAGCTGCAAGGCCCGGACGGGCCTAAAAATGCTGTGAAGGAAATGGCGACCAGGGTAGTCAACCCCAACCTTCGTATGTATAGTGGGCTTAAAGAGCGGTACATTTGCCGTAAATATACGGCTCCTATATTTAAACGTTCTGTAAAAGTTAAGGAATGGTTGCCGTTAACTTTTATGTACCGTTACATGATCTTAAACGTTTTAAGCTAGTTAAACAGCAAATATAAATATAAGCTGTTTTTTTTCAATTGGACTTTATATAAAATATATTTCAAAAGAAAGGTAGTTGCAACCTTACTTACTAAGAAGGCTGCACGGCTGTACGCTATATGCTGTGGGCTGTGGGTTATATGGGCTATGGGCTGTAGGCTATAAAGGCTAAATTGGAGCGCTCCAAAATCTCAAATTTCTCGCGCGTTTTAAACTTCTCGCGCTTCCCGTACGGAGCAGCATATATATGTACCGTTTAGTATGAAGAGCTGCTCTTATTAAGAACGTTTCAAAAATAGAGCGTTTTTTCTACTGAGCGGTATATTTACGGCCTACTTTTTATCAACGAAATATTTACGGCTATCCTGGACCAGCCAATACCAGCTAAGAAGTGTATAGTTTTTGTCATGGAAGCGTAAGGATTGTACTTTGGCCAAAAACGCTGGAAAAACTGATCAATGCCGATGTAATCATTTCCTTTTGCTTTTCTCTATACCATTTTTATTGCATGCTCCATCTCCATTTTCCCATGCGTGACGTAGTGCGGTTATATCATTAGAGTCGTTAACATCGTGAGCAACGTTGAAGTTCTACCTGAGACCGCTGTGAACAATCTAGTCTTCGTGCGTGACGGCCATATCCAGCACCTCAACTCGTCCCTGACCCTTGGTCTCATTCCCTACAAAGTCGGAAAGCCCCTTGAAAGCGCCTGGTTCGACGAACCCAACGACTTCCCACTCTGACCCCACGACATCTTGCTGTTCCACCTGCTCTACGTAGCTCAATATCTTATCCTTTACTGTGCCCGGAGCCTTATGCTCCTCATTTGCATCTCCACTCTTGGCCGCTGCTGGCGCCTTGACAGCTTGCTTGAGCACATTTGTTGAGCATGTGATACGGAGTCGCATCCGCGCCCTTGCGACGGGGATTGGTTGGTAGGTGATCAATGCCTTCATAGCTTCAAGAGCCTGACTCTTGGCACTCTTGGTCGTGACAACGCCTGTCCAGTTATGTTCCCTAGCCTTTGGCTTTGGCTCGACAGCTTCGCCTGTTGCAGACGTCCCTGTGCCCCCTGTCGCCGCGCCCTTATCCCCCTGATGTGCCTGCGAGCTTAACATGTCGAGGGCTTTCTCGATCATCCCTGTGGTATAGACCCGCTTCGTGCGGGGATCGACTAGTTTGCTTGCGACGATGCTGATGACCTCGTTGTGGACTCGATCCATCTGGGCAGCCCGCTCCTTTTCCCCGACCTGCAGCTCGCCTTTGTTCAGGATTTCGAGGATGATATCGTTGACGGGTTTGTCCTTGCCGAATGCCTTCGCGAGTTCGGCGGCCGGGGCGGTCTGGCCTTTCGAAACGTTGAGGAATACATTGGGGATCTGAAGAACTTCGTCGAGGTCCTTTTCGATGCCTGATCGCCACTCCAGCACCTTGTTCTTGTAGCAGGCAATCTCGAAGCGCTTCTTTCCTTTCTTTAGACGCACAAGCGACACGTTTGTCAGCTTTATCTGGTTGGACGGCTGGTTGATCTGGCGCGACCTTTTAAATGGCGTGGTGAGTTAGTTGGCGCATGTCGAAGCATCGGGCTGTAAACTTACATTTTGGACTTGTGATCTGCAATCAAGAGACTGAATTATACTGTAGATATGGTAGAGTATGTAAAATACACTCTTGACTATTCACGTCGTGAGATCAAGAGTCAGGTTGTTTTGTATAAAAATTGACCAGTTGCTCTTGCGCTCCGCTCAGTTGTGTAAGTTAGGTACGTATGGGCATGTAAGTACTCCATTGCAGGTATGACTAACAAGTTTACATCGTTCTTTTTCACACTAGACGCTCCCACCTACCTGTTGGGCATCTAGATTTCCTTGAAGAGGGGAAGTCCTCTTACTCCATCCTGTGTCATATAGATACATAGGACCATGAATAGAAAGAGCTGCAGCTTCTCCAATAGAAATGTCACGAGGATAGGGCGCCTAGTCTAGAATAAAGAAGAAAAAAAAAAATACCTCTTCACTAAGTACTGCCTTATATGAGGAATGCTAACTAGGTAGGTATAGGTACCTGCTAAGTATCTCAGCTGACTCACAACTGAGCTAGGGTAGAGTAGGCTATGACGCTTATCGTACCGCGGGCCCCTCCTTTATCAGGCACGCGATGCTGTGCCAGCTCAAAGCTGCTTGCATTGTGTCTTGCGTGTCCCTCGTGCCTTGCCCGTGTAATTAGTTCCAGATAAGGAAGGTTCCTTGCTAGCGCATCTGCTCCATACCTCGCTGAAAACAACTGCGGTTTCCGTCGCTATCTGATAAGCAATGACTTGGCTCTGTCCCAGCCCCAAGGTTGGCCAGACAATGCCGTCTACTCTATTCTTGGCTGCCAGTCGGGTCCTCACAGCTACCCCGGACAGACCCGGACATCGGGGCTTAGTTTCGTCATTCGACACTACCTTTAGCTAGCCTAGGTAAATACCTACCCTGAAACTCCTTCCGGCCATCTATCTTCCTGGTAGTCTTCCTCCTCTCCATCATTTTATCACTATCATCCATCCTCTACCCATTCATCATATTTTTCATCCCCTTTCTTCCACTAGTATCTCTCTGTAGCAGCTACCCACCATGAGAGTAGCTGCACAGGCACTGTGGCTGGGAGCCACTACGGCTGCTTTTGCACAGGAGCAGAAAGTCCTCAACAACTTCGGCAATGTCGCTCAACAACCTCTAGGGCATGTCAGTGATGCCGTTAGGAACCCTCTCGAGCATATCACTAAGGCTCTGGGAGAGATGCCTGCTGAAGCCAAGGGTCTCTGGGACGAAATGAGTCTATTGGTTCCTGGCTTCGTAGAGAAGGCAGGCAGCCTTATCTCGCGTCCGAAGCCTTATACCCGCAGACGTGACAGGGAATGGGACCACATCGTCAGAGGTTCCGATGTGCAAAGCATGTGGGTTGAGACTGATGGTGTAAATCACCGCAAGGTGGACGGCCGGCTCGAAACCTACGATCTCCGTGTCAAGGCTGTGGACCCTTCATCCCTCGGCGTTGATAAGGTGAAGCAATACAGCGGCTACCTTGATGACAACGAGAACGACAAGCATCTCTTCTATTGTGAGTGAGAAACTCCCTAATGTATTGCTAGACTGGTTACTAACGGGTAGAAAGGGTTCTTCGAATCACGCAACGACCCAAAGACCGATCCTGTTGTCCTATGGCTGAACGGTGGACCCGGCTGTTCATCAATGATGGGTCTCTTCATGGAACTTGGCCCATCAAGTGTCGACAAGAATGGTTCACCCCAGTTCAATGAATTCTCATGGAACAAGAACGCCTCTGTCATCTTCCTCGACCAACCTGTCAACGTTGGCTACTCCTACAGTAGTAACTCCGTCTCGAACACTGTTGCTGCCAGCAAGGATATCTATGCCCTCTTGACTCTCTTCTTCGAACAATTCCCGGAGTATACCGAACAGCCATTCCACATTTTCGGAGAATCTTATGCCGGCCATTACATTCCTGTATTCGCTTCCGAGATCCTGTCCCACAAGAATCGAAACATTAATCTCCAGAGTGTTGCCATTGGTAATGGCCTCTCAGACCCGCTCACCCAGTATACTCAATACCGCCCAATGGCTTGTGGCTTGGGTGGCTACAAGGCAGTTCTGGAACCAAGCGAGTGCCAGTCGATGGACAACTCTCTCCCGCGCTGCCAATCGCTTCTCAGGGGCTGCTATAATTCCGAGAGTGCATGGAACTGTGTCCCGGCAACTATCTATTGCAACAATGCTATGATTGGTCCATATCAACGTTCGGGAATGAACGTGTACGACATTCGTGAGAAGTGCAAAGATCAGGCGAATCTGTGTTACACTGAAACAGCATGGATCGCTGATTATCTAAACCAGAAGGCGGTAATGAAAGCGGTTGGTGCCGAGGTGAATGAATACTCTAGTTGTAACACGGACATCAACCGAAACTTTGTGTTCCAAGGTGACTGGGGAAAGCCGTACCACCGTCTGGTTCCGGACCTCCTGAAGCAGATCCCGGTTCTTATATACGCTGGTGACGCCGATTACATTTGCAACTGGCTCGGCAACAAGGAATGGACTGAACAACTCGAATGGACTGGTCAGCAAGACTACAACAACGTAGAGCTAGAGGAACTCCTACTTGAGGGCGACTCGTACGGTCAGGTGAAGAGCAGCGGGAACTTCACCTTCATGCGAATTTATCAGGCTGGCCATATGGTCCCATATAACCAGCCCTCAGCATCTCTCGACTTCTTTAACCGATGGATTGGCGGAGAGTGGTGGAAGGCATAAGTCAAAGCTTTGGTCGGGATGACTCGACATGATGAGTACCAAATTTTATTTTGGTATCACTGTTAGGATGTTAGGCGTTGTCTGCTTTTGCCTCCTTTCAAATATCTCTCTATTCATGGCTATAGACAATATTACACGATTGAAACAGAGTGTGCTCTTAAGTAACTCTGTGTACATTCTACAACCGGTTGCGAATATGCGTAGACAAGGACATAACTAGTTGGCTAATTCAACATACGATTTTTTATAAGAAACTGCATCTAGACTTAATAAAATTAATGTGACAAGCGATTAATTACGAAGACCTCGACGCCAAATGGCCAACTAGGTTCCGTACTCAAAGATCGCTGTAGTTTGCTCTTGTCTCGTGCGCGCTTATCACGAATGAAAAGGGGCATCCGGCTCAAGATCAGGGGATGGAGCGAACCTGACCGAGCATGGCAAAAGACTGATATAATCATTGAAATGAAAAAACCTACACACGACGCGAATAGTTCCTGTGGGACTTAAACTAATCTCTCTCTGCAACTTCGCATACACTTTCAAGGCAGTTCAAGCTGTGATCTGTTCAAGTTGCAGGATTCTGGAGACTTGGAGTTGTCTTGTGTGTACACTGACGAGTGCAGTTAGATTTGGTCGAATGGATATCGTTTGAAGCAGAGATCTGACGGCACCTCTCTCCTGGAAGGACGAAGCTCGGTATTGCTCTCTGCTAGATGAGTCTTTTATGGTCGTCTTTGGATGTTGCTAGTTGCAAAATTTAACCCCATCTGTGTGGCCTAGCACATTAGCCACGGCGCTTTAGATAGTGGCGTACGCCACATTACTCGGGCGTTTCCTATTTCCCGCTATCCGTTGGTACCTGACTAATGGTCCGAAGCGGGAGTGCGCGGTGACGTATCGTTTTTTTTCTTTCGAATAATTCCCGATAAATATAGCTTCTGAACTACCTGAGGTAGAGAGCCTTGTAGGCAGACATCATCTCTTAGGTATTATCTTAGGCAACCATATTTCCCCCCATGCCAACTGAGGCCATGAACTGATATTTGCGGCGTAAACGTGGCGAGCGAAACTGAACTTAATGATGATCGCTACGACGAGTGGAGCTATACTAATGTACCAACACTACAGAGTATGTGCGGTGTGCAGAAGAGCTTAATTTCAAATGTATCCACCTAGGAACTTGGCAGCAGAACCACAGGAAAGTTGTGATCGCATGCGGTGCCGACAACTACTAACCTACAACATAATACCTACGTTAACGTTATACACACACTGCAGTATACATAGTCGGCTTGTTGGTTAGTTTTCCTTCCTACCACCGGCAAGTATAATAGGCAATAGGCACTAGCCGGCACAACCTTGGCGGAATTTGTCATTGTACAGTTGTACACCACTATAAAACTGCATAAGTTACGCGTATTCGCGAATCCGCGTGTTCGCGCATCGCGCAGGTAGCAGGTATTAGGTATTAGTGGAACCAACTCATACCTACTCATAGTGCACCAAGGTTACACATACACTGACCTAATCGTCCTGGGAACAAACCTTTAAACAATAACGCTTGCCTCGGTGTTGAATCATCGCCTACCTAGGTCAAATGGTGCATAATCTGTTGATGCGTAACACCTGACTGGGTGACTGTGTTCATCTATGGAACTACGGTACTGGTATTTTACAGCAGGTATGTGCGATTCGGTGGCCTGACATTACAGCTAGCTAGAAACCAATTGGCCATTCAGCATCGAAAACCAATAAGATCCAAGATATGGTACATGACCCCAGAATGCTGAACCTGCAATGCTTCATTACTGTCACTTGATACCAGGTACATCATTGGATAGCACCTGCAGACATGCAAGTATTGCTGGTACCAATCATACCTATCAAAATGAAGCATTCATAGGCACCTGTACCGCTGTGCACTGCATATATGTAGCATTGGACCTCACTGCTCTTGAATCGTCAAGAGTCTTCAATGTTGAGAGGCTTAGTCTATCTGTTTCATCAATATCTAACTTCTACTGAATGTTAGACTAGGTAGTTTGCAAACATGACGAAATTGCTTATGCTGATGCCGTAGGCAATGAAGTGGCCGCGTAGTTCGGGCACTTACCGTACTACCGTACACCTGGGTGTGTACCTAGGTAGCTAGGAACATAGGAACATTGAACATTCGTTATGCTGTAGTGTAGCTACTACAGAGTACTCATATGCGTACCTTGAGGTATGCTAATTGAAAAAGCGCAAATTCTCGCGGCTGTCAAGACCACAAGCAAGGTACCGTCACTCTGTTGCACGTCTCAGGTACTTAGGTAACCAAGATAGAAATGATGTTTGCAGTCATGAAAATCCCCGGATTTCCAAACAGCCGAGAGATCCCATCATGTCTATTCTTGTAACCTTTTGTGAGCATCATGTACACTAAGCATGCAGTGTAGGATTCATGAAAATCATTCTTTACACTGCCTATTTACTGACCTTGGAGACTTGTTGATCTTATATATATAGCAGTACGCAACCTACGTATATACCAGCACCTACGAGAGGTAGGGTGAGATAAATTTCACCTACTGTAGATAAGAAGCAACACTAGGTAGGTTAGTTAGTGTATACTAGTAAAGAGTCCATTGCTAAATTTGTGCAGATGTCCAATCAGAAGCGAGCTTCGCTACCCAATAGCTAAAAGGAAGTCCGAGAGTCCGCACTGAAGATACCCATACCTGCCAAGACAACGCCGTGCAATTCAATATCCCTCCCCTGCCAAAGCTAATGTCCAACGGCCCCAATCAAGGCTCCTCGAAGCTAGGCTAGTTCCTCCGGCTCCTCCAACTCACTGTTTCCAGGCAGCTGTGTAAGTACACCGCAGCAGGCAGGCGTCTTCGAATTTTTGTTGAGCGTCCTGTCCACCAACTCTTCCAGTCTGTACATTATCTATCCAAGTACTTACCTGGGTATCGTATGCCTACTGTAGTCCACTACCACCGCGTTCCCCAGGGCGATCATTCCCGGGTGAAAAAGGCAAGGGAGAAGCACCGTCCCCCACTTGTGGGCTTACCAGGGGCGGTCGTGGAACAAGATCCCGCTCGCTGTCCATCCCCAGGCGAGTCGATCCAAGCAAGAATAGGATTGCATCCGCAGATTTGGACCTTGGACCTTGGACCCTGAACCACACGCCCACACGCCCCCCTAGTCGGACGCTTATCTCTGCCTTTTCCCCTTTCTAAATCCAGCCTCTATCAATTATTTCGAAACCTCGTTGCAATTGCTGTTTGCTGTCTGCTGCCGTTGTTGCTGTTGCTGTCGTTGTCGTTGTCGCCGTTGTCATCAGCCGATTCTCTCTGTACCGGTGAAGCTCCAATTGCACTTCGACTCCTCAGATGAAGGAGATCCGGTCAACCTACGTTTATCTTCATGACACAACTTCGGAGATTCGCTGCCTCTTGGCATCCCCTTAGCAGCATCACATACACTACTCTTTTCCTCCTCTTGCTCTGGACAACATTGCAGAGGACCATACTTGGTACAGTGTTGACCCTCGCGCTTTCTTGCGCCTCGTATGGTCTTTCTACTTCCTTATAACTGAACTAACGCCGCCACGGCAGGTCAAGAAGACCCGAACAGATGTCGCGCACTTTTAACCGATGGCACATGGTCGCCTGCAACCGACAGTCCATTCGACGCGCAGAAATGGGAACCGAACGGTTGTCGCATGGTTGAGTACTCGAGTGGTGCCATACACGACTGCTTAGTCGGTCGCAAATTCGTCTTAGCTGGAGATTCTACCATCCGACAAATTTTCTGGGCCGCCGCCAGGAAACTTGATCCTAAGTTAGCCGCAGCCGAGCTGAAGGAGATCGTTGCGGCGGATGAAAAGCACCTCGACCTTTCGTTTAACGCCGAGGGTGTCAGCCTGGAGTTCATATGGGATCCATGGTTAAACTCGACTACATTGAAGGACACCCTTGAAGCTTTTCACGTGCTGCCTACTTCGGCACGGGAAGCGACCCTGGTGAAGAAGGAAGAGCGGTCTCCAGCCCTCATTGTGCTCGGCTCTCCTGGCCTGTGGGCAGCTCATTATGGCGGAGATGATTACATGACCCTCTTCAAAGACGGAATCAATACCATCTCGTCGTATTTATCGTTGGCCTCGGAGGGGAGTACCACAAGGAGCAGCTCATTGTCTGCATTACCGAACAAAAATGAAGGATACAGCTCTGTACTAAACCACATATTGCTAACCCCAGTCCAAGAACCTGCCTATAGTGCGTTATCTAACAAGCGGACCGAGACTATCACGCCCGAACGTATCGACGAGATGAACGATTACCTCTCTCAGCTACCCTCAAACCAGACGTCCCATGTGATTTGGGCCTTTAATCGAATGACGGAAGAGTCAAGTCAGTTTTTCGAGAGTGACGGTTTACATGTGGAGGACAACATAGCCGATCGCAAGATTGATATTGTACTCAACTCCCACTGCAATAACCCGGCTGTACTGGAGGACCGCTCTTTCAAAGGCACGTGCTGTGTTGAGGAACCCTCCAATTACTTGTTCAACCTTGCCTTGATTATCTTGTGCGCCGTCATATTATACACCCCGAGAGCGCAATCCATGCCAAAATTTATCCGACCTGAGTTTCTCACGGCGACGCGAGATATACTAGTTACGCTAGCTTGGTGTTGGCTGTGTGATGGTACACTCCAGTTTAGTAAACTGGAACGACATTATCACCAGGGCGCTTTCATTGCCATCTGCTTAATCTGGCTAGTAGGCAGCTCTTCCGTGTTGCACAAACTCGTTGGAGCAGCAAGCGAGATACCATGGTCGACCATAAAAGACACGAAGAAAGAAGTTGCAAATGATAACGAGGAAAATAAGTTCCTCTCGAGAGACCAGACCGACGAGATCAAAGGCCTTATGCAAGGAATCATTCTTCTCTACCACTTCAACTACGCATCTCAAACACTATGGGTGTACAAGCTCGTCAGAGTGCTAATATCCATGTACTTTTTTCTGTCTGCGTACGGTCACACACTGTATCTTTTGAGAACGGGTGACTATTCTTTCAAGCGGGTAGCTGTGGTTCTCTTCCGCATCAACGCCCTAAGCGCCCTACTCCCCTTCATGATGGGCACAAGCTACAGCTCTTACTATTTTGCGCCTGCAGTCACATTCTACTACCTGGTTATATATATAATGCTTCGAACATTGAAGCAAGCCAACGACGATCCATGGCCGCTTGGTATGAAGGTGCTAGCAACCGCTAGTTTCACCAGTATTCTTATCACAACCCCTGGTTTTCTGGAAATGGCAACAGACGTTCTTAGCACAGTCTTTCGAATGTCTTTTGATGTGCACGAACTGCGCTTCCGGCTCGCATTAGATCGATATATCGTCTTCGTGGGTGTCACTGTGGCTAGTCTCGTCCACACCGCAACATTAACCGATGCACGAGAGGTCTTCACAACCAAAGGGTCTCCTCCCTTGTTTGACTCGGGCCGCTTCCGGTTTTGGGTAATCTGCTCGGCGGGCTTGGCCCTTTTCCTGTTTTTCACGCAGTCAGGCCTCTCTTCAAAGCAGTCATACAATGCTGCACATCCGTATATATCGTGGATCCCCGTTTTGGCTCTTGTCACACTTCGTAATCTATATACACCGGCGCAAAAGATATTCCTTGCCATACCAGCAGCGCTCGGCCGCATCTCCCTCGAAACGTACGTCTTGCAATACCATATTTGGCTGGGCGGCGATGCAACTGCCCGCTTAACTCTGGGTGGCTTCGAACATGCATCGTTCCCCTTGTTTCTCGTCGAGAAAGCCCTAATTACCACGCTATTCATTGGAATGGCAGCACTAACGCATCGTGCCACACGCACATTAACGGGCACGCTCTCTGAACGCGGGTTCCTGGTGTTCCTAGTTGCATTGTGGGTTGGCAATCTCATTTACACATAGGCATAGCAGTGTGCGTGGGTTTTATGCATAGAAATAATGGAGACTCTGATTTTCGATTTTGCACTTTTTCAAACGACAAACGGACGGTATAGGGTAAATCGACTGTGGGAATTCCAGTCGGTTTCAACGGTTTTCATACGAAAGAGACATAGAGCAACCAGCATTGGCATCGGGTTGCGTGTACAGGCGTCCTACTTGAAAGACTCATAGCAGTGATGGCATGAGCACATTCTAATGATGAATACATCTCGAGAGCCATCTGGCCAGACGGAAGGCTCTCTCGTTTGCTATATGGCAAATAGCAAGCATGCATTTGCGGCGGCGGCGGCACGGTTACACGAATTGAAGTGGTTGTCTAACCTCCCTGCCTGCCGGCATACTTACCTAATGGATGAAGTTGTATGGTTTATGCCTTTTGAAGCATGTCTGGGCTAGCTACTACTACTATCTATAGACCTATAGCCGCCTTTGATGAAAGGTTGTGCTGTACTGGCAGGCCTCTTTGTATGGGGTTGGCCTACGCTTGGAAGGATATAATGTTAATGGATTAGAGACGATATCAAGATTCACAATCCAATCGAAAGTTATTGTCTACTGTAAATTTGGACTCTTAGTCTCTCATCTTTCGCCTGGCTTGGTTTGCTTCATTCTAAGCATAAGATGAGTTCTAGGCGAAGCTTCCCCATTTATACCAAGCGCCTTGATGTGAGTAAAACAAAGTATTATTACGGAAGGCAGATAATGTGACGCCTCTGCTGTGATTTACTCTCTTGAGTTAGTCATTAAATGGCATTCGGAATAACAAGGTTTATATTTGCAACTTTTTCAGCTATAGCTAAAGTACAAGCAATCTTAAAAACTTACGGCTACTCGAACTCCCTTTCCGTTATATCGCTACTCTCTCATTGAAAAACGGGCCTAGTTCATCATAGATAGATAGATAGATAGATAGATTGACATATCTGCCTCTGACCATGTCTTATAGCCTCATCGTGCCTCACCTCCTGCGTATTACACTCTCTAGCCCCGTTTGATGTTTCTTGCCTTTTCCTATCCAGTTCCCGTGTTCGGACCCGTTTACTTGAAGCTGGAGATTGGAGCTGTAGAAAGGGACAGAAGAGCTCATTAATGAAAATTATAAAACTTAACAAAAAAAAAAAAACTGTCAAAAGTAAAAAAAAACGTACAACACCAAGGATTCGCCGGTCGTCACCGACCCGACTACTAGTTTGGCGCTCTCTAGCTTATCAAGTGGAGAGCAGACGGGATCCCGAGTTTTCTAGAGGCTATGGTCGTACATGGGAGACTCCCACCACTATTGCAAATGATATTGGACAGAGTCACCTCAGAAGAGTACCGTGTAGATGGGAAACGAGAATTAGTCAGCAAACTTCCCAGTATAGAGAAAGGGCAGCAATAGGGATCCAACTAGTCGGTTTTGGTTGTATTAGTTTTTTACAAAGTCGATTCCATGTTGATCTAGGCAATGGTACAACTGGTAGCCTGAGATCTCTCTGTCGCCGGCAGGTAATGTTGAAGGGGTGAGCTGGAGGGCCAGAAAGAAGAGATTCTAGGCGAACGAACGATGGATTAACTAGATGAGCCTGAGTGAGGAAGGCTGCTGGTAGAGGGGTTTTGCCACAGTGATTTTTGCTAGTTAGCATCACGCTGAAAACTGTTATGCTTAAATATATGTGCTGCCCCCTTGCTAGAAACGACGTGCTGTCTCGGCAACAATCTCGAGAGTATCTATGAAGCTGGGAGTATCACTCAACCACTGTGCGATGTATAGCTGGCTTGAGATCATCCCATCTACGACATAACTCCCGTCCTCACCAAAGAGCCTGCAGTGGTGTTAGAGTTCAATCATCCTTATATGTTGTACCATTGTGGACTGCTATACCGTAGTGTGATGGCAAGGCCATGCCCATAAGCCCAGTTGTTGTATGAGTCACCGGCTTGGCAAAGCAGAATATTGCCACCAAAAATAATGCAACTATGAGCCTAAGAAACAATGGCGTGAATCTCCTTCGCTGGGTGTATGCGATATCGCGTATTTGAATTTGAGGTAGGACCCTGTGACGTGCTTATACGATATGTATAAGCTGTCAGTGACGGCATATGTCAATAAACGATGAAAGAGAGGTGTCCTACAGCTAGTATCAAGGGAGGGTATCTGTGAAGGGATTGGTTAATAATTATGTCCTCTCTCTCTCTCTATCTTTGTATATAAACCTTAGGGTTGTGTTATTGCCTGACGCTTAGCGTATGAAGAACACTGGCGTAACGAATATGAAGATACTCTTTTGAGAATGAATATGAATACCTAAGATTAGATGAAACCTAGAAAATCGGGTTAAAATCTAGAATCACCTAGAGTAAAAAAGGGCAGTAGAGACTAAAGAGGAGAAAGGCACGGCAGACATATATATATCTACCTACTTAATCCAGTAGTCCCTTGCTGGAGGTGTGAGTATGACGACACTGTATCCCTTCTAAAGAGGCGCCGTCACACGAGCCGCTAACATAGGTACCGATGACACGCTAGCAGTTCCATGCATGCCTGTACCAACTGTAGCCTGCAGATTGCAGCAGAGTGAACCCCTCTATCTAGCATTTCGACATTTCGACAGCACCCTGACAGCCACGAGGACCACATTTCTACAGTAATACACACCTGTGTTTAGTATTATCATTTTGAAACCGCCCAATACCCGACAAGCCTGATCGCGAAGTTTGAATCTTCGCGGCCCCGAAGCTGTCGTTTATAGAATCCGCGTTCTTTTTCCCTTTCATTTTTTTTCCTTTTCGTTTTTATTTCTATTCCCCAATCATGTACCACTTAGCAAAAGGCCTGTACCGGCTTGCGACGAGCAAAGAGGGTTAGTTGCGCCGTCGCACTTCACAACCTCCGATTATCCCCGGCTGTCATCTGCCCACAGTGCTTTCATTATGCTCTCTAACTCGGGATCGCCGCAGAATACTCGGTAATCCTCCTCGGGCTTGACAACGCCGGCAAGACGACCTTCCACGAACAGACGAAGTCGCTCTTCCTACCCGAACATCCAGACCCCAAGCTGAAGACCGTGCCCACCGTCGGCCAGAATGTCTCGACCCTCACCCTTCCCGACATGTACCTCAAGATCTGGGATGTCGGCGGCCAGCTGAGCCTGCGCAAGCTGTGGCAGAGCTACTATGCCAGCTGCCATGCCATCGTCTTCATCATCGACAGCACCGACATCGGCGACGGCAACATCGAGCACGACAGCTCCGGCCGACTCGACGAGTGTCGCCTGGTCCTCGAGGACGTGCTGCAGAACTCCGAAACCGAAGGCGTGCCGCTGCTCATCCTCGCCAATAAACAGGACCGCGAGGATTGTCTCGAGGTCGTCAGGATAAAAGAGGGACTCGTCAAGAAGGTCTTCGAGGGTGAGAAGGCCTCCAGCATTCGCGATTCGAGAGTGCTACCCATTAGCGCGCTGACCGGGACCGGAGTCCGGGAAGCTATCGACTGGGTCAGGTCTCGGGTCAAGTGGAACAAGGAGTCAAGACCGCCTGTCATGAGATAGAGATCGTATCAGGCGCGGCTGATTTTCCAATCGAATTCGGAAGCGTTCTGGGCTTGCATTGAGCGGCATTGGGGCAGGCGTTAGGATTGTTCAGAAGAAGCTTTCCATGGTATTTGGCTTCTACATCTTTGGGTATCTTTATTGGTATTATTAAATCCTAGGGATCACGACTGCTACCTCTCATTCTCGGCAGATAATTCCGCCATCAGTCCTCCCTTGTCTCTCCTCTTGAAGTCGTCGGCTAGCTTCGCATCTACCAATGTCGAGAATTCCTTCACCTTAGCGACGGCAGCACTCGCACATTGTATCAAGGATATAGCTTCCACCGGTGTACCACCCAGCTTCGCGACCTGACAGATTTCCCCATGCTTGTTGAGGCTGATAGTGCAGCTGCTCACTCGTAGTTGCTCCTCCAGCAGACTAGCGTCGACCAACATGATCTCTCCGTTTTCGCCGTAGAAGCTAAATGTGACGCAGAAGGGCGAGTGCAGCCAGCTAAGCGGCACTGGCTCTCGCTCCGCCGGTGTATAGATGGTCACATTGTCTCCTTCCATGCTAGTGTCTGGTTTTCTGAAGTGTCGCAGCGCTGCTACCACAGCTAAGCATGACGCGTCGATCAGGTTGCCATCGTGCGAGAACACATGGAGATCTACTCGGACAGACCAGCACTTTTGTCCGGCGATAAGGCACAACGACTCGAGGTCGAGGGCGTTGGATCGACGGACGGTCTTCTCGATCAATCTGGACAGGAGGACTTCGGTCTCTGTCGGTCTGTTTACTTCGAATGCAGGGGAGGCCATAGGGCTTAGTTCGGTGGTGATTGTGAAGATGCCATCGAACGGTCGATCCGTATACGGCGTGGTCACTTCGGCGGATACCTTTGCGAGGAGTCTATATTAAATCAATCCATTAGTCCATGTAGAGCCGTGCCGTGCAAGCCAGAAGCGTTACCTTGTCTTCCCTAGAGTTACGTCGGCCACTCCATACTGGTCGCCGAACCTCAGGTCGAGCTTTCGAAACTGGTCAAAGGCGCGGCCGTCGATGCGCTGCCCTTCTTGCAGGGCCTGTATCACAAACGCCCGTTCATTGAGGGAGGGTTCGACCTCTCGCGGCATGATCAATTGTTTGGTGGCAGAGGATGTGGACGGCTACTGGTATTCATGTTGTAGCCAGTCAAGAAATTAGTAGTTAAAGTTAGCAGATAGTCCGCTGTAGGGAGCCGTGATGGTGGGGGTGGTGGAGCTGTACCCGGCCAGGTGGGCTGGCTAAAAGGGCATCTAAAAATTAATTCTATCCCAATCTGCCAGGCGGTGAAATGGGGTCCCCTGTAAGATCGGAATCTTAACCAGCTAAATGCCGAACGGAGCATTAGGTACAGTTCCTCTAGGTCTCTACCTAAGTAAATAGCTACATAGGTACCTGCCTGCTAGCCTCGCCAGCCATCCTTCAACAAACGACCACACTCATCACTAAAGTGTCAAACAAGCCCCGAGCCTCGCATATTGTCCCTTCGTCAATCGGTTCGCGCTCAATATGACTACAGCACACAGGCCTACGTTTGACCCAGTTCGTACACCTATCTATCCCAAAGTTACGCTGTCCTGCTAACATTCTTCGAGGCACGTGGAAAGGAAGCTCTTCGAGGGCCAGCGTACCACCAAAGACTCCTTCCCGCTCACACTCAACTTAAGTTTCGGTACGTGGCGATGCCTTCCTATAAATGCGCGTAGACTAATAAATTCACAGGCAGCCGGGACAAGGAGGAGATGCCGATGGGGTGCGCGATCTACGAGCTGAGCTCCTCGCCGCCGAAGCTGCCCATTTCGCCAAGAAGAACGGCGACGCCCTCCCCGATGTGAACGAGACCGAGACGTCCGCCATCACCAACAACTCGAAACGGCCGCTGGAGCTGACGTCGCAAGCCGACGGGGAAGAAGACCCAGACGCGAAGCGGCGGCGCATATTAGAGGAGTCGCGAGACATCGATGCAGATTCCGAAGACGATTCTGAAAACGACAGCGAGGACGATAGCGACGAGGACTCGGAGGACGACGAAGATGCTGAGTTGCAGCGAGAATTGGAGAAGATTAAACGTGAACGGGCCGAGAAGCGGGAACGCGAGGAACGCGAAAGAGCTGCCGCGGAGGAGGAAGAGCGCGAGCGCGACATTGCGCTTGGCAACCCTCTGCTTAATCCCAAGCAAGATTTCAATATCAAGCGAAGGTAATGCTCGCGCTACTGCTCTCCCTCTCTCTCTCTCTCTATTTTTAAGTGACTAACATAGTTGTAATAGGTGGGACGATGATGTCGTCTTCAAAAATCAAGCCCGGGGCACCGAGGACAAAGGCAAAAAGAAGGAATTCATCAACGTAAGTCTTATTTGGTATATTATAATGAGTTCCGGAGTAATGCTAATATTACATAGGATCTTCTGAGATCGGATTTCCACAAGCGATTCATGAGCAAATATGTACGATGAGCCTTCACACGAAGCGTGAGCACTATTTTATAGAATCAGAGGATGCTCGTGTGGCGAAGAACATTGTTGCGCTGTGGCGATGAAGCTGGCGCAATATTATGAACACCGCTTTGCCGTTCTCCCTTACCGCCCTTCATATCTATGGGATTCTTTAGGTTAGGCCCATACTGGGAGGGGCATTGGGACACTCGATTCGAGGATCACGTCGACTTAAGACGAGGCATGTGGCCTCCGTCGCAGCCATCCCAAATACCAAACTAGACCCATCCGCAGTATCAGATCGGCTGAGTTAGGTGCTATTCATACTCCTATCAATAGACTTCAGGGCAATCCGACACGATGTGGGATAAGGAGAACGAATATTGAAAGTAAAAATACCAAACTATAGCTAGCTGCTTAATATTACTTAGGAGTTCCCCCAACGCATCGTTAGCTTTCCCGATAGACAACCACGCAAAAGCCAAGGTTGTCACCGAGATATGCAACACCATAAGTATCTTAGGCATCTATGCATATTATTGTTTGAGGGCGTACGGAAAGGTGCACAACAAATCTCCGTGCCCCTAGTATAAACTTCTATGAGTATGGCTTTAATTGCAGTTTATATTTCCTTACGTCTATTGTTGATAGAATATGCTATACGTAGGTCGCGACTATTCAGAACTTCTGCTTTTAAAAGCTTAGGATCAAGTGTTGAATATAGTCGCCGCTACTACTTACTAGTTACTATAAGTATTACTGTACCAACCTTTAGTAAACATTAAACCAACTCTTACTCAAGTAATTGTTTTTTTTCTTCTTCGCGTTTAAACTACTTCAAACATGAAAACAACGGCCAATTATTAATCAATCGATAGTTCAGAAATATCCAAACGTTTAACTAGGTAAGCTTGGAAAAGAATTCAAACGTTGAGATTTTGGTAAACTATTACTCGACAATTCATTACATTTTAAACACAACCTGATCCCTAGCATCCTCTATCCACACTATAAGTTCTCTGGCGGCTCTTTCTCTTCCACAAGGACTGCCAGATGTTCACTTCGTCTTCTTAGGTTCTACCTGGTCCCCGGCAATGTCGCCTTGTGTCCGAATGCGATGTGAGCTCAACGTCACGTCCGCCTTGTCAAGGGCCTTCATAGCACGCGTGACGGTCTTGACGCTGTCTACTAGAAGAACTAAGGTTTTCACGGCAAAGTTAGCGAGTTGCTTCATTCGATACGCCCCCCCCCCCTTTTCCTGAGCCATTGAAGCACTCCGTCCAGCACAAGAAACAAGAGAACAGGGAAATGACGGGAGAAAAGGGAAATATCAGGCTGATTTTGACATGGAAAGACTCACAAGCTGGCACGATCGCCCACGGCAAGTTGAAGCCGACGTAGTATACCCAAAAGTAGACGAATTCAGGCCGGCTGTGCGACCGCCCCGTGAAGTAGAACTCGCACTGGCTCGTCGCGTAGTACAGCGCCACGCCGTAGAGGTGCGCGACGCAGGCGATGATCCGCAGCGTGTGGCGTGAGGGACTGTTCCGTGCTGTGGCTATCGCGTTGGCGAGGCAGAGGGGGCCCCAGAAGAACTTGTGTGGGTTTGTGTTAGTTATTTGTCGTCGGAACTGCGAGCTGACATGTGGAAAGGGTGTGCGTTGGGGGTGTGTAGATGGAGGTGAAGGTGAACGGGATAAGGATGTAGTAGATACTTAGAGAGAGAGAGAACTCACTACCGTGATGCTCTCCACGCTCAGCATGAAGAAGTCAGATGTAAGGTATCGCGAGTCGGAGAGCGCGTATTCTTTCCACAGCTGTGCCAGGAGCGACTGGGACGATGCTACAGTAGCATGGTTAAAGACGAAGTAGCCTGGTCGTAGTAAACATCATATTAGTTTCTTCCTGGCATTAATCACATCATTGGCTTGCCGGATATATCATATTTCAACCCGGCCTCGACTTCCGAGGTTAGGTCTACCATGTCGGATTTCAGCATCGTATGACTTACCTTCGAAAACACAATGCAAACACGTGTCTATTACTCACACGTCAGCTCATACACACGTACTCAAGCGAGATTACTGCCTCAGAGAACAGCGCCGACGTGCTCGGATAAAAGGGGATTCCTCACTCATCAGAAACCAGCAGAACACAGCGAGCCCCGAGGCGCTAAGCCGAGGGTTCAGCTTCCGCGCAACGAGCGCCGCGCTCAGCACCGCGAAGCCTAGCGTCCCGGCAAGCGCGGCAAGCAGCACGGGAACGGGAGCCTCGTTCGCCCCGTACGCCGGGATATCCACGCCGAGGGGGTAGTATGGATGTGTGGGCTCCGGGGGCAGTGTAATGTCCTCTGCCGTGCTGGCTAGGGGCCACCACCATCGGCCGCTCATTGTCGATGATCGCTGTTAGTTAAAGTAACACTTAATATATCTTAGCCCACGCAATGGTTAATAGAGCGACATCTCTCAATGGCAGGTGATGGGATCTACGTCTTGTATTTGGTATCTGTAAGTAAGATTAATGTGCTTACTTCGATCATGTTTCCTCTGCCCAATAGAGTTAGCTAAGCCTAGTCGCTCCCCATGCGTCCGTATCGGCTCCGATAACCGTGATGATTCTGAGTTCACTGTATGATAGAGGACTATCTAACAATGGGTAGTCGCATTTTCTGCGGTGTTTTTACTGTGTATTTATCCCCCAATACGACCTTAATAAATATCAGACGTAGTTTCTTCTGCTCTGACAATATTTTTATATAATCTCCAAGAAATTTAAACCTCAACGCTCGACACAGTAACATTACTTATTGGTCACAGGCAGAACACGTTGTTACACGCAGAAATGGCTGCTACAGCGCGAGCCGTCCTCGAGGTGACGTTGTCTTGGCTTTTCGCAAATGCCAAGGGTCGTGATGCCAAGAGTTTCTTTACACGTCCGGCACTCGCTAGCTTCAAGGAGCAGTCTGTCACAGTAACCTCGCGGGACTGTGGCGCGTCGGGATCGAAACTCACAGTCGACTACACACAGGACGGCAGCGGCAAGTTCCCCGCACTAGAATGGTCGGCGTCGCCTGGAATCGCAGATCAGGTCAAGGAGTGGTTGCTCGTATCTGAAGACCCAGATGCGCCATTACCTACGCCTATTATTCATGGGTATGTTCGCGAGTCATGTCCAATTTCATCCAACAGTTCGTGGATCTGGCCTATCTAATCTAGAAGACGTCCACAGTATATACACCGCGATTCCAGCCTCGAAAACAAGTGTTGAAGCAGACGATTTCACTGTCGTAGACCAGGCGAAGGCTCTGATGAAAGGCGGTTTCCACTACGGTAGATCAAGGAACGGAATGCCTTATATCGCGCCTCGGCCGCTGATGAACCACGGCCCTCACCGTTACTTTTTCATGGTAATTGCCTTGGACGAGAAATTGAAACCGGAGCTCTTGACGGCTGCGACAACCAGGGAGCAGATCGCAGTGGCTATTGAAGGCAGAGTGCTGGGCTGGGGTATGTGGACTTGCACAGCGGAGAGAAGGTGGGAATAGTTGAAGAAACCACAGTCAGTGCCGAGGTCGGGTAGTTTTGCTCGGTTTCGGTTCCTTTACCGTGGATATAATCGGAGATTACGGACTCTCCAGTTACTGTTAGTACTTTAGACATGGGTAGTGTAGCGTAACTAATACAATCCAACTATTCGCTTGAAGCCTGGAGACGCGTTTGTTTAGTTTCCCTTTGTCTCTAGGACAATTCGACCATTTGAAGAATCCATCCTCTGTATATATAGACGAGAGAAGAAGTCATGGGGATGAATGCACGGATTATGTACATCCACGCAAGACGTCACTAAGTAAAGTACCTAGGTAAGCCACACATCCCACAGCCGGCATCCACCGGTGCCGAGGTCGGAGATTCTATATATGGTCGTAATTTCCCACTTTCTCCTCGCAGCCTGTAGCCTGACGTCTTTCAGTCTGCATCACGCCCAAATAAGCCGAAACGGGTATCTTTGGCCGCTGTCGCGCCACCGCTGCTGCTGCTGTCGTCGGTAACGCCTGGTCTGGAGGCACGCTGTACACACACAAGCTCTCCCACCCGGCAAAACCCCCAAACCAGTCTGGCGCGCATGACACGCCGCCCCTTACCATTGATGGCAGACGCCCATCAAGAGCCGCCGCCGCCAGCACCACTGCCGAGCCGCATCAAGAGGAACACGGCCTGCACGTCGTGCCGCGATGCTAAGGTATGGAGCATGGAGTATGGATCGCGCCTGTGCCACCGCACCCTTGTGGACATGTAAACAACCTTCGGGATGGGGCTGATGTGTAGCTTTGCTTATGTAGGTCCGCTGCAATCCTAGCTCGAATCTGGATCAGCCTTGCCAACGATGTTCGAAGCTGCACTTGACATGTGTTGTTGACAAGACACATAAGAGGATATCGCGACGAAGGTATGATTCGAATACTTTCTTCTTCTTTTTTTTCCTTTTTTTTTCGCTTCTCTCTCTCTTTTGTTTTTATTTTATGCTTCCTTTTCCATCTGTATGCATGGAATCTACTACTAGCTCACAGCTCATGTATGGTTTTGACATCAAATCTCTCCAATGTATATAGCTCTTCTTTTTGTACAAGAGTGGTGACCAAACACCTTACATAACTATGTCAGCATCAGGATTGACTATGAGAGTTTCATTAGCTGTTCAAGATAGAAACGCAGTTGCATAGCTTATCAAAGTTCCATTGCTGATTGCCCTCTCTAGTAAACTCGATGAGCTTGTGCAAGAGATCCAATCTATCAAAGAATCTGTTGGGTCGGCATCATCCAAGAATCTCCCACCGCCAAATGCTGTGATCACCCCTTCGAGGGAGTCAGACCAGTTAGGAATAGCCTCTCCTGGCGGCGTGTCTTCTAGGTCCAGGCAATATGCTAGCGGACATATGAGTACCGGTGCCATTGAGCCATCTATAGTTTTAAATACCCCCGTGACAACGGTCATACAGGACACGAGCAGTGAGCCGAGTCTTCCCAGAACTCTGGGTTCGTATCCCTTTTCCGGCGAAGATATCGACTATTACTTCCAAAAATTCTTCGAATGTTACCATCCGTACATGCCTGTGGTACGGCATCGTGACCCCAATAAATGTTACGAGTCTTGTCCTTTACTCTTTTGGACCATCATCTACATAGGCTCCCGCAGATACGCAAAAAGCTCCTCGCTACTTACGTTCCTATCAGAGGAGATCCGACGTCAGGTGTTTGTAGTGATGAGTGAGGTTCCCTTATCACTACCTACTGTCAACGCCATCATATTAATATGTTCCTGGATTTTTCCTGGAGCCCGGTTTCATAATGACCCATCAGCTCTGCTTTCCAGTGTCACCACCAACGCCGCCCTCTTGCTGGGAATTCACACCGGCAGAGGCGGTCACCCAGAATATAGCCATGGAGCGTTCCAAAATAATTTCTCAAATGAGGAGGCCACTTATACTTGGGCAGGGCTCAATATCGTCTCACAGAGGTACAGTAGCTTATCTGTGATTCTTGTCTTTGACTAACTGGATGACCAGAGTATCTTCATTCATGGGGCTGCCACCCGTTACATCCTTGTTCAATCAGACTATTCAAAATACCAGTGAGCCATATTCATATTCATAGGTTATTACCCCCCTTATAGGCAGTTGACAGCAGGATTTTTAAAAATTTCTTGTATCAACTGCAACCACTGTATCGCCTCTAGCAACTCAGTTGTATACAATTCGATGAAGGGACTGCTAACTCAAAATCCCGTAGTTGATGGACGAACACCCTTTCATGTTCCATCTAGCTTTCGTATCTTATTAGAATGCCAGAAATTCTGTAATCACGTTAGTAAAATAGTACTCGCCAACCTCGAAGAGTCAAGCGGGGTGTCATCCCATATAGTTGAAGTACTTGAAGATGAATGGAACATTGTACAAGGGATGATCTGTTCTGAACGAGCAGGTACGCGAAGCTCAGTTCTTCCAACTCTCTACTATGTCGCTAACCAAGCCAGATGACCTTGATAGGTTTAACGCCTTGCTTGTACGGCTTGAGATCCAAATCTTCTATATGATGCCTGCACCAGGTTATAATCCGGCGGCGTTGAAGCAGCTGATTTTACGAACATATCACACTGCCTCTTCTGTTCTCCGAAATGCTCAAGAACTAGATCAGAAGATCAATTTCCTCAATCATATCACACATCCTCACATGCGCTCGTTGATGACTGCAAGCTGTGTCGTCTTTAAGCTACTACGTTCGTCATACATGCAGTTCCTAGACCGCAAGTCAATTGAGCGTGTAGCGTCAGACATCCTCCTGATTTGCCAGCGAATGAGTGTCGTAGAGAGCGATCTTCCCCTGCGTCTAAACGCATTACTCAAGACGTTCCTTGACCTTTACCACTCCTCAGGACCAACTTTAACCTGGCAGAATGAGGAGCCCATTGCATCGAGCTTTCCGCATCGTCTTGGGGCTGGTGTGACATTTGACTGCTTGATGAGTTGGAAGTCTGAGGGTAGACTGAAGCGCAGCTCGCATCAGCAGACACCCAATCCCTCTAATGACAACACAGGAGAGGAGACAGCTACACTTTTGCCCGGTACTGTACCGGATTCATTGGCCATGGATTGGAGTTTCATGGACGACTTTGACTGGAATTGGACTCCTCCTAATCTAGCTCCTCCAATAAACTTGTGGCATGGCATGGCTCGGTGATTTCGTATTATACCCGCGGTTTTTTTGGCCGAACTGTTTGATTTTCAAGGCATTGAGGGGATGTATCTACATTGATGTCCCTACTACGGTGGTGTTTTGATTATATGCGCGTGTTTATGGAACTACGGAAACCTCAGTGGCATTTACTCCTTAAGAACACGCATCCACGTTCAGTGTCTATATCCGAATGATTCTTCATAGCATATATAAAATTATATAGAGCATCCCAGATCAAAAGTTAGAGTCAGTAACGCCTCGCCGGCCTATCTAGCCCGTTCTATATTATGTCATAAATGATTTACCAGCCGAAAGTCTCATGGGATGGGAATCGTTTACCTCGAGCGTAAATTGTCATTACAAGCAAAACAGAGCCCACACCGTAGACTAGTTAGGGAACACGAGGCTCGCTTCAACTGAAGCGTTACTCATTGCACCCATGAAGGCTGCGGTGGCAAATGACAGTTCAACACCTCGCCGAATACCAATGTACCGGTACTCCTGTGTACAAACAAGCCTTCGCACTTGCATAGCCATCACGAACACCCAAACACCCCTCGCCGCACGCATTCCGCCACCCGTCACTTTGACGTGCGAATGAGACCCGGCGCATCGACGTCAAACGTGGCATGACGAGACAGCACAGCGGCGAAGCCCCGAAAAAGCCGTCAAACGCAAGAAAGGGCAAGGGAAAGGGGAAAAAACACCAAAAAGACGTGGAACGAATCGCATCGCGCTGTTCGTTCTACACTGTAATCCCCAACCCACACAATAAACATACCGTATATCGCGATTGGGTCGTCAACAAAAGGCGGCCCCATTCCCCTTGCCCTCCCCCCCAATTCGTTAAAAGCTCGGCTAACACGGAAACTATTTTTCCTTGTTCTAGAAACCAACCGGGCCTGTCCCTTTTATCCCCCCTCCCTCCCTTCCCCATATCCCTTCCTTCCTTCCGGTTCGGCATGGACCGAGACCTGTATGTGGTGGTGCTTGCACATCCACTTCGGACGACGCGAGACGTTGGCTGCTCGGACGAACGTGGCTGTGCTTTCATGGCTTGCTGGCTGCGTTCCGGGCTCCGAGAGTCAGACACTAGACAGAGAGATATTATGTAGATTGATTACCTGACACTTGACACCTGACACATGGTCCGCGCCGTGGAAGTGAACGTGACGTGACATGACGTCGCGGCAGGACAGGACGGGGACCGCTAAGCTGGTTGGCTTCTTTTTTTCTTTCGCATTATTCGGTGAGATGCCCTAGGACCTACGTAAGGGAGATAGGGCTCGGATGTCAGATTTCGCGGTCTCAGCTGTGAGTGGCTGTGTTGGCATAAAACATTTGGCCCCCCCCTTCTCCCTTTCCATAGATTTGACATGTTGGGGCGCATCTGCCTGCTTACCTGCTTACTTACTTGCTTGTGTTGTTGGCTGGCTGTCAAATCTGCCGGCTATAATGTAGGAGAGATGGGGATTGCCTATAGCGGCTTTGACGTGCTTGGCAGACTGCATGCGACAGCCGGTGGCAGAGCTTGTGCTGAAACATATCACATTTTTGCCGTGGGGGAGATAGATCGGACGAGTTTAAGATCCTGCTCAGCGTAGTGCAGTGCGGAGTGGTCAGTTGGCTCCCTGAAGACCTACGTCCTATGTAGCTCGGATCATCTACGTAGATATAGTTTACTGGTAATACGCTTCGCCGATAGGATCCTCGAAACTGTATGATCACCGCGAAGATCACAGTCCTTGGACAGATCCCGTTTCCCTCTCTCTCCCCCTCCCTGCCACCCCGAACAGCATCTAGCTAGGACTTCTGGAAGCCTCTAGGGAATCATGTCGTTGCATTCATTCGGTAGGAAACGTCCTCGAACACCCGCGACTAACCAGGGCGCGTGACCGAAAACACTGGTTTGATTATTGCCCCCCCCTTCGCAATACCATGCAACGTGGGGGCCCAGACGACGATGGCGATTGATGGTAAAATTTCCGACGCGATACTCCGTACACTACCTACCTACCTACCTACCTGCTTACACTACGGTACGTACAGATAGACAAAACCATTTTGGGGGAAGTTTAGTTTCGCGATCATAGGGATCGGCGAACGGCAACGATCCCTTCCCGAGAAAGGGAGATCTCCTGGATATACGCGTTACGTGTAACACGCGTAATATATATGCAGCAGTGAAACATGCAACGCAATGGGGAGGGGGCTAGGCTAGATAGATAACTAAGTTATACCGGCGAAAGGTGAGATCGTCGGCGGTAAGGTAATGTAATATCGCTACGTCGACGTTGCGCTGCGTCGGTGTGGTCCCGTACCTTAGCGAAAGGGCCTGAGTCTTACTGACTTACACGTATCTACTAAGTATGTATGCATATGTATGTACTTTATTACCTGCCCCAATATCGGAGTTTTTTCTCTCTCTCTTTCACTTGAAACATATTTATTACCTATGCATCCGTCATCCATGCAGACTACTTACTAAGCTAGTCAGTTGATGGGATGATCGACTCGGCATGCACTGTGATGGAGATCTTATTCAACGAAGACACTTTGGAGGCATTCGCAGGCCATCTAAGGCCCCATGTCTGTATGCCATGCGGTGTCTCAGTATATCGTAATTGCGGTGTCAGGCATTATGAACAAGTCACTGTTGTCACGAACGAGTTGCCTAGTCGAGGCCGGTAATTGATGGGTGTGCAGCCCCCGAGTCCCGACACAGTGGCTTTTGGGAACGTGGGATAGACTACCTATCTGGGTAGACCGGACTTTCAGGCATCATCAATCTAGGTATATAAATCGCGACAGCTTACGCCGCAAGACGGGGGTTAGGGAGGGGGTTATAACCTAGCCAGTTAGTTACCCATTGTGGCTACTGTAGCGAGGGCGAGAGGGTTATATTACATCCAGCTTATAAGCAAGGGGATGAGTGAACGAAAGCCGGCAGACGACCAACACCAGGTTACCTGGTTTAAGAATACCCGTAATAGGTGTGACTGGGAGGTCGTCGTCATCGGATCATGACACGTGCGGGAATTTAAACTTATGGAGTAGCACGATCGCGATTAGGGCAATGGTGAGGGAGAAAAAATAATTTAAAAAAAAATCAATAAAAAGGCGAGGCGAGAATTGGCGACAGGCACCCGCCTGTCAAGATAGAAAGGTACATAGCCTCCCAAGCCCCAACCCCAGACCCCTAACCAGACCCTTACCTTGATCTTCTCGTCGGCGCCTCGTCTAGGTATACTACTCCACGGTAGCATCGTCACTCGCACATCGTCAGTCACCGCGTCTTACGGCGCCGACATGCTTGTACACACTACTGTACTATTAAGTCTTGGGGGGGACCACACGCAACATATTACTTGAAGGGGTAGGCCGGAGGACGCGTCCGTCAGTCAGGGGCCGGGGCAGAGTCGTCGTGCTTGGTATAGCGAAAGCGACGACGGGTATGATTGTATCATGAACGGTCGAGTTGGTCGGTTACAATCGCAAAGAATGCAGATTACGGTAGGTACCGTACTTCATCCACCTACCGAAGCAGAGTAGCTGAGGGTCGGGATCAACAATTATCCGGGGTTTTCCTGCTTTCTGGGTCTTCTTTCTCATCCCGTAACCACCACACCCTCTTCCGTCGCTGGTGATTTAAATACCCCCCCTGTCGATAGCGACATGCCGCGCGTCTGCGTCTGCCAGGAATGCAGCAAAAGGAACATGATACCGGAAGGTCTTGTTGGGTGGTCGGCTAGCGTTCTAGACTTCCAGGTCCCCCTTTCATTTCTCTTGGGGGTAACCAACAGACAGAGGGACGTCGCTTGACGTGTAAGGATATGCCTGGATAAACGTGCGTATCTAGGCGGTATAATGTGGGTAGTAGGATGCATTAGAAAGGAACTTTCTATGCCTATTCCCACTCTCAGACCTGCATGTACATAACGGTACCGACGGACCGAGATGAGAAATCTTGAGCTCTAATGCAATGAAACAGTCAAATTCATTTGCCGCCCTTGTCTGTCCGGGTTCATCCGGCAGGCATTGCGGTCCTACCCGCAGTGAAGCGACCACACAGGCGCACGCGCACGACCCAGGTCTTTCGCTCTTGATGACGAGAGACGGCGACGTCGGCGCCTCATTTGGGCTCCTGTAAGACGAAATAACCCGATGCGCACGGGCGTAGATCTTAATGGCTATCGGTGGCCACGGTATATAGTGTAGCGTACACGTGTAGAATTGACCAGAACGAGAAAATAAAAACAGGGGTCTTTTACCGTCATGCCCTTCTTCCCTTGTTTTTCGCTTAGTAGAGGTGTTTCTGGGCTACTAGAAATGAACAACAACCCCTGCTCTTCCCTGATCCTGAAACATAAAAACTCCAAAAAAAACAGTCCTGGCCCTGTAAGGAGAGAACCATGGTATTACAAGCATGGGTGATAAAGTAGCGCTGGGATGCGATTCGGTCTTCATCAAAATATGACAGCTGGACGAGGGGATCGCCGGTCCTGTCATTCCCCCTTCCGTTTACACTCGTACGGCATTTCGCACATCGTATTTGTTTGGTATGCTCGTCACTATTACTTCTCTGGCTACCCGGGAGCCCGAAGGTGACACTTTGATGTCATACTCACGCGGCTGGCTTGTTTCGCCATATTCCGATAGCGCCATCGGGTCTGATTTCATATCGCTGAAACCTAGGCTTGACTCCTAATAATGAATACGGCAACCCATCATGTTAAGCAAGTACACTCCTAGGATCCTTGGCGTACTTGATTCCGAGGCCAACTGGGGAAACCGTGGGGAGGCGCCATGAGATATCGAGCTTAAATTGAACGAACACAGGCTGATAGATTGATAACTAAACACCTACTTTTCGTCCCCACTCAGCGTAGTTAATTAGTCTTTGTCATGGTCTCCGTTCTAGTAGACTAAATTGATCCTTGCGTCTAGTAGATGTATTCATCCCTGGAAACCCCTCTTCACTGTCACGAATATGGTACCATAAATTGGTATACGGTTATACACAGTACGCTCGAGCCCGCGGCCTGTAGCATTGACGCTCTAGCGATAGGGCAGAGGAGGTGTTGTGACATCCGCTAGTATTCAGAGCCTGCCTGCCTCAGAAATCAGAAGTCTCATGTATAATACCACATACCTACAAGTTGACAAGCAAAGGTGATATTACGATGAAATCCACCTAATTGAACATCGTATACTGGGGATCCCTATAGGGTTCAGGTGGGAGCGATTTCGAAACGTTCCTTGTCATGTCACGCGCTCTCCTACAATACCGTAGCATATACTTGCCATAGGTCATGAAGCCCTGTTCTTCCTCAACCACAGAAGCTTACCATCTCTATATGGCAGAATTCTCAGCATATAGCAGCACGCCTCTCTCGGTGTACAGATAGGTGTTTGTTCTCGTGTTCTGGGGTGGGGGACCATCGAGTCAAGATTAGTATGCGAAACGAATTCTTAAGATAATTGCGTCAAAGACGGTAAAGTCACCTAGGGCCGTTAAGTAATTTAAACGAAACGTCTCTATACCCGTTAGCAGCGAGCTGAAGCTTATGGGAGAGGGAAATCCAATCCAACCCAGCTCTTCTTGACCTATTATTAGTACTCTTCCGTCTTTGTTGTACGCCAGAATTGCACATCTCTGCTAAATTGTGAGTATATTAATAACGGGGCTAGGTGAAGGGAATAGGGAAGGGTACGAAATCGGGCTGCGTCTGAAGATCAAAAAATAAGCGAAAATAAGCCCGTGACTTGAAGACCGAGCTGGGGCCGCTCTTGGCCTTCGATACACTAGTTGCCGAGGAGTGACCGTATGCGGGGGTTCCCGCCGGTGGGTTCGGAGACATTCGCCGGCATACCTTTTTTCTTAATCAGATCTTGTGGTCGTGCAAGATCTAATATGCAGTTTGCCCTTTCGATAGAGGCGGGCGGTATCATTGCTAACCAATGTACTGCTGCCGAACGCACGGCAGTATTAGTAGGGCAATCGTATGTTAACCCAGGTACTTGACCAAAAGGGGTAAAAGGGTTCTTTTTTCAGGTGGTAGGTGTCCCAAGACATGCAGATGCGTTCTTCCGATGTGGTGGCATCAGATCTCACGGCTACACATTGGCGAGAAGCGACAGGTCGGATCACCTGCAGCTGACAGGCGGAGATAGTATACCTCGGTCACCAAGAAGGTGACCTAGAGGGAGAGCAATGGTAATAAGGTTCTCACCTAGCAGCAAATACGGAAACACCCGAGTTGAAAAGAAGATGCCCCAAAATGAATGTTAGTATTGTCGAAGATGATGATCCGGCAGCGACACCCGAGAACACCCAATGCTTCATGGTGTAGGAGGTTTCTCATAGATGATACAAACCCACTAATAGGTAGATCGGCTCAGTACATTGTAACGAAGTCGCCTGGCATGTTTGCCTTGCATGAATTCGCTATGGTTGCCGAGATTTAATCGAGATCATGGGGAAAATCATGATTCTTGGGAACACAACCTATACGGCGCGTCCCAGGGCTGAAAACTAGAATGTTTTCACCACAATAGTCTTGTAAGAGCTGAATTGAAGCATCGACTGTAGAGATGCATACTGCCGGGCAGTCACTTCCAAGGAACCAAAACCTTGCTATACGATGCAACTTGCCGTCTGTACCGCGTGGAATGGCGGTGGAGGCATTGTCCAGCGAGAAAGAGGCGTAGCACACTGATGGCTGGCCATCATATCGTTGATCAAGGGTCGCACACAGGAGCGCAAATCCCGAGTAGTCCGCTCCCTCCTGTACGATAATAGGATATGCTATGGTTGCTTCATCTGGCCGGAGGCAGCTCTTCTCCTTTCTAGGGACCAGGGTACATACCATATGTCCGTGGCCGTCTGCAAGATTAGCGATGTTGTGTCGAGGCAAAGTGCTCTCCGATGTTCTGTGCGTTGTTTGGTTAAAGTGAGCATGGCGTTCCATCGGCGCCTAGTAGATCTGCAAACGCCTCCCAGACATTAGGTGTGCAGTGGTTATGGTTGATACGCAGGGGACCCGAATATGGACAGCGGCTAAGGTGATTGTCTCATGAGCATTCTGAGCTCCGACGGTGAAGAGCATTCAAGCAGGCTGCTTTGATAGCCGTTACGACACCTGGCAGTCGAACAACCTTGATCCCAGCCCTTGTTGAGCCAGGATGATGAGATGAATATCGTATAGAAAAAGCAGAGACGTGCTACTGTAGTGTAGATCGTCGTTCATGATCTGATACCGCAAAAGAAGTCGACCGGGCAACGAGAATGCATGTGTTCCAAGCCACGGAGCTGGCAATGTGGCAAAGCTAATGCCCTGCGAATTCCTATCAACCGAAGTTGAAAGCGACCAAAATCAACATGAATTGGGACCACGCTGAGAATTATAGTAGACAGCGGCCCACCTGGAAGAGCAAAAAGCGAATTCCGATAGTTGATAACATGGTAAGAGTGAGAGAGGTGATGTGGTTTCAAAAAAATGTGGCTAATTAGTATAGCTAGGGGGTTATCGGCTCATGCTTACCTGTAGTGGGTATACCGGTACCTGTACCTACCTAGGTATGTAACGTACACATACGCTAGTGCGGATAGCGTAAGGCTCCCCTACGCAGTATAATCTCACTTACAGCAAAACATACAGTACAGGTGCTGTTTGTGAGAGTACCCCACACTTGACAGCCTCCCAGTAGGAAGGTAGGTATAAACTGTAACAACAATGTACTTCTCTTTAGTGATGTCCTCTAGCCCGCCGTCGGTATATGTGTAATCTATAAGGCTTTGATACCACTTCTGCATATAACCGTACTACCAAGTAGGGCTATGTGCTAGTTGAAATGCTAAATCTGTAACTCAGACGCTTTCCCGCTTACATATGAGCTGGTGCAAGTCAACCCCCCTATTCCTGTCACTGTCAGGTATTATTGCGTAGTTAAGGCATGATAATGGCCCAAAAGGGATATGATCGGCAAGCGACGGATTACAGTATCCCGGGAACCTGGTGCCGTCAGAAAAATGTTAGGAACCGAGCAGAGGAAAAGAGCTACCTAACCTATACTAGTCGTGTGCAATGTACCATTATCTAGTCTAGCCTTGACCAATTCCGGGAATTGTCGCGAATGGTACCTTTCTACACTAAAGAAGATCCACAACATTCCCATTCTTGGGCAAGCCAGGGGGCTTCCGATGACAGCGGGCCGGAAGTTGATGTGACAGGGGCGTGGCTAGATCTAGGGCTCGATTGACAGAAGCACGGTTCTCAATTTCATCCGTGGCAGAATGCTTAGCCTTAATTGACGAAAGATGAGAGGACTACCTACATGTAAGTCGCACACCCAGTTCACTCACACGTAATGACGGGTGGCATTGGTGTATAAGTGGCGGCTGCAGTGAGAAAAGGGCTGACATCTGACGCCAATGCCGCCCTTGTCGCCTGACCCAACCACCACCGACGAAGCAAAACAGCCGTAATCATATTATAATTGCGCATTTGTGCAACCACGACTCCTCATGGTTCTATGCGCATGCATGCATGTGGTTGGGGTGGACGTCTGCTGCTCATCTCCCACAGTATGCATCTAAGGATGCCAGTCAGCTGGAAACGCTTCCATTGGTTCTGGGTTGATGGAAGGTGGAAGTGTGGCATGAGAGCTAGGGTTCTAGGTTCTCTCGTAAGACGTGATGGAATGGTCATATGGAGGTAAGTAGGCCTACCTGCCTGAGCAGTGCTGAAGCCAGACGCATGCGCAGCAATATCAAGTGAGGCAGGCTATCATACACATAGGAGACACCCACCTTCGTCAGCCGAGATGTTACTCGCATGACAGTCATAAATAAGGCTTAGTGAGTTCGTCGGCATGAAACAATTTCGCGAGGATACACCCATATTAGAAAGTGATAGGTATGTATTCCTCTGCTCCTGGATGCTAGGTTCGTCTGCTGGATTCTGCTTGTCTGTGCTTGGTAAGATAACCCAGTCACGGCTTCAAGCCCCGGATGGCACTGTAGATATAGATGCAACATTAAGACACATACAGAGTAACAATCGACTCGGTAGTCATGGGCAATTGTGGCGATAGTCCCACCGCTAGCACAAACGAATGCAAACGTTACTCCAAGAATATAGTGTCGACAGCCCAAACGGCCACAAGGTCGGCTTATACTATACAGTGGCTTATAGCACTATATGGCACTGTATAAGCTCACCCTAAGCCTCTCGGGGCCGAGGTGCATGATTCCGTACCAGGTCAAATTTCGCCGAATGGACGTGCCGAGCCTTTTAGTCGCAACAGGTGAGCTCTTCACCTGTGCCGGGCATAGATGGGTACAGCACGTAATGAATTCCCTGTTACCCGTCCCCCGTCTCTCTGACAATACCGGTACCTCACTACAACACGACCAGTGGGTCCTTCGTAAAGAAGGAGAGAGGTTCGCCGGTCACAGACTGACATTCCTCGCGAATCGGGAGATCTAAACAGCCATTCTGCAGCTTGCTTTTCCCTCCCGCCACGCTCTGACCTGTGTCACCGCCCATCAACATGGCACCACCTACATGGAAAGCCTGTGCTAGACGCCGCAAAAGTAAGCTGCCGCCTCCGTCGCCGCCGTGGCGCACGGGACATGTCAGCCCCGATGCCAGCTACCCGGGACATCTCTCGGCTTGAGGCTTGAGGACTGTTCTGCCAGGCTCCTGTGGCAAGACCGTGTACTTTGTACAAATTCGTATCGGTCCTGTGGGCATGCACTCCGCAAGTAGATAGGTACCGGTACTGCGGTTTAAGTATGAGCCACCCCGTGTCCAAGCGCCAGGCTGGTGGTTATGATGCTGATCATCTACCGTTGAAAATGATGTGCGTGCACCGAGCTGCACGAGCCACTAGTGGGACTATACTATACCTAGGTAATGATAGGAAACGTCTAGGTAGTGGACAAGTACCTATAGTGTGGGCTAGTGTGGAATAGCAAGGGAACCAACAGGTTTGACAAGCTCGGGTCTGTGTTCCAAATCATGGACGAAGACCCGGCGGAAGATGTAGGAGATAGTACGTGGTGGAGTGCTCAGAGTCTGAGAGCCACAAAGCCCCCAGCACCATTGCTACTACTACGTACACAGGTGTAGTGATTGGGGGTGAGGCCTAAGAACTGGCGCCGGCAACGAGGCTGAAGCTTGATATTGTAACCGGAATGGTTTACTGCGTGACAATTATGATTACTGATCCCAGTAACCAGACTGGTATGGTACCGGTGTACAGTAGGGATGTGCACCGACAGATAGTGGCTTACGGTTGAGATTGGTTGAGATTATACCAGTTCTGGTTTACGGAATACGCTATACACTACAGTACGCAGTATGAAACATCAGGAGCACTATCCGAAGCCCCTCCAGTGACAGGGAACAAATTAACAACCAAACTGACTAATTGCCTGTAGAGGAAGAACTACCACGCAGTATAATGACTTAGCGCACTCCGTCGGAAGAGGGGTCGAAACTATTCCTCAATAACGTATAGTGCTAACTACTACGAGCCTGTAAGTTGCCATGGCTTCCTGAAGACCGAGATAACAAGCGGCGATACCGCCGATCTGTGGGAAGGACTAGCCAGATATACTTAGTATATCCAATAATGAATAATGCATGCGCGTGCGCAACACGGGGAACGCGCGTCATAGAGACAATACATATAGGCGGTTGGGTTCTTTGGCAGAACGCCAGAACCCTACTATTAGAAAAACCCGGCGAGGTTTTTGATATAGACGACATAAATGTGCTCATGCTAAGTAGGCGATGCTACCTAGCACAGAGCAGGGTCAGGCACGGGATGCGCGTGCGGTGCCGTGTCGGGTCGGGTACCGAGAAGTAGCCGGGCTCGTAAGAGACGAGACGACGAGTGGTGTGCCGTCTTACTCGCGGACGCTATGCCGCTGGTTTCCTTCACCTGAGAGACAGCTGGTGGAGGCACGATGGCTTTCAGGTGCGCAATTCATAGCCCAGTTCATGGACGAATAGCCCTCTACTACCTAGCCTAGGCATGTCCGTACATGTAAGTACGCCCCCGCGTCCCCGGAGAGGGTGCGGAAAGAGAGAAAGAGACACCTATACTACATGCTCCGTACAGTAAACTGACTCGAGGGTGCAATGCCGGGCCCTCTTAGTCGGCCGATCACATGCCCGATACAGTAAAGCTGACAGTGCTGAAGAGCGGGACCTAGTGCAAGTCAGAGGCCGTTCTCTTATTGACCAATTACTTACTTAAGTCGTTGTTAGTCTATTCTTAGGTGACAGGCTTGACAAGTGCAGGCAACGTGTCGACAGCGAGCTACTGTACACGCTACAGTACGCTACAGCACGCTTCAGGAGGCACTGACTAGTTGACTAATGCTGGCGTAAGGGGTCGATCTCAACGGTCGTGGGCTAAACTCTGCCGTCCGTATGCCAATCTCCAATCTCCGTTCTCCGCACGCCCAACAACTCGGAAGATTCCATCTTAGCCTATGCATACCTACAAATACATACTCATGTACGCACGCTAGAGGCCAGCAATTCAAAATCGCAAAACGACGAGGAGGATAAATTCCGCGGTGGGCATGCTCAGCCGCTGCACTACTATAGAAGCGTCTAACACTTCTACTTCTACTTACCTAAAGTGCGTGACAGCCATGTACATACTAATGAGTGGTTCAAGTACAGTGTCCACGTACTGTGATTACACCGGTGACACTTACAGCAGACTGCTGCAGCAGGCGGTCGGTAGCGGGCAATTTTGGTCCGATCTATCTACCTGTACACTATACTATACCCATCTACTACTTACTGCGTACATATAGTATAGATAGGCGTAAGTAGTACAGTAGATAGGTACCTACTCGTGCCTGTGGGTCACTAATAGATGTGCTGTGTGAACTGACACGCCCTCCCTCCTTTCCATGCCTATGTACGCAGTATGTTGAGTTACCCAAAAGGCCAAGACAAAGCTCATGATCCAAGCTAAGAAGGAAAACATTGTTATTATTACATAGCAAACAAATCTCTTGGTTTTGATGTGCATAGTATTACGTACGTATCGACGAAGACATGAGCAATCATCTGCTGCTAGCTTGTCCAAAAAGGACTACTACCTCGGCATATATATTTACCTAAACTACCTACCAGGCACAACACCAGGTACAGGTGGCGCACAACCTAAATTTTGTCTATACAGGAGACAGGCCTATCCTTTAATGCAGTGTGCAACTCACGTGCTTGTTATGCGTGTTATGCGTTGTGGTAGCTGTCGTCTTATTCTATATACTTCCTACCCGTTCTATCTAGCCGCGTCGGGCCGGGGCTAAATCAAAATGTTAAACTTCCCGTATGCTATGTATGTACTAACATGCCGATTGATCTCATATACTGTAGGTCCCGGAGTCACAAAGTCACAGATGTCATCGCCGGTCATCCGGTCGTCCAAAAAAAAAACAAAAAAAAAAAAACAATGGCTGCTATATATGCGAAATCCTACCTAGGTGGTGTGCTCACCCTACCTACCTTAGGTATCTTTATCTTACACCTGGTATGTCGTACAAGGCTGGAGGCGCACGTCTATTCCTCCTTGCTGGGTAGAGCATGCCACAGGGACTGCCACGAGAAATGGATATAATCAGCATGACCACATCCGATCCATCCATCCATCCGCCGCAAACAACGCGGGAGCAAAGCCAACATCAGGCGCACACTATTGCCGTTTACGGACATCCATTCAAATAGATCCGGCTCCCCGGGCACCTCCATGGCCTTCTGCTTGGTTTTTGCCTTTGCTGATCACCTGATGCTCCGTACCGAAACGCAGCTGCATGGAAACCTTCTTGCTCCTGGGTCGGTGGCCTGCAGTTGAGGAATCTGTACTTTGCCTAGCAGTTGCCAGGGCACCGCTAGCGTTGCACTAGGAGTTCTTATCATGTGCGTGTAACGATCCTGGGCCTCGATTCCAGCTACGGCAGACTGCCCGAGTCGGGTCGGCCTCACACGTTGAGTGGATAGCTTGCCCCTCGTTGTTCAAGGTTCCTGGATTCTCCCCGTTCGAAAAGACGAGCGGAATGAGGGAGCAAGAGGTCGGTTCGGCTGCATCAACACTCTCTCACGCGCTCTCATTTTTTTATCTCCATCCTTCCCTGTACCACCGCAGTACTGCACATTGTGAGAGGTTGTCTTTTCTTGCGACGCGGCTTATAAGTAGGACAGTCGGGCCCTTTCGCGGAATCCAACTTATTAAACCGCACGGTAGACTAGGTTAGCTTGTGGAGAGGATGTGGAGAAGAGAATCTTGAACTGACTTTACTACGAAAGGTACAAGTACGCAGTACGGACGCGACCTGCAATGGTACCCGCGCGCAAGGTCAACCCCTGAAAGCCTCCCTTGGCTACTTCTTCTCGCACAGAGTATCGGGCAATTTCATCTGGCACTAGACACCAACCGCTACACTGCGGTCCGGGGTGCCTCATAACCCCTGCTTCCCAGGGTCATGCTCGCAGGAGAACGTACTGCGTACACCACACTTGCCTACCTTGTCAGGTTGCTCAAGCCTGTACTTTGTAGTCTGGTGTGTCTCTACCTTCCAGCCTGAACCAAGTTTCTGGTCCTCCAGTCGAGGAGACCCTTAAGCCCGCCATGTGGCCCGCACGGTTGCTCGGTGCCACCCAAACGCCTGCAAGTCGAAAGACATTTGAGAGAGTCATGGTGCGCTAGTGTAAAGGCTACGCCACTCCACAAGCAGTCAGTCTGGTTTAGTATACATACACTACAGTAGTTGTGACAACACAGTACGACTAGCTTCTTCGTCCCCTTCGAGAGATGTCGATGCTATCCTTGTCCTTGTCAAAAGCTCGCATGGCTCTCTGTGTCTCTGGCTCCTTATGGTTTAGACCAAGTCCTACTTATAACTTCAAATGCGCTCTGCCCACAACTCACTTCGTACTTGAGAAAGCTGTCCACGTCTCCTTTATGTTCACGAGTATTCCTCTTCAGTTTTTTGGTACTGTCGTCCAAGCTCACCTTTATTTTTCTTCATTGTATCTGATGACTGTTGAATAGTTACCTTGCTTCACGTTCCTTTTCTCCATCAAGCTTTTCTTCCAAACTTACGTTCTTCGAAAGCGACTCTTTGTATGATTACTGCTTTTGGTTGACATGTCCATTCCAGTTATACTTTGACTATAGGATTGTCGAATTAGTGAGAAGTATAGGAGCAACGTCGGGTACTTTTATCTTCCTCCGGGACGTTTTGGTTCTCTCACTCTGGCTGTCTACACACCCTTCTTCATCGACCAGGCGCCGGATTCAAAATAAGGCACTCCCTCCCACTGCAGAGGCTGTATATTCTCATCCCTCTTGCCGGATAGGCTGGAAATCGAGGCCGCCCTAGGGCCAGGCTGGTCATCGGCCAGAATAGATTACGTCTGGCTTACACATTCACCCAAGCCAACTTGACCGCTGAGCGGGAAATACAGATCTTGTTCGTCTTGTTATGGCGGTAGCTAGAGCCGGGTTTAAAATCGGTTTCAAGCAATCGAAAAGACATGATTAAAATGCATGCAGTCATGTCGACTCACCACCACCACCACCACTCGCCCTTTCTCCGCGAAGTCCCTTGGGTGCTGGATCGCCGTCCAGAAACTATGACCAGGATAGGACACGAACAGGAGAAGACGCAACTCCCGCCTATCCGTCAGGTAATGTAGCTCCTTATGGCCAACAGTTCATTCTAATACTGTAGCAGGCTATCCCCGAACTTAGGTACGATGTTCATCGTGATGTAGCGAGAACACCACCGTCGGCTATATCACCGACTGGAGCTCAATTTAATGGAGCTTCGACGCCGCCAGAATACGTTCACTCTCCTAATCGGGGCAAGCGCAGACGCCTGTCCGTTGATGAAGAGGGGGACATCGATAGAACCAATCGAATACCAAGACTTTATGATCTCTCGCATGCCGGGTCTCGACCGCAGTCGCCAACTTCTACGTACCGTTCAGGACTCGCGTATTCAGACAGTTCAAGCTCTTATGCAAAAAGCGTCATTATCCCATCTATGAGATCGCCTATTGCTATCGAGACCCACGAACGAGCCGAGCCACGTCCGACGCTCCCTAGCCTTCCGCTGTTGGACTTTGAGCGAGGTGTCAGCGATGCTCTTCGTATGCAAGGCCACGCTAGCGACGAGTATATGTCCGAGTCATCCAGGCGACCCAGCTTGACCCCTGGCAGCGGTCATTGTACGGATCTTGGAGGGCAGGGATATCGTCAGGCAAGCTTTGGCTACAGTTACCATCATCCGAACAGGCACCAATCCCTCTCTGTTGGGTCAGGCCATTTCGATAGGACACCATTTTCGCCCGGCGCCTACGGCCCCCAGTTCCAAGAGACGTTTATGCGCATCAGTGATTTCGGCATAGGGACGAATGGAGATGGCAAACAACGAAAACGCCGCGGCAACTTACCCAAAGAGACCACGGACAAACTTCGTAGTTGGTTTGTGGGTCACCTGCATCACCCTTATCCAACTGAGGACGAAAAACAAGAACTGATGAGGCAGACGGGCCTACAAATGAGTAAGCCAGCGTATCCTACGACTCTAGAATCTTTAAATCCGCTTGGCTGACCTCAGACTTCAACTGCAGATCAGATTTCGAATTGGTTTATCAACGCGAGGAGGCGGCAGTTACCAACAATGATAAACAATGCTCGTGCCGAATCAGATGCCATGAATGGCCGCGCGGTTGACACCAATAACTTGTCCTCGACCGAGCGTGAACGCGAGTGTGAGCGTGAGCGAGGAGATTACGATCCTGGGGGCAAGCAGCATAGTGATAGTGAAGGCAGCAATTACGAGGACCTCGAAATAGAATCAGCGAAACGACATCGAACCGACTTGAAACGAGGCAGCATCTAGCAATGTATAAAGATAATTTTATTATTCGCCCACTTCGGCCCCTCTTATTGCCCTCGACGTGGAATTATCATGGAGCGATATCGTATGCCTATTCGCAAGCACTTTGTTTATTACTCGATAGACCAAAGTCCAGCATCAAAAGAAAGAAAGAAACCTTTATAGGATTCTGTGATACCCCAAGACTCTCGGGGGATGATCAGGATCTACCGGCCTTAACTAGTTGAGCTGGCATCTTTCATCGATGCTACATTTCCAGCTGCGCAGGAAATGAAAGACGAGACATCCGAATACATATCACGACATAGATACGGAGATTTCGGGAGCATTGAAATGATGTATCAAGGTAGATGTAAAGGTGTATAAATATAGAATTGTCGCGATCCGGCCATTGCCACCCACGAACGACTTGTCCAGCCTAACTACCCAAATCTTGCTACATCTGAAATATTCTCAATATCATAATCCAAAGCAACTTTTCTTTGGCTACGAACCCCTACTTATCCTGTGATGACGGACTCTACTATGTTATACCAATGTAACTCCCTGCATCGTAGATTCCGATCGATAGATTGAATGCAGATCTATCCGAAGCCACAGGGCCGTCATATTGGACGAGTTGACCGCCTTCCAAGTCCACGACCTCATGCCGCGAACCGATGGGCCGTACAGTCTTAGCCACCTCCTTTAACACGAACAGAAGATCGATCTCGGGATATGAAATAGTATCAAGCTAGGCGAATGAGCGGCGCAACGTCATCCCATTAAGCACCCGGCTAGCTTCCCATCAATGGGCTAGTCGAATTTCTAGAAAGTCTTGTACAAGGGTTTAGCGATGGATGGCCCGACTGCGGCCTGTTTATGTGACACTTCGTGTTTCCTTGGAATCTTACATAGTCGTCTATATTACATGTATGCAGACATACAAACAAATTTTTTTTTTTGGAGGAACTTGCCTTATCCTGACCGCCACTTGGCACAGCCTCCCCTGATTTTGCCAGCTCCGAAGCCCCAAGAAGTTTATTCCTCCCGGTCTCGAGAAATACAGAACGAACCCCGCACCGGTAACGGCAGTGTATGTGACATGGAGTATACAGCAATAATTAAGATCATAACTAAATCCACGTACAACGGGGAAGTTCACGGACCTAGATGGGGCGTAGTATCTCGTATCTACGCCGGCTAACTAACTTACATTAATTCGTCATAAAATTCCCCTTCACCAGTCTAATTAAACAGGGCGAATTCGGACAGTAGACAGAAGCGAGTTCCAATAACTACTACGCTTGCTCAGCATACCGTAGTCACTATACACATCTTAGTCAGCCAAGCGACCATTAATAATCTCTGATATGGTAGCATATGTCGGGGGAAGCAGGTCCAAGTTTTAACGAGACGATCGCATACAAATCACCATTTTAAGATTAAACCCCGTCACCAGATTCTTTACGTAAGAAAGAGCGCTTGTCAATCTCCGACATAATAACACGTGGTATCAACGAATATCACCTGTTAGGTATTGTTTATAGAATTCTAAAAGTACAGCAACAGCCCTGTCACGACCAACGGATGATGCTGAATTAAAGGCTATACTACATAAGAGTGAGGAGCAAAAAGCTTGGACTAGCGCCAATAGGATTTGAACCTATGCGTAGAACCTACTTACGTGTGACGTACAATTGAGTTGTCACGGGCCGCACAACGCGTCAAGTCTACATGTAATTAGCCTCTCGTAGTAGGGACGAATCCGCCCGATGACATAGGGCGACAATTTAGATTTTCGGGATCTAATAGCTCTCCGTATGTGCAATATAAGAATCACTTTCGGCGTTCGCACAAAGTCCGCTCGTTTCTATCTAGATAGACAGACAGACAGACAGACAGACAGACAGACATAACTTTGTGGATCGGGCCCTTGATCCGCGCGTGTATACATACTACGTAGTATCGATGCCAATACTGCCTAGTCGTTGTATAACAGACAAATTAGCGAAGATGGAGTTTCCGCGTTTGCCACGAATTAGCCAAGTTCTTGACATGAGCGCAGAGGATCTGAATCGTTGTCTAAACGAGGTCAGACGGCTTGCTAGGTTAGGGTGCTGACCGTCAGATCAGATATGGAAAACCGAGCGAATCCCTGAGGTTAATTATGCTTTGGCTTGCTTACATGAGGTGATGGAGGGACATGTGGGTGGACTACCCGTACCTACCGTACCCAGGTAGTATATCTAGACTACCCAGCTAGGTACAATATAATATGTCAGCAGAGAGGGCTGAAAACCTGCATGGTACATTTGTATGCCAGAAGCTATACTAAGATGGTAAACATTAACTGGTGAAAGAGGGGATATTGCAGTGCACTAGTGAATTAGAGTCATTCTACCTTACATGTATGTAAGTATGTAAGTAGAGGCAGTCTGCTGATACGTACCTACAGTAGTAGAGTAGTAGTATATAACAGCACCACTCGGCACAGTTTCAAGCCCATACTAGCGCATCGTCTATAAGTGGGACTGGCACTACAGTGTATACTGTGTTCGTATGTCATGAACCGGACGAGCTGAAGCGACCAATGACCTCGTCCCCAGCGACGCAGAGAATACCCAACCAGGTAACTGCCATTATCGATTCCCACCACAGTATTGGGGCCCCACCGCGCGTGTGCCAAGGCAACCAGGCAAGCCCTAGCACTATGCCAAGCCAAGACCTACACTAGGTACCTACCTACACTAAGTAAATGACTTAAATGACTTACTTAAGTACAGTACTCGTACACTATCTCCACCGCTAGCGTAGGTACCGCAGACGCATAGGGACATGTTCCCGACCCTTGTCAAATCAGATCTTGATCCTCTTTTCCTATCTGTGCACCAACATTATTGACGATGTTAATACCTCTTCCTTCTCTGGGCTTTCTGGGCTCGTACGAGTCCCCTCCCTATCCAACTGCGTACGTACGGTAGTATATGCTTGCTATGCACAAGAGGGCTCGGAGAAATGAATTCTTCCTTCTCTGTCTCTCTCCCTCTTTACCGACTTTTTCTTCAGGGTGCCACTCGCCTCCACTCGAACCAGCCCTCGTTTATCTACTGTTCTGACACGATGCGGTACGATCATTCATTGAAACACCGGGGTTGATATCAATATATACATACTACTACTACACTCCTTGCCTACGCTAGTTACATACGGTGGATGTTTGTTCACACATATCGAACGACCTCCTAGGTGTTCCGCTTGCCCCGTGCAGCCAGCGGCATCCTGTACAGCAGCCTACCTAGTTCACTTGTCATCATTATCGAATGATGGAAAAACCACCTGCATATGTACACGGCGCAATTGAGCAAACGAGATTTCGGTCACCACCGTTGACATGTGTACGCAGTAACGCTAGCGTATAACTAGGTAGATAGATTGGTACGCGCTTAGTCACTGTCCCCTGTCGCTAATAAGATGCAGGGAAGAAGAGAGAGAGAACAATACATACATGTAATAATAATTACATATAGTATACATATGCTACACTACATACAGAGATATGATGGGTTGGGTGGCGAAAGCCCTCGCTGCGCGCGCATGGGAAGGCCCGGCCACAAACCCCTTGCATCCTTCTCTGCAGACTCTCTCACATAAGATCATAAGATGCAGATGTGTTGCGGTTACGCACTCTACGCATCTAGATCTGTACCGTACATAGGACGTTCCAGCCGATCGCGGAAGCGAGCCATGTCGACCCGGTTTTGCCCTCTCTCTTTCCTTTCCCATCTTTATTTTCCGTTGTCGGTATTGCGCGTACGTAAGTGAGAGGCACTTGATCGTCCCAGTCCGTCGGATCCCGCGTCGAGCCTAAGGTTGGGCGATGTGTTGAACAAACGTCCTCGTATGTCATTGGTCTCCCTCTCTCCCCCTCTACATGACCGGTAGTCTGTACTATACACTACATGGGTACACTGGATAGTCTGTCGGAGAAAGTGCCAACGTCCTGAAGGCGCCATTTCTCGCGAGAACTTGCTACAGTAGTGTAATAAACATCTCCGATATACCGCCCCCCTCCTCAATACGTGTACAGCGTTATAGCATAGAGATCAACCCCAGAACCTGGTCAGCGATGACGCGCTTCCCTTCTCGCGACCTTCATGTTCCGTCCTGACGCCTCGAGCCTACTCGCTGGTGGCGTCCCTGGTGTGATGAAACCCCCTCAAGCGAGATATCTTTATCAAGGCTGTTTCGCTGTGGCTTGCTCTGACGTGCTTCACCCGGCATTAGTAAGATTCGCTGGGAATCGATAGCCAACGAGACAACATCATTCGACAGCCAATCCGCCTAGGATTCTGCAGCCCCGTTACGTCAAGTCCTCGCCCAGCGAATTATGGCCTCTGCCTGAGAAGTCCGAGCCGCCTGACTACATATGCATGGGAAACCAACACCCATGATAATCGCCTAATAAATAACCCATGCCACTTATCTATCCATGTCAGTATATCATGACAGAGGGGAAACAAACCCCTCTACCGGAACATACAGTACGCGTAGTGTAGAGTGAGTAGTATATAAGGATAAGTCTAGTGTAGCGGGTCTTGAAGGGAATAATTAGGATCGGTGAGTCTGGAGGGCTGGTAGGAGTCAGTAGCCGGGTTAATTAGTCGTCAAACACCGCAGAGATCTTGAGTGATCCCTGCTCTCATCGGGGAACGTGGGACGCTAGATAGTGTATACAGTACGGTACAGCCAGACATGGTGCTGTGTCGTGTGTCGTTGAACAGATCATTTGACTAGCGGCATCTCCAGGCGGGCAGACGGACCACTCCTGCAGTAGTGAATGTCGAAATGAACTGACTTGTCAAGCTGTCACCTACCTGTGTCGAAGTCCTGGGACGATCTAGAACGGCCCTAGTCTTCTGCGGGACCACCGCGAAAGGTCTTGTTTGGCGCATCTTTTCTGCGGAACCCACAACCTGCTTGACAACGAGCAGCCAGATACACTTACATAGCGCAGTAGGGAATACTGTATGTGAGTATTGCCGGCCGAGCAGGGGAGATCCTGGAAGTCGCAAGGCCCACATGATTCTCCTGAATGACAAGCCGGTGCGTCGACAGGTGTTTGAGCCTTTCGAAGTCGTCGGCAACTTGGCTCGGGACATGGGCGAGCGTCCCTTGGCCAATCCTCTGCCAGGGCTTCCACGGCCTGGAATGATTTAAGTTGGCACGTATATGCTGTACGGCTGCTATGTGTATGTCATGCCTCTCAGGGTCCAACAGAGTCCAGACGCCCGAACCCGCATTAACTCACAAGAACCGCGGGAGCACACCGCGATGTACCGGCTCTCCAGCCTGCCCATCCATGGCGGTTGAGTTGGCCGTTGGAGAGCGAAGACAAGACGGCCTCGCTCGAACGAGTTTCTGCGCTGCAGCAAGAGTAGGTTGCTTCGCCTAGCCTGAGCCTACTTGCTGCGTAGACCGGGCACCAGGGGTCCGCGAGACGAAGCAGGCACCCGAGCTACACTACGTAGTCCATGGCTGGCATTGGTAGATATCTGGTCGTGCATGAGCACTTTATCGATCACAGTTGCTGTGGCTTAATGGCTGCATTGTGATGTCTCTTGGCATTGTAAAACGTCGCTGGTGTACATGTAACCCCCACCTGGACGCCGACCGGCACCTGGTCGTGGCTGTCGGGCTTGTCGGGCGATCGGAACCACGGATCCCCGTGTGGCTCAGGCCATCCATTCTGTGGCTCACCAGCCTCCGCAGCTTCTGTCCAAGCCTCACTCGCTCACCCATCCTGCATCCCGTTAGCTGTCCGCCTAGAGACGACAAGAACTCCAGATGGTGGAGACCGCCATACCGCACCACCCACCTATCAAAGGCTGTAGGGCTGAACCTAAAAGGGATTCAACTTGCGTATAAACTGTACTCGACTATTTTGATATATATTTACATATGTCGTCTCCATCGGCCCCGCCCCTGTTGTGATTATGCCTGAAGATGCGGCCGCGGTCGCGGGAGCATCGGGTGGCCCTACTGGAGAAACGCTGGTAATTCACTGCTGCCTTCAGACTCGTGAGAGACAGGCCAGGTCTCTAACACGCATTTATAGTCTTGTGTCACGTGTCGGAGTCGAAAGCTTCGATGTGACAAAGTAAAACCTGTTTGCACACGATGCTCCAAGGTGAATGGTGACTGTGTCTATCCGGAGTCGCGAAAGAAGCCGGCCTTCAAGCGCAAAAACGTAAAAGAACTCGAGGAACGCTTAGGTAACTTGTCAATGCTCCTCACGTCATTCCGTTAGCCGTAGCTGAACAACCTGTATTGTAGTACAAGTTGAAGGCCTTCTGAGACAAGTTGGTGGCGTCGGGCTCACCGCTACTGGTGTTGATGCGGCTTCCGACGCCGGGATCTTGAATATCGACGCCCTTGAGACGCCTGTGGCCGAAAATGTCTTATTCCAAGGCATTGACCATCTAGAGGTCTCTTTGGATGGTTCCGCATTTACTTTTGGCCATGGGGATCCGACAGCGTTTACAGGGGGCACCTCCGCGGAGCCCTCCAGTAGCTTCAACGGTAGTACTCTCAATAACGAGCTGATAGACCTCGGGGGCGTCTTCGAGACCCTACCCCCATTTGAGTTAATGGAAGACCTGTGAGTAGCTTGGGCGACCCCGTCTTTTACGGCACTGCTAAAAACGGATAGAAATCGACTCTACTTTGAGCGGCAACATCAGTTTACCCCTATTGTCCACCGAAATCGCTATCTACAAGCGTTCTATTCCCCTCCTCACATGAAGCCGCCAATGTGTCTCCAGTATGCAATGTGGGCGCTCACTTCCAACGGCGATCCCAAGTATCACGCTTACCACGATGGTATGAAATAACGTACATTGTTTTCTTTCCGTTGGGCTAATGCTGGAAGCTGGATTCTCCCATTCTAGCTAGACCTGTAATTCAGAAGCCCTGCGTATTCCTGGGCATTTCTACTTCCCGGTAACGAAACTTGCTGACTCGTGACGTTGAAGTTTTCTATCAGCGTGCTCGGCATTATGCTGATATGGACGAGATGAAGGTATACATATTAGCCTCGCACACATCCGCATTATATGATAACTAGTCCTAAAGAGAGGGTTGATGCTAACTATGAAAGGGTTACGGTGAGCATTTTATTACCGTGGCACATGCTCAAACCTGGTGTGTCCTTGCTACAGACGAAGCTAAATCAAGTATGTTTTCTCTAACCTTGTCATTTCCCCGTTCCGGAAGACTTGGTTATCGTTCGAAGGATCTCTGATATGGTCAAATGCTCTTATCGCCATTAGATCCAGCTAGTATCTCCAACGCCCGCAGATATCTCATGAGGATGATAGCTACTAATGGCCCGCTTCTCTATCTATAGTGATGTTCACTCGAGCCGCTATGAGCTGTGCTCGAGCAGTACGACTTTCTGGGATGATGGGTCTTCATCATCTAGATTCCCCACCTGATGAATCGAGCCCTACCCTACTCCCCCCTCGGGATTGGGCGGAACTCGAGGAGCGACGTCGCGTCTTTTGGGGGATATTCTGCATTGATAGCCACTGTTCTATCTCAACAGGATGGCCACATCTGATAGATATGACGCAGGTAAGGTAAATGAAGTTATGGTTGAGAAACGACGGCTAACTGGCGCTAGGTTACTACTCATCTCCCTTCTGTAAGTTTGATCTAATCTATATTCTCCCAAGAGATGCTTCGACAGACTTTATGCCTTTAAACTAACCTCTCGCTTATAGACCGAAGCTGCTTTCCACAGTGGAGAACCCATGGAAACGTGCACTATTCATGATATCTTTAAAGGAGACCACTCTTACTCATCATTTTCCGGGAGCGTAGTAGTGTGCCACCTATTCAACATGATCTTAAAACACGCCCATCGGCCAAAAGAAAACGATAATCCAGACAACTATGAGTATGGGGCATACTGGAAACGTCACCGCGAAATCGACAATACCCTATCTAGTGCGTTTATGTTTCTGCCGGAGTCATTTAGACTACCTGAGAACTACCGTGAACCGACAGCCGTCAACACGAATCTAAATCTCCACGCGTCAATAATATGTCTACATCACGCAGCACTTGAAAGGATTGAAACATATAACCTACCAGAATCTGCAAAGCGAGTTAGCCAACATCGCCTCAGCGCCGCTGCGCAAGAGATTATCAATATCATAAAGCTTACAAGTCACTTGAGTACAGGTTCAGTAAGTTATCCCTCAATTCTAGTATTCACTACACAAGGTTTCTAATGATTTGCCATAGAAAACACCACTAGCCGCGGTGTCATTGTTCTGCGCTGCCTCCGTGTATACATATTTCTGCAAAGAAAATTACACACCAACAAATGCCGATAACCTTGACTTCTTACTCTCTGCTATGGAAGCCATTGGTCGCACACATTCTATCACTCGCTCATTTTTACGACAAGCTCTTCTTGACATCGAGCAGAACGGTGTTCAGAAGATTGTACAGCTTCCCCGCGTGACGCGGCTCAGCCGGAGCCTGAGTATAAAAGTGCCTCATAACGTCCCCTTGTTAGCTAGGACCAGGATGTCTCGGCATTCTGAAGCCCAACCTCCATTGCCAGGTCTACCAATCGGTAAGAGCAGGGCGGGCAACGCGCCCTATGTATCTACACCGTGGACGCGGCTCGCTCAGAGCTCGGGGCCGTCAGCTGGTGCTGGCCCCGACGGTCACGCCCACAAACGACAGAGGACCGGAACTCCTTCGTCAAATTCGCCTGCCTATACCGACTCAAGCACGTCGAATGGGTCGTCTTTGACATTCTCATATCTCCCTATTCGCTCCGAAGCCCCTTCAACCTCCAACCACCACAATACCGAAACATCTATTCCTAATCTAGCCCCAAACATGGAATCTTCGAGCTCCAAGCAGAGCACCAACCCTAATCAGAATCGCATTAGCGTGACTAGCGCCCCGAGTATTCCAGTGCACCGCAGTTCCAAACCATCCGCAAATGTAGGCCGTGAGGAATTGCAGACGAGTTTATCGAATGGGGACATAGCGACCTGGGAACTCGGCAGCTTTTGCATTAGTGCTATGGCCGAGAAAGGGACAAGTCACGCTCTAAGTAACGACGACGATGTCTCAGCCCAGTTTGTGAACCCAGACGATATGCGGATCAACTGGGACACGCTTGATACAGACTTGAACATGGATGCCTATCCCCCGATACCCACACAGGTCGAAATAAACGAAAATGCAGATAGCAGAGGAGGGGGGCCTGATGGCGGATAGGCTCGGCAGCACTACTGGTTTAGTTAGTAGGAGGGTTTATGATGGTGAAGAATGTATGTATATATGTGAGAAGCCGTCGAAGTTGACTGTAGAGGACTGTATCTACTGCCGAAGTTGTAATATACCGTACCCCTCCTCTCGGGAAATGTAAACATAAGACAGACACCTCCCCTAATATTCGACGGAGGAGTTATTCTCTCCTATCGGGGTACAGGTTCCGATACTTGCTCGCTAGAACGTATAAATACCCGCTTGCACGATGATTGCTAACCTAATTCCCTAAGTCAAGACCTATTAATTCTAATAGATAGATGTATATATGTATGATGAGGATCACCCCAGTAGATCAGACCTGACATACCATAAGGAATCTGTGTTGTCATCAAGTAGGAGACGAGACTACGTAATCGACGCAAAGGTAACTATCATAACAGCTCACGCTACTAGATGGTTAGCAAGCGATTGAGACTATTTGTGTAGAACTCGGTAGTTTTTACGTCGAATTTGTTGTCCACTCCTACAAGGAAGTGTAGCAGCTCGTGGCTATGCCTTATTCTCAGGGCTACTACCATTTTCCTTCCTCCCTTCATTCCTGCCCCTTGTGGATGTTTACATTAATATTTCGTTCATATAGCGCTTTATAAACTCTATCGTTGATTTACTGAGGGACACCTTAACGCCTGATAGCATAAACTTAGGTAACTCCGTGGACAGGTATGAAGCATATTTAGTCTAGACTGAGCATTCACCTGTTCCTTTATCTACTCATTCATCGAGTCAAATTTATTCTATTTCATTATCTGCCATGCATTCGTTTGTTAGTTAGTAATCCCACCCCTATGTATGATCCCAAAAACTTTTGATGATATTTTAGTTTCTCTCCTAGTCCTCATTTTACCGCGCTATGGAGTATGGAATGACATTGGGGTGCAAGCTTCCTTTTTTTTTCCTTTCCTTCCCGTGTTGGAGAAACTTCGTAAGAGATCTGTTTCCACTATAACGTGGAAGTTTGGGTAGTCGTCGAGGCGTTTCCAAAACTGCCCTTCCTGCTTAGGTAGAGATATAGAGTACATAAAACAACTCCTAGCTCTTTAGACTATGTAGTTTTGCTAGGTTTATATATACATTCACTGCACGCTTTGCGTGTGTCGACGGAGAATACTGTGTAGAGAGTCTGCATCAGTCAGTTGAGATAGAGCATGTTATCTGATGCGATTAACTAGGTCGGCCAGTTTTCGGCATCAATATTAGGCCTGTATAGTAGGAAGATATTCTGGCGCAGGTACGGCTGCTGGTTGGTTTATCTTCAATCCTTGTCGATGCTCCAGACGGAGCAGAGCAGACAGGGGCAATACCGCTGAAGCTTAACGGGACGGTGGTGCATCTGGCCGTCCGCTCCGTATAATCCGTGTAAATAAAGATGAACGGGCCCGCTTGTCAAGATGTGCCGAGCTCGTACTAGAATTTGTAGCTGTACCCATAGCTGTGGGAGCCGGAGCCGGAGTATTCGGACTCCCGGGACTTGACTCGTCGGATGGTTTACCCCTCAACGTTGACGAAGAAGAGGACTTATGTAGAGTGGGGCCCGTGCCCTGCCAGGCATTCAGATGCTGCTGCCGATGATATTGGTGATTATAATCGTCTTCTGCTGCTTTTCGCGCGTAATCCTTACCCCTGATGTCCTTGGCTTCGTCAGGATACCGTGTGTACTGTGGTAAACCACTTGCGGATACCCAGGCGTTGTCGTAGTCTTGATTGCTGAGCGCAATGCCGCCGCTAATACTGTGTCTTTCATCGATAGATGACGGAGCGGTAGAAGAACGTGACAGTCCGGCTTCGTGTTGCATTTTCGCGATTCCACGCTCAAGATGTGCCACCAATGGCGCTTTGACGGACCAATTGTCATCAGGTTGACGACTCTGCGCCTGTCGATACAAAGACGGGAACGTGCGCCAAAATTCCATCTCCAGCGTCTGTTGTTGTTGGTCTGTCGCTTGTTGCCGCTCTAATTTAATGGCCGGTGGTAGTTCCGTTGTGTGGACTCTATCCTCGTCGTCGAGGAGCTTAAGCCAATCGTCGTAACGTTGATGGTCATCCTTCTAGTGGGTACGAGAATAACATTAGTATCACTGGTCTCGAAGGAGGAAGCACATATCTTTTTGTTTGCTTCCCTCAAGTGACTGAAGCTAATCGAAAACTTACGCTCTTCTCCCAAGATATATCCTGCAGACTAGCTAGGTATTCAGTAGCCGTGTCCGTAGTCTTAGTCCCAACAATGTACTTATCAAAAGACCCTGAAAATTCGCGATAATGACCCTTGAGAACGAAGCACTGACCCGGCCAGTGCTTGCTTTTGAACTTCTGGAAGAAAGCCTCGGCTACGGGAGCCTCCCAAGGGTATTCGACAACCTTGTCGTAGAAGACAACGCATTGACTAGTATACCACTTGTCGAAAGAGCTTCGACTAGCCTCGTCAGTAAGAGACTTCTCAATCATCTCCATCGACGCTCGCGAGACAAAGGATGCAGGGGCCCGGAAGTTAATTGCGCCATGGATATGCGAGCGCTCATAGTCGGCGCTCGGACGCAAATCAATCACTACAATCTGGCCAGCAGGGAATATCTCGAGTAATCTGTTTAGATGGGCTGGCAGGATCATCCGAGCGCCATCTTTTGGAGGGGGATTGTGGCTTTGGTCGTCCATTCGCAGACTTTGCAGTTTATTGGATACCTCCTGCTGCTCGCGGCGATGGCGGAACCAATTCTAAATAGCGTCATGAGTATTTCACATATGGCATAAAACGAAAGAGCACTTACGTCTATATCGGCGGTCTCTATTCTTAGACTCGACGCCAAAAATTCCTTCACTGCAACCGTCGGCTTTGGATTGTTATTGATAAAATATTCCTCTAGTCTATTCTCGGCATGAGTGGGAAGAATTGGCCGACTTGAAGGTGGATCGCCCGTTTTGGGAGCTGACTGGAGCGTGCGCGCTTGGTCAGGTTGTTGAGTAATAGAAACATTTGATGCTTTCCGTATCGCATTAGTGAGATAACTTTGGCTCCTTCTCGTAGACAATTGAACAGCTGAATGGTGTGGACCTTGCACATTACTCTCCAAAGGGGGGCGGACTGGCAGTATAGTCTCCGCTTGGATGCCAGGCCATCTAGGTTTGGGCTTCTCTATGCTTTCGTAGGTACGGTCCATCATAGGCCAGTTCATAGCCCCAGGCAGCTCTGGGTGATCAGTAGTAACTGTAGTAGTTCCTGAGTATATAGAATCCTGGTCTGATTCCAATTCACTGGCCAATGGTGTAAGGTTCCACTGTCCTTGCCCATGCCCCTGCTTTTGTGCAACAAGATTGTTGGATCGGATAAAAGCTATGAAGCTGCAAGCATGGTGGTCTGGTAACAGATCCCAGATCATAACGGGTAATGACAATAACAGCAGTGTCGAATGACTCTTGAATACTCCTTGGACTTGAACATATTTGGCTAGAGCGGGGAGGCTTGCAAGCCAACGCTCCCAGTCCTCAATATTGAGATTTTGATCGTCTTCGAGCGCAAGAGACACCATTACATGAGGAACGCTTTCGTTGGGTTCAGAACCGATGATGTCTTCGGTGGTAGCGCGACCTTCAATAAAGGAATTGCGCCTCGAGGTAGACCTAGAAGGAAGTGAAGGTGGTAATGTGTCCTGAGAGATCCTACAAAGCTCGATGCTCGGGGCTTTATGGTTCGCGGTCATCATGAAGTGCACTGGTGTGGTCCTCTCTTCAAAGTGACTCCCATTGCGCCTCTCGGGGCGGGGATGCTTCAGACGGGCCAAAATCTCGGCATGAAGCATTGCTACTGAAAACGTCTTCCTCTTCCATTCTTGGAGGACCTCGAGGAGCGTAGAGGTAAATGAGTATCTTCCGGGACTTGGTGCGATAGCGTCCCAACTTGAGGCTGATATTGTTTCGGTTATACTACTACCAGTGGGAAACGCAGCGCTTGCGGCACCAGCACAGCAGTCTAACAATATTAAAGCATCCGATAATGATCTCTCTAGCAGGGTTTGAATAGCAGACCATCTTATTTTTGCCATCAGTCTCCATTCAAAACATACCGCAGGAATCCGTCAAAGTATGTGAAAGGCTTTATGAGATACGATAAGGGTACGACTTACTGCAACCACGGTGAGTCTGAACTCCGAGAAGCGCACCAAGTACTTTGTCTTGCCTCGTCTATTCTCGCATGACCGCCGTAGTACACGATTAACAAAGTATCGGTGGATTCATGATCCTTTATCATAGCCCCGATCTTCAACATCAAGTCCAGGTGCGCATTGCTGGAAGGGATGGTGAACCTCTCAGTCTCGAAATTGTAATCATGTTGAAAACAAGTCTCCAAGTCTTCGAGCTCAGGGAGGACAAACAGGTCATCTGAGTCCCAATGAAGCAGAAGAACGCAGACTTTTCTATAACGCTGCGAGCTGCCACGGTTAGGAAATGCCCTAGCAGCCGACTAGGAACACTCAGTCAGTAGTGATCTATTCTTGTTTAAGGTGGGCCGTCATGAATGCGATTGGAATAAAGAGAACGCACATCTTCTAAAGCCTTCGCAAAGTCGGGCAGGCGCTTCACATGATAATTCACCCGGCTGATGTCGTGCGTAGCGGAAGGGGGCTTCGAATCTCCCAGACTGGAGCCATACTAATCAAGAGGGAAACGATGTTAGATGACAAAGCCGCCCTTGATGTAGGTGCATTCCTATAGATAGGGCCTAATCTCACCGCGGAATCTCCGCTGCTAAAGCCATTCTCCTCAGAGGGTTGTCTTGAGCTAATGGTCAAGAACGGCAAGTTGTTGAAGTCGGTCATGCTGACCAGTCAAACCCTAATGGTTGACTTATCAATCGTAGTAGTCTAGTGGTGGAGAAATAAGTGTTGACAAAGGGCAGATTAACCAGATACGGATGATGGACGATTCCCCAACGTCATGTCGTATGTGCCCGGTCCTTGCGGGGTACAACTATACATACCGAAGACGATCCAGTCTTGGCAAAGTGAGGTGTTTGTGACTCGCAGTAGATTGGTATCTGGATACTTGGTGTTGTATTGAGGTGTTCCAGACATTGACGGGGCCAGGGGCAAGCAAGTACATGGAAGTTTCTGTGTCCAGGCACCTTTGTGCGGGCCTTTAGCTTCAGCGTCAAGAACGAATAAGGGGGAATATTGGCCGTTGCTGGTGGCAGCTGATGCCTGTAGGCTGTATGCGTATGCAACATTGTGGCAGCGTCAACGCCATCGGTAGCAAATTCCGGTTAGCGTTGCGCCCTGATGGGATCAACAGGCATACTGCATCCTTCGGACTGCGTGTCCTCAATCCTTCTAACCCCGTACAGCTATAGATGAATCACCGTATGGCCCCATTTCCATAGAAACCTCCAGCATTTAAGTGACCGCAGCTACCAAACATAAGCAAACAAACATGCAGGTAGAATTGAGGCTCAAGTGGGTTGCCGATTTGTGCTAATTGACTTTGACACGGATGTCAATCAGGCACCACCATCTTAGGCACATGCGGGATGAGCCAAGACTTATAATGAGATACCTCGCTTGTTGATAATTGTGAGTTTCATCTCTGCTATATTATAATAGCTGATACTGACTGCCTGGGTGTTAGGAATGCTATAAGAATTTGCTATGGTAGTGCCGGTCGCAAGAATTGCTGTGAAGATGCTGCCGGATGAACTCGACACATATACAGTACTCCTGGAAAGACCCAAATGCTGGGGCACTGAAATGAGCCATGTGCCAGAGCAGTCGTCTTGCCCATGATTCATCCCAATGTGCAAACGGCTGATACATCTCCTAACTATTATGTTATCAATGCAGGTTCTGATCTTCATAACGGCAGCGACTAATTCGCAAGCCCTATCAGCCCATATAATAAACATCTCGACCGTCCGATTGCGCGGGATAGAAGGGTGCACAATTGGTGCATAATATCTAAGGAAGCGAGAGACAGCCGTGACCAATTTGCAGTGTCAAACAGCTCTAGACTGCTAGAGTGTAGAAATTACCAGGCTAAGAAGGCTACATTTCACTCTTTCTTGCGCACATTATCTGCAAACCCACGCGCAAGCGCCTGTTCCATCAGACGCTCACCCAGGCTCCTTGGAGTGCCAGTAAAACAGCGTTGATCGCGACGATAGCTGTCCGACGGGTCCACGCCACTTCGGCCATCCACACTCCCAACAAACGTGGAAAAGTCGCCCATCTCATTCGCCCTCTTGTGCACCTCCTCGTCACGGACTACTCCTATTATAAAAGGCTTCCCCTTGTATGAACCGGCAGATGCGCTTATATGTTTCGAAACCGGTGATGCAGGTGGCAGGCTTGCAGGCTTGGCAATAGGGATGGCGGGCGACGTGGAGTACAAGGTAACGGGCAGTCTTTCAGCCGAATCACCCGCAACTGGCGTGCTCTGTTCTTCGACTTCAGGTTCTACCTGTTGGATATATTTGGAAATTGTCTTCGTCACTTGAGGTCGTAAGGCCGACTCGTCGTCATCAAATTCAAACATGCCTTCCTCTTCAAAGTTCGGAACCTCGCGAGATTGCGAAGAGAGAGCCGAACTAGGAGGTTTTGTTTTGCTGGGAAGTATCTGCTGTAATTTTGGATTCTCCTCTGGTGTTACTCCTGATATGGTTTCTTGAACTTTTTGCGGAGGGGAATCCCTCTTTTTATCCTTGAAAGAACTAAGATGAGTCAATTCAAGTATATCATCCACCCCTTCGTCTATCTGGTCATAATGAGTCTTCCCTGTCGAGTCTTTTGGCCGTTCACTTGGAATATGGTCAGGACCTGTGCCATTTTCTAGAGGTCTGGCAGGGCTTGGTTCTATAGCGGGAGCTTGTGGTTTCTTTTTTGAAGCGAACATAACAAGACCTTCCTCTTCTTCTTCGTCGTCGTGGATGTCGCCCACTACGGTCCATTGAGACGTATCTTCTCTAGAACTTCTAGCTAATGCCTTCAGTCGTTCAGTTGACGATATTTTCTTGGGCCGTGGAGGAGAATTGCCCAATATAGAGGTTTCCTCCTCGAGATCTAGGTGGTTAAGAGACCCGTGGATCAGCGTGATTTTGTCTTCAGGTGGATGTAACGTAAGGAGCTCATATATTCGGGGTGAGGTTGGAGGGGAGACCGTCGGCAGAACTTCTTCGCCTTCGACATCGAAACGGACTCGCCGCGGACTCTGGATGTCTTTCGTAGAACCGCTCGAGGACCGACGTAATGCACTTCTGCGTATACGCAATAAACTATCGTCTGAATGTATCGAGGACATGGTCTCTTCGGTATGACGATGGACAAGATCCGGCCGCCGTGCGGTGGCGTCTACTTGGTCATGGGGCGATGGCTCTTGAGTAATATTAGATTCATTATCTCGAGGCGTGGTGAGTGATGTGACAGCAGTTGGGGCGGGCATAGTTTTGCTTGGTTGCATGACCTCAAGTAAAGGGAGAAAGCTCGGCGTAAAAAGACCGTGGAACTCACGATCACGATCGCGGTCAGGAGGTGAACCAGAGGTAACATCATTGGGGGGGACACCTGAGGTATGAGGGAGGACGGGGGGTGGCGAGACCCTCCCACGTCGTGGCCATCGCTCAACGTCGGAGCGACCAGCGAGATCTGCACAGGCTCTGTCGAACGCGACTAAACCAGGGCCCAATGCCGAATAGTTGTGGAGCTCCTCTGCAAGCACCTCCTCGACACGAACGGCGACATGCTCAGGCGCATCCTGCAACAAACTGTGCGAATACCGTTGGAACTCCTGTGCCATCTCCGTGCGATAATCGCAGACTTTCTGGTCAAGTTCTGCGAGCTTGTTCAGGAGCTCTGAAACGAGCGTCGTGGTATCATCCATTGTTCTCGACTGCGCCACCACGGGCCAAGCACGGAGACGACGACAAGCAGACGAGAACGAAGATGGACGTCTAATCGAAAACAGCCAATGGACAAGTACCAGGCATTATCGAGGCCAGAGTTATGAATACGCTTCCTCAAGCCGGTATCCTTGAGGTATTGGGGCTGGGGTTTGGGCCCGAACCAAGAAATGAAAATCAAGGGTTGTGGCTCGTGGTTAGGCCAAAAAGATAGGAAGAGACCGGACTTCCAGACTGGCCGATAGGAACAGTCCTAACCAGGATGCTACCTAAACAAGGCAAGATCGCGGTGTGTCCGGAATGCCCTCGGGTGCGGTCGATTGTCCAGGTCGGATCTGGATATTGATGCTGTGACGTAGGAAGCGCAGAAGACGAACACACAGTAGAAACGAGGCTGCAGATCGCAAGATGGAGTGCCGCAGGGGAAGCGGCGGCGGCAGTGACGGGGTGTGGTGTAGTGGAGGGAGGGGGAGTGGTAGTGGTAGTGGTAGTGAGGTAGTGGCAGTGGCAGTGGTAGTGCTAAAGATCGGTGGTGGTGTTAAACGAGAATAACGCTGCGTCTGCGTGGTTGTGTGGTGTGTGCGTGAAGGTGGGCAAGCGGGAATGAGGGTAGGTGATGTCGAGGGACTCCCGATGCAGCCTAAGGACTGCTGTCACAGCTGTAAGTGTACATGGGCTGTATGGGCTGGTGGCCGGGGCCGGCTGATCAGCGGCTGTCAAATGTTCTCGAATGTAGACAGATGTGGGGGGAAGTGGGCATTCTGGACCTTTGGTTCGGTTCTGGCTCTGGCCCAGGCTAGGTATAGCCTACTGTATTACAGGGCTGGGTCCCGACCACCTGGACTGACCGATTTCGACTGGCACTTCGCGGGCGGAATGATACCTACAGTGAGTCCAGAATTCCAATTGACGTCTACCTAATGTACAGGCATAGGCATGCATGTGCCTGCTTATATATACGTACATATGCTTCACCTAACCATGCACAAGTAAGTACCTACATGTAGCACCTTATATTTCTGCCATGTTCGCGTTCAACAAGAACCTAATCACTTCCGCAAATAAAATGACTTCAATGTTGTTGGTAACACATGGCGTTCATCATCCGTAAGCACGTAGGTATACCTACCTCACCGCGACGCCCAGATGATGTCATTGACCAATCAAAAACGCCGTTTAGGTCGATGCAACCTCAGCATCTCTACGCAGTGCTACCGGGTCAAAATATCTGGAAGTACCGGTATACCGATTGGACCGTGTGCTGCACAATGTCCTGCGCGGTGACCTGAATACCTATTACCGTATATAACAAGCCGATGGCATCTTCCAGAGTTTCAAGACAGGCCACGATAGCCCTGTTCGGGCACACATTATACTCAACTCCATAGTGTTAGGTCTAATGCAACTTTGTTTCGCTAAGAGGCCGGACCCTTGTCTTGATCTCAATGGGATCGGCCGATGCAATCTGCTCGGCCGCATGTGATTAATGTCTTGTCTGCTGTTTATTACATTGCGACTCCAACCACGCCGCATTACTTACACTACTTATACCTGCTCTTCTCCAAGACCCCGCCACTATCCCATTTCCCCTGGTCTGCGCTGATTACTGTATCTCTCACAAGTTGCGTGGTCGACGCTTTAGATTCCGACTGCGAGATCCTTTTCCGAATTGGGCCATCCAGCTGATTGGAATGTCGTCGTCAGATCGGCCACATGTTTAAATTAGGCAAGTCAGAAAGCACCCTAGCTGTCTCGAAGTCTCGTGCTCAACAACTACATGCGTATCATCTCAACGGGTTGTGTATAAATGATTTTTTCTAGGTATCTTCATCTACAACACTTGCTACCGTATGAAGATCTAAGTCGTTTTTAGGTGGTGGTGATACAGTGTTATCTTTTGTCTTGCTAACCTCAGGGGGCAACATGTTGCGCCCACCGTTGTTTCGGCAGATGCTTCATGCCATCCCATCGTCAATGTTGGCCACCTCTCCTCCTCGTCTTCGACTAGCCACCCGTCGCTTGACCACAGGGTATCGACTAGGGCAGTCCTGATCTCGACGGTTGTGAATAGGTTTCGGACAGTAGCGCGAGGTTCATAGCCAAAGACCCACCGACCTGTCATCTGACGAACGTTGGTAAATATCTAAGATTGCACATGGTAGAAAGACGGAACAAGCAAGGAATGGACTAGTCAAAGTCCATCGGACTCGCTCTGTTAACGGTACTATGAGTACCAAGGAGAGAAAGGTGAGAGGAGCAATTACGTAGGGCTGGTGACACCTAATGTGACAAACGCCTAGTCTATTCCTATGGGTGTATCAAGGCTGGAAATCCTTAAAATACAGCCGACCCAAGGCTGCAGGGCCTCCGTCATGATTCTCGACGTAAATACTAGGCTCCGGGAGAGTGAGTCTCAGGCGGCGGTCGGACTACTTGGAAGCATCGACACGTGATATACTTGTTGTAAATCATGGTCTGTTCGTAAATTCACATGCGCTTAGTACTTAGTATACCCCATCCTCAAGGTTCTAAAACACTTGAAGATAGTCTTTGACCAGGTCCTTCTATGACCTCGAAGCAACTTCTAGGCATTTAGTTCTATCTAAATAGGTAATATGTCGATAGACTTGCATCATTGAATTTGGTATTAACTCCTAAAAGGCGAGATACCAACACCGTTCAAGGTTTAGAGTCTTAAGAAAGCATAAGCATAATCTGCTGCCTTATAAATTGGAAACGATGGGTTATTAATCGAGACTGTTATAACCTATTTCATTAGAAAACTCTTGTTTTAGCTTGTATAGATGCCTGGTCCTGTACTTCGGCTTATCCTTCAGAGCAAGCATATCTATGTTTTGATTCTATAAATCGGCTTTGAAAGAACCGGAAGAAGTCCTCCCTTAAAATGGGAGGAACTATCACATCAAGTAGTGTGGTGCAAACGTACGCTCAAAATCTCTTGTTTGAGGAGTAATTACCACTATAAGAGCTATTAAATACGGCATAGCACTAGAATTACATTCTATATAGCAAAACTGTAGAGACAAGATTCCGTATCTGCACTAAACTGGAAGACTTCATAGGCTGTTGTTGAAATATAATACTTCAGATGATGCGATGTATGAACTAATATCAGGTTTAATGATAATCTGTTAACAAGGACCATACATAGAAGTGCCTATTGAGTAGAGATAGTTCGATTCATCTACATTACAAACAGGAAACCAGGCTTTTGGTCTTTCGTTCACCTTAATCTATACAAGGAGAAGAAAACCGATCGAAGATTGAGAGGATTCAGGGGTTTCGATCTTGTGAAGCTGAACATACTTAAGTTCCCTGACAATATATGTATGGATTCAGCTAACCTCGGAATTATAATTGAGAATCTGGTTATCATTTGGCGGCTCTGAAAAAAAGGAGCAATCCAACGAATACGGCCATTTGTAATTATATGGTATATTCGGTAATCGAATGCAAATCATAATTCGCGCTATGATCTACTTGAGAATGTCATTGCTTCATATTCATAGTATCCAGCGTTGAGCCTGTCTTCGGAATGCGAAATGCGCCCTAGATACCTATGTAGGTCTATATATAAGTAACCACTCAGGCAAGTTTGCCGCTTCATCACTGTTGAAAGCTCGAATGGACTGGCCTTGTCTTTCTAATTGTACTGGTTCCGTATATGATGAGATGTGGATGAGAATTTACCCGGAACCATTCTAGAACGCGAAAACCTGATCCTCCAATTTGCTCACGGGCCGAGCCTTCTGGAAGCCGAGGCTTTCGGTGGCTTTCTTCAGTCCACTGATCATTGGAGGTGGACCACAGAGTAGGATCTTAACATCTGGTGCAGCCTTTGGTAGCCATTTCTACGTGTTTCGTTAGTTCTGATGATACAGAGAATAGCTACAAGGAAACACTTACGGTTACCATGTCGGCAGTAACATATCCAACGCCGCCAGTCCATCCCTCAGGAGGCTTGTCAAGGACATAGTGGACCCTGAATCCAGAGTCTTCCTTGGCCAGCTGGTCAAGGTCCTCCTTTAGGAGAATATCCTGGGTCGAGACGTTTGCGAAGATGAGGTCTACCTGGGTCTTGTCACCAGTGGGTCGACCACGAATAATAGCCCGAACAACCTGCAGCATAGGGGTGATGCCAGTGCCACCCGCAACCATTCCGAAATGGCGGACCATATTGGGGGTATAGACAAAGGCGCCCTTGGGGCCTCGGACCTTGATGGTTTGTCCAACTCCCAAGGAAGCCAGGTGTCTGGAGATATTACCGGTGGGGTAAGACTTGATGAGGAGATCGAAATAGCCGGGCTGGTGGTCGCCGGAAATCGGAGTGTAGGAGCGGACAATCTCCTTGGTGGTGCCATCGGGTTGCTTAAGGTTGGCACCGATGGAAATATGCTGACCAATTGGGAGACCAAGAATGTCACTTGGAGCTGGGAGCTTGAATCGGTAGCTGGAAGTGGTCAGTATAATTGGGAGGACATCACGACTTGGTCGACGACTGACATGGCGACATTATGAGAGATAATCGTCTTTTCTTTAAGCTCGAACTCCTGGAATGCGTCGGGCTTCAGGACCTTCTTCGGTTCTACATAGCAATGGAAGTCAGCAGAGCGGAAGTGCGAGGGCGTAGGATCAAGCTGGACATACGTGAGTTCGTGAACTTATAGACACCCAGTAGAACGGCGAGCAAGGCGGCATAGGGAACCCATTGCCTCTTGACAATGAAGGTGCCGAAGACTAGAAGACCGGCCGGGATGTAGATGCCGTCGACATATTTCTTTGCGGTCAAAGAGGTGTCCGCCATGGTGACACACGGAACTCGAGGAACAGCGGGAGAAGGGAGACTGGGCAACAGGAACAGCGTCAGCACGAAAGGGACGAGGTAGAGAGTAATACCGGCTGTCTCGAGTATTTAAACCCCCGGGGCCACTGGTGGGAGAGGCGTGGAGGATTCCAGGAAGCTTACTGTCACTTTTCGGGCTTGGGGCCAGTCAGTCAGTCCCCAACAAAAGTCGGCACGATCCCGGCGCTTGAAGCTGAGCCAAATGGGCTGATTGCTCAATTGGGTCTATGGGCAGATTTTCCAGATTAAGAAATTACCAGGACAGTGTATGCACTAAAAGACCACTCCGAACTTAAAATAAGTGCATATCGGCATATCGATAAGCTCGCCGGCCATGGACTTGAATGCGTGCCGAATGCGGGGTGCCCCTCAACATGGGACCACAAACTGAGATCCAGCCCAGTTGGTGTTCGACGTATTCGCTTAGCACCCCTGTTTTTCGCTCTCTGTCTACCTACCTATTGTTATGATTTGTTTTGGTTGTTTTATTTCCAATGCATGCCCAACACTCTTTTCCCTAGGGATGCGGGAAAGGGGATACGGCCAGGTAGAATTCTCTAACGACTTTGTCTACAGTATTGCATCTGCATCAATATGCTAGGATCTTTCTCGAGATAGGGTGGTGGGGTGCCCTTAGCCCTCTATTTTCTCCGGCACTTATACTAGGGATATCTCGCCGCATCTTGATCTACATACATGTACACGTGTAGATGCTGAGGGCAGGCATTGTTTCATCAAACCCAAACTAAACCTAAGCCCGGGCACTTCCGAGCTAACCCCGAACCGTTGCTCTGAGCACTCATAGACCCCTATCTAATATGGGTGACCTATCAATCAATACACTGCCAGTAGAGGCACCATTTCCGTTGACTGAAGTCGACAAATGGGTTTTGTCTCTGACCGATGACGAGTTTCACTATCACGACTGGGAAGACTTGCAGAAGATTATTGGTATGGCAGGCAGGGTATACCCGGCTTCTACGTCTATTTGAGGCTTACGCACGAACATAGGTGAAAACAATCTCTCGGTTCTCAAACGGAAGCCTTCTGATCTGCGACGATACATGGCATGGACTGCTGAAACCAAGGCCCACTATGGATCCATGACAAACTATCTTCTGATTCATCGCCTGCCTAAGGCATGGGGATCGCCTCCTTTCACCCCAGCTTCACCCGTCCCATTCGATGATGAGTCGGACTACTCTATCCTTATTAATGATTGGCCCTATGGCCTCACCCCAGATATAACCCATATTGTCGTGTGGTCAAGGACGATCATCGATACCGATGCGGGGACTGGTGACATGACCGCCGAGAGTCGCCAAGTCATCTCAAACTTTGTCAAAAGAGTCTTTACTGACAAGCTCGGTCCCGAAGGAGAAGGCAAGGTCTTGTGGTTCAAGAATTGGGTTGCATTGCAAAGCGTTCGTACTCTTGAGCATATCCACGTTATGGTGAAAGATGCAAGTAAAGAACTCCTTGAGGAATGGACACGGAAGGCAGATATCCATGGCGCATAGAACCGAGCAACCGCGAAGGCATTATAAGTCCTTACACTTATATAGGCCTCTTGCACTTGACTCAGTAACAATAACTGCCAACACTAGAGGGCAATCTCAAGCCGCTCGTCTCTGCTTTCGATTTCCAGTTACCTGGGCACCGCCGGCTTGCTGTTGTTGTGCCTGCTTCATCCCTGCCATTCCACGAGCTACACCTAGACCCTTGAAAGCCCCATAAGCTGGCACAACAGACCATAGAAGCCAGCCCCAGTTCCCGAAGAACGCGACCAGGACAACAGACGCCCAGGTAACCCAGATAACATCGAACATGTATTCTGTAAGACCGGGGACCGATAGATCTTCCCCAGCCGTTTTGAGAGAGTTGGTTGACGGGTCATATTTGGGACGGCCCGTTGATTCCAAGATAAACTCGCAAATGAAGCTGGGGATCGAGAGGATCACATAGAGGAATAGAGATCTTCGTTTAAAAAGCAAGTTGAGGAGAATAAATGAAGTGTTAACGATGAGTGTACCGGTGTGAAGGTTCTTGAGAGCAGCGCTGTTAGCCTTCGCCCTGTCCTTGCGCGCTTTCTGAGCCATCGTAGTTTGATTAACCGGCTGTCCTCTAGCTCCTTGATGCAATCCCTTTAGTAAAACAGTCTGGAGTTCGTTGTGGTCTCGATTTACGAACCAATGACACGAAGAGCTCGGACTTTAAGGTTGTAGAGGATAAAACACGGCCTTCTAGGAAGAGAAATTTCCAGCCACCTTTGCTACTTAAGAAGTGGAACTGAAGAATGAATCGGGGAGTAGCCGCGACTAGTGGGGGTTCCTTTCAAGGGTTTTTACATATACCTTCGATGTCTGTTTTTAAATGTGGCCGGTGGAGGTACTTGGGTACTTGTAGTATGGTGTAAGCCTGTGCCAAATGGCCAGCGCTGCGTTGTTGCTCTGCCAGGGCAACTCCGGCGGGTCGCAGCCAATCAGATGCTCCACAGCCCCCTGTCAGCGTCACTCCACCATAACATGCCAAAATCGCAACTGGCAATTGCCTCCAGGGCTCCAGTCTGTTGTTATTGTTGTCGTCGTCCATCCCACCAACCCTCCCTGTTCATGATCTTATTCAGAGGGCACTCTTTGAGCCTCCGGAGCTGGATCATCTTCGCGAAGAGCACCACGTTCTGTCCAGTCTTTCTAATGGCTTCGTCATAATATATTCCCGAGCTGTTTCTTTCCGTCTATCACGCCCATTCGCCCAGAAGCACTTTCTCACAGACATGCCTGATGAAGACTGTCGAAACCTCTTTAACTGAATTCCTGTTTCTGTTGCCGCCCGTCTAAATACCTCGAGTCGTCCCGAAAACGTCCCTCGAACCAGTGCTGTGTCCAGTCAGCCCACCCTAATCATAATAATTATCGTCATCGTCGCTCACGAGCTGGCCTTTCTCGAGGGCGTGCTGCTGGCGTGCAGAGTATCCGGCAAGACGACAAGCCTTTGCTCCGTCGCGGATACCGATTATCAACCATAAATCTTCGCTTCCGCTAAGCATAGAGCTGGCGGGAGCACGGAACGATCACATGGCTATTCGACACTGATATCATACCGTCCATAACTCACCGATCCGCCCTTGACCTTTACCATGGCGCCTCCGAGCTCCGCCGTTTCGGCCCAGCTAAGACAGATGGTTCATTACCACCTCGATCACCACTCATATGATAACGCGCTCTTCTTTGCCGAGAGATTAGACGCCCATGATCGTCGCTCAAGCGAATCTGTATACCTGCTCGCACTCTGCCATTTCCGATTGGGGGACTACAGGTCGGCATATGAGATCAGCAAATACAATAGCTATCGTGGCATTCACCTTAACTGCGCATATATATTTGCCCAAACATGTCTTCTACTCGAAAGGTATAAAGATGGAATCACCGCCCTGGAGAAATCCAAGGCTCTCTGGTCTCATAAATCAAGTTTCGGAAAACATACAGCAACAACAAGAGCCTCGAATCCGGATTCCGCTAGCGTCTTATGTCTACTTGGAAAATTGTACAGGGCGTACGATGACAAGAAGAAGGCAATCCAAAATTTTGAGGAGGCACTGAAATCGAACCCGTTCATGTGGGATGCGTTCACAGCCCTTTGCGATATGGGTGTGAATGTACGGACGCAGAATATTTTTAAGGTAAATGATGCCTTAATAGATGGGCTGAGTTTTGATCAACCACCCGGAATATTAGTGGAACAAAAGGACAATGGTGCAATGAACCCAATCGATAAGAAGACTTCTACTCGATCTGCTCTTTTTGATCCCATGGATCCATTTGACTCGCAACGAACAGGGACTCCGAATGAAATACTTCTTGGTACCAACTTTCTAAACGCAGGCGCTGGAGAAAACGACTTCATGTCCAAAATTCGAGCTGCTCGCTCTAAGATGCCCTCGGTGCCTGACCCCGCTCATGATCCGCTAGAATCGCCAACGGTAGCGAATGTTGATCCAAACTTTTCTAGAGTAGGCCTAGCCGTCGAGCCACCTCAGGCGCCAACTAGAAGGACGAGAAACACACAGCCTGCAGATCCCGGGTTGCTGGAAGCAGCTCCCAAGACGGGATATCGGTTGACTGGGAAAAGAAGCCAGAAAGCTCAAGACGAGCATACTTCTGAATCAAACCCAGCTATTCTTAGGGCTACTGCGGCTGCTGTCTCGGGCATCGAACGGAAGAGAACAGTCTCTGGCCACCCTGTACAACCTAGACAACCGTCTGAGGAGCCCGGTGCACCGCAACGAAGAAGTGCCAGACTATTCAGGGGCGCAAACGCAAAGGCGAATGCGGGGGCAGCTACTGTAGGTGGTACAGCAACAAGAGAGTTGAAAAAGGCCAGGCCTCAGATCTCCCGGATATTAAGGCCCAATTCTAGCGGTGCCGGTGTTGGTAGGACCGTTAGCGGCAACAGAAAACCGCTAGAGGAAAACGGCATGGATGTGGATCAAGCCGAGGCGCCGCCTAGGATCAAGGAGATTTCTCAGCCTCCTGTCATTAAATCCATGGAACCTGATGTGGTTAAGATCGAGGAGACGTTTAGGTACTTGATTGAATTACTGAAAAAGTTTGGGTCTGGGTATCTGGCGCTTTCTCAGTACCGATCCCTAGATGCTTTGGCTGCCTACACATCACTACCACGTGCACATCAAGACACCCCTTGGGTGCTGTCTCAACTTGGTCGAGCGTATTACGAGCAGGCATCATATGCTGAGGCAGAGAAGTATTATCGGCAGTTGCGTATACTTGCACCTACTCGCCTCGAAGACATGGAAGTCTACTCCACGATCCTTTGGTTTCTCAAGAGAGAGACGGATCTATCCTTTCTTGCCCACGAATTGGTAGATTCGTCTTGGCACTCACCACAAGCATGGTGTGCTTTAGGTAATGCATGGTCCCTTGCTCGGGATCATGAACAGGCTTTGAGGTGCTTCAAACGCGCTACTCAACTAAATCCCAAGTTCGCCTATGCGTTCACTTTGCAAGGGCACGAGCATGTCTCGAATGAAGAATACGAGAAGGCTCTTACGGCATATCGATTGGCAATATCGGCAGACCGTCGCCATTACAACGCCTACTATGGTATCGGTCGAGTCTATGAAAAGCTCGGCAGCTACGACAAGGCTTACACGCACTTCCATTCGGCATCCATCATCAACCCCACCAACGCTGTCTTGATCTGTTGTATCGGGAATGTCTTGGAGAAGCAACGCCAGATTGTTCAGGCACTGCAGTATTTCAGCAAAGCCACAGAACTTGCGCCCCATGCTGCTCAGACTAGGTACAAGAAAGCCAGAGCCCTGCTCGCCTTGAATCAACTTGATGCAGCCCAAAAGGAGCTTGAGATCCTCAAAACTCTGGCGCCAGATGAGGCCACAGTTCACTTTTTACTGGGCAAGCTCTATAAAACCTTGAATGACAAGGGGTCTGCTGTTCGGCATTTCACTATCGCGTTGAATCTAGACCCAAAGGTTAGTTAAAAATGCCGTCCACATCCCCATTCCATACTAAATTGAATATTAGGCAAGCCAGCAGATCAAAGAGGCTATAGAAAGCCTTGAAGACGACGATAGTTTTGACGATTCTATGATGGCATGACATGGGTCGTGATGGCCGGGCATACGCTTGGCGAAGTGCATGAACGACTATATTATGGTTCTACGGGAGATGCGGTGGTCTGTTCTCGTGTTGGTTTGGGGAATGCGTGGCACGATATTTGGACTGGAACTGTCCCACGGGTGGTTGAGGCGTTAGCGTCAGGCGTCTAGGTACCTAGGGTGTCTGATGAAGTTCAGTGAGGCTTTGCATTGTAATGGGCGTTAAGGGCATGATAGGCCATCCACGGAAGGCTATCGATCATTTGAGGGCGGGTCTTTTTGTGTATACAATCAGGGTATGCATTGCGGAAAGGTGTACAGTACTGGCAGCCTCTTCACGGTTATCTAACGGGGCATCATCATAGAATCGGAGACTTGCAAGTCAGTATCGATGTTGCAGGTATTCTTGCCAAAAACTTCTGCCTAACAAGGAGGAAACTAAGGCGTATCTTCTTTTGCACATAGCGCGTGTACTTCCATGTTTTAATCAACAAGCTGTTGGCTGTTGGCTGTTGAGGCATCTGAACCACCTGGGTGGGCATTACATACATGCGGACTATTTGAGAGTTTCGAGACTACCATATGATTGAATGATCCTGCTCGAGCACAAACGAGGTTCTTATTAGCCCTCGTGGATCGTTTCACCATAATGTTCCTGAAGTGAACGTGACCTTGAGCTGGCCCCGCTTGTCGGTCCCAAGTTAACACTGTTTACACCATTTATTCTGCTCTCCCTAGGTAGATAAGCCAGCAGAGCGAGCAACGAGCGCGAAGTCTGACACTTGAAGCGACCTCATTCCATCATGCGAATTCCACACCTTTCCCTCGCATTCATGTTGCGGCGACCTCTTTCTATTTCTAAAACACGTTTATCGTTCATCTCAAGACCTATGAATAATTCTGCAATTCCGAAAACCCGCTACGGAGAAAGTGGCGCGGTGTATTCATTCATCCAACCATTGGGCAGACGTACCAACTCCCGCAGAAACGTGTGGCTCATCAAAGAAGATGGCAAAAATGAATTTATAGCCAAAGGGCCGTCCCTGGAGGATGACAAGCTATCAGGCTGGCCAAATTTTCAGCATGAGATCAAGATGCAACGGCTGTTCAAGGAGGACAAGATGATAAGGCCGATGGTGGACTTTATCCCATCTTCAGATACTGATGATCCGATGATGGTTTTGGCACCCTTTGAGCAGACCTTATGGGATGCTCGGAATGCTCGCCCCATGACAGCTTCAGAAATCAAATGGATCATGGAAGGTGTTATGTGTGAGTAATATTCGTACGAATTTATCTTTCCCATCTTTTATAACCTCCCGCTTTCAAGATACACCTCCAAAATCTTCATCTCACTGCGAGAGTGATAATTACTAAGTCTAGATATTGTAGTGGGCACCCTGACGATTCACCGGAGGGGGTTAGTTCACACGGGTCTGTCTATTATCCCCTCTTCAGAGTTGCATACCCCCTAGCTCACGGTCATTAGATATCAAGATGGAAAATATTGGTATCACCGGATTCGACAACGACAAGCCCAATGAAAACATTCGGGAGATAATCGTACGCATAGCAGATTGTGGCTTCAGTAAGTTAATGTTTTGCGCCGAACGTGGTCTATAGCTAACACTTCATTAGTCAGTCCACCGGGCAAACGAAAAATCTCGTCTCTTACATATCGGAGCCCAGAAGCATATTTCGGAAAGCCCTGGGACCAAAGCACAGATATCTGGTCGTGGGGCATTATTGTAAGTATTCTTGTTCCCTCGCAATAAGTTGTTCATTGCATTTAGAAGCTTACGCAACTTATACAGTTAGCTCAATTGCTCCTCGCACAAGTAGATTTCAGATCTCCAGGTATGTACGATGGCATCTGTACTGGCACAATGGAAGAGAAGGCCCAATTCGTCCGTGAAAGAATGGCTACCGACTTCGACCTGTTTTCTGTTCCGCTCTATACCGAGGAGGAGGAGGATTCGCCATCTTTACTACCTTGTAAACGCCCGGGACCCGACGATATCTACATGTGGACTGCCGATATGATCGAGAAGGGGGTTTCGGGCGAAGATATGCAGTTTTTGGTGAATGTTTTAAACCCACGCCCAGATGTACGACCTACGGCGGATGAGATTATCAAGAGCGGATATCTTAGAGTCCGCTTTTAAGTGAGAGAGGAGAGGGTATTGTGTTAGAGCTTCATAGTGTTATAAGAGCTTGAGAATTGATTCGAAAAAAACAATAATCTTCTTTGGCACCAAGGTCCCCAACTAACAGTGGGTTGGGGCCCCGCAATCTACCTGGGTATTACCATGTGTAACTCCTTCATATTAGTCTGGGAGGCACTCATGACTCAGTTTTGGCCGCCGTTTGACAGGTGTGAATGAGAGACGGCTGGTCACCTACTTGCAGTGGGGTGACCCCTCCATATGGCTGAACGCTAGCTTGGCCTGCACTACTAACTCGGCTTCCTACGCATAAGCATATGGTACAAATTTATACTGCTAATGGTTCTTGTTCGAACTGGTACCTAGTACAGAGCCTATGGCTGTATGGGGATGTATTTACCGTGATCCGGAATGTATAGTAAATAGGTAGATACCTTGAAGATACAGAGTATTCTGGTAAGCTTTGGAAGATCTTTGTTACATTCATAGCTTTTCAAAATGGGTTAAATGGATTTTAATGAAGAGAAGTTACCTATTATCCTGGATAGATAGTGAAATACCCCAGCCTTATTGAAATCGGCTTACAGAGGTGAATAAAGATGTATTTCCCTCGGCATCACGATTACTTATCTATTTAAATATAGTTTCCTAGTTGTGGATTGAAAATACGTAAGTACCTAGGTATCTAAGCTGAACTGACCAAGAGCAGAAAGGGCGCTAAACTCAATTTGTTTACGGTACTACAACTTACGCATAAGGGAGGGAAAGCACAGACCATCAAGGCTAGCAGGGGTTATTCCTAGCGTGAAGAGAAATCAGTCCCAAAACCACAGCAAAACGGGCAAGGAAATAGCGTGCCGTTCGCAAGCGCAAGCAGGCCCTCTCTTGAATTCGACAATCAGGTGTTGAACCCAATTTTCTGATTGGCTCAAACAGCCACTCTATTTTCTGAGGCAACTACGGTACCTAGGTACCAAGTTGCAATCAGCAACCACCCCCAGAACAGCCTTTTAAAAACTGCCCTCCCATCCTCACTTTTCACCGCTTTCTCCCCTTTTTCCTCTTCTATTTCCTCCAAAGTCTATACAGCACTTACCATCAACAACGCGCATCAACTTTGCCACCAACCAACATCTCTCCATCACTAAACATCTACATTCAACAACATCATTCAATATGACTGGACGTAAGTGTATTTCCATCTATATGGTTGTGCGGCTACCATGTCGCTGTCGCGCTATTGGTGGCTGTTATTCCGCTGCGTTGTCACTCTTGATGAGAGTGGGGCATTGGTAGTAGCCTTGCACCATTCGACGAGTCGCGTATACAACACTCACATAGCACATATCATAACGATGCATCTTCCGAATTTATTATCTGCCTTCTCTATTACATACTAATTCGTTCTCTATAGGCGGCAAAGGTGGCAAGGGTCTCGGAAAGGGAGGTGCCAAGCGTCACCGCAAGATTCTTCGTGACAACATCCAGGGTATCACCAAGCCCGCCATTCGACGTCTCGCTCGTCGTGGTGGTGTCAAGCGTATCTCAGCCAGTAAGTAATCTACCCAACTATTGAGTGGTGTCATTGAGATTCAATACTAATATTTCACAGTGATCTACGAAGAGACTCGTGGTGTCCTCAAGTCGTTCCTCGAAGGCGTTATCAGAGATGCGGTCACCTACACCGAGCACGCCAAGCGCAAGACAGTCACATCTCTCGATGTTGTCTACGCTCTGAAGCGACAGGGCCGCACCCTTTACGGTTTCGGCGGTTAAGTCACGTAGCTGGTTCAGCTTACGTTGGCATCTTTGCACCTTGGCTATTATTACCGGTCCACACAACATGTCGTAGATGGCTCGCTTGTATGAGGCTTAGGGTGCGTCCCTAGACGAAGGGATTTATTGGTTTCTGTATTCGCACACGGTTCTGCATGATACACAACATTGTGTGATAGGCGTTGGTGGTTTGTGGGTTTGCTCTGGTCTAAACAATGAATTGATTGTCCATGAAGGGAAGGAGTCTGGCCGGCTAGTGCAGTGCATGGCACTGATGAATACAAATGCAATGCTTCCTTTTGCGACATGAATCCATGCAAAATGTTTTATTTAGTTCATTGATTATTTTGGTGATTTCGCCCCTCGTGTGCATTGCCTTGGTATCTTCTATGTAACACGATCTGCCGACTCCAAACGCCTAATTTAGTAGATGCCAATAGAGGACATAAGTCCGTTGGGGTCATCCAACAGTAAACGAGTAATGTCCCTGTTATGAAGCACGTAGATAAGTACACCGACAATATTCGATACACCGTAAGCCCAACTGAGGAGCAATAAGCATTACAGATACTTGCGACCGGCGGCAGCCACCCGTTGACGGAATATAGGGCTGCGGACTTCCATGTTGACACGATAAAAAGGGCTCATAATAGCCTTGACCCAAGACTCATAGACTTCGAGCATGAAGGCGCGCACAGCCTCTTCAGTCTGAGTGCTCGTTGGGTTCGCGGCAATCGTGGACGTCGACGAGCGCGGATTCGTAGCGGTGGAGGAAGCAGACGAGGGCGGTTGATGTAGGAGCATGAACTTTACGTTGCCGCCCGTGAGGAAACAGGACACGTAGTTATTGAAGAAACGGTCGATACATTTGAGATACCTGTCGGGGAGAATGCGAAGTCAGCTTCCTGCATGAGAAACGAAGGGGCGGAGGAATGTATACTACTACATACATCTGCCCCGTCCCCCATTGAACCTCCTCCACGATGTCCAGACTACTATGCACGATGAACTGATTCATGTGGCGGGCCTGCTCGGGAAACCGGGCCTGGCCGTCGCCGCCTGACTTTGAAGTCCCGAATTCGTACTCAAAGAGCGGGTTGTCTTCTGTCCCGACTATGACGAAGTAGTACGACATGTTTGGTCGTTGTCCCAGTGTCGCCGATTTAATAAGGTGTTGGGTTTGGATGACTTCGTTTCGGGGTTCTGAGGTCGGTGATTGTCGGCGTGGGAATTAGAAACTGCTTTTTGCTACCTGTCGATCATTTGTAAAAGTCGGCTTTCGATTTCGTCTACCGACAACAGACTGAGGCTCTGTTTAGAACAATAGAGGTCATGAGACTAGATGAACTTGAAATATTGCGACAGACCACCCAGTTCTACCTTCTTAGGTAGGTAGTTGTACGCAGGTAGTTACAGTGGGGCGCCCACCCCCAGAGCAGCGGTACATCACTGTAGTGTAGGTGGAGCCGTCCTGTCGGCACGTTGGCTCATGTCCCGCTCCGAAACTTTTCCATCTTCAGATAGGTAGTTGAACGAACCACACAGCTCCCTAGACGCCAGCATACCGTCACATCACAATGTTCGGCGCCTTCAGAGCAACGAACGCTTTGTCGAGCGGTCTTCTATGGTGCGTCTAAGCTGCCCTCGTCTTACCATAGTCACCGCAAGCACAAGAAATTGGTTTCCAGGAGCTATCGCCAACGATCGATCAGACATCTCCTAAACCGGAACAAACCCGCACGGATTTATTCTAGTTTGCTAACCCTTAGACTTGGTGGTTACAGGAAGATCCCCTGGCGACTTTCAAGATTCCAAAAGGCGCGGCAACGGAGGCGTCTACGGGCCGTCGATGCGGTTGTGGCGACGGTCGACCAGGCGCTTGCGAAAAAGGGCGAGACATTAAAGGCCCTTGACGTATGGAAGGAGACGATGCCCACCGAGGCTGAGATGCTGCCCAAGGACAAGTACACCATGTTCGACCGGAAAGAAAAGCGATATAGGAAGGGCATACATAGTAGGTTTCTTCCGTTCGGGGAGATTGGGTTCACTTTGGATAGAGGTGATGCTGACCTCGCGATTCCCCCCCTCTGCAGAACTACCGAAATGGACGAGAGTTTCACAACGTGTGAACCCGCCGGGTTACTAGATGATTAAACTGCATTGATCTGGGACTGTGGAATGAACCGGTTTCTACGACAGGGACCGATATATATCTCATAGATGGCCGCGATACAGGCCTCGAGGTAAATGGCCTGGTTTGCTGGCTTGAACATGTGTACCATACTGTACAAAATCGCGGACCTATAGTTTAGCGGGAACGGTCGCCTAGGTACGACGCCAGTAGATGGCTTGCATGTGTTAAAACACTCAGGATAGAAAACCTGATCATAATGAGAGTGAACTCCTGAATTTGTACCATAGGGCTGTAAACTGTAGCCGCAGCCTCCCTCCCTCGAAAATTATGCCGATGTACTGTATATGTACATACCCTGCCCAATAGAATCGCAGTTGCTCTGCCAGTTACTTAATTAATAGCCATGTTTCTTATTTTTTATCTTTACTGAGTATCTCTCTCGTGATCAGGTCTCCATCGATCTATTTCTGGTCGAGATCGCTCGTGATCATCTTCGTAATGACTATCTCCCTCAGGATCAGGTCTCCATTGATCTATTTCTCTCTCACGATCAGGTCTCCATCGATCGATTTCTGGTCGAGATTGCCTGTCATCATCTTCGTAATGACCATGTCTCTCACGACTGGGTCCTGAGCTATCTGATCCCTATCGAAGTCGCCCGTAGTCGTCTTCGTGGTGATTATCCCTCTCACGATTCCTCTCAACCTCGCGCAACCTCTCTGCCTGGATAGCTCTACCCAGACCGCCTCTACCCTCGTCGAAATCGTCGCGGTACTCGTCACGTACCTGTCCACCTGACTTTCCGCGGCCGTACTGACGGCCCTCTTCGAACCCAGGGTCTAAGTCAGTACGGATGACACGCTCGTCCAGTTTCGTACCGCCGATGTACTTCATGCAATCCAGGGCGTCTTGATGCGTGTAGTACTCCACGAAGCAGAAGCCGCACGGCGTCTTCTGGAATCTATCGAGTCCCATGACCAGACGTTTGATCTCGCCGCATTTTGAGAAGAGCTCATATACCTGCTCTTCTGTTGTGTAGAATGACCTATATGTAGTTCGTTAGCATGCTCGATTACTCTTTCAACGGTGTATTTGGGTTTCAACATCATCAACTCGGCTGAAAATACATCAATAGATGAAGGGTATACTGACAAATTGCCAACATAGAGTGTGGTGGCGTTCTTTAGGGGATCCTCAGGGGGCTCCTCTGGTTTAGCGTCGACCATGTCTGTGTCTCCATCTTTGCCATCTTTCCCATCACGACCATGATCATTCCGTCTCCGCTTGTTGTTCTACATACTTGCGTCAGCTAATCCAAAGTTCCATGTTTGAGTTGGTATTTGTCTGACTGAGATCAGAGCTTACTCACTCGGCTGTGGTAGTAGGCGCTGGGTGCATCCAACCGGTCAACGGTTGATCGGACACCAGGACGCATATTGAATGAGAGATTCGCGTCGGTAGTAGAAAGATTGCACTCGTTGGATTTTCTGCTGAACGCCTGTGTGTAACGAATATGCTGGTGTAATTGATGCAGAAAAGGCTGAGATGGCTGCAATTGTTACAATTGTTAATGAGAAGGCTGAAAGAGACGACCTCCGGCTCCACTTGTTGCGCAACCTATGCGTAAGGCGAAGCTCAAGAAGAGCTGTCGCGCTGGGACGCGCTTCTGCTAGCTGAATTAGGTTAGGTCTTAGGTAGAGTCTGCGCTAGCGTAGGCGCTGGTCTAAGGCCCACTTGCTATTGACCGAATTCCTAGCACACCTTGGCTGGCTAGCTAGAGAGGGTACCTTAGGTACAGTACAGAGCTTCTGTAACCAGAACCGAGAGACAGCAATCTTTTATGCCTAAGACTAAGTCTCTACACGTGCACTTTTAGGATTTCCCACAAACTTTCCATAACCAACCAGACATGCACTTCTACTAACTTTGACGCCACTCGTTCGCCTCATTATCTGCTGTCCTGTTCGAAATGCCCAAGATAAAAGCCTACACCCCCGCCTGGCTTTCCAGTCCTTCGCCTGGCCATCAGCTCTTCACGCCCAATCCTGACAGCGCCCAGAACATACCTTCTTATGCTTCTATAGCTGCCTCCAATATTGGCCCTCGCCGAATCATTGCGACGAGAGGGACCGAAGTGTTCATCGCCGTAGGGAGGGAGATTCGATGGGCCGACTTGGTCTATCTTAAGGAGAGATGGCAAGAGAAGGCAGCTCGGGAAGGCCGAGGAGGTGTTTACATAAAGCGCGAAGACTCGTATGGAGTGAGCGACGGAGATATAATCAAAGAATCGATTGAAAATGGCTGCGCGGAAGGTTTTCGCGTCAGTATTTCCTTACGAGGTTGTGAATAGGCGTTGGACTAGACTGACCTTGAGCAGACAATCAAACCCCCTGCCATCGGAAGTGATATCCAACAGTTAATCATATCTCCCTATGCTAACTTCATGGCCGTTTTGACTGTTCACACCATCCGTATCATCCTCCTCCCCGATCCATCCCACCTTACGGCACCAAACCTTGATGTGATCAAACCAAAGTCATGGTCCCTTGGCCCTACCACCCATTCCGACGACCGGTCACCGATCGCCTCTGCTTTATGGCATCCCCTCGGGGTTGATGGGTCGGCGCTGGTAACAGTCACAAGGGAAGCTGTGGTTAGAGTCTGGGAGCTGTCGCAGAAGGACCGGTGGTCGTTCGACACACCTACTCTAACAATAGATCTTCAGAAGCTTGCTGATGGTATATCATTAGATGAGAACTTCTCCGCCAGCAACCTGATGAAAAGGGGTTTCACGCCTGATTCTTTTGATATGGATATAGCGGCAGCATCCTTTGCGGCAAGGGGATCGGGGGGCTGGTCTTCCATGACACTATGGATCGCAATGACGGGAGGGGACGTATATGCCCTATGTCCATTATTGCCAAGTCAATGGGCTCCTCCTCCAACCCTAATTCCATCTCTCTCAATATCCATAGTCGGTAACCTAGCAGCAATCGAAAACGACCCAAACGTGTCTGAGCAGGCAAAGTTATTAGCACAGCAACAGCTAGATTGGATGTCTGATCTTGATAATCAAGAACCTCGGGTCATCGAAGGCCCTCCTGGAGAACCCCCTACTGAGGTATACATGAGACCATCACGGCCGGGTGTGGTGCCGCGCCTACAAGGACCATTCATTCTAGATCTAGGCCCTAAAAGTGATGATGAATTGGACCTTGACTTGACGGATATATATGTGATTGGTGAGAAACTCGACACCGAAGAGCTCATGCTTGGCGAAGACGAGGAGTTAGAGATGGAAGATACTGAAGGAGAAGGCTTGTCACTGTCTGTCATCTGCTTGCTCTCATCTGGTGGCCGGGTCCAAATTTGCTTGGACGTGGATGGTACACAAGCCCAATGGCTACCGCCCCGAAATAAATCGAAGACCATGGGCCGCTTGGTTGGATCACCATCCCTATTGACATTCTCGACTCTGGATACCTTGGACGCCTTGGAAGCAAACAGAGAGGCCTGGCCAATTTTCAGCCCTGATGTCACGTCTCGATACTCATTTTATATCACCCATCCTTCTAGCATCACGTATATTTCCTTGGCACCCTGGGTTTTCCGCCTTGAAAGCGAACTTCAAGGTGATTCGGAAGCAGGCTCCGAATTCAGAATTAATCTCCTCATAAATAGCCAGGCTTCTACGCGTGAGCGACTCTATAACAGTCCAGCTCAAGGTGATACGCAGTTACCTTTGAGTGCAGCAGTTGCAATCCGAGACCCTGACCTTGGTTATTTCCTCCTATCTGCTACACCATTTGAGCCGATCGCTCTAATATTTGAAGCCCCTGAAGATGATTTCGTACCTATTCAGTCGATGTCGCCATCCTATAGCCAAGACGTCGAAGTTAGGCCCTTAGAGTTTTTTGAGCCTCGCCCTGTGTATCAGCCATCTCACGCGTTCGACGAAAGTTCGGTACTCCCTAGATTCATTGAGCAGCTCCGCACAAGTCGGCACAAGACAATCATGAACCAAGAAATCCGGCTTTCACCACTTACTTTACAGCTACTCACCGAAGCCCACCAGATTCTTAGCGACGAGACACACAGACTTGGTGTGGCGGCTTCAGAAGTATTCCGGCGCTGCATAAAACTCCAAGAAGAATTGAAACAACAAGTCACGAAGGCGAATGAAGTTAAGGCGAGAGTCGAGGCTGTCACAAGCGAGGATCAGGGCGAAGCGGGCGAGGAACCAGGGTCAAGCAATGCCGCTATCGAGAGGCGGCTGCAAAACGCTAGGGAGAAAGGAGAGGCTCTAAGCCGACGTTTAGAGAAAATGAGGAAGACGGTCAATAAGGCTACGAATCGGGGGCTCAGCAAGAAAGAGCAGGAATGGGTCAAAGAGGTCAAGGCTCTTGATGCCGGCATATACGGAACGGCTCAGACCGGGGATGGACCAAACCGGGCTAAGCAATACATGGACAGGTACGAGAAGATTAGGGAGCTAAAAGATGAGCTTGCAGAACAAGCACAAGCACTCGAAGCCCCAGCTGTTGAAGAAGAGGGTAGCCCGAGTCCTTCAAGAGGTGATCTCCGCATTCCATCAGAGCTCAGGCGTGCTAAGATCGGCCAAGTCAAGAGCCTTCTAGAGCGAGAGACAGCGCTGGTCGAGGCGGTCAAGTCGAGGCTGGAACGCTTGGCTGTGGTCGGGTAGAAGGTACCTGCAACAGGCAAGGAAGGTCGGTTCCATCCGTCCTGGATAAAGAATGTATTATGATAAAACGATGCTCCGATATGCGTCAGCACAAGTGCAGAATCATTGGCCGTCAATACCGTGTAAGGTTCAACAATTTTCCAAGGTGGTCAGCGTTACTATGCTGCGATGATTCCCTGTCGAATGCCTCGGCTACATGGTGGTTCATGTACGCCATGCTGATTATATAGAGAACCTAGTATCACGCTTTTTTTCGATCCCTTGCAATTGTGTGGCGTTGTGCGACATGCAGTGCGGCCGACCAGTGCTAACCATCTTTTGCAGCCTCGTTCTGCTGTGCCATTGGCTTCTTGGTGGCGTCCGAGTAACCCGACTTTTCGGTGGGCTCACAAAATGTACAGCCAGCCGACCATACAGCAGTCTAACTCAAGAAATGCGACGGATCAGACCTGTCCTTGTCATTTTAGCTATCCAACAAGAACATATAAATAACCCAAGGGATGTCTTTTCTTTTCTGTTTGAACCCAGCGGTGTGGGTGGGAGGATGCGGTTAGACTGCACGGAATCCAGGGGTGCCTTATCAAACCGGAACCCCCAATACTGCTCGCCTCACTTTTCTCAAGCGCTCCGACGTCATCCACCTTTGAGGTAGGCTACGCGGAGTTCGGGTATCTTGACGTATATCCGAGGAGGCTAGGTACAGTGAAACCGTTTGTTGTGTTGCAGTAGTGCACCACGGCTGCTCGCCTCTCTGACCATGGTCTTGCAAGATGCATGCCAGCCTCGCTCGAGCCAATGACTGCGACTAAGCATGACGCACAAAGGGAGCGTGGGTGCAGGGAGCCATTACACCTCGCACCTGGATCAATATATAAATAAGATGGGTGTCCGGATACTCCGGTCATGATCATTGAATGCATCTGTACCAACTTTGCTCCTCAATGCTAGTGTACCTCCAAGAGCCCCCAAATCAGGCTCACACCCGTGTCCAGCACCTACCAGACACCGTTATGGCCCCTCATGTGTTCCCCCCGTCAACTCTCGTCTTCGATAGTCGGACGCAAATCATAGGTCAGTCCCTTCACTCATCTGACATAAGACCGTGCCCTGTTCTGATTGGACAATGCCAGACAACTGCAAGTTCATCATAAGCAGAGATGATGTAGTGCAGGTAATCATCAGCAAAGATCCTGCCGATAAGCTCTTGAAAGCGTATGCTGTGCAGGGTAGCGAAGATGCCCGTGAGGTTCTGTTAGTGTCAGAACCTTGTGAGAGTCCCCAAAAAGCAATAGACTCTCTACACGCAAAGTCATGTGAGGCAATTCACAACTATATCACGATAAATGGCTTCTCGAGACCCCGCGACCTTAAAGCGGCCTTCCTTGAACCCAACTTAGACGACGACGATGATGCTGTCTCCATCGTCTCTGGTCACTCCGAGTCCTCGACTGCTGCTTTGTCTGAATGGGGCAGCTCTGGTGATGAGGCCACGATGCTGAAGCATGCGCCCGGGGCCAATGGGGCTTTGAAGGATCGACAGCGTCCTTCTGGCCGCCCGGACTGTGGTACGGTGACTGCCCCTGGTGCCCATGAGCCAGCGGGAGATTCGCGTTCAAGGGGAGCAGCCCGAGACGTCTTCGCGCCAGCACCCCCACACACCCGCGCCGTCCGCCCTGCGCGTTCTCGTTCGCCCTCGTTCGCCTACAGACAAGCGCCACCGCCGCCACCCCCTGGACACCCTGGCATGAATGGACCTCCAGCTCCGCCGCCTTCCATGCGAAAAACGACCATGCCCCCACCCCCGCGCTCCTATCCTGCGGGCATGGCGGGCGGACCGCACCCCGGTCGTCCGCAGAATAACATGAATCCTTCGATGCCTCCCACCCAGCACTTCACCTGTTTTCGCGCCCCCGGGTTCTCCGTAGACGGCCCCTCCCCGATGCCTCAGTGGCACAATCGACCTCCTAAACCCCAAGGCCATAATGCTAGCGACAATACCAATGGCAACAGCAATGGTCACGGCAATTACCCGCCTCGACCCCTTTCCGTCTTCCATCCTAACATACGTACCCATACTGTCCGTATCACGGTGCACTGGCTACGCCACGGTCAACACCGCATCATAGCTCAGTGTCAGCCGACCCGCGAATCCCTGCAAAGCGCGGCCGTCACAGACGTACGCATGAACCCGGGTGCCTTCACCGGCGAAAGTAACCCCAACAACAAAAGCAGCAGCGCTAACAGGAATGGCAATGAACTGACCCTGCGTGCGCATGTGCGCCAAGCCGTGTTTGCTGGCGAGCCGTACGACATGCGGACGTTCCACGGCCAAGACCTTGCGCGCTTGTTCCACGCCATGGCTGCGGATGATAGTATGCCGTCATTCGAGGTCGTCGTTGAGGATCTTCCTCCCAATTTTGATGACAGTGACGACGATGAGGCGAGCGTCCAGGGATCCCTGGCCCCGGCGAAAGCTGGGAAATGGGACTAACTGAGCCCTAGCCTCGCCACGTCGCTACCTCAAGACACGGCAGTTGGGAAAGGTCAAAAGTGCTTGCAGGCATGCCGGCTGTAACATATGACTTGGGTCGCAAGCCCAGGCGGTATCTGGTTTTCCTCTCCCTTGGTAGGGCGTCTCAACACCTTCCTACCTAGTTAATTATCCGGCCTTGTAATCTTCTCCTTTTCAAGTGATACACAGAACGTGTGCAGGCTTTTGGGGGGGAGGGGCGTATTTCCATTCCATTGGACCTTCGTTTTTCCCCTTGTTTTCATGATCATATCAGGTCGGGACTCTCTTTGTACAAATTGGTCTTGTCACAGGCTCTGCCGCCTTCCACTCACTCCCTTCCTTAAGTTAGAAAGGTATTCAGGGATTCAAGAGAAAAAGTACTAGCGCAGATTTCCAAACACGCCGCTGTCTTTACTTGATACAACGGCTTTGCTACGCTGTCTACATAGTATGTAATTCAAAGTAATTATCACAAAGTATGCAAATCTTCGCTAGCGTGCACCGGCAGACTGATATGTGCGTTTAGAAACTAACTTAGGTGGTTGTATCAAGTTTCACCCCTTTTTGTCTGCTTTGCACTATTAACGTCTTAAAATCAAGATTTGAAAACTTCCCGGGTTCTTAATACCACCTTGTGATATATAGCTTGAGATAACATGACAGTTTTTGCCGGCTATACATGAGAGTACCAATTATAATCCAATACCACACAACGCCTTACGAGAACTCAAATCATTGTCTATACTATGAGTAAAGAGTAAGTAAATCCCCTGCTCACATATGATATCAACATGGTTTCTCTTGTCCCTATATTCGGGTTTCAATTCAAATGTTCGCCCTGTTTGTGTTATGAGTCGGAATACGAGTCTATGATCGACAGCAGGCGATCCGACCGAAAATCCTCCACCATCCAATTTTTTCGAACTACCTATACATTACTAGTATACACTACGAAGCCAGGATCAGGGGTGTTTTGATTTTGGGGGAAAAAAAGGGAGCTTGCGTTGCTTCACCTTGAAGTAGGTATTCTAACTATTCCCACTTAAACAACCGAGGCTTTGGTTTTTTTTCGCCTAGTAGATTAGGGTAACTCCAGTCACAGAGCAAAGCTTCCCATTTTCGGATCCGCCTGCCTTATCGTTAACACCATCGTCCCACAAGACGGATGATTGCGTGACGGATTCTTCCATCTACCTCTACCTTGCCCGGTTAGCTCAATCGGTAGAGCGTGAGACTCTTAATCTCAAGGTTGCGGGTGAGTACTAGACAGACAGACAAGAACAGTCACGGCGATGAAAATACTAATTCGTACGTCTAGGTTCGACCCCCGCATCGGGCTCAATTCCTGATGCTTCTCAGATCAACTGAGGATAACAACCAATATCTTTTTTTATCTTTCTTTGAGGCCATTCGCTAGTGATCCTCTAGTTTTTTTCTTTTTTTTCTCTGTTCTTTTCGTGCGGCACAGGATCAACGAGTAGATGTTGTATATAAGAGTGGCGGTGGCCATCACTACCTTCTTTATCAAATCAGCATCTAGAGCCCCGTTGAGGCGACAACGTGCAGGCTCTATCGAGATTTCGTGCAGCCATGCTACCTCGACTCATTGGTAAGTAGGCATGTTGGTGCTTAAGATGGGTGGTAGCTGGGATACAACTCTGCCCAAGGCGCGACCATTCCATATTAACACACGTAACATCCATGTTCCATGTCACGTCTATGCGACTATTTACCACCCATTGCAGAACGGTACGCTTATACAGAAAATCATGGCAGAAGCAACTGACAAAGCCGGATTTTCGGGGCAAGGAGGGCTCAAGCACAGGATGAACTCCCGCTCGATCCCAACCAGCCATTTATTTCAACGGAGGGCATAGAACGCAAAAAGGTCTGACCGACCGTATGATTCCACGAAAGCCTTGAGTTCACGGCCCAGGCCACGTCGTATTGTAGCACATTTAAAATTTAAAGAGCTGTGATAGGTATGTTCGCCCGTTCTGTCTCCTGCCACTGGGAATGATTCCTCCTGTGGAAACTACCACGGTACTCCTGGATGGTGGGACACAACTGAAGGAGGGGGAACACGTACGGTATGGCTATCATGACATATGATCTATGGCATGGGGATGCCTGCAGTGTGAGGGTTGGCAAGGCGGGCACAATGACTCACGTAAACAAGCACCAGGTACACGGAGAGCAAAGGGATTGGTCCGCTCCCCGTTGCGGGCGTGGTCTTGCGATTTCCATGGACGGGCTCACGGATTCGTGCATGAGGACCAGTCTCTTTTTTCGGTCTCGCACGCAGTCGGCTGCTTGAAGAACGGCTATGTCACACGGAGGAGATATCGTACGACTACAGCACTACCGAAAATCGTACAGTCCATGCATGGGGATCTGCAACCGCCCAGTCCCGTACGGTGGATATCTTGGAAGCGATTGCGCGTCTGCCAGCTAATTGTACGCTACTTACTATAACACAGCCATGGGTATGGCCAACTGTCTACGTAGTATAAGTGAGACGTAGCACGTACCGTCATCCTACTAAACAGAGAGGGCATAGACTGACTGGGAGAAGGAGGGAGGCTAAGTACCGACAAGTCGGTGAGGTTGGAACCCAAGCAAACAACAAACCAAAAGTGTCAGCTGCCCAGTACACTATCTCCCTCGCTTCCGTATATGACATATAGCCTGACCTATTGGTTACCTACAGCCGTACAGTTCATTCCACAGCATGGAACATCCGGCTGAGACTGACACATCACCACTGTATAATCAAATTCGATGTGTCAGATCCGACAGATGCGAGCAATTCGAGCCCGCCCTGCCGGGTTTATCGGCCAGGCGTCCTTTTACTGGCACCTCACTCTACTACCTATCATGATATGTCATCCGATAACTAGATCAAGACGAAAAAATATAGCTAAATATGATACAAATGGAGTGTTAATCGAATCCCGCCCGATAGTCAGTCAGCAGACTAGCCAAAATTTAGCTGTTTCGTCACACCTGCTGCTAAGAGATCGTAAGATTCACATTCATCTAACACAAGATTGGGCAAAAGCTGCTTGTACTAATACCCGAATCCAGTGCTCCGGACGATCTAGCATGCTGTCGTGGTGTGGGACATAGAAATGTGTAACAATTCCTACAGAAAAAGATATACGTGCTAGAACTTACCCAACAGTGCTATTTTGGCCTCTTCGTGCAGCCGTCGGAATCGCCACATATGCCTGAATAAAATTATTCAGAAAGTGATCCTAACATGATCGGACAGCCGGTTTCTAGTCTAGTGCAATCGCAAATGTCATTCTCGGAGTGTATGCTAGGGAGAGTCTCTCGTATCTTGCATCTTTAGCTGTGGCTGATCTAGGGAGAGAAGCACGGCTATCTAAAGTACGGGATATCTTCGTCTGTCTTGGGAGTCCATATGCTATTATACAACAACACATTACGTGTCTTTCTCCCCTGAGTTTCGTATCCATCCCCTTTTTTCATGATTATGACTGCGACATTGAACGATTGCCCATCGTCCTAGCGTTTGTCTTGTGCTCCCCTCGTATTAGTTGTCAAGAATCCTTTCGCCGAAAGGGGGTGCAATCCTAATAATGCTCTCTTCGGCTACTGCGGCAAAAGACTGCACGATATTGTGTGGCTCCCTCATTTCTTGTTTGGGAGCTTTATATGAGCGAATCTGAACAGAGATAGAAAAAGTGCCTTCCAAGACGTCTGTCTGTCTGTTCGACCGCAGTTCCGTGCGGAATATTAGGAAAGGCAATAAGAAAAGGAGTTCGACAGCTGTTGATGTAGCTCGACCGGTTGTTACATCGGGACCCTTTGAGCTCGGCTTACCGCAAGATATGTTAGTTGATGTTCACTTCCTTCCCGTGAGAAGTTTGACGTACCTGTCCATTATGCGTGCTGTTGCAACTTAAACTTGTGTTTCTAGGCAATACTTAGGCAAAACTTTTGATACCGTGCGTGAATCATGGCAGGGGATAAAACGTAGAATGCAAGAGGCAAAGAAAATGTGTGCTGTGTTGCGAAGCCATCTCCCTGCCTCTCTAAGGAGATAAAGGGGTGTAGTAGGCAGCTACGCCGTGAATGGGAACAATACGGTCAATGAAAAGAAAACGTGATTCTTCCCCCTTTTTGTGTATTCTTCAGCAAGGTTTACAAGCTTGAGAGAAGTCTCCGAGAGTAATCGCAATCATCTCATTACTGTCGTTCATCCCTCTTGACATGATGATGGCTAGTTCCCTTTGTCCTCTTTGTAGGCTTCATCGCCCAACAATCATGGAGATGAATGCAATGCTGCCCCCAGGGGCAATTACCCGTACAATTACGAGTGAAGTGCAAATGAGTGGGAGACGAGTGAGCTCTCTAGCTCTAGTAGTTTAGAGAGTATTCACTGCACCCACTGCTGACGTGGTAGAGGTCGCCCCCGTAGCTATTCTCATAGACGGACTTGAAAGGGGTCTGCACTCCTGCATCGGCGCCTACCATCCCAGCAGACATCATGCTAGACATATGCATCGGAGATGAAGGCGAGGTAGGTGTATCAATTACACTGCTATAGTCGAAGTTTCCGTTCTCCTGCGGCGGCTCGGGATATTGATAGCTCTTGGAGATCGCAGCATTATATGAGTTCTCGTGCGTCGGTAATGCCAACGGCCCAGGAGAACCAGGTTGCAAACCCGTCGAATTGACGCTCGGTTGTACCTCTGAATGGTGCTGATAAGCAAGCAAAGGTGTTTCAGGCCTTGGCCCCGTCGGATGAATGGTTTGCCGCAGACCAGCATTGCCAAAGTAGGCTGGCGAGGCCGGGGTTAAAGGCGTAGATGCAGGAGTTGAATTGAGATAGTCATAGTAAGCATGACAAGCTGGGTGGACATGTGTCTCTGTCTCCATGCCCTCGTAGCTCTCCTTCTCATATGCCCTGAATGCATGGATGTCTGTATGCTTGTACTGGGCAGAAAGACCCCAGGTGGGAAGGGGAGGCGGAGGGGGAGGAAAACGGCTTATGGCTCTACGTCGCTTCCGATAGTGAAACCGACGACTTGGCTCTACCGAAGGGATAGGCCGTTGAGGCAAGCGGATTCTGGGTTCCTGGCTCGAGCTAGAGACTGTGTCGATACATGGAGCTTCGCGGCTTCGTCGAGCGTAAACAGAGTTGGAAATCCAGCCGTTCTCGCTATCTGCAAACTGTATATACAGAAACAGGTTAGTCAGGAGCTCTAAGCTTAGTATCATAGAGTTTGTCACATCCCACGAATAATAGAAACGAGGGCGCTAGGCGCAGGAGATGTTTTTAACACATACCAGTTGCGCGTTCTTTTGGATGCGAGCAACGCCCAGAGGATAGTTGTCTAGTAGATGTAAAATATTAGTTCCATAATTGAAAAGTTGGATCATGGGGAAAGGACAAAACCTCGAAGAACCATGATGAAGCCGTGGGCTTGAAGAGTCAATATATGATCATAATTTACCTTTACCTTGGCTTGACAGGTAATACTCGACCCAATTGAGCAGAGATATCTCTTCTTCAGTGTTGATATTTGGATTACGAAGTCGCTCTCGGCGTATCAAAATCCACTTGTAGAAGGCATGGTTGAAGTTGTTGCAGAGGCGCTGGAACACATACTTCTTGGAGCGTGTTACTCGAAATGGGATCGACTGCCTCGTGATGTACGTCATAACAGCCTCGTTCTTTGTCTCGATGAAATCCATGAGCTCTCGCACGTCAGAAATTGGAATGTCGTGCTTGTAGTTATGGATGCCATGGAGAGCTTCATTCAATTTCGTAGCGAGCCGGAGTGTGCGGTCTCTAGCATCGTTGTCTGGATGCTCACCATTCGTATCACCAGTATGAGGACGCTTCGCAAGCTTCTCTTTGAAGGTTTCGCAATGCTCATGCTTGCAGATCAAAGCGCAAATCGTATCCAGCTCAAATTGGGACCACTCTCGTATCTTGGGCTCTTGCTTGGAGTTGAAGGGTAGCTGAGAGTTACCCTCACGGGATAGTGAGGATTCGATAGTTTCCGAGGAAGTCGCCATAGTGTTCTCTGGTGCTACTAGGGCTTGTTAAAGAGAGACGAAGGATCAAATGTTGTAGGTAGAAAGTAGGATATGGTATCAAAGACCCGAGGAGCAAAAGCACTAGGGCTTGTTCCTTCCTTGTGAATGATGATGTTAGTCTTGTTATGCTAAGGAATGAGACCTAGATGGATGGATAAGTGTAGCTTGACTGTTTCTGCAGGAAAGAAGGTCATAGGTTGCAAACGGATTACGGAGATATTGGAGGAGACTGCAAGGAGATGATGGATAACCTACAGTACGAGAAGTACCGGGGTACGGGGCAGGACAGAAAGTAGGTTGTACGTATGAGATAAGATGCAGGGAAGGCTGGAAGATAGGAGAACAAGGCTGGTGAAGGGGAATGAATGAGATCTAGGATGCTACGTACCCCGTTAAAGAGCTTCTGATGCTTTGTAACGGATAAACCAGAAGAACTCGGCTCGGTAGCTGCCTTGTAAAAGTTGAAGAGATACGTGAACTGAGCTTAGAGGTATGGAGGAAATGGATGTTGCGCTCTCACTGATCTGTATGCATTGGGGTAGAGAATGAGAGAGAGATAGAGAGAGGGGATGGACAGTACAGTGGACATGTACCCCGGCGGTGTTGTGGGAAGACAGCCGTAAGGTTGACGATGCCATTCTAATTTCTGGTGAGTACCACAGGGAACCAAACATACCATCCTTCGCCTGGAAACCACTCGACCGCTTCGTGCTGTGCCTACATGGGTGGGTGGTAAGAGGAAGGAGGTAGAAAGGCGCGGCAGAAGGACATGGAATGCGAGGAAGAGGGGTAGACCTCATTGTAGTTATAGATCTAGGAAGTACCAGGTAGACTAGGCAGCTCGTGTTGGTGGTATGTGGCAAGCTGGGCTTCAAGAAGTAGGTAAGTGAAAAAAGACTTGGATAATCGGCTTAGTTTGTTTGCAGTCGTTCACTGCTGCCGGGCAACACTAGAGGATAAAGCGGCATTCACCCTTCGAATTCTTTTCACTCACAAATATTCAAAAGGAGAACCTAGAGAGTTTATGCGCAGTTCAATATGAATACATGTATCATGAGTTTTTGGATAGCCGGTTAGTTAGATCATAGGATCACTTAAACCCACGTAGGTAGGTTAGTTTATTGCCTTTCTAACCCAGTATAAGTACTAATTTATATCCTGCTTGTTGAAGCACTTGTTCCAAAGGCAATAGGGATCGTTTAGCTGATGAATGTTATTTAGTTATCAAGTCTTATAATGCTTGTAGAAGTCAGAGGTGATTTGATGCCCCGTTGATCTCCTACCATGGTATTTATGGCATGTAGATAGTATTTTCATAGAGAAGTTGGCTTCTCATGATTCTATACTGGTAGTGCTGCTTCACCATAAACCAGTAAATGATTCGTCCTGGGTGGAGATTATCCCAATGGTTAACTCTATCGCCTAGAACGCCGCCCAAATGCCAATGTTCTCTTATCTCTTCCTTATGACCCACGTGGCGTTGATGATGGCTTAGTATATACCTTGGGTGCGATATTGGAAGGTGTCGTAACTGAAAACATGTTAGCACACTGATATGACAACGAGGTGAGGCAACATACAGTCGTGTATAGTAGCTACCAAAAGATTTGGCGATCAAATCGGTCTCAACAAAGCTTTCGGCTTCGTCGGCGCTCAAGTGTAATTGGAAACGCTGTCTTAAAGCTGCCGTCGTCTGCACTATGCCAGCTGAGTAGCACGGCATCTTCGAGTCCCTTCCCATCATGCTGACAAGGTCAATAATATTGTCCGCAGACCGGCGAAGCGCTTCGCTGAAAATTAGCAGAGCCATTGCAGTAAGAGACGTCTGGCAAGACCTACCTTGGAATGATTGCTTGCATAATGTCTTATAATCCTCAAAATCCGAAGACCCGACTCCACCTAAAACTTCAACGTACTCCTGAGTGAGTTTGAAAGGGGCTGCTTCGAATCCAACTGATCCAGGCGAGTTCGAGAGCATGAATCCAAAATCAATATGAATGATATGCCCTTCGTTATCGATGAGCACGTTTCCGTTGTGACGATCCTTCAGTTGTAGAATATATTGTATCATGCTATATGCAGCAAGTGAACGCTTGAATGCGTCCACGGCACTTCTATATGGGTCACTGTCTGGTTTCCCAAATGTCTTGACCCAGTGATCCTTGAGAGTTGCGAAGCGCCTCCTAGGGTTCAAACCGGATTCAATTGACGACAATGTCAGGCTGCGCTTCAGGGAGTGTAAAGAGACACCGTTAGTAATCGTCTCGATAAGCCCGGAGGACTCGCCAGTCACCAAAATTTGCATGAGTTTGACCCAGACAGGTACACCTGCGTCCACCCAAATCTTGTGACACACCTGGATTAGTTGACATGCAAATGCTTCTTGTCTTAGATCGGACCCTGTCTTTACAATGACACTGACGAGGTCCCAGTTTTTCATCCAACCGTATGGGGAAGTCTTTCGGATACGTTCTTTCTTGACATGCCACGCCTCACCGAATACAGCAGCGCTTGGATCGTCGCGATCACCCTTTTTTTGGACGCCTCCAGTCATAGCATCGTTTTCCATCCTAGCGACGCCGGCCGTAGGGTTATTGCCAGTCGCAAATTCATCGTCGAGGTCTCCCTCGGAGACTGACGAAGTTGCGCTTGCTTTGGCGATGATCATGTCGAAGGTAGGCCCTTGGCCGTCATCTAGGTCGAAACTCTGTTCCTCAAGACTTTGCATACTGGCAATGATCTTTGATCGAATAGCTGCTACTTCGTGCTTGGGCCGCTTCCCACTGGTTGCATCCAATTGTGCTAGCATCTGCGAGGCCGTACGCATATGAGTTGCTAAAGCTGAAAAATCTGGCTGCTCGTGTGTGGTGCGCTGCCCGGGGATTCCCACTTTTTGCAAGGATCCAGGACTGCTAGATCTAGACATAGATGTACCAGAATCACGCGGTGTAGAGTCTGATGTTATATTCGTGAGACCATTTGGCATGGACCTACGAGTCGCTAGTTTTCCATTTTTCTTGTCTTGAACGTTTTCGTCAAAGGCTTTGAGCATAGGCGAACTGCCTAGATCACCAGATGTAGGCTCGAATACGCTGTCAACCTTCTCATTCTCCAGGGAGGGTGACCGTTCGCCAGCAGGTCCTCGGTGAGCATCTGATAGATCAAAGAGTCGTTTACGGTTGCTCTGCTCCGAGAGTAGGGTACTTAGTAAGCGTTGGTTATCTACCGAATTGGGGTCAAAGGTGAAGTCATCTTGGAGAATTTCGATCATGAGTAGAAATGGAACCTTTTCCGCACTGTTGAGCACAGTGGCCTCAGCGGGATTAACCCTTACTATGCGATGATGCCGACTCTTTGCAGGAGAGCCATCGACAAGTGTGGGTGGGCAGAGAACTGGAATATCGAGCTCCGCAGGTAAGTCTCTAGCAATGAGTGCAAGTTCAGCTCGTAGAGCGCTAAGTCGAGCCGGCTTAGGTACTATAACAAGCCTATTCGATATATCCTCAAGGGCTGAAAGAAACATCGTCTGCGTCCGGAAATAGTTTTGTCTAAGCAGGCTACTTTTCTGATCTGCACTCATGTCTGCTAAACTGAGAATAGGTTTCACATGATGAGAGTGCCTACGGTATATGGCTTCTGTTGGGCGTGGCAGTCGAGCAGAAAGCGGTGTCGTGGGGCGGGTAACGGTTCTTGGTGATCGCATCTCAGGTAGTGGAAGAGATGAAGAACTTAAACGGGGATCCGCTATCTTCGACTCGGTGTACCCAGGTTTTGAATTTACCTGGCTGGGGGTGATGTTGGCTCCCGCGTGTGCTGTAGACGAAGTAAGAAGACTTCGTGGCGGATTATCGGATCCGGCGGTTTTCGCATCCTGGGAGCTTCCTCCTTTATTCCCATCTCGTTGTCGTCGTGACCTCGTAGAGGACACAGTCACCGTCTGACTCCTCGCCATCTTGAACTGTGTTTGGGATAAGTCCGAAATGGCATCGCTGGTGGGCTGGGATTTCCGTGCTTGTGCGACGGCAAGCGGTCCGGCCCATTGCGATAACTTGGGAAGTCCAACGCTGGCTAAGACGAAGCTCGCTAGGACAGTAACGGGTAGAACGTTTTCTTGGACCTTCTCATGCCGCACGGTATCGGGAAGCCCAAACACAATGTGCTGCACCTTGTTGTATACCCTCCGGCAGGTCTTAAAGGCTTGTACTTGAGGTGTCGAAGCGAGATCGTGCAGATAGGTCTGGAAGAGCCAGAAGGTCTTGGGGTGTTGCTTAGTGACTGACTATGGACTGCAGCTGAATGGACGACAACTAACCAGGAGAGCCGCACTGACAGATTCTTCACACAGGTCCAACAGAAATTCCTCCAGAGCCATGGACTCGTTATCGACGCTGATTATAAGGTGACATAGCTGGGGAAGGAAGAACTCGATATCCTCGTACGGGAACTGGCGAAGCTTGGAGCATAGCACGTAATGGATACCGACATGGTCGGCGTATCGGCTGCAAGTCCACGCGAGTTAGAGCTCGGTGTCGAGGAAGCAGGAGGCGCCATTGACTCACGAGAGGTATGAAACCGAGAGAAAGGGGTTTTGGTTGAAAACATCACTCTCGATAAATCGCCGGAGCAGATCCCACGACATAGCGACCTATGTATGTAACTATGTTGACTATTTTCGCCGCCGCCGCTGCTGTTGCTGTTGCTAGTACTGCTCTCTCTCTCTCTTATAACGGAGGAGACATATACCATGTCACCTAGATCGGGTTTGGACGAGGAACATCGGAAGGGCGTCTACCATGGCTGCGGTCGTCGACAGTTCAGCACAATGCGAAGGGACGCATCTACAGTGTGCGCATCGCGGATTCAAGGGAGAATGAAGGATGGAATTGGAATTGGAATAACTCTATTTCGAGCAGGTGTCAAGATGGGAAAGTACCGTCCCGAAGAACGCGTGCTAAGATGCTAGATACCTAGTTAAGTTAGTCTACAACAATTTGGTTAGTCTCCTCTCTTACCCCCTTCGTATTTTAGCATTTTAGTAGGTCTGATGTGTTAAGTCCGAGAGTGATTGGTCTAATTTGACATTTCTAACTCGCCGTCCGTCCCGTGCTGCTGCCTAAATAGGTTAGAGAAATAAACATCATGCTTGATTAACGTGTACCTAGATTGTACTGCGCAGACGGCATCTATTTTCGAAAGGACGTTAACTAGGTTGCTTTCTCTTTCAGGCATAAATGATCGGAATGGAACAAGGTAGCTCTTTACCTCATACAATTGATATGGCCGGCATCTAGGGTTTACATATCGATACTATGGACGCCAACACGATGTTCAATGTTGGTGGTGCCCCGTTGAAACCGAGATGGTAGGTATGCCTAGATGAGCCTATTCTTGCCTCGGCACATTATTATAAAGCATTCGTATAGAACGCGAGACAAGTGAACCTAAGCTTGATATCAATACTTTAGATAAGTTCACAGGGGACATCTATTCTAAGAATGGATCGAACTTTAAAAAACTGCTTTCCCAAGAAAGGTAAAGCAAACGCCCCTGTGATAGTCAATTATCACCGTCAATTATATGTGCCAAAACTAGACAACGCCGAGATCCTTGATCCTTGATCTACTGGTCTGTCCTGCAATGTCCAAGATATTTACAGCCGCGTCGGGCACCCTCCGTACCTAAGATAGCCCCCCCCCAAATCCACGAACGCCGTTCCCTATGCTGCTGACACCTCCGCACATTGCTTCTTGAACGCCAAAATATAAAACCAACCGTCATGATGCCCGTGATCTTTGGTAGAAACTAATAGTGCCCTAAAAGGACAGATACCTATGCCGCCGTTTTCTTCTTGCGACCACCTCTTCCCCTTTTCTTAACCTCTCCGGCATCGCCATCGTCGTCACTATCGCTTTCGGCTTTGGGGCGGCCACTACTTCTAGCTCCTTCTTTCTCCTCGGTTACCTTGGCGACGATCTCCCTCAGAAAATCCCATTCGTTGGTGGAGTCGATGGCCTGTTTTAACATGGGGGCGGTGATGCGTTTCGAGTTCTTTTCTTTAGCAACTTCTGCGCTCTTATGCACGAGTTGCACCATGAAGAGCTCTAGCGCCTTCCCCACCGCGATTGGCGTCTGTTGAGCAACTTTGCCGACCTCCTCATCAGCCTGCATAATGCGCTTGATGCGCGCAGTAGGGAATTTCGTCCGAACGGGTGACTCCATGATCTCGGGTTCCCTTGCTGCTTGGGCAGCAGCCTTGCCGCGTGGCATGGCGTCAGGGGGGTTGGACGTGGTCGGCCGGTTGCAAACTAGATATGACTGTTGTTGCTGTTGTTGCTGCTGCTGTGGAAGGCTCTGGTTTGCAGGGAGGTAGCCCGTCGACGTAGGTGGATCGGTGTATGATGAGTAGTAGGGGGGTTGGTAGCCTGGATGCTGTGGCGGAGGATAATGCGGTTGCTGGTGTTGCTGCTGATGTTGCGGCGCGGGCGGTGGATAGTACTGCGCACCAGGCTGGTGAGGGTATGGAGATAACGCGTGACGTGAGTTATTGTCGTCGTATGCAGTTAACGACACGTGTTGATGCGGAGGTAAATGATAGGCGTCGTGGTTGGTGATGGTGGTTGATGCAGTTGAACCGTTGCTGATACTACTGCTATTATTATTATAGTGGTGAGCTTGGTATTGGTGGTGAGACTGTGGTTGGCCGAAATTGTGCGATCCCGGCTCGAGCTGTTGTACTTGTGTTTGTACCTGTGGCCGTGCCTGTGTTTGGGCTAGAGGCTGCAGGGAATGATTGTCACCAGGTGTGGAATTGGGAAACGCATAGGAGTTGGGCTTGTAATAGGTCGAGTGGAATTCTGGGCCTGAATAAAGGCTGGATAAGTCGGGCGACTTGGGTGCATAAGATGTGTTGTCTGCGACCGGAGACATGATCCACCGCTGTCTCTGGTCTAGGCACGCTATTGTAGGGAAAAAAGAATCGGAAATAAGAAAGACCTGGAAAGGGACAAAGAGGCCAAACGCACGACCGTTCTAGGAACTGTGGGGAAAGGGGAAAGGCGTGGTTTTGAGGCTGTCCTCTTAGCAGTCGGCGGCTCTGACCAACCTTGTCCTTTTTGTCAAAAAATGATTCTTATTTCTCCTCCCTGTCGTCTGGAGAGGCTGGTTTTCAGTCAACACACAGATGGGATGGAGACGAACCCCTGCCCTCACGGTACCGGTAGCTGACTACCGAGGACTGGATGGCGGGAAGAATCAAGACACACACTTGCTACAGTCATACGAGTAGTAGGATGCAGCGAGATACACCAATACAGCCCGGAAACCCAGGATTGATGCTTGCGACTGCTGGCGATGTTGCTGTTGCTGCCGCGGGTAGGGAAGTGTGTGTGCGAGCTTAATGGCAATGTCAACACGGTTTCGACGGCAACGAACGACAACAACACCAACACCGACACCAACTTCAAGTACACCTGGGCAGGCTGGATGGATGGCTTAAAGTGTCCAGCCACCTATACACATGCACAATGGAAGGCTTAGGTGCAGGAACACAGCCTTCTTTGGGAGCAGCGGGGTTCAAGACGATAGATATCCTATCCCGACTTGGAACCAAGCAAAAGAAAATCTTCAAATGACGAGCTTCTATTGGCTGGTTGGGCTGTCCAAAGCAGGACGTAGTCTTACGGATTGGAGGTGTGCAGATAAATGGGTCTCTATTGCATCCAAGGTCTCCCGAGGCAACAAATATGGAAATGGCTGACTGGACAGAGAATTGGGGCAACAAGGTGCATGAAGAAGCTGCTCAGGAGTGGTTGGGCGCTTTAGCTGAATGACTGTGTCGAGTACAGCCAGAGTGTGTATAGGGACGTCGAACTGCCGGGCGGTGGAAGTGGGGATTGACGTGATGTAATACAGTAGGGCCAGGTACCGTGAGGTAGTGTGTCTGGAAAGGTGCTCGGTCGAGACGACATAAAATCATGTGGCTTAAGCTTCGGCTGTGGTGACGTGCGCTTTTATGCTCTTCGAGATCCAGGGTGCGGGTGTGACTCCCTTTTGAAAGGTTCGCTGAGGTTCGCTGTTGGTCGCAACAGGGTGGCAAGTGCCCACTATTTTATATGCAAGCACACACCGAATCGAATCAGGGGGCCCCATCCCACTAGGCCAGGTACTCCATCCAGTCCCAGCAGCTCCAACCATCCACTACTAGCAGCAGTTAGCGCGCAGCAGCTTGTGCAGTACTTGTGCAGCCTAATCGAGCACCTTAGGTACCGGTAGTACAATTGTGGTAGGTACCGCAAGAAAACCTTGAGGTTACCTACCTAGGTACTTAGCCCGAAAACCTGGCCTATCCAGATGTGCCAATCCATTTCAGATCATCAATGCTCTCCACTCCCATGTGCAACCTGTTTTTTTTCCTTTCTGATTTTTTCATATGCCACCCTACACAGTACACTTGGCATCCCTCAACACCTTACTAGCAACTGACTACTACAGTATAAACTTGCTGTAAGTAAGGTGGAATGGGCCATTTTAACGGTACAGTCAGACTACCGGTACTCTATTCGTCGCCCTCCTTTTCAAAGTGCCTTGGTTACATTATTCGCTGACTGCATGCACACGCCGAAGCCACAATGCAATCGAGGCATTACCGGACGGTCTGCCTACACTTCTACCGATGAGCGCGTTAACCCTCTGCAGTCTCCCATTACTGCTCCCAGTATGTCATGTTTAGGCACGCTCCTGCACTCCCCTAGGCTGCAATCGGCCTCTGTACGCATAGGTTGGCTGGACAAACAGCGGGCTTACGGAACCTTGCTTTGGCATCATATCCTCCTACGTGTATTTGAAAAGCATGTCGTGGGCCTAATTGCAACCTGTCGGCTCTACCACGATTCGGTAGTGGTTGGTACCTGCCTAGCACCACTGGCTGATTATTAATCCTTGAAGTTCACATGACGGGCGACTCGCGATCCGATGTCAGCGTTTCATATTTCTGGTTATTGGCATTATCAAGTGATAAAAGCCATTATGTCATGGATGATGACAACTATGATAAAGAGCTTTTCGGAGACCGCAAATAGCAGCAATCTAGAAGCCAGATGTATCACCATCAAGGTTCCTTCTTTACTGTCTGGTTGATGATGTTGTTACTTGATCTAATCTGACATGACACAATTCTTGACTGAGTCCTTGTGCCTGATGGGTAGCATTTGTCTAACCGTTTCTTCAAATACTTTCTCTAATCTCCTGGACTAACACTTTCAAACCCGTTAGTCGTTTGTTTGACTCGCTAAGGAAAAGAGAGGCGATTGGCCATGCATGAATACCACCAGGCTCCCCACGACTAGCGATTTTGATCCCACCTCTCTTCCAAAATTGTATAAGTTCCTCGATTTCCCGGGCAAAAACTTCTTCATTCCCATACTCTACGAAGAACCCATGAATAGGACAAGCTCGGTCCCACCATGTAATTACCCTACACTGACCTGGCGAAAGTAAGGAATCATTTGACGAGATGTCATCTCCGGCATACTCCTCGGCATATATGTGTAAGTTTCTAGCGTCGAGATAGTCACTTTTAGTATTGTGATGCCTATCCGACACAAGCGACACCCAAGGAGATATAAGAACCGCCAAGGCGGGCTTCGCCAGGCGCCATTGTCCGATTCCGTCCATCACGCCTGCGTGATAGTCTAGATTCGCTAGATGCAAAAGCAAGCTGAGAACGATGGTTGCCCCGGCGGAATCACCACTAACACACACTTTCCCCGGATCGCGCACCGTCGACAAAACATGTTCATATCCAGCGATAGCTTCCTCTAATTGCTTAGGGAAACTATCATCGGGAACAAGAGTGTATTCTAACGCGAAGATCGACGGGTTTTCATACCCGGCTTTCTTTAAAAGATCTAGCCACGAAAGCAGAAATTCTAGATAGAAGTACGACGAACCCATGGAAAATCCTCCACCTGCATATGATCAGCTCCGGCTATCACGAGATGTCTCGAAGGGATGGAATTTCCCTTACCATGAGCGTAATACACACACAAGTCTGGCCGCTTGACCGGGTCATGAATTATCCAAATGCCCCGAAATCTTTTCTAAGATAAACCTCTGTAAGCACAGTACGTAATCTTCTAGGTACATTAACCTACATCGTGGTACTCGTGCCAGTAGACTGGAGATTTGATATAACCGTGGCGCAGCATCCTGAATCTTAGGAAGGGCAAGGCGACTGGTTTTGAGAAGAAGACTCTCCCAACGCTTGGGTGAAGGTTGGCAAAGGCGTAACGAACACATCGGATGACGAAATCCTCAAACGGCGATGCATGTTGCACGAAGGGAGAACGATTCTCATACTTGAAGAAGTACCGTTCACGAATGAAGCTATACGGAAGCTCAAACACTGCTGCTAGTTAATATCCGAAATATGATGCTTAGGTGACTCGGCCTCTGGACTTAGATGTATCACTTACACAAGAAAGGAAGGCATTGCAACACCACTGCTATCGTCTCAAAAAGACCAACGTGTATCACAAGTTGAGGCGCTAAAAAGATGCAAAAGGCGAGGCAATCCAGGTAGGAGATCGGTTCGAAAATCATGATGATTCATGAATCGTTTCTGCTCTCTGCTAACCTCTATGTATTTCCCCGCCTTCCAATATGGGAATCGGCATTTCAAGTGAAAGAGAGAAAAAGAAGAATACTCAGGGGACAGAATTGGTGCTACGATTTTCATGGTTTCCCGGGCAAACCGAGCGAATGACAGTAATGCACGAGTGCGAAAGTTCAATTGCTAACCTAGACGATAGTTGGTGACGTCGAGGATTCAACTGCTGATACGCCGGGATACCATGCAGCTGGCGTAAGTAGATCAACCAATCATCATCTCCCAAATTGCCTACTTGACTACCTGTTCGTATCTGCGAAACCTCCCCCGGATAACTTGATCTGTAAACCCTCATGAGAACCTAATGAGTACGTAAGCCTGCCTTATTGTAAAGATAAAAAAGCTTGTTTCGTCTACGTTTCTCCCAATGTAGTAAAAAATAAATATCTAAGGTTTGTCATCAGGAGTAGCCTAGATCATTGATGATTTGATACCTAGGTAGGGACATAGTAGATAGGTAGCCTGACTCTCTCGAGGTACCTATAACGTCTAAATGAACCAAGACATAAGATAAGGTAGGTAGGTATCTCGCGTCTTAGCTATACTCTCGCTCACTCATCACACACTCCCCAATTTACCCCCCGTCCCTCCCTCCCTAACTCAATTCTTCGCAATGCTCAAAACCTTCCTCTCCATCTCCTCAAAAGCACCCAGTACATTCCCGTACAAAGCGTACTCCCGCCCGCGATACCCGTCGTCGACCCTCTGCACATTCCCCTCCTCCCTCCAGCGGGCACCGATGAGCTCGTCGAAGCTCTCCCCCGGGTCGCGCCGCTCGCACGCCCACAGCGCCTTGTGCGCGCCGCCGAGCGCGCACGCGTTGCCGCCCACGTCGAGCCTGTAGACGCCCTCGGCGCCGCCCAGCACGTCGCCGAAGGTGCGCGCGATCGCCGCGTTCAGCGAGCCCCCGCCCACGAGGTAGATGCGGCGCGGCTGCGCGGGGAGTTCTGGACGGCCGGGGATCGCTGACACTAGGCTTTGCGAGCGCAGCCGCATCGACAGCGCCTGCGACTCGACGATGATCCGCGCGTCGGCCTCGGGCGTCCAGTTCGTATTGTGGGTTTTCGACGAGGAGGAGGAAGAGGAAGAGGGCGAATGTTCCGTCAGCGAGGACCCGTCTCGCGCGTCGCACGTGTACCGCCACGTGCCGGCCCGCACGTTCGGCACGATCTCCGGCAGAGGGAAGTACAGGCCTAGCTTTGCGGGGTCGCCGTCGCGCCGCAGGTCGAGCGGGGGCGTCTCGAGCACGGACTTGTTGAAGTTCGCCCAGGGGTCCTCGCCGCCGTCGGCCGCCGCCGGCTTCGGGAGGGCGTCGCGGACTTTCTCGCGCGCGAGCCCGCCGTTCTTGTAGCATAGCATGAACATGTAGTGGCCTTTCGTCGTCGGGTGGTTCATGAAGTGGTACGAGGGGTCGGGCTTGTAGTTGGGCGTGTTCATGAGGAAGGTGCTGGACGTGCCGAGCGAGACGATGGCGTCGAGCGGACGCAAGGGCAGGGAGAGGATGGTGGCCGGGTTGTCGCCCGTGAAGGCCGTGATGCGGCAGTCTTCGGCGAATCCGAAGCGTCGCACGAAATACGGCGATACCGTGCCTAGGATCACGCCCCCGTCCAGCGGCACCTCGCCGAGCTTCTTGCGCAGCGCCGGGACACCCTCCGCGCTGCCCGCCGTGAGCTCTAACAGCTCCTGGTTCCACGTCTCGGCGCTGATGTCCCACAAGTTCATCCCCGTCACGTCACTAATGTCAAATGGCGCGATGCTGCCGACGAAGACGGACGCGAGGAACGATGAGCATAGCGAGATGCGCGCTGTCGCTTCGTAGACTTGTGGACGCCGGCGTCGCATCCGCAGGATCTGGGTTCCCGTGAATCGCTGGCACGGGGCGCAAACTGTTAGCTTGCTCGTCCAAAAGCCTATCGACGAAAGGGGGGAGAACTCTATGTCAATGTAGGAGCTTCACTCACATGATGCGCGGAGCTGCCCGAAACCTCGGCAAGCTTCTGGGGACTGCCGAGATGGACATCGAAATCATCGCATTCTTTCTGCGTGCTGTGATCCTGCCAATTGGGCGCGAACTCGTAAGCGAACACGCGGCCCAGCTGCTCGAGCAGTGGGAGTTCCGGGTCGAGGCTCTTCAGGACCGCATCGGCGTCGCTGTTCCAGTACACGCTCGAGTGCTGCTGGCCAGAGCCGCTGATGCCCTTGATCCGGTCCATGGAACAGCCCTTCTCGCGCAGACGCGCGAGCACGAGGTCCACGGCCTCCACCCACATCGCGACGGGCTGGTACACCTCGCCCTCATCCTCGTTGATGCGCACACCCTTCTTTATGCCGTATTTCGTCCCGAAGTCGGCGTCGAAGTCGACCTTGGCTTCCGAGTTGACTGTCAGATCGGAGGAGATGACGATCGCTAATTGAGTTTCTCTATGTTAGCTTGAAGCTTATTGACACCCTACCCACGGGGGAGCTTTATCCCATCTCCCTGCGCTAGTCATGTGCACGCCAGGGGAGCTTCTTAGCAGAAAGTTAAAACCAAGACGCAGATGTAATTCTATCTGACTTGCCTTTAAGTTGTTGGGTCGAGAGATCGAAGCCCAGATAGAGGGGTCCGGAGCTCATCCTCGCTTGCTTTCTTCCAAGATGGAATATACACGTATGTTGTTTAGAAGATAAAAAAGAGGGGTCAAGGGACTCTATCCGAGCTTGTTACTTGAGGTAATAGTCGATGAGAGGGGAATTTCACCATTGTGCAGATTGGAAAGAAGAAAAAAGGGAAAACAAAATTCGAGCAACAACTAGTTTTTCACGATACCTACTCAATTGAATGGGGAACTTGCTTGATGCATGCTTGACGTTAATAACCCGTCTTTGAAGGAAGTAGCTGACCCAGACTCGCGGGGCAATTCGCCCGATAGCTCCTGCGTGGCACTTTAGCCTAAACGTCATCCGCGCCAATCAATGGATCTTGGCGCGGCTAGTCTTCCAGTGACACTGTGCAGATGTGGTCGAGCATATTAAATACCGTGCATGATACATGACGTCGAACAGGCGAAACATGTGAAGCAACAAAGCCGAGATATCATTCAATAATCTAATAAAATGCAGTGATGCCCCCCAGCTTAGTGCTAAGGGTGCCTGCGATGCTTGCAATATGAAACGCCATCTAATGCATCTTTTGAGTATGGTACATCCAACCTCGATCCAGCAAGTTGGGCTGCCCCTTTCAAGATACGCGAATTGGTATCTTTCGGCGGCTCGAGTGTGCAGCATATAAGCTTAACCAACGCCCCAACGCCTTCCGCATCACTAATTGTGAGCTGCTTGTCTACTTAGACTTGTGATGAACCGTATCACCGTTGTGATGGTGGCCGTTCTCTTCTGGGTCAGGCTCAGGGCTAGACCTAGGACTGACATCCCCGGCAATAAACTCGTCGAACTTAGGGGCTATCGGTGCCTCCTTGGGCACAAAGCGGACACGGATTTTCCGTACGCCTCGCACTTTACTGCCAACTCTGGTTCTCATAGTCTCCTCAACCTCTCTCAAGTCCTCGACTGTCCAAGAGCCTGGAACAGCAACCTCGAGGTCTACTAGATAGTTCTGTCCGGATTTGATACCAGAAACGTCGCGTAGTTCAACTTTGTGTCCTTCACTAACGTCAACCAGGGCCTTTTGTACCTGTTTTCGAACCGAGGATTTGACTTCGTTATCGATGCCTCGGTCGGCGAGCTCGAACAGGGCGTCAAGGGTATTTTCGACACCAGCTTTTACCACCATGAGTGAGATGAGGAGACCACCAACAGGGTCCAGCCAGGCAGCATTCTGGAATAAATTGGCGCCGAGAATCACAGCTAACGTGACAATACCGGTAAGACTATCAACTCGGTGATGGACGGCGTTAGAGGCAAGGACGGATGATTTTCGTTCGCGAGCGACTTTCATAGCTAAGAATGCAGTTAGTGATAGGGCTCACAGGTGGCTATGAGAAAAACGGTAGGAGTGCTTACTCGCATGGTAAAGCCACTCCTTGATAGCCACAGTGCCTGCCGCAAGCCATGCAGCATGAAGACTCGGTAGAGCGCTTGCATGATCGTGACCATGTGCATGTGCATGTGCTGCTAGCTCGGCCGCCGCTGCAGGATCTAGGAAGAACTGGCCATAGAGTGTCAAGAGGCTGCCGTACCCCATCCAGAGGCCACCAAATAGGAGCATGCTAGAGACGCCTAACGACCCCAAGCTCTCGATCTTGCCGAATCCGGTGGGAAACTTATCTGTAGGTGGTTTGAGACTCCAGGATATGGTGGCAAGCGTGAGAATATCGGAAGCAAGGTCCGTGGCGCTGTGGATAGCATCTGCAACCATGGCCTGCGAATTGAAAGCATAACCGCCAACTCCCTTGGCTACTGCCATACCTAGATTAGAGTAGAGACCAATTCTAGTAATGCGCACACCTGCATCGTTTTTGTTTTGTGACGTAAGATAGACATTGTCATGATGGTGGTGGTGATGTCCGCCATGGCTATGGTTATGGCCACTGTGTGTCCTGGTTTGGGTGATTGAGGTCATGGCAGGCAAAGAACTGAGTAGAGAGCGTGAATAGAGGTGGACGGCAGAGGAGGGGAGTGAAGGTAACGAGGGCAATGCAGACGACCAAGGCGTCGGCGAGGAGGGAATACAAGAGGTTCGAAGGACACGGCGAAGGGGGACTGGCAGATGCAGGCGATGTGTCCTCAAAGGAGAACCTTGGTGGTTGTGGTGGTGACCCTGGTGATAGGCGCGGGTAAAGGTGGTGGTGGTGTTGGTGGCAGCAGCAGCAGCAGGCGTCGCAGTGGCGGCGGCAGCAGTGACAGCTGTGGTATCGCGTGGCGCCGTGGGCAGCGTGGATAGCAGCTTGGGTAGCGTGGCCCTGGATCTCGACCAACGGGAGCGCCCTGGCCCAGCCGCAAAACACTGGTGCAGGCGGCCAAAGCTCGGCCTACAATGTGCCAACATAGGGACTCGAGATCAACGCCGCCCGCCACAAGGGAGGGGCACCTTCGACAGTAGACACGTTCTCCCCTACGCTATGCCGGATCGCCGCGGCAGCAGATAAAGAGCGGAAGTACGCGTCCGGGGCCGGGTATTGTGCCTGGAATGTGGGAGGATGGCATCGAGACAGGCCATGCACCGACGCACCAGAGATGAGACTGGACGAAGAATACTACGCAGTACCTGTCTACTAAGTATGTACGCGGTAGGTGGTGTAGAAGCAGATTGTCGTCATGGGGCCTTGTGGACGCTTGTGAGAGTGCGACTCCGCTGAGGGTCTTTGCCAAGCTCGCTGCTGCGTCAGTGCTCCGGAATGTGGGCGGGCCACTAAAACGCAGGGCATTAGCGATCCTAATACTACCTGTAAACTACATACCTACGCGGTAGATACCGGTATATAGCGTTGTTAATGTCTGGCATGTGGAAGCCTGTACCTTACGTGCTTTGTACCGACATACATACTTAGAGAGGTAGGTAATTATCAAATAGTAGGTACTTACCTAGGCACAATAGCTTAAAGATTGTATCTCTATTAAGGTCCTAGTTACACTTGCATTCACCTTGGTCTTATGCAAGCTAGAAAACAGAACATTGAATGGACTCTTAGGGAAAAAATATTACAGACTCAAGAAATTAAAAACAGAGTCATGCATAAGGTACAAAGATATACCTACGTATCTATGGTTTATAATTATAACAACATAATAGAACAAGAATTACATATACTATATAGTATTATCAGGACTCAGAAAGTAATAATAACATTGAACACATTGAAGATGATATTTGTGAAGCTATGTGCTAGACTAGGTACTCATTTGTAGTGCGGACTTAGGTCAGCAGTACCAAGCTGACAAAGCGGTCCTGTCTTGGATTGGTGCATTGTGATATTGAATAGTTATCAGTTCCATTCTCTATTTCCCATTGGAACTCTACATGTAATTCCACCCATTCATTACACTACAGTACACCCGGTCAATACCAGTACTTACCCTCAGAAACATTAGTACCTATGTACCTACTGTAGGGTAGGTAGGTAGTATTGGATGTATACTAAGTACTTAGTAGTATTCTCTTGGAACCTCACCCCTGAAGCAAATCACTGTACACGTAACTGCTACTCGTCATCCGATATCTGAGATGCGCAAGTTGTCAATGCGCATTCCGTACATACACGTGTTAGACGCCCCCACGATCATCCCGAAGAGTGCAAAGACCCTGTCTGGAGCCGTTGTGGCTCTGCAAGAGTTTCTCACAGCCCCGTCATCGTTGTCATCATCGTCGTCGTCTTCAGAAACACGCCCATCTACGGCTGTTTTGACGGGGGCCGGTATTTCTGTTGCTAGTGGTCTGGCTGACTACAGAGGTCCGAAAGGGACTTATCGCGTCAACAAGTTGTTTCGCCCCACTTACTATCATGAGTTTCTCAATAATCACGAGGCAAGGAAACGTTACTGGGCAAGAAGCTTTATAGGCTGGTCCACCTTGCACAAGGCCAAACCTAACGCGAGCCACTTCGCTATAAAAAATCTGAGTGACCTGGGCATAGTCCAGAGTGTCATAACACAGAATGTCGATTCTTTTCATTCCCAAGCACACCCGGATCTCCAGACTACTGAACTACATGGCCATTTGAGATCATGTGTCTGCACATCATGTCACCAGGAGCTTCCCCGAGATGATTTCCAGAATGAGTTGGCGAGGCTCAATCCAGCCTGGGACGCTTTCCTCCAGAAACTACTGGCTTCGGGTGCTCTAGATACACAAAATCTGGACGAGCAGCGAGCCAGAGGCATGAAGACGAATCCCGATGGCGATGTTGATCTCCCTGGGGCTCCTTATATGACGTTCCGTTACCCTGCATGCCCGAGATGCCTCGCGAATCCTCCACCCACGGAAAACGGGACTTGTGCAACTGTTGAAGTCGACTCAGATGGGGCTTGGGACCCCACTAGTACAGCAGGGATTTTGAAGCCCGCAGTCGTCATGTTCGGGGAGAATATCCACCGCTCCATCAAGGCCGCTGCAGAGAAAATGATTAACGATGCCGATAGGCTGCTTGTTTTGGGCACTTCCTTGGCTACATACTCGGCCTGGAGATTGGCTAAACGGGCCCTTGATCAAAACAAGCCTATTGCAATCGTTAATCTTGGAGGTGTGAGAGGCGAGGATGCGTTCTTCGTCAAGCTTGATCCAGATCAACGGGGCAGTCAAGGGGTAAGAGTAGAGATATCTACTGATGAGCTACTCCCAACCCTAGTAGAGCGGCTCCGATCTTCTACAGTCCAAACTAATAACGAAAGCCCCTAACTATGTCGCATAGACAAATGGGTCTTCTGTCTTCAGAGATACGCTATCCTAGGAGACTGCATGATGCCATAAGCGTGTATGTTATGTAGCCGGCATGACGGCAACTTGAACCTGTCAGACCTAAAAGAAATTTGAATAGCCTGTGTTCGGTTTTGTTGGCTCGGTGTTTTGTGTCGATGTTGACTTGGGTTTCGCTTCTGTAACGGTTGGAATCGTAGACGGAGTCTTAACCGTAACAGCCTTCTTTGCATTTTTGAACACATCGTCCCGTTCTATTTCTTGTAGAACTTCCTCCCATTCCCTCTCTTTCTCAATGTCACCGGTACCTAAAGCCTTCTCAACATCCACCTCCTCGCCTCTTTGTAATTTCTCAACCACTTCTCGTAGCAGTCCAATGCGGACTTCGGCCCGCCTCATGAAAGTGGCATAGTCCCTTTTTAGTGCTATCATCTGGATGGCCATGGAGCCGATGAAGAGGAATATGACGATGTAGAAAGTGGCCGGATTCCATTCCTTCGACTTAGGCTTCTGTTTTTCTGGTGTACCCCAATCGACAGTGGGTTTGGGTTTGGGGCGAAAGGGTTTTGGTATTAAAGATCTCCAAAAGGAAAGTTGAGCGACCGTAGGGGCCGAGCTTTGGCAACGGATGTGATGTTGGTTCAGGAAAGGCGTGGATCGCAAAACTCTGGGCGCTCGGGCAGTCGCAAAGGTTTTGAGGGCTCCTCGCTGTAGAGGCCTTTCCATTGTGTGTTGAAGATGCCAGGTTGATGAGGCATATATGGGGGACCAATTGATGCGACAATAAATTTCAAGGTTGAAGAGGGAAAAAAGTTACTAGAAATTGAATCAATTAGTTTGTCGCAAGAGCAATTGACTCGAGGACATCCATGTGCCTGTGATTACGGCATCAAATTTGGAGCACAGCTCCTCCGCGCGGCAGCTGCCGGTTGCTGTGTTAACAGGAGCTACCCTATTTAGGCCAAGTACACAAAACTTAGATCCACCCTTGGTCCACTGTCCACCATCAATGGTAGTATGCCTAGGTACTTGGATAAGGCTTGGTGAACACACTACAAACAGCACATACACTACGTACACTACATACTGGATGCCTATGTTTTAGATTCTTACTCCAATAAGTCCTTTACAAAGCGTTGCACGTCACGATTCGTCTTTTCTAATAGATTGCATTCATTGACATGGCGTTTTGAAATCTGTATTTACAGTCTTTTGCTTGGAACGACGACATGATTACAAAAGCCTACACGCACACTACGCGCACACGTACCTATGGCATCCTTCATCGCGCAGGCCGATGCGATTCGGTCTGCCATCGTCTCAGTATCGACATGCACTCCCGCAATCTCTGCCTCTTTAAAAGAGCTGCTCCTCGGAAGACAAGACAGCGACGAATCCTCAAAACCTCCTGTCAAATCCTCACAAAAACCCACTCAGTCTTCCGCCAAGACAAAACCTTCAACAACAAAGAAGCCTGCCAAAAGTGCAGGAGACGCTTGCCATGGCTCTAACGACCTGAGTCCGAAAGAGAAAGCGGTTCTCGCCACACATGTTGTCAATGCTGCACTAAAAGCTCTAGGAAATGCGGCAAAGGCGCCGCCAGTTTCGAGTCGAGCACAATCACCAACGAAGAATAATGCAGCCAAATCCTCAGCTCGAACCCGCCTTCGAAGATCGGCCTCGGTGCCAATGACTCCCCTACAACCACGCTCTCTAAATCGAGTCGATACGTCTCCTGTTATAACAAAAACAAGCTTGTTGCTGCCAACAGCAGCGTCAACAGAATGTCTGGCTCTTGTAGAATGCGCCAGAGTAGCCTTCACCACACTCCGGAGTTTGCAAGCTTCTGGCGCAATCACACTTCCCGACCTTCAGCTTGAATCTGGAATGTCATCTCTTATTGCTAAGCTTATTGCACTGAGGTTATTCGACCATGCAGTTAAAGAGCTGCGAATATTAAAGAGAAGGTTGGAGTGTATGGCTCCTGGGAATAAAAATAAGAAGAGCGAAGTGCCGGCCCAAAGCACCAATACGACGCCTAAAGCACTTTCGGATCTATTAGACTACCCTGCTGGGCCATATCCTGATCCTCTTCTTGGTTTCATCATCACCACTCAACTACAAACTCTTCGAATTCTCTACGAGCTGAATAAAACAACGCATCTCGATGCAGCATTACCCTTTCTCCGGCCAACCAATTCGTCATCTCCCCTAAGCCTACTTTTGTCGTGCACACGAGGCGAAAAGTCCGAACGCGTAAAGATAGCAAAGCAATTGGAAACTCTATCTCGGATTTTGCTGTCTTTAACTCCTAGCTTAGCTTCGAAGGATGATAATATTGCCCAGGAACCAAAGCTCAGTCCTTCCCCTGAAACATCACTGGAAGTACAGACATTAGGGTTGGTGGTCCGATTGGAATCATGGAATATCTCCGGTCACAAAGGTGATACCGACAAGGAGATATTAATACCACTCTCCAGGTGTTTGGCTGCTTTCCAGAGAAGGACATCACCTGAACGCAGCCCGAAGCTTGCGGCTGCCTTTAACCAGATTTGGGAAAAGATGGAATTGCTCGGGTTACGGGTCTCTCAGTCATCAAAGAGCTCCCTAGCTACAATTTACCAGCTGTTGGCCAAGGCTTTCCAGGAGGCCGGAAAGCCGAAGGAGGCCAAGAAGTGGATGCTTCAGTGGAAGGGTCTCGTGAAGTCAGAAGAACAGTCTGCTGCTAAATGTTGCGCGGTCGCTGCCCAGCTGCTTGCTTTGTCTCTGCAGGATTCGTCCGAGGCAGATGAGAGCCTAGTCGGGCAAGTATTAGATGGTATGCAAGGACCTCTAAGCGGCAGTGTAGTAGAACTAGAGGACCTCCTCGTCAGTCTTTGTCTTCTCCGAAAGATTGTTTTCAATATCATTATGAAGGGGTCTCCTTGCACCACGCAACAAGAATTGCATAATTATCGAGATCTCCTACAGAAGTTCATAGCTCAGCTACCTCGCTTCTCTCTTAGATGGTTAGGCAAACCGCCAGTCTCGAACGGCACGACCAAGGACCTCCTTCGATTCGAGCAGCGACGTCAGTTCCTGTCGAAATACCTGCACCAAATTCTAGAATCAGCTTTGTTCCTTACCAAAACTCAGTTAGATGAAAACAGATGGACATGGGAAGTTGTGGACTCTATGCTCCAAGATATTTTAGCTTTGTTGGATTATATGGGGGATCTTGGACAATCTCCTAAAGGCAACCCGGCTGCTTCATACCACGTTAAGATCTCGCACCTCTATTACCAACAGCATCTAGCACTCCGCGAGTCTACGGCAACGGGCACTGAAGCTACTTGGCTTTGGGCTCTCAAAAGATCCATCGACAGTGTAAAAAAACAACCGGAGTCGGAGCAGGCTCGCGCACAACTCTTCAAAAAATGGGAAGCTTTTGCCGAATTATGCAAAACTTCTAGCCGGAAGGACGATGCTATCCATGCCCTACGCTCAATAAGAGACCACCTGGTTCGTTGTGATACCGTTCAAGCCATTACAGCTAGTTTGGCATCTCAATCAGTTAGGCATTCGTGGAAGATTAGCCCTGAAACAGAGTTACTCTCCCGTACGGTTTGTAACTTGGCTAAACTGGAGCGAAGACCAAACGATTGGAGTTGGTTGCTCACAGGCGAAGATAAAGCAACTGCATTAGAGCATGATCTAAACTTTATCCTTACGAATGGCAATCAATCTCAGTCTAGGATAGACATGGCAGATCCTATCATTCTCAATCTTTTGCAGTTCTATTCTGCTGAACAATATCCCATCAGGAGGCTCAGGTCTTTACTTATACTACTCATTGCTAGCATAGACTCACGAGAGCAAGTAGAGAGGCTACGAACAGAAACCGAAGCCGCACTGGCGAAGCTCCAAGATGGGTCCTTAGGGAACGATTCACGTCTGGAGCGCTATGTTCCATACCTGTGCCAATCTACAGTGTGCGTACTTGGAATAGCTTGTGGGGAGTTCAGATCATCCGAAATACAGCAAGCTATATCAGCCTGGAAATCCATGGCAGCTAGCTGTCAGTCAGTTGACCAATTAACTGAACACGTTGATGATCCGCAACAACTTCTTCAGACCCTCCAGTCCCTGGCAGATCTTGCAAGGATGAAAGGCCAGCAAAGCTTTCTGGCAGAGATCGTTGAACTCTCCACTATGATCTCTCACTTGACCATCGAGGACAACATTGAGTCACATATAGTGCAGAGTTCTAGCCTTTGCCTGCATTACCTTAACCTTAGTCAGTCCATCAAGGCTGAGAAGACCATCCAAGTTATTATGGATAGGGTCACTCTACCCCAAATATCCAGTGATGCCGTCTCTTATTTCCATCTATCTGCGGCAGAATATCACCTTACCGTTGGAAATTTTGATGAGGCCGAGAGGCATTTAGAAGAAGCTCGTAAGGCGGCTACTGCCTCCACAAATCAGACTCGGAGAAAAAATACGCAGCTCAACCACAAAGTTTCTATGGCATATGCTTCATTCCTGACCTCAACCCTTTACTTGGAGCGGGGAGAAAACCACCGTGCTTTGAGACTTGCTAAGACTGCCGTTAAGATTCTGTTCTATGACTGGTTACAACTAGAACAGAATAGGAGCTCTTCACCCGATGTCACTATGGGAGACCTATCACAAACTGACCCATCAGAAGAGGATTCCAGTCTCGATAACTCTCGCATGTCTGATTTCGACATTGTCCGAGCAAATACTGGACCAGAATTTTGGGCGTTGGTCTACCCATTATACCGCTTTACCTGTCGACTTTCCTCGATCTACGAGCACCTTGGCATGTATCAAGAGACCCTGTATTATGCTGAACAAGCTCAAAAGATTGCCAAAAGCATGGGTTCTTCGGTTTATCTCGCCCAAGCTACCATGTATGTGGCGTCCGTGTCACTGATAGCTGAAAACGTAGCGAAGTCATTGGAGTTAGTAGCTGAAATCAAACCGGTGCTGCTTTCTTCGGAGCCAACCTTTCAAGCGGTTACCGCTCTGTGCAAAGCCGCTTCCGTTTATCAGAAGGCAGGAGAAGTAGATAATGAGACGCAACTCTTAACAACTGCAGAATCAATGGTCCAGGACTTGAAGAACAAGTCTCTTCCCCAAGAAGACACAGTTACGAACGACTTAGAAGCCAAACCGACAAAAATTTCATCTTTGCCGTTGAGAGCTAGAGGGCGAGGGCGAAGCGCTGTGAAACCAGTACCTAAAAAACTGACCGCCAAGAAGACTACGACTAAGGCTATGGACGCGTCCGTGAAAACAACAGGTCAAGTCAAGGAAGAAGATACTCAGCTAAAATCACTGAAAGCATCGGTACTCCACTCACAATCTTTAGCACTTATCAAACAGAAGGACTGGGCAGCAGCCATTACAGCACTTCAAAGCTCGGCCCAGCTGTCTAGCTTATCACGAGATCTCTCGCAGGAGCACTTCTTACTTGGGATCAGCTTCATGGGCCAAAGTTTAACACAAATGGGCAGTGACTCGGTCTTTTCTTTCATTCAAGATTCCACGCTCTCGTTTCCTTCAGTAGCTATAACCGCTAAGGATAAGATCCCTCACGGACAATCGCTCATAAAAAGAGGTTCACCGGTTCGGAACGCTCGGTCAGCCTCCCAGGATACGCGAGACTTCGTGGAAAACTTGCATGATGCTCAAGGACATCTGTTGGAGGCTCACGCAGTAGCCACACGGAACGGTAACGGTTTTTTGGTTCACCGGATCGCAACAGCACTACAGAATGTAGGAGTCCTACTCTCAAATACCAGCTCGTCGGGTAGCTGCGCAAGTCATCCTGCATATGCTACCTGTTCTATTGAACTAGCACGAAATTTAACGTGGCGTCGTGAGCGGAAGGCAAATTCCTACGATATAGCAAAAGAAACCAAAGGGACCTGGCCAATGGTCACTGATGGTGCTGATACTCGACGGGTGAGCCTTGGCTTCTCTATCGACATGAACCAATTTCAGAGAGAATATGTTGATATCATCCCTGAAACTTGGAATGTCGTATCACTATCGCTAAATGAGACCGAAAATGAGTTGTGCGTCACCAAGCTACAGGCCGGATTCAGTCCTTTTGCATTGCGCCTCCCTCTCGATCGAGCTTCTTCAAGAGATGTCGATAACGAAGTATTCAATTTTCCACAGGGACGGTCTGAACTTCTCGAGCTTATACAACAAGCAAACCGCACATGTCACGATGCTCGGGACATGACCCAGAAGGGGGCAAAGTCGGCATGGTGGGCTGAGCGCGAGGAGCTGGACGAACGTCTAAGACAACTTCTTGAAACTATCGAGTTGACCTGGCTTGGAGGCTTCAAAGGCATCTTTTCTCAGCATCACAAGCGCTCCAATCTCTTAGCGAGGTTCCAAAAGACCTTCCAGGCTATTCTTGACAAACACTTGCCATCCAGGCAGCAGGCTGGGGGTATGAAGAGAAAGAAAACTATACCGAAAGTGAATCTTGACCCGAGAATTTTGGAACTATTTGTCGGCTTGGGCGACGCTACAATGTCTGGGTGCGATTTGGATGAGCCGCTTATGGATCTATTGTACTTTATTGTGGACGTTCTGCAATTCCATGGCGAACCCAATCCGTACGATGAGATCGACTTTGACGCTATGGTAGTCGACACCTTCGATGCATTACACGCATACCATTCCACGGCAAAGGAGGCAAAGAAACCCCAGAAGGGAGCACACACAGTTTTAATCCTCGACAAGTCTCTACACGTCTTCCCTTGGGAATCTCTCCCCTGTCTACAAGGTCTCGCTGTCTCGCGCGTCCCCTCTCTCGACTACCTACGACGCTCGATCTTAGAAGCGAGGGCTTCAGTATCCCACCATGACCCTATCGAATCAGACTCAGACGGGTCCAACAGCTCTTGTTCTGCGCCCACTATTGGCCATCATGTGTCAATGAACTCTGGGACATACGTCCTCAACCCGAGCGCAGACTTAACAAACACACAGGCGACATTCGGACGAGCACTCTCCTCGCTACCCCCGTCGTGGGAGAGCATTGAAGCGCGTGCACCAACAGAGACAGAGTTCCAAACAGCTCTCACGGACAAAGACATCATGCTGTACTTCGGGCATGGCTCGGGCGCGCAGTACATCCGCGGGCGCACTATCCGCCAGCTTGAGAAATGCCGCGCCGTGGCGCTGCTCATGGGTTGTAGCTCCGCGTCCCTCACCCACGTCGGCCAGTTCGAGCCCTACGGCCCTATACGGGATTACATGCTCGCGGGGTCACCCGCCGTCGTCGGGACCCTCTGGGACGTCACGGATCGCGACACTGACCGCTTCACCGGCGTCATGTTCGAAGAGTGGGGACTCTTCCCGCGGGGCACTTTCGCGGAGCATGCTTCTAGTTCCGGGAAAGGTGCGGGGAGAGGGAAGGGGAAAGCTTCCGCTGTTCAGAGGAAGAAGGGCGGCGCCGCAACAGGGGCGACTGCCGAGGCAAGAAACCCCGTCAGTCTGGTAGAAGCGGTGGCGAAGGCGCGGACAGAGGCATGTCGGTTCAAGTATCTCACCGCCGCGGCGGTATGCGTATATGGCATTCCTGTTTACATCAGCAAATGAAGGGGGTATTCGACCTCCCTGAGGCGAGAAATGGTGGTTGCGGTAATTTCATCACGCGGAGTGTTTTTGCATTGCGAAGGAGTTCTGCTGCATCTTTCCCCCCTCTCTAGACTAAGGGAGGGATATTAACATTTACGAGGGAAATAGGGCGAAAGGCGCGGAAAGAAGGGGATTCGGGGAATCCAGGTTGTACGAGAGTACCTGTTTTTAGTATATATACCTCTTTGTTTGAAAAACTGCTAGGTTTAATATTGCTCTTCTTCATATTCTTCTTGTTCTTCTGCGAGAGCGGAGTGGAGTATCATGTTCTATTGAATACAGATCGATAGAAGATGCTGAAACTTGGACGTATGTGCAGAGAATATCACATGCGTTGCGTAGCGTGCTTTTCTCTCAGATAAGTATGTGCGTGAGTCTTCTGGTTCGACGTGGTGACATGTTACACACAGGTCGTGTTATGGTTCTGTTCTTTTCGTAGTGAGAGTGTTTTGGGAGACTCTAAGCCTTGCTATTGGTTTTGCCATGCCCATTCGAATCTACCTTCCTTGATTTCTTCCCTAAGTATCTATTGGCCACGGGATCTTGAGTTGGATTCTACGTAGACTGGGTGAGTAAAGAGTTTACTCCTTGTCTTCTCTCCTTTTCTTCTAGGCCAGGTCTCGTTATCGAGGAGTCCATGGAAATGGAAAGGGAGGGCGGCGCAACAGGTTTTACTCAGTGCCGTATACAGAAAGCTACAACATAGCGAAATGACTAGATAGCAAAACCGGCACGAACGTCGTGTGACTCAAGTGACGCTTAATAAAGTGTACATACAACATGTTCATCGTGTCCCAAAAGAGAAATTTCCCGCAAACTTCCATCTCAAACTGTAGCTCGCACTCCCAGCGTAATTATCAAGCTGCTTTAAAGGGAGACATGTTTGTGTCGAGCTTGTGCGAGATAGATAAGTTAAGATCGAGGCGGCGGTGTGTATTGATGAACCAGTAAACGAGTCCCGTTAGCCACTCCCGCGAGAGGAGACATTGAAAGCAATTATCACGTGTAAAAATTAGGGCCGAAGACGGATGTCTCACCCTAGACATTGTCAATTAGGCATCATAAGTCCATTTGGAGGTCTTAAGATCTGGCCTCTCGCAGGTTGAAGGTTTAAAACACTGGTATCACGGATATTGAACATAGATCTACTCAAAGCATTTCATTAGTCGTTAAAGAGAACGGTAGTACTGACAGAAACTCACTAGCCGCACTTATATCAAAACCGCTGCGTACCGTGAGAGCACCTAGGTTAGTATTATTACCGAGGGAACACTTACAATTGAATATTATCGCATTGGGTACAACTGATGGTGGTTAGAAGTCCTCTATCTGGGCAATCCCGCTCTCCCGCAACGTATGATCTTTTATTCTAAGTTACCTTATTCCTTCCAATAGATAGATACCATACACAACATTTTAATCATCAAGTAGGTATCGTATATTATTCGAGGGAGCTGCAACAAGGCATACGCCTTGTTCACCAACCACACGGCTCTCGGGTTCGTCTGGACGAAATAACACGAAAAGTTGTTTTCGCATGACTTATAAGCCACTGATTGCATGTAATCCGCAATTCGCCAGGGGAGCGTCTCTGGGTTTTCCAGCGGCCCTCTATTGCGTGAAAAACAAACGGGAAAGGCGGCAAAATACACTCACACATTAAACGGAAGAGCTCACTCCCCCAAGCCGTTTCGGGAATTTCTTAAGCCAACTTTAATGAACCGAGTTCGATGTAGAATAATGTCTGCTCCGATGCTGCTATGGTATCCAATCGCTGTCGTCGGCCGCATGTCTTGGCTGCCCGTAGGAAAGGTTATATAGTGAAACTAGTAGTAATACCACGCTGCAAAACATCTCTCGCCTCCAGGAGGACACAGCAATTATTTCCCATAATCATTTTTTTTTAAATAGGCCCATGGCACCGCTGATGGCGGAAAGTGCGGTATCGACGGATGTCTTTCAGCGCACCAAACAACTTGGACCAATTTGCGTAATGCGTGGTGTGTTTTCTCCCAGTTGAAAAAAAAGAAAGAAAAGAAAAAAACCTTCACGCAGTAAAAGCACAACCATATAAGGCAGGTTTATGAGGCCTCGCTGGGTTTTGAGTTACACCGTAGTCCTTACATAGTATGGCGTTCCAACGGTGCCTGAGTCAAGGACGTATTTAGTTGTAAAGTGTAGAACACAGGGTCGTATTGAAATCATCATGCCATGGCACGAGCCCCCAACTAGGATGTTCTGGGTGCAGTCATCAGCCTGTCGCTGACTACTCGATGGAGCTATCATGTCAAGCTGGGTGCGGCGACCATCCGCACTCCTCGTACCTGATTGTGGGGCGGGCACACGTCGGGGTTTAGGACAGTCCAAGCGACGCAAGCCGTGAGGCCGTGATACTTCCTGCATCAACAGGCGCCCGGAGGATCAGAGGCCATGGCCAAACAGGATGAAGTGATCGCCAATAAATGTCATGTTAGCCAAGCCACTAAGCCACATAGTAGGCCTCCTCGAGAGGCGTGAATGAGGGCCTGAATTGTTGGTTACATCTTCCCCTCCCAACCCCCAGCTCACGTTCCCGGCTCGCTCTGGCGGATGTAACAGAACGAGGTTTTTGGCGTCTGACTCTAGTCCATATTGATGCGGTAGGGCACGCTGCTTGGAAGATGACGGCAGCTCGCCCCTACCCCAGATTTCCGCTTATGATCTACCCCAGGGGGAATTAGCCCGGATATTGTTCTAGATGAACGAAAGAATCACGTTCTCGGAATAAGCCGTGCCTGAGGGGTAAAGATTGTCCGTCGGCCGCTGCCACAGCACTTCCTGATCGCTTGATCACTGGGCTAGTAGTATCGTGAGTATCTTTGCTATGCGGTAAACTGGGGATCCGTATATTTGGTATGCCTTGGCGTGGTTGAGGTCAAGACGAGGTCGAGGTTGAGTATAGCCCTGACTGTCTGTCTATCTGTCTGTTTGTCTGTCTGTCTGCCTGTACAGCGCATCACGTCACGTCATCAGTATGCATGAGACATAATGGCGATGATAGCGAGCCAGGAGAGGGATCCAACGATGATACCGTTTATGCACTCGTGTTTGCAGAGCAGGTCGTCCAATAGGATTATTTTCTGTGGAAGTAGGGCCGGGCGAGAAGCGGACCAGGCGATTAGAGGTGAATTAATCAGACAATCGCTGAGTGCTGGAAAGGGGCAAGTGCCAAGCAGCATACATCATCGTGATGATGACATAAACTGAACAAGTATCTGCATCTGGGATGATGCCCTCCACAGCTACCTAAGTATGTAGGTAGAAAGCACGGCTGTGGGTTTTGATGGGTTGGTTGTAAGTGCTTCGCTCCCGCAGCTCCCACAGCTCCCACAGCGATGCCTACCCTCCCTACATTGTGCAGGTGCTTACTGAGTAGGTAGGTACGGGTCCTGGCTGCAAACGTCAAGGCACGGCTTCTTTAAAAGGACCGGGCAAATGAGGTGTCTGTATTTAATCTTGACATGTACGTATCTGTACATAGGTACCTACTGCTGCATACGCTATGTACCTACCTAGTAGCATACCCCAAATTCAATCAGACTCAACAATCCAGATGTCTGCAGTGCTCTAGTGTACCTAGGTAAAATTCACTGCGTGAGACATGTATGCGTAGGTAAGTATGTATATGTAAGTATGCAGGCAGTCCCTGTCGAGAGGACCAGAGAAAGGGTATGCTATGTACCATAACTCTACTTTGCTAGGAAGCAGGATCAGCCAGTGTGGATGTGGGCTGAACAGAGGAATATCGTACTCCACCTAAGAACCGAAGTCTCTACTGCGTAGGAGGAATAACATACTTAACGATGCTACTATGTCGTATACATACAATGTATAATGCACAGACCTGACAATAGCGCTCATGGCTATAGTGTAGAGAGTAGCGCAAGGATTTGATGGTTACGAGCAGCAGGTTACATACTGTACTGCGTAGGTGTCTAGGATGCTCACATACCTGATTTGATACCTTCTTACACCTTTGCCTAGCATGAAGTTGGCATATTTCTTATATGTTACACCACTACTTAAACCACCACTAAACCTAGTGATATAATAGATGTCTTCGTCAATAGGCAGGTCCTTTATCTACCAATAACACAGAGGAGGCTAGCTGGGGGGCGACGAAATAAAGTTAGAGGGCAGCCAACTAACAGGCCTACCTTACCTACACTATGCAGTACTTAAGTATATACATACGCATATGTATATGCTCTTGTCGATTGCGTACTACCTCTCATATGTAGGTCTTTAGACTACTGTTAGTAAGTAGTTTGGTTCGCGATCCATTAATGACACCGCATACCGCTGTACTACACTGCAGGCCATTCCCTGTGAGACAGGGATGGAGTTTCGTAGCTAACAAGCTTTTGAGATATATGCTGTACGCAGAGTGAGCTCTGCCACAGCATTGCGCATGAAGGGAACAGTCTCGCCCTTTAGTAGGTACCTACTAGCTAGCCTACTCTCTATGTTTTCTGTTAGTAGGTGCTTTTCATAGTACCTGAGTATTGTTATTAAGGAGAAAGCTGATTATAAGTAAGTAATAAGTAGGTAGATACCCAGTACAGTAACTTCTTTACCTACCTACCTACCTACCTACCTACCTGTATAATTAATTGCCTGATAAGAGTGAACGGAGCACAGCTACTGTAGTGTAGGTACTTTATACATACATGGATGGTAGGTAGTCGAAATCGGCTCGGGATTCATACCGCCCCCCACCCCCACCCCCGGTTTCTAGCCCAGTTCAACCGGGAGATACCCAGACACAGTACCAGCACTGTACAAAAATTCCTTCAAATCTCGCCAATATGACTGGTCTTGAGGCAATTCAATTGGAAATTGAAGGGAGAATTCTCGGAGATACCTCTCTTCTCCACTGCACTACAGCAATACTGGTACGCTACTGCAGTCTAAATAAAGTGGGACGCAAAAAAATGTCAAAGTTGAATTTCACTCATAAGCATTATCCGTTGGATCCATGAATTAATTAAGTACTAGTTAGTCATCAACAAACCTACCCACATATACTACATATATTATCGAGAGACCTATGGCATGTATGCATATAGGTCTGTCTCCTTAATTTCGAGGTGATCGAAACACTGCACTTATACAGAGATGTAGGCGGACGCACTACAATAGTAGGTAAGGTAGTGTGCATACATATACTTAAGTAGGTAGTGTAGATATGTTCTTACGCATAGGTATATACTATGTAGGTTTATGGGTACCAGGAAAGATTGGAGCAAAGGCAAGGCATGTCCGCTCCCTTGCCGCCATGCTAACCAATTCTAGATATTCTGCTCCTGTTCACCAGCGCACACGCACCTACGCATACACATACACATAAGTACAGCACGTAGTCACGCGTTTCCTCGTTGGTGGGTGAGATGTGCGGCCCCATCTTTTCTCCAACTTACCCGTATTGTACATGCTAATCTGCATAGAAGATTACCCACACCCGTCCACTCTCGTCTTGTCCCAAACCGTCTACCTATATCCCACTACTACCTTAGTAGTATATGTACCTCTCTACGCAGTAGACTACCGTTTCACTCTCTGTTTTCCACGTTAATCCCCCATTGCGCGTGGCTTGCTTAGTGTACCGGCACTGCAATACATCTTCTGCGTGCTACCATATCCTGCAGTTAGAAAGAAAAAAAGAGAGAGTGAGGGAGAGAGAGAAAAAGGAAAAAAAGAAGCCAATTAGTTGCTCCGCTCAGCCGGAAACGCCAGCAACCGACCGGCGGAGAGACTGACACATACTTATGAGTAGTATGTACATATACGCAGTAGACCCAGCAATACTTTGCCTATTACACCCCATCCAGCCAGTATAGGATAGACGGGCGTACCGAGGTTAGGGTGGCGACAGCGCAGGCCTTCCAGGGTAGGTAGTTGTTTTTGTTCTTAGCTTTCCAATCATGCGGCGTCTAATCGTCGGGGTGTTTCATTAGTCTACGCTTACTTACACGACCTTCACCAACCTGCCATCCTGCCAGCCTACCAGCCTACCAGCCTACCAGCACACTAGACTTCTGCCCTGTCGACCTCCATCCTGCCTAAGCCTCTCTCTCTCTACCCCACAGGATTTCCCCCGACCACGCAATCCACACAATCCTCACAATCCACAGGAACCAGCATCCTTGCTTACATCGGTTTTTCTCTTAAAGAAACGCCCGTTGTTGCCGGCCACTCACTGCACCTCTGCGTCGGTCACATTACCACATTCACACTCTTATCTTCCTTGTCGAATCTGCGACACCCTGCTTTGCTCTGCTCATCCTCTTATTCGCCTCGCCCGCGCCCCGTGAGCGAGCATGCTGTCTCGACCGTAAATCTCGTCGACTGTCATGACACGCTTGCCCACCAGCCTACGGCCCCTGGTTTCTTACGCCTGGATGACCGAGAGTGTGACGGCTGAATATCTAGTCACGCCGGGCCCGTTCAAGAGTTGTCGGCCTCTTCCCGCAGAGCGACGTCTAGAAACCAAAGCTCAAGGAGGCGGCGCATGGTCGCCCGCTGTAGAGTAGGAACGCGCTCGCATTGTTAATCTTAATCCTCCATCCCGATGACTGAAGAGGGTGGAACTATCTATGTAGCGATGTCATCGGACCAGTCATGCCGCAAGAGCTCGTCGTTCCCTGCTGGTGTAGATGGTGTGCAGACTGCCCATGAACCCTCGCCTCAATCAAATCGGATCGATTCCACCGACTTGAACGGTTTCTCGCTACATAGTGACCACGGTGATCTCAATGGTGACGTTGCTACCCATGGGTTACTTGAGACTTCGCAATTCCCTGACTTCACGTTCCCCTTTCAAGAACTCAACGAGGAAGGTCACATGTTATCTCTTGATGGCCATGCGACGGATCTGTTTGCTAGCCCCGATCCCGGCTCAAACCCGTCAGTTGGGGAGAGGAAGGGTTCGACGACGGCGGGCCGCCAGGACGGTCCAAATTCCGTGGCTCAAGCCTCGCTGAAGAGGCCTCATAGTATCGACGAGTCGGAAGATGGTAGCCAGGAAAGCCCCCATGATGGCCATAATTCGCTAGAGGATAACATGTCGGATGATTTTGGTCTTTCTGCTGCTGCGCCCGGCGACGGTACCGAGTTAGGAGGCAAGTTAAAGGAGAATAAGACGGACCCTACGCCAGCTTGGAGTGAATTGAAGACCAAGGCAGGCAAGGAGAGAAAGCGGCTACCGCTGGCGTGTATTGCTTGTCGGAGGAAGAAGATTCGTTGTTCTGGAGAGAAGCCAGCATGCAAGCATTGCCTTCGCTCACGAATTCCTTGTGTATACAAAGTTACCACTCGGAAGGCCGCCCCGAGGACCGATTATATGGCCATGTTAGACAAACGACTCAAGAGGATGGAAGATCGAATCATCAAAATCGTGCCAAAGAGTGAGCAAGATACATCGGTTAGCAATGTAGTCCGCGGTGTGGTCAAACCTGTGCTGCCGGGGACCCTCTCCCAAAACAAGCAGCAATCGGGCAAGAAACGTGTGGCAGATGAGGCGTTTGGGGCCGAGCTAGAGCACTGGGCTCGTGGTTCAACGAGACCAAGGTTGGATAGTTCAGGTAAGCCTACGTCGTTGCAGGTACAGGAGGCGGAGGAAAGCAAGCTACTATTTGAAGGTGCAGAGTCACTTCCTCCTAAAGATATTCAGGAACACCTAGCCGAGGTCTTCTTCGACAATATCTATGGACAGGCTTATCATTTACTCCATAAGCCAAGCTATATCAGAAAACTAAAGTATGTATAACATTTTGCACTTCTAGTAGTCGGTTTACTAACAATCTTGATAGGGCGGGAACCTTGCCGCCAGTCCTGGTACTTTCTGTGTGCGCCGTCTCCGCGAGGTTCTCTACTCACCCAAGATTTGGCATGAACAATAACTTCCTACGTGGAGAGGAATGGGCTGCGCCAGCCCGGGACATCGTGATTCGAAGGTACGAATGGCCAAATATAACCATCTTAACGTGCCTGCTTCTCCTCGGCTTGCACGAATTTGGGACATGCCATGGTGGCAGAAGCTGGTCTCTAGGTGGACAGGCTACCCGAATGGCCTTTGCACTACAGTTACACAAGGACCTGGAGTATGACCCCATGCGACAGAACCCGTCTACCCAGCTCAGTTTCATAGACAGAGAGATTAGGAGGCGGACGATGTGGGCTTGTTTTTTGATGGACCGGTTCAATTCCTCTGGCACGGATCGGCCAATGTTTGTCAAAGAGGAAACCATCAGAATACAGTTGCCTATCAAAGAAAAACTATTTCAGCTCGATATGCCCGGGCCAACAGAAGACCTACAAAGTCGAGTTCCCCATCCAGTACCCACGGATGAGGGCCAACTTTCTGACGCCAAGGACAATATGGGCGTAGCAGCTTACATGATACGCGCTATTGCGCTGTGGGGGAGAATTATCAGTTTCTTGAATCAAGGCGGGAAAGAGATCGACGAATTTTCTATGTGGGATACTGACTCTGGGTATGCTAGTCTTCTCAAACAGGCCGAAGAGTTTCCGGACAACCTCCCAGACGGACTTAAGTACAGTGCCGAAAATCTTCACTTACACAAAACGGAGGGAATGGCGAACCAGTTCCTCTTTTTACACATATCAGTCCAGCAAAATATATTGTTTATGAATCGCTTCGCGGTGTCCTCTCCGAGCGGCGGTTCCCAGGCCGATGTCCCGCAAACATTTGTAACACAAGCTGGTTCGAGAGCTTTCGCTGCAGCAAATAAGATATCCGAACTACTCAATGACGCAGAACTATACATGATAGCAGCCCCTTTCGTCGGTTACTGCGCATTTTTGTCAAGCACTGTGCATATCTTTGGGATTTTTTCAGGGAACGCCGCCGTGGAAACAGCAGCTAAAAGAAATCTTGCAACAAATGTCAAATTTCTCCATAAGATGAAGCGTTATTGGGGAATGTTTCACTTTATGGCGGAGAATCTCCGTGAACAGTACAAGACTTGCGCTGATGCGGCGAGGCAAGGAACACCAGCGAACGAGAACTCTACGTCTTCGCCCATATTCCAGTATGGCGACTGGTTTGACCGATACCCGCACGGTGTGTCGCAGACTGAGTATGTGGAACCCGCTTCGGGTAAGAAAAAGGAGACAGGTGACGACGGTGTTCTGGAGCAAAAGCCTGAGCTGCATACTGTTGAAGAGTTTTTCACACAACTCTCACCACCGCCGAGTACAAATGAGGGACGGGAACCTGCCGGACCTAGCAGACCACCTCTTACGAAACGTAAGTCTTTAGCTAGGAAAGGAAGCAACGCACGAGCCGAACAGCAACAACAACTTGAGCCCCTCCTTACCGACCTGAATAACGCCAGCCTTCCTGAGCAAATCCAGCAACGGATTCAGCAAGCACAACAGCAGCAGGCCCAGCGCAACTTTCGCTTGGGCGCTCAGGCCAATGGTCCAGCCTCTCTTCACCGCCTATCTCATGCGCGGGTACGATCACATTCTGCCGCCGCCGCCAATTATCATGCGATGTCTCCTATCTCCCCTGTCGTCGGCGGGTTTCCACATGGGCTCCATGGCCATGGGCATCATTACCCTGCCGCACTCTATAACCAGGACCTTTTCAGCTTATCACTAGCAAATCAGGCTGGCCTGCTACCGCAACTAGACCGTCAACTTGTATTTAATGCGTATGGCGGACTAGACCCCACTACTATTAGTGGTCCTGAGGCGCTGATGGATTGGGATGCTTTGGCGGGCCACGCTTCTGGTGCGGGTGGGAGTAATAACACGAATGGTGTGAATGGCGTGAATGGCTCCCGAGACGAGCAGGTCTTGCACGATGGTTTACCTGCTAGTTTCGTCCCCGAGCCGAGTTCGGCATGGTTTATGCCGTTTAACATGGAACCACCTGAACTGGGTCAAGATCTAGGAAATGGGATGGCCGATACGTTTGGGATGTTCAGTCCAGGAGGCTCGCTGGGGTTGCGACGTGGTGGCCGTTAATGATTTTGGTCGATACTCTTGAAAACGATTTGGGCGGCTGTAGTCTTCGTTATTCATTCTCATCAACTCGCGGTGTCTCGAGTTGCGCATATTATACCCTTTTCATTATACGCAAAACGTTCAGCTATTTTGTACCATCAGGGTCGTCGCATTTAGACTGGTACTAAGTCATTACATTCAACATTCTGGAGCTTTGGGGTGGAAATCGTGTCTATTGTGAGGTCATCAGCGTGGTCTCGCGTCATCTCCCAACTTACCCGTCTATCCGGTTGTGGAAACGGACAGACGAAATGATGAATCGAAAACTGTTTTGCGAGACGGGTCTATTCTCAGGATACGGTCGGCATCTCAGATGTAAATGGACGCATATATAAGAATAAAAATAAACCAATAGGCCATGGAAATGGATAAGAGGAATCGTAGCGAGGAAACTCCCTTCATGTCATCTTCATAGCATACAGCGAAGACAAAAACGAAGTTGAAAAAAAAAAGGTAAATGAGAAAAAGACAGCGAACACAAAATTCCGGCAGTCGAATGTAAAGTCGCCTGTCAAGAGGCCAATTATTGATCCGAGAGTTCTGTCAAAGACCCGACCGATGTCTTCGCGAGCTGAAAATATCCCGAACCTATAACCTATGCATAGTAGACAGACCCATCAGATGACATATGACAAGAATATCGGTAGCTAGGTAGATTCCGTCCTCCGTAATACAAATGCCTTTTTTTTTATGATTTGCCGTGAATTGTATGTGTTGTACGCTACACTGCGCCGTGTGCCGTGAGTCGAATTGTAGTGGGCCTGACAAATGGTACGATATGAGGCCACGGGGATCCAGCTCCTTCGGCACAGCGCATCGGCTTTTTCGAAATAGTCTTGCTACGGCGGATTCTATATTTCAGCCCCCGAGACTTTCTTCGCTTTCCGCGTCTTGCCGCGTTCGCGGCGGAAGGGATCGGGAAGGCTGTTCTGGCCGTGGCACATCGCATGACGTCGTGACAACTTTCAGGTGAGCTGTAAGTGTAGATATGAATTTTGATGCTTGGATTCTCGCCTTCTCGTCCTTTCATTGGGTATCTACATCTCATACCGATACATCTGGTTGGCTATTCTAGGGAGTTGTTGTACAAAGTCGTCCATGAATCTACTCTGCGGCGGCGGTCTCCTTCCCCTTGCCTTGCTTCTTCGGCCGTGACCGCTTGCGCTTCTTCTTCGAGCCCTCAATAATATTACCATCATCCTCGTCATCAACAGCAAATGGCTTTTCCTTCTCAAGCTTGCCAAAATTCAGTGCCGGCGGTTCCCGCTCGAATTCAGGACCGAAAGTATCCTTACGCCACTGCCGTAGCCGGGCCTTCTTACCAAGCCTCTTGCGATCTTTCGACTGCTTTTCCGGATCTCGCCAGTGTGCGAGCTTCTTTAGGCCCGCGAAGCTGTTCAGGTCCGCATCTGATGCCATGAGGATGTCGCGCGTTGTGAGACCGAATGTTTCGGGTTTCGTTTCCATATATCCGAAGCTAGGTAGACCTGTATTCTTCGAGGATGTAGCACGATTCAGTATCTCCGGATCTTCTAGACTCATGTGTGCATCGACAAGGGCTTCTAGCTTTGCGCGCTCCTTGCGAGCTTCATTTTGACTCGCCAGTCGCTCCTTCTTCCGCTCCTTCGTAGTCTTCTGTCGCTTAGCCGCTGGAGCAACTTCATCCTCTTCTGACTCCCCAGCTGCCTCATCATCTGTGAGCGTGAACTTGGGGTGATCCTCGTCGTCAAAGTCGGGAATAAGGTGTTTGATGTCGATGTCGTCGTCCCATTTCGGTTTCTTGACCTTCTTCTTTTTCGATCCTTCAATGCCGTCCTCATCATCAAAGTTTTCGTCCACTTCAGCGTAGTATTCGTCGTTGAAAAACTTATTCATTTCTTCCTCCCATTTGTCGTTTTCCCAAGCGGCCTCGAGTAATTTCTGCCATTCTTCATCCTTCAGCACTTTGCCCCTGAGACCTGCAGCCTTTTTGACCTTTTCTAGTTTGTCCTCGGCTTCTTCTATTTTCAATCTTCGCAAGCGAGCACGCTCCTCTTTTCTTTGCTTCTTCTCTGCGTCTTTCTTCTCCTTCTCGAGCTCTCGTTGGCGTTTTCGTCCAGTTTTCTCTTCTCTCCTAACGGAAATAGAAGTAGTAACGTCACGAGCATATGACCTTAGGACCTCATTGCTCTTGTTAGGATCTTCGAAGCGCATGTTGTATGCTACTTCCCATTCATCTGCCTTTTCATCTTCGTCTTCGTCAGATTCGAAGGGTTGCCATCCACTGCCTTCCCCTTGAGCCCAAGCACGGGAAGCCAGGAAATTGGAGAGGAAAAGCTCGGGGTCTTTATCAGCTTCCTTGATATCGGGTATCGAAACTTTGACCTTCGCTGCTCGTGACGGGTGAACACCGTCCGCCGAGGCCGTTTTAGTTCCCTCTTTGGCCTTCATGAAACCTTCATCTCCGTCGCTTTCTTCCTCGTCACCAGCGGCTCTTAGCTGTGCTTGAATTTCATTTTGAAGAGACTTTTTTAGATCATCTTGCTCTTCTGTGTATGTCTGCGGTTGCGCGTCTTGGTCCTGATCGTCGGCGCCCGTATCACCACGCATAAACTTTTCTCGATGGTAGTCTTGAAGGAAAACGGGCTTTTCTTTCTTTGTTTTCGAGGCAGCAGACTCGGCGGGCGGATCTTCGTCTATGGGTGTGTAGAAGGTCGACTTCCCGTCATATACCCGGGGATCTTTGTTTTTGATAGCTTGCAGAGTAGCGGATATTTGGGCGTCGAGCTCTTCGGTCGCTAGAAAGCCGTCATCATCCTCTGTCTCATCCGAAGAAGACCCGTCTTCATCTTCGTCATCGTCTCTGCCTTTCGAGTTGCCGCTACTGGGTTGGTTTGCTTTGTACTTTTCCTCCACTAGAACAAATTAGCTTTCAAGACAGGAGCAGGCTGGTATAGATTGAACCTACATCTGTGAAGTTCTTCGCGCTTCTTGTTATGTTCGAAACGTTTTGCGTATTCATCGTTGATCTTGAGGTCTGCGCCACCGTCCGAGTCATCGTCACTGTCATCGAACAAGACCCTGCTGCGGGCCTTTGCAGACGCCATACTAGAGGTAGGGTGCTAGACGTAGAGACGTAGACGTAGTAAGCCTTGTTTCTCTGCGTAGGTCGTGGTAGTTTCAGGTGGCTTTTTTGAAAATAGGACGAGGAATGCGAGGGATACAAGGGAGTTGTACGTGTCCAATTCCCTTCAGCTACCAAAAAAAGGATGCACTGCGGAATTGGGAAGCTCTCTCTTCAACTTTTTTTTTCTGCCGCTGTTTCGCTGGCGGGGCGGTTCGACTTTGGCAGCCGCTAGTTTGTGCTAATGCACGCTTGTGTAGGCGGTGTCGGTCCGCTGATGTTCCGATGCTGCCTGCACTAGCCCATCTGCGATCTAGCGTTCCAGCATTACCTACCTCTTGCAACTGTCGGCCCCTGCCCGTCACTACCTCACTACCTGCCTACCTCCTCCAGCTCCCGTCCTAAGCGTCGTCATTCGACCATTCGACATCCATCAAGACCTCAGGTCTCCAGCATTTCCTGTGGGCTCTTACCGAAACAGCCACACCTATTCCGTCCCAGTCTGTTGCCTGGCATCCTACACCGTGGCCACATCGTTCTATTTGAAGCTTTCCGTTTCCACTTAATCTTCTACTCGCTGGCGACCCTCCTACAGTTCCGTTGACGATATGGCCGACTCGAATGCCCCCAAACCAAGCAGCAGCGTGAAGCTGGTGCTGCTTGGTGAAGCAGCTGTCGGAAAGGTACAACAGTTCCAACTACAGCTCAGCTTGATGCATGGATACTGATATAGCACTTTTACGCTAGTCTTCGTTGGTCCTGCGATTCGTCAACAATGATTTCCAGGAGAACAAGGAACCCACAATTGGCGGTATGTCGCAAATCTCGCCGTCGAACATTTGCATCCACTCGGTTGCGCTAACATGAGAATCCCTTTCAGCCGCCTTTCTGACCCAGAAGTGCAACCTTCCCTCACGGACGATCAAGTTTGAGATCTGGGATACCGCTGGACAAGAACGATTTGCCTCGCTCGCGCCCATGTACTATAGGAATGCCCAAGCTGCCCTCGTCGTCTACGATCTCACCAAACCTACATCCCTGGTCAAGGCTAGGCACTGGGTAGCCGAGCTCCAGAGACAAGCATCACCTGGCATTGTCATCGCTTTAGTTGGTAACAAACTCGATCTTACAAACGACGGCGAATCAGGGCGGGGCGATCGTGATAATGAAGGTGTTGAAGGCGAGGACTCTGGAGATGCTCGAAAAGTGTCAACCGAGGAGGCTAAGTCGTACGCTGAGGAGGAAAGTCTTCTCTTCTTCGAAACCAGCGCCAAGACTGGTTACAACGTCACAGAAGTGTTCACGGCCATCGCAAACGCTATCCCAGAAACATCGTTAAAAAGCACGAGAGGTCCCGGGGCATCGAATGCCGTCAGTCGAGGTGGAGAGGAGCAGAGGGTAAACCTTAACGGCCCCAGAGAGGCGGCCAAGGACGGTTGTGCTTGCTAGAGAAGAGTGGGTGGATGAGTCGCTTCGGAAATAGAGGAGAACACTGTCCGTAGGCCAGGACTGTTTATTATTTTTGACATGTAATATTGGAGCGACGGTTGCTTTTTGAGGACCTGGTATCTGGGGTGTCTGTCACACATGGATGTCCTCTCTTGATGTATTAACAGCACGTAAGCAGGGAGTGAACCTACAGCAGTATAAGACCGCGCATTTTCATTACTCAATACCCACTATCCTCTACGTACATGCTTTGTTCGGCAATGTGATGCCTAGATTTTTGTAAGCCTGGAAAATAGCTAAGCTCCATAGCTAATTTCCCATTATGAGCGTTACCCATACTTTTGTATGAGAGATGAGGCGACCTGCATGACAACTCCTTAGAAACTAGAAAGTCTGTAATATAGTAATAGAGTAATAGAGTAGAAAACATTCTACCTAAGAGGTAGGTAGGTATGATCTCTATGTTGCTGAGTGTGTAAGGATCTAAGGTAATATCTACATAGGTACTCCCTACCTACTTACCTAATCCAATCACAGCCTAAATTATGCAAATAACGGGATTACCCAGTAAGTGCATGCGAGTGGCAATTATCAAACTTTGTTTGATTAATATTTTAGGGTATTTGCAAACACTGTTTAAACGCTTCCTCCCCAAGTGGCACCATCAATAGGCTCCACCTTGCTCTCAAAACTTCTTCAGTAATGCATCACGCATCACGCATCACGCATCACACAGCCGGCACCACATCAGCATCGATCCGCTTGCTCTAGTGCGCGCGTCAGACACACAATGGTGCAGCCTATTCTCTAATCAACCCACCGCAGCACTATTGTGCTTGTTTGAACGGCACTCGGCTTATCACTCGTGATACCGACGCAGGCATCGACGTATAGATCCCGAATGGAAATGACACTTGTCGTATAGAAGCGCCTATTCATAGTACTCCAACATACTACGCATACCTCAGCCAACTTCTTTCTGCCTCCAATAAGCCCAATCTCCTTCCACATGCGTTAGGATATCTGCGACGCCATTCGTTCTCAGTATGGCGACTCTTACTCCCGCCCAGCTCGAGCTGGCAAGGTATGTTATCCCCCGATTCTTAAGCGTTTGGGTGAAAATATATCTTAACCATCTATAGTTCTCTCACTCAGGATGAGCTGCCTACAAAACTGCGATGCGCTATCTGCAGCAAGTTAGCTGTCAACGCCTTTCGGCTACCCTGTTGCGAGACCGCTATTTGTGAAAACTGTAAGCTCGTTCAATTGACGTTGGCATGGGAACATAAGGAATCGAATGCTAAGACCTATTCTAGGCCAGGCTACCTTGCCATCTTCCTGTCCCGTTTGCGAGCATACTCCCGTTTCGGGCGCCGACTGCACTGTCTACAAATCTCTCCGAACCACAATTAGGGTTTTCTTGAAGACGGAGGAGAAGAAGCGCGAGGCTACACGGCCTAAGACCAACGGCTCTACACCCACGACTCCCGTTCAAGTGACACCTACTCCAACACCAATACAAATTCAAGGACTAGCAGATCCTCCTGCTACGGAATCTTCTGCTTTAGAGCCGCCCGACTCAGAACATCCCCTAGACAGTGGAGCCGTACCAATTATCGACTCTTCGGTTGAGGCTGAGAACAAGATAACTACCGATGAAACCATCAAGGCCCAGCCAGATGCGGTAAGTAGCTCTTCTTAGTGCCTATAATTATATACGATACTAACGACTTGATAGGCAGAGAGTAACGGTAATCCACCTGAGGAACCAAATGCTGAGGTGGAGGAAGCAGAGGAATCTGGTCGGCCAGGCCATGCGACCGAGGAAAGCACGGGCGAAGATGGAGACAAGGGTGATGCTGTGGCTGAAGTTGGCGCAGATCAATCGGAACAGTCTGGCATGAATTTTGGTTTCGACCCAATGAATAATAATTTCAATATGAATTTCGGCAATGGAGACATGACCCAAATGCAGATGATGATGGCAATGCAAAATGGCATGAATCCCGCCGCATTCGGTTCATTCCCTATGATGGGTTCGTCTTTTCTAGCTGTGTGAGCAAGGAACAGTTGCTAATTTCTAACGTCCAGGGATGATGGATCCGATGATGATGCAAAACATGTTAATGAATGGTGGCTTCGGTGCACAAGGCATGGGCATGAACGGCATGAACATGAACATGGGCATGAATGGATTCAATGGTGGCGGCGATGACTGGAATGGACAACAATCATGGAACATCGGCCAAGATAATTTCAATCCAAATGCTCCTGGCATGGGTAATGGTGATTTTGGCAACTTTAACACGAATTTTCGTACAGGTAATTACGGCCATCACAATCAGTTCAATGACCATCGTCGAGGCAATTATGGTTTCCGAGGGAGAGGCCGCGGTCGTGGGTATTACGGTGGCTATGGTCGTGGATATCACCATAATTATAACCACCAAGGCAATGCTTGGGTTGGCGGCCAATACAATAGCACGTCACAGGCGGTCGACACCACATCAGGCAATGTTGATGAATTTGGAAGGACGATACGGGCAGACCAATCCCAAGAGGGACAGCCAGTAGGTCAGGATGGACAAAATGCTGTGACTGCACAGGGAGGCGACGGCGGGGCATCAGAGACCCAAAATCAAGTAGTCAAGGAGCGTGTACCTGGATCCGAAGAGACTCAAGGTGACAACACGAATCCCGATGGTGATGTCTCTGCTATGCCTCAGCGGGCAAATGGCGCTGGGTCGTTGGATTCGGTGCCGCCGCCACAGCGGGTTGTTCCTGATGTCCCTTTAAATGCACCTACTGGTCCCAAGGCTATGCGCCAGGGTCTTCCTAACACTAGCCTTTATCATTTAAAAGCACGTGGTTATATTATGGATGAGAAAATTCCCAGTATAGGCACTAATGGTCCAACTGTGGCCAGTCCCGTCGAGGAACGGCCAAAATCGCGGAGTAGTTCTCCGCAGGACAAGGACCGCCCTCACCCTGACAGTCAACAAGAGCGTGGCGTAGATGAAAAGGACAAAGAAAAAGATCTGGATAGAGGTCGTGGACGTTCCCGGACCCATAGCATATCAAGAAGTCAAAGTCCGAACCACAGTCGCAGTCGCAGTCGCGATCGTAAAGAGTCCCAGAGGCACAGACGACACCGTTCTCCATCTGTCTCGGACATGAGTCGCGATGGTGATCATCGCCGTAGAAAGCATAGAAGCAAGCGGCGCTCTACAAGAGACGATGATGAGTACAAAGGTCGGTCAAGAGCTGATAAGTACGAGGAGCGATCTCGGTCTGCATCTCCCGCAGAACGCGACCATAGGCGTCCAGCTCATCGCAGTCATCGAGAACGTGACCGTGATCGTGATCGTGATCGTGACCGTGACCGAGATAGGGATCGTGACCGGGAAAGGGAACGGGAACGGGACCGGGACCGCGATCGGGACCGCGATGAAAAACGGCGCGAGCGCGAGAAGGATAGAGGTAGGGAGAGCGATCACGATCGCCCTCGGAAACCTAGTCACCGTTCGTCTCATCGTGATAGGGACGATGATCGAGAACGGGACAGGGAACGGGAGAAAGACCGCGATCGCGTACGAGACAAGGAACGCTCTCGTGAGCTCGATAAAGAACATAGAAACCATGACAGCAAAGGATCCAGGGTCGAACCTCCCACTCCAGTAGAACTACCAGAGAAAAGCTTCAATCCCCCGACTGGTCCCAGAGGCAGCTTTTCAATTAAAGGTGCCGGCAGTAAGCCCGGTCTTGAGATTAGAGGTGCGAGTGGCCGTTCATCTGACATTCAAAGACGCGAGAGCGAGGCGCCGCGCCGCGCCTCACAGTCGTCCGCCACTAGTGGTCAAAAGTCAGCTCCCAGTGCGCCAGCAAAAGATCCACATACACTTGAGCGTGAAGCTCGCGACAGAGAGCGTCTTCTAAAGGAGGCCCAGCGTATTGCCGGCATGGCCGGCTTTGGTGGTCGAAGTAGCGGGAAGCGCGGCCGTGACGCAGCCGATGACCGGGGTGGCCGCAGAAAGAGCCGCCGGAGCGAGCTCAGTGTCGGCGATGAAGAGCGCATGAGGCGGGTAGAAGCAGAGCGAGAGGGTCGCCGCTGGGATTAGGATCTAGAGGATTTAGCGACTTTGCATAGAAGAAAAGAGCTCTCGCCTAGTCGAGACGAAGAGGAACCGTCTTCACTTTGTCCATGGCAACTAGCAGAGGGGCTATATGAGATGCCAACGAGCATGATCCCAACTCGACCAATTTTTGCTCGGCGCCTCTTAACAGTACTTCTATCTAGTTGTTGGTCTCACGGAGCAGATTGTTGTAACATGTCCTTGTGCTATTTGCAGTATGTTGCGTTAGCCATTGTCCCTACTCCCTAAAGGCAGGTGGCTATGCTACGGCTAGATTTATGCTTCACTACGGACGAAATGGCGGCATGCTTCAAGAGAAGCAGATCAACATTGGCATAAAGTAGGTAGAGATCAATTACTCTCCTGTGTGCCAACCTCAGTATAATAGAGTAATTGACAGCGAGTTATTTTTATGGATTACTTCCCTCCTTCATGATGATATGTTCTTAAGCTGGCTATCATACCTATGAGTATGAAGTGAAACTATAGTGAGGTTATACGTTGAAGTCTGAGAAGTCTGGCTGCTCTCTCTCGTGGAATCCGCCCTAGGCGGAGGCAGCAAAAATGTTGCGTAAGGTCTCAATCCTGCGGCACAGATTTTTAAACCTACGTCTTGTGTCGTGCCTAAAATATAGTTACTTAAAGATAGACAGGCATTCAACAATCCTGCCTCCTCTCCAATTTGCCGAAACCAGGTTTCTCCGACTGCCTCCATTTCCCTGATCTCTTATTCACGTGGTGAAACGCCTACCTGGAAAATGCCTGTTACAGAACTAGCTTTTGTCCCCTCCGCAACCCCGGGTTCCATCCCGCCAGCGCTCGTCAAGGCGACCTGGGAAGGCATCCACGGTCAAGGTGACGTAGGTTCCCAAGATATCTTGATATGATCTACGACGGCCAACTTGTTCCGCACACTCATCCCCCCCCCCCTTCACCTTCTCATTCACTGTTGATTGAGCTCACTACGATCATCAGATTGGAGTAAAATTTAAGGAGACAATACTAATCTAGCGACAGTGGATGGCAGCAAACGCGCCGTCAACAATTCCCTCAGGACCTCCGGCCGCCCGCGGCGCCGCCCTATTCCAGCAGCGCGAGGACCGGGGCGTCATGCTCGTGACGGCGCATTGGGAGTCCGCCGCACAGCACGCCGAGTGCATCGCCAGCGAGGAAAACCAGAAGGCCATGAAGGCGATCACAGCTCACGCCATAGGGGCGGATGTCAAGTACTTCCACGTCGACGGGGTGCAGTTGTTCGGCGGGGAAACGCTCGATGCGCGGCTGCTGAGCATGCTGAGAATTGGCGTTAAGGAGGGGAAGAGGGGGGAGATTGAGGGGATCTGGAATGGTGGTGGTGGTGGTGCGAAGAACCCGTTGTTTGGCAGCGCGGGATTCGAGCATATTGGGGGTTGGAGGGTCGAGAAGGAGCTGGGCAAGGAGGATAGGGATGAGTTTGTTGTTGTTGGGGCGTGGTCGAGTGAAGATGCTCTGAGCCGCTTTGCGGAGGGCAGGGAGTGGGATGAGGTGTGGAAGGGCGCGGTGCTGGAGACGAGTGTTACGACGTATAGTCGCATTTGTTAAATAAGTACCTACCTACTTGCTTGCCTGGTGACCTCGACGATCTTCCTGGAATACTACATGTACAGGTTACATGTACAGGTCATGGTTCAAGATGGTGGTAATAAAGCAACGAGATATGCAACTTGGGTCATATGTGCTGTACCTAGGAGGTAGGCTGTAAGTCGACGTGACCCCATATGACGAATGATTGGTGGTGGGGTTGATCACCAGCGTGAGCTGAAAGCTCCATCTCCACCTACCTACCTACCTAAGGTACGCTACCTAGATAGGTACCTTATACCTATAATACCAAGTATCCATCTATTTGTCTGTACAATATCTATGAAAAACACCAACAACATCTTACGTAGACATCCATGATACCTAATACAACATGCGACACCGAATCACCTTTTTCCATAGGAACGAACATGGCATCGAACCGTCTTCTCTCGATATTCGCGACCGCTCTATATCTGGGCCGGACCTGGTAGCCGTTCGCGAGCACCGCGTCACGCTAGCTCTCGAAGAGCTTCCTGCCGAACTCCAGGAGCTCCTCCACGAGATCCATGAGTTGCACATCCGTTGGAGTGCGCCCCGGGCCCACGAACCCCTTGGACCTTGGAACTCGAGGTTACCGCCCGGGCTGCATGCCTTTTATACTCCCCAGACCGCCAGCGCCGCAGATTCGTAGGCAACAACGTAGATGCCTTCGGAATACACTGTCGCTGACTTGTTGAAGCACCCGACTATGTGCACAGCTTCGCGCTGCATTTGGAGACTTAGACTGCTCGTCGCCAGCTGTACGTAGCTCTGGAGAACTAAAAGAGGAATGAATAATCTATGTACCTCTCTAACATCTTGAAGGAGTCGTTCACCAAGCTTCCCACGGATCGATTCTCACACTCGGCCGCCTTTCAATATTTCCAACCGCTAGAGACCCTTGCCAACTTGTCTACGTATACTGAGCTATACGCATGTGTTCCTGGGGATTCAGATTGCAAAAATTGGGCTCAAGAGGTCGGGAATGCCGTGTCTCTCGACTTATCCTACGACGCCGTTTCACATGCCGTAAAAATCACACCTGTTTGGGCGGAGGACCGCCAAAAGCTATTCGTTGATTCCCATCCAGACCATAGAACCGAGGTCGGCATCTTAACGCCCGATTGGCCTCCACACTTAGAGCCTCATGAGTTGGGTGTCACTGGCCTGCTAACAGTCCTAGGCGAGGACACGAAGCCTTCCCCCGTTTTATTCGCATTCCCTTCGCGGCACAAGGATACTGGCTCGGCTTTTTCCTCCGAATTTATTCATCCACTGGGGTTACATCCAACCTTGCAGCTAAGAATTGACTCCAGCAAACCGCCTTTACAAGATTCGTCTTGTTCTCCGCATGCGTATTTGACGTTACCGCGGACTATATTCGCCGATAAGTATCAACTTGGAGACGAACTTTTCTTATCCTCAAAGAACTTGACGGCACTACGTTATATCAGCCAGCCGGTTGATCTCGAAGCACCTGACTACGCGATGAAACTGTGGGGGTCTAGCATGTTGTTAGAGCTACAGCGTCCTAGTGCGCAGGTAGATGCGCCGTGGACGGCAGAGATTCCGCTTCATCTCCGGTATCTATCACCCGCGGAGGGTGGATATAGCTCTGTCAATGTTCCTTCGCCAGCCGTTTTCTGGGCTTGTAATACCGACGAGGGAACTAAATTTCCAAACAGCCCGTTTGATCGAGCCAACCTGGGTTACGATGGCTTATTTGGGCCACGCACACTGTTTTGGCATCTCACCCCGGAATCAAAGGGGAACAGCGGTCTTTATCACCAAGTCCGGGTCCCGGTTCTTGATTTGAACAAAATCACATGGGTTAGTACGGGGACAACTGCTGTGGTGCTGATGGGATTTGCATACATCGTATTCAAGTTGGCGTCGGTGTACTGGAGGAGAGGATACAGTAGTCACAAGCCAGCGACGGAGAGCGACAAGAAGAAACAGTGAACCGGCTATTGATGCTAGCACCAAACAGAATGAAGAAATATCATTACAATTAAAGAAAACGGTGAGATTGAACATGAGCGTTCCGTCTGTATATTATATCAAGATAATATCCAACTCCAGACATCAACTCTAGACAAGCATACCTATCCTATGTACTTAAGTAATAGGGAGGAGTAGTATTGAATGCACGGTATTCCGATGAAGCCGCTTGATTGGCTGCAATCTCCTAGTCCCGCCAGCCCCGCCAATCGTAACCACGGGACCGCGTGCCATGGCTCCAAAACGGAAGGCTTCACTTGATTGAGCTGCCCCGACTATTCCGGCGCTGTGTTGCGGTACTAGCCGACGCCATGTTCTCCTACGTCGTAGCCGGTCTTGCCATTCTGCTCTTCTTCCATGATCCTCTAACCAAATATCTAACGGCCGATCTGGAGCCCCGCCCGCTCCCTCGCACCCCGCGACCGCGGATTAACGAAGCTCTGTTGGCTATCGACACGGGCAATGAGACGGCGCTTTTGGACTGCGCTCCCGACGCTTATTCGGTGCACATCCTCTCCAAGGCACCACTCGTGGTGTATATTGAGGGTTTCCTCTCACTAGACGAGCGGAGCCATCTCCTTGAGATCAGGTGACTTTCTAACCTTACCCCTTTCTTTCTCCTTTTCATTGATGTTAATGCTACTTTGACTTATACCATCAAATAAAAGTATAGATATATCTATATATCAGAAATCACAATTGACGGGGGAAAATATCTGAGCTAACTTCTCTATACGTAGCGAGCCTCTCTTCGAGCCGTCAACCATCACGAATGATGGTGACAAGACGCAGCGCAATGCCCTCGTCCGCGACTCCGAGGTGGCCTTGATTCCGCGCACCGACGTTGTGCGCTGCGTCGAGGCGCGAGCCCGTTCTTTCCAGGGGTGGCGAGACGACCTCTGGATCGAGCGCTTGAGGACCCAGCGATATGGGCCCAACCAACACGTAAGTATAATTAGCTACAGAGCTTCATATACGTTACGTTAAGCTCTTACTAACTACTATCACAGTACACGCATCATTTCGACTGGGGCTCTGGTGCCCGGGGTTGGGGGCGCGTCAGTAGCTTCATGGTCTGGGTAAAGGCGGATGAGATTGAGGGCGGTGGCACGGAATTCCCTCACCTGCAACGAAAGGGACCAGATTACCCATGGTGTCGTTGGGTCGAGTGTCCCGACACCGGTGAGGACAGCACCAAGAGGGAAGAGGGTGAGCCCATCACAGGTGTCACGTTCAAAGCGGTGCCGGGTAATGCCGTCTTCTGGGAAAATTTCCGCCCTGATGGTACAGGTAGAGGATGGCAGGAAACTTGGCACGCAGGGCTGCCTGTCACCAGAGGCAAAAAGGTCGGACTCAATATCTGGAGCTGGGGCCGTCTAAATTGATGCCGTCTCGCCATGCTACAACGCCAAAATATTCATTGCGTGTTAGCTCTATGGAAGCCACTGTTGCAGTCTTTCTACACCACTTGGTTCAATCATCCCACGGGTTGGGTTGTCATATGATGTCTAATTTTTACATGGTCCATACATGGTATCACAGCTTTTTATGCATGTCAGCAATTCAACGCGTCCGGATATCGGCGGCGCTCGGCGGTGCTCGGCGGTACTCGGTTTTGCTAATGTGGAAAATTCTACATGCGGCAAGGTGTGGCTGCAATGATGTCTTCATCAACAGCCAATCAGCCAGCAGTATCTGCTAGCGTTCCACCCTCCCTTACACCGAAGATATAGCTGGGTACCTTAAACTTCACTCTAGCGTCATCACCTTCCTGGCTCATGTGGGAGACTGGAGACGCCGTTCGCTCGTCTTCATCGGAATCCTGAAATGCCTGCCTCTAATCGCATGTGAAGCTCCACCGAACCGTGGGGCCTCTACATTTGGTACCACACTGTTGATGTCAGTGCATTCTGGGAAAAGGTATCCAAGAAACGCCACCGATGGCTAGATGTCAATGGATGCCAACCCTCAACCCATCGAGGTGGTAACAGGGACTCGAAACTGCTCAAAAAAGAAAGAGCAAAAGGTAGAGCAATGATAGAAACAACATGGAGGTACACGCAAGACTCTAATTTCTATTAGTCTTATGTTACGTAGCTTATCCTTCCCTTTTTAACTCTCCCTTCGCTCTGTAAGTGCAAAGTGAGTTAGTGTACATGGTATGTACTTTGTTGCAAACTTCCTACAGAAGTGTATGCATACATACTGCGTACGATGAAAACTCTGCAGTCTCATAGCAGACTCTTACCGTGTGTAAGTCGAAGACCTTCTCAAAAGTCCCGTTAATCAATTGTGCCTTAATTGGTTAAACAGGGAGTCAAGGACCAATAGAAGCTCAACAGACCCCCACATGTGCCACAATATTCCTATGTTAATGAATAACGTGTTCAAGTAGCTCTATGACAACTTCTCGACCAGGTACATAGCAGAGCCCGGGACTCTCCAGCAGCAGAACAAATCGATACATTCGCGTCCCTAGGTCATGCCGCGGTGAACTTAGTTTGATGGCATTCCCGGCCTCTCACACCGCCCACTACGAGACTCGTCTAGGATGTCCGGCCATTCTATCTTTGACAGTAGAACTACTAACACAATAAAGTACTTAAGCTCTTCATCTATTCATACCAAATGCGGCAATCTCTCTTTTGCCATTGGCGGCGACATTCATCTAATAGACCAATTAGCTTTACCTTCTGGCCTTTTGTCCGGTATCTTATGTACTTTCACGCTGAAGAGATCGAAGACTGCGGCACGCCGTTGCAACATCGGACAATGGGGCGACCCGCACTATCACATATAGCTACCTACATGTAGACAAGGTGTACCGGCTAACATGTACATGACGTAGATCGACTAGGATGGAATCGAGTCATGATTCTGAAGGAGAGGACTGTCCAGTCTCAGCAATACGTACCGGGTATTGTTGCCGTCTATATTTACATTGTACCAATATTACCACATTCGCTGAAAGGGTTTAGTAATGCTGTAAAGCATAACCTTCCGTTTATTACAGCTGGCATCCCCGTCTCAAGTAATCTAGGGCGTAGCTCTAGATATTCCTTATACTTCGACCTGCCCATTGTTTGGCTGTCTTGTCATTCCTCTCGGAACTCAATTGTTATTAAATGAGACGAGCATTGTGTTCAATGGGCCCAGCAATCAACTACTTCCTTCGCGGCGCGCTGTAAATACACATACTCAACCGTTGTTAACCGGGCATTACACCACTTCGTGGAGCGATTGCAACATTTCATCGAAGAAAATCGCAACATCATTATTATGTCCGAAAGACCTGTTTTTGTGGCGACCCATCCCCGGGCCTGCTCGACCGCCTTCGAGAGAGTCAGTAGCGCCGATCACGCAATATGCAACCCAACTTAGAACAGCAGAAATCATCGATTCTGACTGGAAGATACATTATAGGTGTTCATGACCCGCCAGGATACCCTCCAATGCGCCCACGAGCCATTTGGGGACGCCTTCTACTATGGCCCTGAGAGGCTGGGTGAGCGGTATGCTGATGATGAGGCGGGAAGAGTCAGCAGTGGCTTTTCTAAGACCACATATCGCGACGTCCTTGACCGCCTCGATCGGGATGGCAGTAAGGTCAGACATCGTCATTTTATTTTATTGAATTCTGTTCATCATGTTTTCGTTCTGCTGGGCTTCCTCGGAAATTCAACCTATATGTTTTTCTCACAATGCAGCTTTGATTTTGAATTTGTCTCTTCCTCTCCCTCTTTTTCTTTTTGCAAGGAAAATCAAGATCATTCTAGAAGAAAAAAAAAAAAAAGAAAAAAAAAGAGATGCTTCAAAAAATGATTTGGCGTCGAGCTAATGGTCTAAGTAGGGCAAGCGTGTCTTCATCAAAGACATGGTGTATTATCTAATGCCTCCCAACAACGGAGTTCCATCCATTGCGCCATCTCTGCGCAAACACGCAAATGGGGCATCAACCAACGGTGAAAAGTTGGAAGACGGCCATCACGCTAACGGTGTCAATGGCGAGTCTCACGTTAACGGTCACAGTCACTCCAATGGGGTCAACGGCACCAACGGCGCTGCTAATGGTCCTGACAAGTCCAAGAGGCAAGGCTCCGACCCTACCGGCAACCCCACAGTGATCCCTCTCGAGTTCCTCAAGAAGTTCCACTGGACGTTCCTCATCCGCCATCCGCGACGGGGCATCCCGTCGTACGTGCGCTGCTGCTCCCCCCCGCTGTCGGAGACGACGGGGTGGGACCACTTCATGCCGAGCGAGGCCGGCTACGTCGAGCTTCGCCGCCTGTTCGACTACCTGCGGGAGCAGGGGATAGTCGGCCCGTCGGTGGCGGGCCGCGGCAGCGCTAGCGGTGCCGGGACGGGCAAGAAGGAGGAGGGGGGCGAGGTGTCCATCACGGTCCTAGATGCCGACGACCTCCTCGACAGGCCCGAGGCGGCGATCCGGGCCTTCTGCGGGGAGACCGGCATCCCGTTCGAGCCGGACATGCTGCGGTGGGACGACGAGGGGAACCAGGCGTATGTTGCCGAGGCGTTCGCGAAGTGGAACGGCTGGCACAATGACGCCATCAACAGCAAGGGGCTTACTGCTAGGACTCACGCCAAGGTATGTCTATCTGTCTGCTTGTTTGTTTGTTTGTTTGTTTGTTTGTCTCTAGCCCTGAAGAATCACTTGCTCGTTCCTCGTAATCTGACCTGCTTGGACTCATCACAGAAACCTGTCACCGAAGACTCTGAAAATGAGGAATGGCGACAGAAGTACGGCGAGGAGGTGCAGAAGCTCATCAGAGCTTGCGTGGAGGAGAATACCCCACATTACGAGTATCTGAAATCGTTTGCGCTGGAATTCTAATTCCTGTTCCCCCCCTCCATTGAATAGCTCAAGGCCCCGGGGGTTGTTGTGTGTTCGCTAGTCTTTTATGATGGTCTATGGTACAGACGTATGTGACTTACTACACTATATTACAGGTAGTAGCAACCTTCACCCCAGACTCTCTCAGGTATACATAGTAAGAGGGAGATGGACGGGTACACTCGGCTCAGGGAGCCGTAATGAGTAGCAGGCTTTATTTACCTGTCTACCAGCCAGCCAGCAATAAATATATATTTATACTCGTTCAATTTGTTTGGCGTCTTGCGTAAGCTCTTGCTCTGCGACCAATGCTCCCTATGCTTTACCCTCCTCGTTCACTAGACCTGTCGCGTTCGGCTCGAGGACGGCCTCTTCGAAGAGCTCATGCGTAACGTTCTTGGACCATTTCGTAGCGTAATTCCGATCGAGGGCGTTAGCCCACCAGACGGTGGCCTGGAGCAGCGTCTTGCCGTCATCAGTTGCAGTCGGCACAGCCGCCTCGGCGTCTTCAATCACAATCCTGTTGCCCTTGCCCAGCCCGCCCAGCACGGCGGCCATGTCGGCGATGGTGTTGGCGCGCTGGTCGTTGAGGCGGCGGCCGCGCTCTTGCCTCGTCAGCGTCTGCCCGGTCTCGCCGAACAGCAACGAGTCGTCCCACGAGTACTCGTGCAGCTTCTTGCACTCGCGCAGCCGCTGGAACACGCTGCGGCCCACCACCCCCTGGCCCTCGGGGAACTGGATCATCGCCATCGGCCGCCAGTAGTCCTTGCGCAGCTTCGAGGGCCGCATCTTCTTCCCGTTGAAGGGGATCTGTTTGAGCGCACGGTTTGCCTATTTCGTTTCGAGACGCAAATAATTAGCAAAAAAAAAAAAAAAAAACAACACTTAAGTAGCTGTCATGACTTTTCTTGCCGTGTTGGATGGTCTATTATCGGAAGGCGGACAGGAAGAGGTGCAAGAATCAAGAGGGAACGAACGCACCTTGAGCACGGGGCTGTGCGAGTACACGGTCATCCCGTCTAAGAAGTGGTTGTAGATGAAGATCTTCTCGCCGTGGCCCGGCGCGAAGTTTGGCTCGACGTATTCGCCCTTCCTCCGCTTCGTCGTGTGTGCGAGTCGTATGCTGGTTCGTGAGGTGGTGCTGCCGATCGACAGCTTGCCCAATTGGGCTGTTATCGGGCTTATTCGCATCGCCATCGTGGGCGTATGGCGTATGGGTGGTGTGTATGTGGTCGTTGGGCCCCCTCTTGCCGCCGACGAAGCTCTCGGTCTTCTCGACGCTCAAAATTTACTAATGCGCGACCGATGTAGATACTGACCTCCTCGCTGCACTTTACTTTACGGGCTATCGCTCTCTGTTGCCAGAGCCGGAAGGAGTGCCGCCAGCTGGCGAGGCTCTGTCGTAGGTGGCCCTGTCCGGCACATTCCGAGCTTAGTGGGTGTAGTGGGCGTAGTGGTCAGAAGGACGGCGGGTACTGGTCTGGCTCAGCCTGTTTCTAAATACCTCTTGGAGGTTTAGTGTCCCACGTGGGGCCTATCGTACTGTGAGACAAGTTTTACAGTGAACACTTCAGGGAACTTGGCCCAACAGCCTGCTTCCAGCTGCCAGCCAAGCACTGCAGCCCCGGTAGTAGCCCCGGTATTAGCCCTAGTATAGCCCCAGTTATAGCCCCAGTATTACCATCGAAGCTTCCAGGGTTGCAGTGGTGACCTCAGTAGAAGCTTCTCCAAACAGCTGGAAGTTACCCAGAAGCCTAATGATGTCGCTCAACGCTGCGAGATCAAGCCGGGGCTTTCTGCATCACACGGACATCATATCATGCGTCTTCATTCATGCTCGAGCCCCGATTTCCCCACAGCTCCAGCTGAAGATAAATCCAAGTCAACATCTTCGTTTCTTTCCTTTGTTCGTCTTTCTCTTCACTGACCAAACAAATACATTATTGTATACACCGAGCGAACAGTCTCACTACTGAGACCACACCACACATTCACCCCGCCTCGTTGTGCGGAAGCAACACACATTGAGCTTCATCGACACGAACACACGTAAAACACAAAATACAAAAACATTCCAAGTCTGGTTTCCCAATTCACGCCGTCGTCTTATTTTCCGTCGCCATTTCACAACTCGAACGCATTCTCTCATAATCACCGCCCTCCACCATGAATTCGAGGATGGAATTCACGGAGCGGGGCAAGAAGTCCTTGGAAGATGCCATGGCCCTTGCCGAACAATACGCTCATTCGCAACTCCTCCCAATACATCTGGCGATTTCACTTCTAGATCCGCCTCCGGACCAGTCGAAGGACCAACAGAACAATCCCACGCCCACCTCGAGTCTCTTACGCCAAGTAGTGGAAAGGGCCCATGGCGACCCCCAGCTTTTTGATAGAGCACTCAAAAAGACATTAGTTCGCCTGCCGTCCCAAGATCCGCCGCCTGAGACTGTGTCCATGTCCCCGTCCTTCTCAACTGTCTTGAGAAAGGCAAATGAGCTACAGAAGACACAAAAAGACACTTACATTGCTGTGGACCACCTTATCAGCGCGTTGTCCGAGGACCCTACCGTGGCGAGTGCGCTGAAGGAATCTAATATCCCTAAGCCTAAGCTCATCCAGGATGCCGTCGTTGCCATTCGTGGAACGAAGCGAGTCGACTCGCGGACCGCTGACACCGAGGACGACAACGAGAATCTGGCCAAGTTCACCATCGACATGACTGCTATGGCGAGAGAGGGCAAGATCGATCCCGTCATAGGCAGAGAAGAAGAGATTAGACGGGTTATCCGTATTCTCTCTCGACGAACCAAGAACAATCCGGTTTTGATTGGTGAGCCTGGAGTCGGTAAGACTACGGTCGTCGAAGGTCTCGCTCAACGAATCGTGAACGCCGACGTTCCGGACAACCTCGCGGCCTGCAAACTCATGTCCCTGGATGTCGGTGCCCTGGTAGCCGGAAGCAAGTATCGTGGCGAATTTGAAGAGAGAATGAAGGGAGTTTTGAAGGAAATCTCCGAATCCAAAGAAATGATCGTTCTCTTCGTCGACGAGATTCATTTACTAATGGGTGCCGGAGCAACTGGCGAGGGCGGCATGGACGCCGCTAATCTTCTGAAGCCCATGTTAGCGCGTGGTCAGCTCCATTGTATTGGTGCTACCACCCTTGCCGAGTACCGAAAATACATCGAAAAAGACGCGGCCTTCGAACGACGATTTCAACAGGTGTTGGTGAAGGAACCCACCATTCCAGAGACCATATCTATTCTGCGAGGTCTGAAGGAGAAATATGAAGTTCACCACGGTGTGAGCATAGCAGACAGTGCTATCGTGTCAGCTGCTAATCTCGCTGGTCGTTATCTTACCTCCCGACGTCTTCCTGATTCTGCTGTCGATCTCATTGACGAGGCTGCTGCAGCAGTTCGAGTTGCTAGGGAATCTCAACCAGAAGTGATCGACTCGCTTGAGCGACGGTTGCGACAATTGCGAATTGAGATCCATGCCTTGTCACGAGAGAAAGACGATGCCTCCAAAGCTCGTCTAGAGATTGCCAAACAAGATGCAGAGAATGTCGAGGAAGAATTGAGACCTCTACGCGAGAAGTATGAGAGCGAAAGGAAACGTGGCAAAGAAATTCAGGAGGCGAAGCTGAAGCTTGACCAGCTCAAGGTTAAGGCAGAAGATGCTGCTCGAGTGGGCGACCACGCTCGAGCTGCTGACCTCACCTACTACGCGATTCCCGAGCAAGAACAAAACATCAAGCGGCTCGAAAAGGAGAAAGCAGCTGCTGATGCCGTTCTTAGTCAGAATCCCGACAATATTGGCAACTCCATGATAACAGATGTTGTCGGTCCCGACCAGATCAACGAGATCGTGTCTCGATGGAGTGGCATTCCAGTCACAAGACTCAAGACCACTGAGAAGGAGAAATTAATTCACATGGAACGTGCTCTCGGTAAGACTGTGGTTGGACAGAAGGAAGCCGTCCAAGCAGTATCCAACGCAATAAGATTGCAACGATCAGGACTTAGCAATCCGAACCAGCCGCCCAGCTTCTTGTTTAGTGGACCTTCGGGTACAGGCAAGACGCTCCTTACCAAAGCATTGGCCGAATTCCTCTTCGATGACCCGAAGGCAATGATTCGCTTCGATATGTCTGAATACCAGGAACGCCACTCGCTTAGCAGAATGATAGGAGCGCCGCCTGGGTACGTTGGACATGACGCTGGTGGTCAACTCACAGAGGCTTTGCGCCGAAAGCCCTTTTCTATCCTTCTCTTTGATGAAGTAGAAAAGGCCGCCAAGGAGATATTGACTGTTCTCCTGCAGCTCATGGATGACGGTCGCATCACCGATGGCCAAGGACGTGTTGTTGATGCGAAAAACTGCATTGTTGTCATGACCTCTAATTTGGGTGCAGAGTATCTTGCTCGACCCGCTGGCCGAGATGGCAAGATCGATGCTACAACTCGAGAGCTTGTCATGAACTCGCTGCGCAACTATTTCCTCCCTGAGTTCCTCAACCGAATTAACTCAATCATTATCTTCAACCGGCTTACTAAACGTGAAATCCGCAAGATCGTTGACCTCCGACTGAGCGAGATTCAAAAACGATTAGAAGACAATAATCGTTCAGTCATAATTCAAGTGTCGGATGAGGTCAAGGACTACTTGGGCAATGCGGGCTATTCACCAGCTTACGGTGCCCGGCCACTCCAACGACTCATCGAGAAGGAAGTCCTGAATCGCCTGGCCGTATTGATTCTCCGTGGCGCCATCAAAGATGGAGAAACGGCAAGAGTTGTTCTTGTTGATAACAAGATCCAAGTGCTCGCAAATCATACCGACAGCGATGTTGGCGATGACGAAGATATGCTGATTGACGAGGAAGATGCCGTTGATGACATTGTCCCCGAGGACATGGATGAGGATATCTACGATTAAGACTTCTCCTGAGTTTGTCCTGATTCACACGATAACGAATGATGGCATGATGTTGTAATGCATACAACCGAAAGGTTTTGGAGTTCTATGGATAATTTGCTCAAGGGATAGAAGGAACTTCGGGTTACAAGTCGCAGGCAATCTGTCTGCTTCAGTTATATAGCATTAGGTACCGCTAAATAATGGAAATAAATAAATGCATTCAAACTGAAACTATTCTATGACTCATGTGAATATTGTTGATAGTTTTGATTATAGCCTTTCTAGTATCTGTGTAGCTTGTAGGTTGGTTGATTACCTAATACTTAGTCTACACGGTACGAGAACCGAACGTCCGGGAGGCTATATGGACATTTGGCATTATACAAGATCAATGCAATTCGATTGTATTACTTAAGTCTTGATTCGGTGATTGTCATAATAATACGGAGTTAAGGCGCTCAAACCCATTAGATCGTGATTTGATAATTAGTTGTTGGTATTACTGCACCGAAAATGAGTATGATAAAAGTTGTTGTTTTGGGGGAGTTACTATATAACTAGATTTGATATATAGGTTTCCTAGGCATCTGGGAAGAGGTACTATACGAAGAGACTTGTCATTATTACGTAGGTGATAGAGGTTTCGAGACAGTCATGGCGCTCAACGCCCGCTCCCCTTGCTCTGTCATACTGTCTTAGCTTGTTTGTTGCTAGTTCCGTCCATTTGTAGGTGAACAAAAAATTGTTGAAAACGATTATCATGTCAGCCGCTCTCCTGGAGAGCCAATAAGATTTCGGTGCTTGGTCGCTGAGATTGATATGGATGTCCAAGGGGTAGGCAAGGGATTCTGAGTATATGGTTTATCCCAGGATAATCACTCCAACTTGTTAGCTGAAAAAAAGTATCCAGGTTCATAGAATGAACATAACTATAACTGTCTATTATAACTGTTCCATGTTTCCTTACACTATATCTCATAGACGTAAAGGGATGTTCCGAACCATACATGCATGCTAAAGCCGCCAAACCAAATCTTTCGAAAATCAAGACGAAAACTGCGCAGTCTTACTTGCTACCAAGGTGAAAGACATAATGACGTTCCATAGGCTGAGATCAAACTAACAAACACGCAGCAATTCCTCCTGACTTACCGGTGATAACAAATAATGTGCGAGGAACTTTAGAAGAGCTGGAGCTGCAGTCATTTGACATTTGCGTGCTATTCGGCCTGTGATGACTGGAGTGAGGCGACTTCAAGACCAAACCAGGAGGGATCGCACAATTGCGGGAATTACGATGAAGAGGTTGACCACGAAACTGAGTTGATGGAGCAGAGGTGTGACGACTGTGCACACTTACTGACACCGCCGCCTGATAGCGACTGATGAGAAGTCGGCTCTGTGTGGGAGGATATAGCAGCAAAGGCGGTACTAATTACGAGGTTAATATCACATACTTTTGCTTTTACTTCTTCCCCTATTGTAACAGCTACCTTAGAATTGTCCTGACGACTGAAAACTATATTGACGGTAACTCTAGGTTGTAAGATACAGTAACTATCTGATCCAGCACTCCTCTATTCTTTTGATCGCACTGATATAGAAGCTATGGACCGCGTCCTGGAGTCGTACAATGTCCACCTTCGCTACGATACAACAGTCATTCCTAGGTCTAGCACCCCTAAACATGTGAGAAGCCCAAAGACCAGTAGACTCGACTATACAGCAATGAGCTTAGCATTAAGCATGAACTGTTTCACGAGAGTCTCAAGTAAGTTAAGCCATGGCAAGCAAAGCACCAAGGCAGATAGGCATTTAGGGTAACAGGTAGTCCAACATAGCCCCTAATACTTGAATCCTTACTACAAATACGAGAGGTTTATTATTATTTCTCGTAAATTTAAACTGCACTCTGTATGTTCATTAAAGCCTCAAACTCCCCTTCAACCTGCTAAGTATTTAGCGATGCTACATCGCAGTAAAGCCTCATTACCGTCCTACCGCTCGCCCCCAATTCAACGTCTTGGACTGTATTTACGCCAATAAGCGAAGATGACGAGCACATCATATTCTAGTTTGAGTGAGACTGTATTGGACGGTCGATACGGGATACTACCTATATGTTAGAGCTCAGTAGTACACATAGCGTTTCACACTTACCGGAGATCCTCTGCGGGCAGCTCAGCCTACTTGCATCGCCGACAGTACTAATACATCCCAAGATACCCGTAGGACTAGCTGTTGGTAGATCCTACCCGATCAGCTATCATCATCAGGTTTGCGCCATACCAGAGCCTAACATAATAATCTCGTATTGATCCCTTCCAATTCATGATACAAAGTTTTGCTGCACGACTATCGCCATTCCCCAGCCCGAGACACAAGCATACAAGTCTGGCCGGCCCTTTGTTCAAGCTGAATCATCAGGTGCTGGAATGGATGAAGACACAGAACACTCGCGTCTAAACGCAACAGGGCAGCCAGCTGAGGCCAATCAACAAGAGCAACCAGCATCCGTTCTTTCAATAGCATTAAATGACCAGAACGATAAGAAAGTAGCCAAGCGGGCCAGGCTGCCGACTGTACAGGGATGGACACGAGAACTCTTCGCTTTAACATTCTCGTCAGCATCCTTGATCACTATCGGTATCCTATTGGTCGTCTATCATGGGCGTTCAATTCGCAGCTTCCCACAAGCTATCACTTTGAACGGTGTTATATCCGTCCTTGCAACTGGCTATAAAGCTGCTTTGTTATACGCCGTTTCGTCCGCGTTGGGTCAGTCAAAATGGAACTGGTACACTCAGGGAGTCCGTCGCTTAGACGACTTTGAACGGATAGATGAAGCGAGCAGAGGTCCTCTCGGAGCATTTCTCTTGCTGTATGGCCGAACTAAAAAGATATCGGTGGTGTCCCTTGCAGCCATAGTTATTATTTTGGCCCTTCTCATCGATCCATTCTCCCAACAACTCGTCCATTTCGCCGAGTCCCAGGTTACGGTCGAATCCGATACTGTATGGACAGAAGTGTTCACAAACATATTCACCATACCGCGTGTTAACATAGAAACGGACCTCGACAACCTCAGAGTTCAGCAGTCATTATTTGGCGCAATATGGAACAATGCCAGCCTTTATGATAGGAAGGTACATTGTCCCACTGGCAACTGCAAATTCCCGTCCTTTAAGACCCTGGAATGGTGCTCCAAGACGGAAACAATCGATACAAGCCGCCTTTCTACCAACTGCAGTCTAATTACATACAACCCAGACGACTTCACCATGATCAACAAGCATTATTATCAAACTGGAGAGAAGATAGTTGATGATGTAGTTTGTGGATGGTTTCTCGATAATAGCACCACACCATTGGTAACTTTTCCCGTGCAGTTCAGCTTAGACGTACTGCATACCGGCCTAGTTTTAGACAACCCGATAGTAAATGTTGCGAGATTCAAATACCATTATGCGGCTGCGGATAATGGTTGGCTATTGGATTTCATGCCAGCATCCACGGGTTGGGCATGCACCTCATTACTTAACATCTCCTGCCCACTCCTGCTTATCAACTATGTCTTTATGGATGCATTCCAAGGCCCTGTACAGCGAATGGAGCAGTCGGTATTAACTTTGTGTGCTACCGAATATGAAATTCACGTCAGTTCCGGAGTTCCAACAAAAGAAGCTGTTAGGTCTCAGTATGGACGTTTTAAGATCAACGTAACGGAAAAATACCCTGGTTGGGTAGGTATTGGGGGCATCTGCTTCACGTCAAGTTATGATTATGATCTTTATCCCCCCTTTTCTAATGATACTGGTTTTAGTGAGCCTTTATCAAGCAACACTACGTTGTCCTTTTGCTGGCGTGCCGAAGGGAGAGCGCTAGACGATAACCCGGGTGGCGAATGGGGTTGGTTTCAATGGCTGTCCTTCCTTAAGATGGCGGTCTTCCTGGATCAAAATGAAACTGCGTTCAGGGGTTGGAACCTAAATGGAGATACTTCCTATCGGGGAGCGAAACTTAAACTAGATTCTCATGCCATTCTTGCAATGGTTAAAGCCAAAGGCCTAAAAACTATCATGGAAGGCATTACAGCCTCTATGAACAGTGCTTGGAGGCAGATGAGCCAAGAAAGAGTCACGGGGAGCTATATCAACTCCGAGACAATCTTCGAAATAAGCTGGGCATGGATCATCTTGCCTGTAACTCTCAATATTTTTGGTTACGTCGTCCTGGTCTCTGTTATTCGTAACAGCACGAAAACCAGTCCGGGAAAGCTGTGGAAGGGTTCGATCCTGGCGTCGCTGTATCACGGACTGCGAGAAGAATGCATTTCAGGCAACGTGGACACTATTGAGGCCATGGAGAAAGCTGCAGAGGCAACTCGAGTCGAGCTGAAGTTTGTAGATCGGGAGGGTAGAATGATGCTGTCAAGATGACATGCCCGAGGCTTTTCGAGGGGGCCTCATATTGTCTTCACTGAAGTAGAGCAGTGCTAAAGGAGTGGTAGCTGGGACTACCTGAGTTGCTTGTAGCTGTAGAGTTTTGGAAAGGAGTTCTGTATTGCTATATACATTATCGTGATGACTTCGGAAATGGAACAGGAGTTGGAGAATAGGCAAGAGTTATTAATCTCGAGCCAAGTCAACTTGGACAGGTTTTCTCCTTTTCCGCCGGCAAAACCTGTCTAATAATTATTTATATATCGAGGGCCTAGACCACGGTCTGCGTTGCGTTGCGTTGCGTTACGTTGCCCCCACTTCCGAACCTCTTGACATGAGAATCATCTGTCTCCTCACATAAGAATTCCTTCTCCCATCACCCACAAAACCCCTCATCCAACTTGCCATCTGCCACAAGAGAATGTCTTTGGTATCCACGGACCGTCATGGGCAGCGCACATTGAATGAGCTGCCCGTTGAGCTTGTCATACAGATTATGAAGGCATCGCCAAGCCTGTCGGCGCTGTGGAGCTTCATCAACACCAGCGCTCGTCTAGGCTCTATCTTCCACGGCTACGCCCTCGACATCACCGAGGCCGTCTTACAGTGCACTGTCCCCTATCCAATTCAATGCTTTCTATACGGCGTGTTCCAGCTTCGCTTGTCCCTTTACCCGCCCAGTCTGCTAACTTGTACGGAACTGCCCCATGCGAGCCTATATAGTCTCCGGCAACCCCTGCTCTCCGCGCCCACCACCACGCCTGACATACCGCGGGGGGTTGTTCTCCTGGCTCATAGGATTCATGTGACGGCTCATGAGTGCATCGACCACTACATCAAAACTTGCATGGCCATGAAGCCTTCTCTTCTCGACGATCCGACCTTCAAGGGCTACTCAAGTGTGGATCAACCGGGAAACCCTCACATGAAACGACCCAAAGGGAGGCCCTACGAGCCCAAGGACACTGGTCCCCCTTCGTGGGTCGAGGAGCAGCTTGTGATCTTGAACCTATGGCGACTGCAATACTACTTTGATATAAGAGCAGCCTATGATGGTGGCCACCTTGAGTGGTCCGCAGCCGACCAGGAAGAGTTCCTTTCAATGACTCTTGCTGATTTCTATCATATGAGCCCTTTTGGAAACTATCGATATGAGCAGCTCACGACTGTTCTCGCGTACGTTGAAGGAGCGAAAGGTCCCGACGAAAGGATTTCTGAGCAAGGGATGGTACACCCAACCCGTCTGGTACACCCAACCCGTCTGGTACTCCCAACCCGTCTGGTACTCCCAACCGTCCCCGATCGATTCGACTATGAGTGCTCTGCCGAGCCGGTGGCAGACCAGTCAGATAAGAGGGTATCCATAGTCAATTTCAGGCCGGATAGCTTTGTGTTTGCGTGGATGATGTCTCGTAATGTGAAAGGCTCGCCGCTGCTTGGCTTCGGTCCCTGGCATTTCCGCAAGTTCGGCATCACCCTGTGGGAGAACAGACGAATGGTTGGCTTCGGCCTTCTTCCACCTCAGAGAGTACTGACTTCCTCGGAATATTACTTCCGATGGCGTAGTATCCTGAGCGACGAAGAATGCGATCCGGCTAACATGGACCCCTGGTGACTTTTGCCATTTACAGAAAAACTCCATCTTTCTTGATAGAGAACTAATCATTCTGTAACTTTGGATAAAAATTGAGATCTATTATATCGAACCGCGACTTTGTTCCCTGATCATGCTGTTGGTCGAAGTCTAGCGCTTATCTAGCTGAGCCCATCCTTAGCCGTAGCACCGTTGACATATCACGATAGTTTTATGTCCGAATGCATTCCTATGCTGAGCTAGCATATGACTCTGGTTTATTTACCTAGATTTGGTACACTAGAAACTGGTCGTAAGTTAACTTCCTTATCCATCAACAACAAGTATCTGCGAAGTCGATACCGGCGGGTCAATATTGATGCCGCCGGTTGGGTTCTAGGATGAGGTTTGATTATCAAATTCTGCTGCAGGGTTCTATACGATTTGCGGTATTGCCTACCTGTCATTGGGTCTTGTCTTGGCGAAGCGCAATCATGCGTCTATTTCACAGTGCCGAGTCTCGCCAAGTTATTCGACTCTTCACTCTTACTACTACTAACCTGAATTGATACGTCCGAGAGAGCACTAAACGCTTGTTACATTGCACCGACGCACCACCACTCTTTGGGGCAAACCGACATCATGCTCTTGGCATTATATCGTAATGGGGTAACTAGGTGAGTAACAATGCGGTATAATCATCCTGACGAGGATGACATCGCAGGGAGACAGACTGTCATTCCAAATCTAACAATTGCAAGTAAGTACTTACAGTCAGATCTAAGCGACCGCAAGATTGAACATAGAAATAGCTAGGTATCTACACGTTAGTGTACTTCATTGCCAAGATGTAGTCAAGTGGGAAATACTCTAGGTAGTGGAAGTAGGGGACAAATATATTCGAGCAACGGCTACCAAAATCCCGTTACCTCTCATCCCGTCTCCTTGTTGCTCGTCTCTTCTATCGATCCAACCTGAGCCACAGTCAAGATGAAATTCTCCAGCATCACTTCCGCTCTGGCCCTCGTAGCCTCTGTGGCCGCCGCACCGCAGAAGAGCTGCGCGAGCAACTCGACGGTGCCTTATACGACCATAGCCGGAGTCAAGGTCATCGATACGCCCCTCGTCCGAAAGGCTCGTGAGCTGATGGAGGCCAACTTTGAGCCGTTCCTCATTCGCCATGTCTATCGAACATGGCTTTACGGCGCCGCCACTATCCACAACAACGCGACACTGTCTGCCAAGATCGACATCGAGGCTCATGCTGTGGCCTGCCTCCTGCATGATGTCGGTTGGGATACGAGGGACAACTCCCCCTTCACCTCAACGTACGTAACACCACAGCAGCGGACATGGCTCGACGCGACGACTAACAAGAGCCTACTCTAGTGACAAGCGCTTCGAGGTCGATGCCGCCATCTACACGGCCAACTTCCTAAGAGAAAACGGAATCAAGGGACAATGGAGCCCGCGCCGCATCCAGAATGTCTGGCACGGCATCGCGCTACACGGGACCAGCAACATCGGGCTATTCAGCGAGGAGATCAACGTCGCCTTCATAGTGGAGAGCATCAACATGGACTACCCCGGAGCCCACCCCAAGTTCCCCGTCGAGGACTACGACAACATCATTGCCGAGTTCCCGATGGATGGCCTGGGAGAGGGCACGAACAAGGCCTTCACCCATATCGCCGCCACCAAGCCCGCCGCCACCTACGACACCTTCTTGGAGCCCTGGGGCGTGGCCTTCGTCGAGGGCTACAATCCCGTCGGCCACCGCTTGTTCGACCGCGGCAACCCCAACGTCACCTCGCCTCCCCCGACGAGACGGAGTGTTCACGGCATGTATTAGATTGCGCGGGGTGTATGACCGGAATGTGATACTAATGGTCGCGTGAGCATGGGTGCTTAAGCCACATCTATCCAGAATACTCCCCGTACACCACGGGGGTGATATCCCCAGCAGTGGTTTTTTGTTTAAAAATCCGGTACCAGGAGTCTGATGTTGGTGGGAAAGTGGCCACCATTCTACGTAAATCATTTGACCTACCCGTAATGTAGGTGTATTGTAATGAAGGTCATGCCCATACTTGTATATACCCACAAACAAAAGATGTATATTCCCCGATCATTCCGCTCAGCCCTAGTGAATGATATTTGCATTTTCAGTGACACTTCAGCCTCCTTTTCCCGAGCGGAGCAAATCCACATAATTCAAGCGGCACATATCTATTGAGCAGAAAACCCTTCAAGACTCAGAGTGCGACTTTCAGTACACCATAGAATTATCGACCTAAAATATCAACTCATAAATGCTCTAAGAACCTGTCACCTCCCCCCTCTCTTTCTCTCTCTCTCTATTTCCAAGGTCATCAGTCCATTCTACCTCGTCGACCCCTTCCCCCCGGTCCAGGCCGACAGAGCACACAATCAAGCCCTGTCTCTAGGACCGGGCCATCGACCAGATCAGGGCAATTCACTCCCGCCTTCACGGTGCAGCCCGTCGCGTCGTACTCATGTGTCCTCCGACTATGGCACATGCCCTGAAAATAGAGTGTTCTTCTCGTACACATTTTCGTGTCTTTTTAGCGTGTGTCCGTTCGTCCGACCTAAAACGAAAACTGCCTTTGACGAATGCGTGGAGTAAGCTTATATATCTAGATGACTGTACAAGGAAGCTAGTTGCCTGTATCTCTTCTAGTTCATGGAACGGCCAGGGTAATAAGACTCTCGATTTTCCAATGGGCATTTTCTTCTTAAATGAGAGCCAGTTCCCTTTCCGTCCCCTGATACTGGTGCATGTATAAAGCAGCTTTGTAGTATCCTCGAACCGGTCATGATGTCTCGCTGTTCAAAGCGGAGATGGGAGGAGCAAGAAAAGACAAGGGGTTGAAATAAACAAAGATAGAAAGAGACAAGAGAGGTTTTAGCCCCTTTGCTATTATGAGGTAATGGAATAATGAAACCTTTGTAAGTTACATCGAAAATCGTCGAGGACACCCTGACTTTCTTATCCCATTGTGATATCTAGTCTACAGCAGGCTGCGTAGATTCAGTTAGTGACATTGTACTTGGCGCCCGAACGAGATAGCGAGCACAATTTAAAGAGGCTTGAAGCATTTGAAATGTTTAAAACAGTTATTTGCACAGTAGCCGATGACGAGGGCTGCCCCTCGTATTACAAGTGCAGTCTTAATGTAGAGAATAATTCTTGATTCTGATATTCTTATTACACTCGGGTCCAGTTACTGACAAACTGCTAATACAATATTTAACCCGAAGCCGTTGCCTCCAGCGCCTAGCCTAGATGTTTTTGTTGAACCGACCTAAAGAAAACGCGTCGAAGACGAAGCAAGTTGTAGGCCGGCTTCGGGAACTTGCCAAGGCTTCCTGTTCTGTATTATACAATCTAATCTTCTTCATTATCGTCGCCTGCATCAGCCATGCTTGTGTCAGCTGCACCATCACTTGTTGTGCCCTTGGCTGGAGTTCCGGTTCCTTCTTCGTCATCTTCATCGCTGTCATCCAAAACCCTACCCCGCCTGGCACGTTTCGAGGTAGTCCGTGTAGCCTGCTCTTCTTCCTCTTCATCCTGATTGGCAGTCTCATCTACATCCATGTGATCATCCACCCCGTCGGTCTTGGAAGCAGCATCAATATCGGAAAGTGGTGAACTGCGATTCTCAATGGCTCTCTCAGCACGCTCGAGAGCGTCATCATCGTTGCCACCCTCGTCCGAGCTGTCCACGACGATTTCTGCAGACTTGTACTGCTTGTTATCTTTCTTGGCCAGCCTCCGTTTCTTTTTCGGTTGGGTATCATCATCGGATTCGTCTTCCTCCTCCCGCCTGGCCTTCTTCTTCTTCTGTGAGCGATTCTTGGCCTGGTCATCTGCTCGGGGCTTTGGCTTCCGCTTTCGCCTAATCTTCTCTCCTGTCTCCTCATCGGTAGTTAACTCAGCTTCTTCCTCCGCCTGTCTTGCCTCGTCGCGTTCTCTTTCCTTAGCTGCCATCTCTTCACGTTCTTTTCGGATTTTCTCCTGTCTTTCTCTCTCTTTAGCGAGCGCCTGTTGTCGTTGCTCCTCACGGCGTTTTGCCTCGGCTTGCCGTCTCTCGAGTACAGCCGCAATCTTCTCTTTATTCTTTTCCTCGTACTCCTTTTGACTTTCGATTTGTCGTCCGAGCTGTTTGCGCTGGGTGTTTCGTGCCATGTTTGCGCGCTGTTCGACATCGACCTTCGGATATGGTGGCTGTGGATGTTGCGCAATCTCATCAAGAGCCACGATAGCTGCCTCGAGGCCCTCCATGGCCTCCTCTAATTGTACAAGGGTGCGTTGAGTCTCAGGCACATTCATAATGTGCTGAACCAGTTGAATCTGTACGAATGCAACGTTGAACTTAAAGTGGACTTGCTCAGGTGAGACTTCCAGTGCCTAAATGCATAGTCAGCTTTGCTACGATAACATACCCGCGTTCTGGTGCCCATACCTTCTTTGCATAACTTAAGGCTGTCTTGAAAGCGTCTAGGTTTCGCTCATGCCGACCTCGGTTAAGCCACGTCCGTCCTAGACATGCCAAGATACTTGGGTCGTTGCTCTTACCCTCTTTTGATAATGCAACCTCATAGTTTTCAATCGCCTTAGAAAACTGACGTAGTTCTGCATAGGTGTGGCCGATATTGACATATACGTTAGCATCCTTGATGGTTTCGCGTACCTTCAAGAAGATCGGAAGTGCATTAGTGTAGTCCTTCTTGTCTTCGATTAGCGCAATCGCAACACCCTGGGCAGCGTGGGCGTTTTTAGGATCTAACTGCAGCGCCTTGTCAAAAAATTCCACTGCGCGGGTGTATGTGGCAGATCGTTTCTGTTTCTCTTGTTCCGTCTCCCGTCGCATCTCTCTAGCAGCCATCATATATAAGTTACCCATACCAATCAAAGCGTATCTGTCATGCTTATCATAGTTCTGGAGGGTGTGTTTGTAGTGCCTCAGCTCGGGATCCTCGTTGACATTCGCAAACTTCTTTCGTGAATTGACCCGTCCAAGGTACCAACCATACAAAGCACGAACTTCTAAATCGGCTGAATTTGCTTGGTAAAGTTTCGCAACGGCATCAGGACCCTCTTTATTAGGGTTCTTACGCAATTTGATATAGGCCAATCGTGCTTGGGCGTCTGTGTAGTCGTCGTGACGTGCTATCAGTTGTTCATAGACTTCAACTGCTTTCTCTGTAAGGCCCTGAGACTCGTAGCTTCGACCGAGGTTGAAACTGATAGTCGTAACTAAAGCGTCGGTGTCCATGTCTTCACCCTTTTCCCCAATTCGCATACATGAGCTTAAAGCTGCCTGAAACATGTCGGTTGCCGGGCCGTGCTTCTCAGCCTGAGAATAAAAACAACCAATATTATTCAAAAGCTGGGGCGGGAGATTTTTTCGAAGAATATTGCGTAATTCAGACGCATCCTCGATCCCGTCGGGGTGTTCAGAAGAAGGAATCTGATCCAACTCAAGCTGTTCGACTTGGAGAAGGCATTGTAACGCTTTCTCTGGCTGGCTACTCTCATACAGGCGAGCCAGGTTTAGAAGAATAGAAGAATCAGGTGAAAGATTCTTTTTGGGATCTTTCCAAGCTGTGCGAACTTGTTCTAAGTAGTCGATGGCTTTGCGCATCTCTGCCGACTTATCCTCTTTGGTGGCGGCATGCTGGTTCGCGAAGACTTCTTCTGCATATAATGTACCCAAGAGGATCATGGCTTCATAATTGCGCTCGTGTTTACCAGCTGGTTGGATGATTTTCTCGAGGCGAAGCTTTGCCTCGCCGAGATCATTATTGAGCACAGATAGCTGGGCCACACCGAATTTTGCTGGGAGGTAGCCTCTCTCTAGGCCGCCTCTGGCCTCATCAGCACGCCGATAGTAGTCCGTAGCAGTCTCGACATTTCCGCTGTAGTGCTCCTTCCTTGCTAATAGGTACCATCCGTCGCTCGCAATAGCATTCACGTCGGTGTACTGAATTGCCTTGTTTGCTAGCGATTCTACATGAGAGAGATTCTTACTAGATAAGAAGTAACCGGCAAATGTGGAGCAGGTTAATGGTTGGTTTTTGCCAATCTTGAAGGATTTCTGAGTGAAGTCGGTCATGGCTTTCTTGTAGAGCTTGATAAATTCGGGACTGTGAGTGGGGACTCTGCTGCTGGCGTCGAGATAATGCAGACCAAGGAGTATAAGGGCCTTGGAGTCGGGGTTAAGCTCGAGAGACCTCACCCAAGCCTGCTTTGCGTCATCTTTGTAGCCAAGTTGCCAAAGACAACAGCCAATGCCAATGCGCGGATCTGGATCAACAAGGTCCGGCGTCTTCAGTAGGGCGTCTTGATATGCCGCTAGAGCATCTTTGTAGTTGCCGAGTCCATACAATGCACGCGCTTTGCCCATCAAGGCCAGCATATTCTTGCCTTGTGAGACCTTGCTAGCCTGCTCGAAAGATTTCAGCGCGCCTTTGAGGAGGTCGGCTTTGGCTTGATCAATTGGGCCACCACCGGCAGCTTTCGAAGGAGTCTGTAGCGATGCCTTCAGAAGCTGAAGAACACCGCGTGCCAAGAAGAGTGGAGGGAAGGCTGGGTTTATGCGGGACGCTTCGTTGAGGGACGAGGTGGCGAGGTGGAGGTAGTGGTCTTTAGTCTTGGCTTCAGACAAAAGGGCGCCCTCGGGGGGGACACGAGGCGCTTCCCGACTCTTGCGCAGGTACATCCAGCAGACACAGCTAATAAGGCTCAGCTTCTCAAGGGGCGTCGTGTCCTGCATGGCATTGCTTCCACGATTCAGGACCTCAATGGCTCGATCGGTCTTGTTCTGTTTCGCGTAGGCAAGGGCTATTGTCATCCAATAGAGACGGGCAGTGTGCTCATTCTCGAACATGTCGCAGAGCTCTGTCGGGTCGTCGACGAGGTTGTTCAGATCGATCTCGACGTTGATAAAGTCGTCATCTTCCTGGACTGGAACTTCGATGGTGCCAGGGATATCGGAAAACCGTTTGCTGGCAGCCTGGGCGGACGCTGCCCCATTGGTCGCGCCGTTGAGATGGCCATTGCGCGCAGCGTTTGTGGTCGCCATCGTGGGCAAAGCGTCGTTAACGAGGAGGCCGGAGAGCGTGGAATCGTAGAGGACGGGGGAGAGACGCGAATGATAGGCGATGCGATGCGACACGATAGACTAGACGAGAGGGATGGGCGCGCGGTCAACGGGCATGCCAGAAGACGAAGCCAGAAACTAAAGTCGCAGGGCACAAATCATTTCCATAGCCACCACGCCGTCGCACTAGACAATAGCGTTGTAGGAACACAGGTCGGATAACAAAGTTCACGACTAAAAGATGTGATATATCGCTTTAATATCGCTTTCAAGATGGTCGACGGAGTGGAAGGCTGAACAAACAAACTTTAGGTTACCGGTTGGTACCTAGGTGCTTGCAGATTACTGGTGGAGAGCCAGTTGATGGTTGCACACCCGGGTGCCAGTATGAGTCTACTAATTGGGAGTTAGGTTCGATTCCTGACAGCGCTATTGGTATTCGCTAGTTAGCTCATCTGAGCCTTTCCCAGCTGACAAGCCCCGGGATGCAAGGTTAGGCTACTGTGGGTTAAGCCAGGTTAGGTTAGTGTATTAATACCTAGGTATTGAGTAAACGGCGCACGAGCCAGCTAATCCTGACAATACTGGGTTTCTTTCATATGATGATTATGTGGTATACTGTAGGAATGATGATGGCCAATGAATTATGGTATTCCGTATAAATTCGAATGAGTGTAACTGGAGATATTGATTACTTACGTAGTAATGATAGGTCATACTACAGGTAAAGTAACCCCCCCCATACTCTCATAGATTACCCAGGTAACCTTGGTATTCCTGTATAAAGCGAGTATATTGGTAGCAGGCCGAGTAAGTACACCAGTCAACCAAGAAAGGGGTCTTTTGAGAATAGTTCTTTCATGGCCCCCCAGAAACAATCAGAGTAATAGAGGATAAGAACATTGTATCCCGGGACAACGCTTTGACGTTTTATCTCTTCGATTGTCTTGATGCAACACAATGCATACACGATCACAACAATTTCTTTCACCCTTGTTGTGTCTGAATATAAATATCAGCGGCCGCTGTCACGAAGAACCTGACATTCGAGCTCACTCATCATCACATACTAGTTCAGCAAGTCCAGCAAACCCAGCACAGCACTCTAGCAGTATCCAAAGGTATCTCTACTTCTCTTCTATCTTGATTTCGTCTCGCCTCGCAAACTCACGCAATGGCTACCCCAACTCCTTCGTGGCAGCAAGAATTCTCGCAGCCATACCGCAAGCGGAAAAATCTTACGTGCCATTCCGGTCACTTTCATCGAACAAACACGCCAGCAGCGGGGTTCGTTTTAGTTAGACTAAACGCATCTTCAGAGATGGAGCTCTTACTTGATCTTCGCTCTGGGGCCGTCACAGCGCCAAACACCTTCGGCTTTATTGGCGGTTTCGCCAATACTATCGGAGAAGACCCCCTGGACACAGCTTATCGTGAGGCGCAGGAAGAGTATCACATCGGGCCTGATGAGATCAAGCCCCTTGGCAAGGTTTTCAAACATGACCATGGAGGTTACAAGTACCTACAGTACACATATGTCTTCGCCAAGTACAACCCAAAGGATGGTAAAGCGCCGATTTCCCAATCTTTTGAATCCCAACGATCAGAATGGTTTACCTTAGATGCACTTCCCAGTAACCTCATGGTGTCCATCCAAGAAGATCTCGAGATGCTTAAGCATATACTGTACACCGATGTTTTGCCAATGCTGCTTGAAGCAAAAAATATGGAGGCGTCTACAGAAAGTATATTGAGCGAAACAGATGCAGACGGAGATAGTCCTATGGCTGATGCCCCCTCTCCACAACTTCCTAAAATCAACGGCGATACCAACATGGCCAGTGCTGGTGAGGTAAAGTATCCAAACATCTTTAGCAATTTCTCTCTTGTCGGTTTCGGAACTGCTCCTTCTGGGCAGGCTCCTAATGCTAACAACAACAACAACACCTCTATGTCTACCGGTGAAGTCAAGTATCCAAAACTCCCTGCTCTCTTTAAAAACCCCATTAACAACGCTGGTGCTAGTACTGCTCCATCTGGGATGGGTCTTAATTCCAACGGTAATACATCCATGTCTAATGCCGGTGGTGCTATGTCCAGCTCTGGTCAAGTTAAGTATCCAAAACTCCCTATACAGGATTTCTTCTCACAGCAGACCTCTGTGTCAAAGATGGACAAGAGTAAGGCAAGTCCGAAAGGCCAAAAGGCAGCAGAGAAAAAGACTGAAGAGGTGGTACAGATAAAGACTGAAGAGGTGGCACAGATAAATATTGAAGCGGTGCCACAGATAAAGACTGAAGAGATGGCACAGATAAATATTGAAGCGGTGCCACAGATAAAGACTGAAGAGATGGCACAGATAAAGACTGAAGAGGTGGCACAGAAAAAAACTGAAGCCGTGGCTAAGAAACCTTTCTTCTCTAGCTACTTCAAGTCCCAGACCGCCTCAAAGACCGATACGCCGCCAGCCACCAGCCAGCAAAAAGACCAAGGTAAGACGACGGAACAAGCAGCGCAGTCTAAATTCTCCAAATTCATCCCTTATTTCGGATTTGGGGCAGCCAAGTCCGCCGCCAAACCTGCCGCAAAGCCCGCCGTAAAGCCCACAAGCGAAGCCTCGAAACCGAGTTCCGTCCCCGCGGCCTCTCAACCCGTACCTGTGCCAAGTAGCCTGAACACAACGCCGGCACTCTTCGTTCCCCCTCCAAGCGGAGCCCCAGCCGGTTCCACGCCGGGATTTCCACAAGCGGCAGTCTTCCTGTCGAGCAAAGAGGCATCTAACGTGCGAGTACCATCACTAGTACTGACACCGGAGCACAGACGCGGCCCGGGCGGCGCCCCAATGCAAGGTCTCGCGCCCCCCACACCTGCCTCCTTTGTAGTGCCGATGGCGCCCAGCAGCCAGGGCAGCATGCTGAAGCCGTTCGTCCCGGTCCAGCCGTACATGCCACCTCCCATGAACGACAAGGGGCCGGAGTATGCCACCCAGCCCGGGTGGAACCCCAAGTTTAACCCCCAGTTTGTGACCGGCGGGATGGGCTATTTCGACCCGAGCGACAACGCTCCTACGGTATTCATCTAAACGTCGTCCGTCCGTCCGTCTCTCTCTCTCTCTCTCTCCCCCCCTCCTACTATGTGATCGATCTCCCAACTGATTTCCTAACTTTTCTTTTGTTACTACTCATCTCATCCATAGCATGCATGTTTTTAGTCTCTAGCTGTTAACTGTTTTCAAATATAACACGTTTTTATCATAACCTTCTTGTAAATAAATTAACTGATCAGTGCTTTGTGCTTCGTTCTTCAGTATTAGCCCGAGGAATTAAATTTTATATCTTGAGCTCGAAACTGATATGAAATATTTTAGAGTGGAGTAGAGTAAGTGTAAGTGAACAAGATATTTCGTACCATATACACAACTTCTCCATATTAGTCGTTAATAAGATCGCTACCCAATTCGTGATTCAAATAGTCTTCGGTTATGGTAAAATGTTAAAAGGGGTGTCAGGCGTTTGTAGTGTAGTCTGCAGTCATAGTAGTAGTAATAGTAGTAGAAACAGGAACAGTAGAAGCCCCCTACTTCGAGACGTCTCCAGAGGCGCCAACAAAAGAGTTCAACGGACTGACCTGACCTGAATAAGGTACACAATGCCGCTCTCTATGATAAAGAACCGGGTAGGTAAGCCTTGAGAAGTTAGAGTAGGAGAATAGAAAGCTGCTTCCCGGCAACTGTTGTGTCTAGCGCACGTCAAATAGAGAACCCGAAATATGAACTTGCGCCAACTTGATTCAAGGCGGGCGCTACGGCAGCGGCAATATCAAGAAATGTGTTGGTATATATAACGAACCGCTAACTATGTTTCGCCGGCCTTGTAGTAACTACTATGCGAGGCCCCTCTATGTGTGCCAAATATTCGTCATCTGTCCCATCAAATTTTGTGATGCAGGTGAATTGTAACCGCCCAACATGTCCGCAACACTAATAGAGTAAGCCGGCCATTCCAGAAGTGCGCACTCCAACCGCGACATGCTGTCTCGTGTATTGCGTCTCATTATTAAGCTAGTCTAAAAATAGGGTATCGCTATTCATCAAAGTTGTTTATTTGGCGTGTTTTCGGAAGGCGAGCAACTCGGAGAGGCTTGGTAAAGGACAGCCGTGCTTCAAGAAATCGTGTTGAAGAAGCTCCTCGGCAGAAGCGCGGCTCTTGACATCGACGCACAGACAGACGGACAGGAAAGCTTTCAGCTCTTTACTGAGTTTCTCTGGCTTCTTGAGGCGGGGCGTGCCATTCGTCGCAATGAGATAGAGAGCTTTGAGAGGCTCTTCATTCAGGTAGGGAGGCTCAGACTCGATCATTTCAATCGCCATGATACCCAAGGACCATATATCTACCTTGGGGCCGTACTCTTTCTGCTTGACGACTTCAGGAGCCATCCAGTAAGGCGTGCCAACCATAGTGGCTCGCTTCGATTTAGTCTCTGTAAGTTTGGCGCAGAATCCGAAATCGGCTTTGCTTTATTAGCCAAATGCATCCAAAAAGAAATTCGAATCAATGCAAAACTCACTAATCTTCACATTGCCACGAGCGTCTAACAGGACGTTGTCGCTCTTAATATCGCGATGGATAATGTTCTGAGAGTGAAGATGCTGTAATCCTCGGCATGTCTGTAAACATGGTCAGAAACGCTCATCTCGTAAGCACAGCAAATTAAAACCCTTGACTCACCTCAAGACAAATTGTTGAGATCTGCTCCTCAGTAATGACAGGATTATTATCAATAACATCGGTCAAAGCACCACCTTCCATGTATTCCATAACAACCCATAACTCCGAATTGTTGTTACGCAGAAACGCATCAAGAAAGTTGACGATGTTTCGATGCTTGCTATCCTTCATGACCATGATTTCATTGACAATTAATTCCTTACGAGGTTGGTGTGCCAAATCCATCTGTTTGATAGCAACTTGAGCTCGAGATCCGAAGCTGCGTAAGACTTCTCGAGCAACTGGCGAGACAGCACCTTCCTTGACCTTTGCCACATAAACAGATCCGGAAGCTCCCTGGCCAATTTTCTTTTGTTTTGAGTAAGACATATTTGGGTCATCTTTTGATACGGCTTCTATTAGCTTGGCCATAACCTCCTTCTCAGACATGGTTGACATTCGAACGTCCTGCTTTCTCTCAGGAGGGGGCTTGGCGGTAAGAGCTGCTTCAGCGGCTTTGACGCCATCGCTCTGTTGAGGTTGACTTGGTTTCGCTGGAACATTTAATGGCTTAACCGAAGGGCCAGGGAGGCGGGATGGAGACTGGTTTTGGCCATTTGTACGAGGTTGAGATGATCCGTTCATATTGCTACCGTTAGGATATCTTGATGTAGGGGATGACTGATCAGCTCGGGGTGGCACACGCTGTGTGCCTTGACCACCCTGAGGGTCCCGAGATACTGACACGGAGCTCATTCCAGGTTGTTGTGTCATTGGTGGTCTTGAGGATGACGTGGTAGGCGGTGGCGGGGCTGGACGTTGTTTTTCACGAAGGCCATTCACCTGGTTTGCGGGCTTTGGCGCAGGTGGTGGTGCTCGTGACGGGTTATATCGCTCTGATGGCGAAGACCCGCCGTACCCACCAATCTCCTGCTTGGCTAAAGGCGTCTTCTTCTGCGGGATTGAGGCGTTATAAGCTTCCTGGTCTCGCCTATTCTGCTCTTCGATCTCCCGCTGCCGCTCCAGCCTTACGCGTTGCTCCTCTCGAGACGCATCCGGTGGTACGTAGTTTGGCGCCATGCCCTGCATTTGTTGTCGCTGCTGCACTGGGTTCTCGGGTGGCGCCGGTCGTGAAGGTATATTTTGCTGCTGCGTCGGCATGTTACCATAGCTGCTCTTTTGCTGCGGCGGGAGGGGTCTGGGGGGTGCGACGGAAGCTCCACCAGCATTATAGCCAAGCTGCTTGTTCCCCTGACTACCTGGAGGAGGAGTGGGCGTCAGACTGGAATACTGCTGAGGATTCTCCGCTCGTTTGGTCAAATCTGAGTAGAAGTCGAGAACTTCAAAAACAGCTTGAGGGTTCCGTTCATAATCCTCTTTCGTAATCGCAGAGGAGTTCAGCAATTTAGACCACTCGGGCGGTAATCCTACAAACTGCCCGGTCTGTGGGTCGAAGCCGACGTGAACAGCATGTGAGAAGTTGGTAGGATTGCTCACTCCGCCCATAGTGGGACACCGACCATAGAGGAGATCAATCCAGTCGTAAAGATCGTCATCTGACTTCACCCTTATATGTAACGTCCTGATCGAGTTGTCGTCATCACCAGGGCTATTGGATGAACCGTTGGTGTGTCTCTTTATCTCAAAAATGGTACCCGCAGCCTCGACCCTACCGACATTGACTACATCTTTTAGATACAAGGTGTAGGATACTTTGCCGCCTTCTGTCTTGTGGAAATCGAGATGTTCCTTCCGTAGTATCAAGTATTTCTGTTTCCATGGCTGGATAAAGTTGCGACTCTCTTTGACCTGTGCCCAGCCTTCTTTGATGACGGCAACACCACCCATGCCATCTGTCTGGTTTGATCGTTCGCGAGCCAGAGGAAGTGAGATCGTTGAGCCGGTATATGTGGAAGTGGCAGTACGCGTTATGGGCGACCCGACCATATTCGCCATACTTCCTGGCATATTTGTATTAGGTGTTAGATTAAGCCGTGGCCGGTCGCCGGGCGGCCGAGGCGCTGGACCAGGATTCATGAACTGGTTGTTCGAATAAACACTGTCGCCACGAACAGATATGATTAGCTAGTGCCTGTAACTATGGAGGAGTATTTCTCGAGCAATGCCAAGATAACCATGCGAGGTGTTGCGGGTTGTAGCCTAGGTCGATCGGATATCAAGTAAGATATAATGAGAGTTGCGCGAAGACGTCAATGTCCCACGACCGCGAGAGCGCATCAACCAGTGTTTTGGGACGTGATTGAGTAGTTGGTGAGATATATACATACCTATTTGGTGCCGCCATGGTAAGCAATAGGTATTAATCGATTGACGTCGGGTCTTATCGTAGAGATATATGCTCGATTAGACACTATTGATTGGGCATCCAAGGAACGGGCGCTCTTTGATTGAAATTAAAGAGACTGGGGTGCCGTATGATTTCTCAGCGTCCAAGCCCTAGCGGCAGAGGCAAGCTGAGCCTTGAGCCAGCGCTGTGTCGATTATCTGGCTAGCACCACGGACGGACGCTATCAGAACAAAGTGAGCGACGGAGAAGAGGGAGTCGAGATGCCCGGGAACACTTGATGAAGAGTGAAAAGAACGGGCGGCTCTCGCATATAGTACTGAGTTGGTTGGGTCGGCGGGTGTTGAAGACAACGGTTCAGGTTTGCACTGGATGCCGTGCTGGACTGGTCACAACTCCAAGCCTGAACCAATGCGATGCTGTAGATGGGCGATTCAGTGGTTGCTCGCAATTCGGGGTCGAGTCGTATTTATTGACGGCGACCGACTTGGGCGCGCAGAGAGTGCCTAATGTCTGTTGGCTTGTTGGACATGGATTTTGTTGCTGATTGCTAGACGCACAATCGGAAGAGCGGTTACCCAGCGGTAATGGTAATGTGTGTGTGTAGAGGAGAGGATTAGAATGGTACGGCTGGGTAATAGGGAATAGAAGGGATGTTATTATTCCAAAAGGGTGAAGGAGGGTCATTGTTGGCGGGGTTCTGTTGCGGGATTGGTTAGAAAGTTGGAAGGTCGCCTGCAGCCCCCTGCCCCTCTCCGCCCCCAGCTCATTACCTGTATTTACCTAGGGACCCAGGGAGGGGGTCATAGGAGGTCCAGGGGATATCGTAGGCTCGTCGCAGCACTGTAGTGCTACAAGATAGGTTACAACACTAATATAAGACGTGAAGTGCTTTGCACTACTTACACGGAAAGATCTAGTTTTCTAGTTTAGGGAGGTAGTGTAAGAAAGTAGACACATACTGCGGACAGTAGAGATCTTTGGTAACAATTGGTTACTCTCGTCTGTTACCAGCTGCATGATGTACGGTACCACGATTGGGTACCCATTAGATAGGGTCCTCACAGGTAGGGCAGACATCGCATATAGTAATTTGGATACATCATCCAGCGAACCACTATCAAAAGCGACTCATTCCGCCTACCACTGGCAAAGTCAAATATATTCATGCTTTAAAATTACTTACATGATTGTGTCCTGATTCACAATGGGGATCGAGGGGAACAGCGAGTCACCGAGATGCCCCGTAGCAAGGTATACCTATACTACCTAGAATAGGCAAACTAATCTACCTAGATTTCGAATGATTCCACATACCTACATGATGATGTGTACTGTCCTTATCCGTCAGGAGGTTAAATTAGGATGACGAACCTGACCAATTTGCACGCAGCATAGTATACACTATGGAGGAATTGACACCGCTCGTTTATTCAGCAGCCTACGCATACGGCTGGAATGGCATGGGGTGGGATGGGAGAGCACGAATTGTTACCCGAGAGCCAAGAATAACTATAGTATCGTGACGAAACCCCCGCTAGCCGGCAGCGGTCGGAGACCCGTTTTCCGAAGCTTGGGGCGAAGGAAGCTGCCCAATGCGCCGAGAAAGGGGCGTCCAGCAGTCAAAGACGAGAAACCTCTTACATACCGGCACCTCCCCGTCCTTATTGGGTATGTTTAGCATGTTTAGACAGCAGGTGAACAAGGACAACATGATTATGACATCTGGCGCAGATTCCTTCTTGGCCTGAGGCGTAAGCAGTAAAGACGTTGACAGGCACCTTTGCTGACAGCACAGTGGCTGCTCGGTGTTACTCTACCCATCTGAATAAGCCTCGGGAATAAACATACAGTCGTATGCATCAGGGGCTAAGGCAAGGAAGCCCTATCGATGCTTCGCTTATGCAGAAAAGGCTTCTCGGGTAGACTCACCAGGAACAAGCTAGTCTAAGTGCAGTAGGTAATGGTTATGAATAGGTCAATTCCGAAACACATCAACGAAGTTTACTCCTGTAAGTATCTGCTATTTCCACTGTTGAAGCGTTAATTTGAAAAGGGAGCTGCAACATTGAGGCTATTCATCGACCAATAGACCAACGCACTCCATTCACAGCCGGTCAACACCATACTGACCAGAACTTCCAGAGAGTCATCGACGGAAGAGGAACTCTGGATTCTTGTTTATGGTCGCCGGGTCATTTTTCAGACCGGCATTGAAACGTATAGTTACCGGTATAGAAAGTGTCATACCTTGTCGAAACACAAGGGGCTCCTCGACGGGCCGTACCAACATTTCTTCTTACGCGCCGGTCTACCTAGACGGGTGGGAGGTCAGGCAAGAAGAGTCTAGGGCGACACAGCTCTGGTAGCGTAGGTAATTAAGCGCGCGTTGTATTGCAGCGCAGCAGTTTCACAAATAGCCTGGCCTCATTTTGCCTCACGTTGCGGCGGGCAGCGCAAACCTCACCTGATTCCGGGCGATCGCAGATTCGCAGGTGGGACAAGTGGCCAATCAAAGCGCCTAGATCTACGCCTGGCCAAGCCTTTCCGCTGCCGGGAGTGGTGATCAGCGGTAAAGCAAAGCGCGTTCGTTTCTGGTTTGCGGATCTGTCGCAAGCTCGCAGCCGCCCCTGTTGGCACTAGACATTGTTAGCTGGAATCCTTGAAGCTGTCGCCGCAGCTAGACCGCAGCTGATATCGTCAGCAGCAGTGCCTCCGGGATGAGCATGGAATTTTGCGTTGTCTTAATCGGGTCTCTATACGTAGTTTCGTAGAGTTGGTCTTCTAAAGACCTACATTTACCTACTTAGGTACAGTAGGTAGGTACCTAGTAGAACAAGAATTTAGCTCTACTTTGGTGATTAGATTAGGTATTCAGTTAGTCCCGAGGTATGTAGGATATTTAGACGGGGTGCTGACTGATGGGTGCGCAAGTGTATGAAGAGTACATCTACCCCTCTTGACTCCGTTTTCAACTCTTTGGATCTGATGCTGAGTGTATACTAGTCACCGTGAAGAGCTAGAGGTAGAGGACGAGAAAAAGACCTATGTAACTACCTGTCTACAGGCTACCAGTACGGCGGCTTTCCCCTCATTAAGCTAAGACAGATGCCCCACTATCAATACTAGCCCCATGTCAGACCCGCCCACCTGGCCTGAGATCCACTAAAATTTTCGAGGTTGTTTAGGTGGAAAGCTTCTTCTCAACTGAGAGCAATGGGCGCCTAGGTTTCTCCGACTAAACCGCATCCAACACGCAACTCGAGATGGTGTCGCATAGAAATCGCACCGTGGCCCAAAAGACAGCCCGGGCTAAAGAGAAGAGGGAGAGGCGATTTAATAGGAAGAGGGAGGAAAAGAGAGACCCGGCTCTAAGAGTAGCTCGACTCGAAAAGAATAAGCCAGTCACCCTAGATCAGAAGCGAGTCTGGGATGATGTCGATGACGATGAGCTCACAAGCAGTGTGGACGTACAAGCGTTGAGACGTCGACGCATTCAGCAAGCAGAAGACGCCGACCAGCAGGCGATAGCAGCCGCGCAAGCAGTAGACGATCATGGCAACGGGGACGAGGACGATGCCGACAGCATGCTAGACTCTGACGAAGAAGACGATAATGACGACGACGAAGGAGCAGCTGCCCAGCTATTACCCAGACAGAGTAGTCTAGCACCATCGATCGCCTCGACGTCCAACATAGACCTTACACCTGAGGGACTACTCGCCAAATTCCCATCTCTTTTCTCAGACAACTCTCGTCCCCAAGAGCCAAAAAGTGAGTATATATTTATACTATATCCGTGGTTAAACCACTACTTGGACCCTGTATGTTCTAGACTAAACGCTGATATAGTCCTCATAACCACCGGTCTGGACGCAACGATACACCACGTGGCCCATCAATTCGAGGGCATCATTCCTAACTCAAAATACATTCGTCGATCCGCACACAAATATGTAAGCATGATAGGCGTTGAAATAGATATCACGTCTTGCTATGTCCTAGGATATGGGCGATAGTCGCTAAAGTCGATTTCTACAGGGACATAAATACAGTGTTCGTGAAATTGCGAAGTTCGCGGAGGCGAGAGGTTTCTCCTCGCTCCTTGTGATACGAGAGGATAATAAAAGGCCAATCGGTCTAGATATTATAGATATACCGTCAAAAATCACGTTTCACTTCTGTAAGTCACCTAATCCTATACCTGGATAGCTAAATCGGCACCCGAGCTTTGCGTCCAGCTGGTTTATGCGCCTACATGTGTACTAATTATCCATGAAATATTGCAGCCATAAGTTCTTGGGTTGAAGGTCGAAAACTCGTGAGTATCATCATGCGTTTGTCCATAGTTCAAAAAGCCATGCATATTTCCAAAACCGTATCCCGGATAGGAATGTTATTACTGACACTTGATATTGAAGCCTGGACACGGCAATGCGACTTCTCACATTCCAGAATTGTTGCTTAACAACTTCTCAACCCCCCTTGGATTGGTTACGGCAAAAGTCTTACAGACCTTGTTTCCAACTCCAGAGCTGGCTGGGCGGCAGTGTGTTATGTTTCATAATAGGTAAAACATAAACCCCATCTGTAGGGATCCGTTCTGACCTCCTTTTCAAGTCGGGACTATATATTCTTCCGGAGACATAGGTATATTATACGTGAGAAGAGGGCTACCGAAAAAAGCGTGGTCGGAGCAGATGGCCAGGAAATGAAGGGTGTTGAAAATATTCGCGTGGGTGAGTTGAGCATTTCCCACTCTGTTATGACTCGTTGAATGAACCCAAGGCTACGGATGTTGCCCTGGATGACAACACCTCTCCACCAACATCTTTGGATGTCACTGTTCAAAATGCTTTTACTAGAAATTCCACCCACATACCTCATTATGGTCACTCTACACACACCTACCCCCCAAGACATGATTCCCTTGAATCAAAACATTTCCCTTTCTGTGCACCATCCCATTATCACATACCCGTCTCACGAGTTTCACTATCATTATAAGTTCTTAGCTATGCCTTTGCTACATGTACTCCGCATCCATCGACTTCAGCAGCACAGAGACTAACTTAATGTATTCTGTAGGATTGCAAGAATTGGGGCCTCGATTCACTCTAAAGGTATGCCTTTCATCCCTGCTTTGTTAGTTTGTCAGGTATTAACTTAATTAGCTACGGCGTATAGACAAGGGCATTGGTAGAGCTGGGAGCGATCCGACTGATCCTACACACTGGCAATGGCAAGCCAAGATGGAAAAGAATCGCAAGCGGTTTAATCTATAGATTAAGTGGTTAGAGGCATCGTTTTGATCAAATAAAATGCGCCTTCTGCTACTAGACGGATACTTCGTCCGTTGTTCTCTAGAATACAGAGTACGACCTATTGGTAGTTATGGGTAGGCTGAATATATTAGCTACATTTGTTACATTAGCTGCATTAGGAACAATCTGGAATAGTAGTAATGGGGGTCGAATAGATAGAGTCCAGCAGTCTATCTAGATACTGAATGAATGCATGACGGCGAATGCATCATCTGTGGCGCATCAGAACTTTTCGCCAAGCAATGGAGGTCAAGCAGCAATGTTTGATACCTGATACCTTATGGAGTAGATTAGGCAGTCTAGGTACCTGATAGGATCTAAACGCAGGGCGCCTGCTTGCCGCCACGCAGGACCGCGCAGGACCGCGCAGGACCACTGCCTTAGAACTAAGGTAACGGGCTTAATCACGTCTACCGGTCAGGCCCGTTAGAACTGGCGATGGCTTATCTCCCCGATTCTTGTTATCTACCTTGTGACGAGCATGCATGACTCTACCACACCTAAGTAGATACAGCACAGTAGACTTCGCTGTCCGCCTAGGCACTAAGTAGGTACATAAAGTAGGTATGTAGGCATAGATAGAATACAAGTTCTTGAGCGGCCCCGCCGAACCCTGCTGTGTATACCGGTATTGGAGTTGTCAGTCCGGGCACCCCTCCTACGTGTCTATATGTATATGCGTGCGTGTATTGTAGGTAGTATATTTAGGTAAGCTCCAAACATACCCACTTCTATCTAGACCCTTGCTTACTGAGTAAGTAAATAGGTATCAGCAGTGCTCATCTACCTCTACCTGGGTAGTTCATGTCCACTACATCGTAGCCTTCCTATCCGCCTCGCCCGGAGACTAAAGATGGATCGCTTGCGATCGCTATTTCAGAAGAGGGAGGCAGACGAGCAAGAATACCGACCGTTGTATGATGAAGGCGTCACCTCAGGACCCGAGAGCGACGACGACGAACATGACGTGCCTTTCTCGTGGGCCGAGTACGGCATATTCGCCGTGCTCGGCGTCGCAATGTTATGGGCCTGGTATGCTTGCGCGCGCGCCCTCTCTGAATGGACATGGCCTTGATGAGCACTGCTAACTGGTAACTGCAACAGGAACATGTTCCTTGCCGCCGCGCCGTACTTCCAACATCGCTTCAGAGCGGACGACTGGGCGCTCAAAAACTTCCAGTCTGCGATTCTCTCCGTGTCGACGCTCACGAATCTCGCCGGAGCGACCTTTCTGGCCAATCGCCAACACTCGGCCTCCTACCCGTTCCGCATCAATTCCGCGCTCTGCCTCAATGCCGTGGTCTTTGCGCTGCTGGTGATATCGTCCAAGGCGTTCGTCGATGCGGCCTCCACGACGTACCTCGTCTTTCTGCTGGCCATGGTAGCGTCGACGTCGTGGGCGACTGCGCTTATGCAGAATGGCGTGTTTGCGTTTGCATCGAGCTTTGGGAGGTCCGAGTACATGCAAGCCATCATGGCTGGCCAGGGCGTCGCGGGTGTGTTACCCTCTCTTGTTCAGGTTATTTCCGTGCTCATTACGCCACCTCCGGAGGTTGTGACGGCGGACCCTGAAACCGCGGACCAAGAAAAAGAAAAAGCAGCCTTCATCTACTTCCTGACGGCCGTGGCAGTGTCGCTAGTGTCACTCGTTGCCTTCGTCCCACTCGTCCGGCGCCACAACGTGGTCATCGAAAACCGAGTGGCAGGAACCATGGCGGAATCAATAGCCAGCATCGAAGAGGCGGAACGGGCTGCGCGCAAAGTCGTTAGCATGACCAAGCTGTTTGGGAAGTTGTACTGGATTTCCGGTGGCGTGTTTCTTTGTTTCACCCTAACAATGTTTTTCCCTGTCTTCACCCCCAAAATCTTGTCCGTGACACCCTCTAGTGACGGGAACGCGCTGCTTCAGCCGGCCGTTTTCATCCCTCTTGGATTCTTCTTTTGGAATTTCGGAGACTTGATAGGACGGTCAGTCCCGCTCATCATATCATTGCGACACCGACCAATCGCTCTGTTCAGCTTCAGCATTGCGCGTTCAGTGTTTCTGCCACTGTATCTCCTCTGCAACCTCCACGGCCGCGGTGCCGTGGTCAATAGCGATTTATTCTACCTCCTGCTTGTCCAACTACCGTTTGGCTTGACCAACGGCTGGCTGGCCTCTGACTGTATGATGGCCGCAGGCGAGTGGGTTGATGAAAACGAGCGGGAGGCCTCAGGGGCATTCATGAGCCTCTGCCTTACGGCTGGGCTGACCGCTGGCAGCTTATTGAGTTTTACTGCGGCCGGCATCTGATGATACATGACCGTACACATATGGGTGGAATGCATGGACAGGCGCTGGCGTTACGGCTTCACTGCTTCACTGGGGTTTCATACATGGCACAATTTCTAAGCATCGGGTATCTATATATTTACATTGTGTGTCAACCAATCTTGGAACAATGAACAATGGCGAGTCGCAGCATTAGTAGGCACATGCGACGGTACAATAGACATCATACTCAACACGCTCCATGCTTGCCGGGCACGAGTGACCATCGCCCGAGCCCATAAAGTATATGTAGGAATTGCATGACGGCGTCGACCTACACACTAAGATCAAGGCTCCCCCACCGACCCCCGACCATCGCCAACCAATCGAAGCCCTGCCAATGGTATTAGCGAGAGGCCGCACCGTATAGTGTACTAATAGAGTAGCCGCATATTACCTACTCCGGCAAATCGAGCTACCTAGGTTAGTCGGAGGGCAGTGCACACGGAACTTTGCATTTCGCATGGAAGAGAGGGTCTTGGGAGTGTCGAACGTCTGAAGAACCCGACCTAAGCTATCTATAAAGAGAGCGCGTCATCCTAGGCCGTCCCCATGATGTCGCGTGAAGGTGCCATGTCCCCGTCACCACGGGCCAGATAAGGTTCCTGCGCTTGGAATTTGTGTATTGGTGCGGTATCACAGTCTTTTCTCCCTTTCCAAGCGTCAACGCTGCCAACCCACCACAAATATGATCTGAAAGTTTACCTCTCGTTTTTCTTGTCACGTCTCTCGCTTTTGACCAGTAGTTTCGAAACACACGCATCCAGAGACCAGTCTAGCCTCAAACTCCCCGTCTCGTTTCAGCGCCGCATCATTAGACATTCGGTTTCTACTGTTTCAGTTCCGGTCATAAACAACCTTCTTCCTTCACCACTTTAAACTATTTTTTCTTAATAGTATAATCCTAATATTAAAAACCTTTCTCTGTCTCTCGAGAATGGAAGCAATATGGAAACAGCGATCTAAGCCGGTCTCTCCGGGCAAGCCCCATCACGACGAGGATCTCGGCGTCAATATTCTCCGAGAGTGCGAGGATCTTCTTAATAGCCCTCGAAAGGTCAATTTTAAATACGTTGCGGAAGGCCGGGCCAATGTTGTATTCTCTGTATGGGAATCGAAAGACCCAACTGCGCCAAAAGGGCGGTTTGAGCGCACTCTGCTCCGTGTCCCCAAAGCGACACAAGGCGTGACACCCTGCGACTATGAGACCCTCCAAGACTTTCACGAGGGTCAGGTCGAAGACCGCGTCGGTCGCCAACATCTCGTCCCGCAAGTCCTCATCCAAATATCGACTGAGGTTGCGGGCATACTACATCAAAAGAGGAACAAGATGGACGAGAGCGAGATACGGCCCGGCCACGCCATGCTGATCCAAGACATGAGTGCGTCGCCGGGCTACTCGGTTCTCGAGTTCAAGCCCAAGTGGCTGGCACAGTCGCCGATTGCTCCGCCGGCCGCGAAGCGCTGTCGCACGTGTGCGCGGGAGGCGTTCCGCAACAACCAGAAGCGGGCTAAGGGACAAGCGCCGACGGTACCGATATGTCCACTCGGACTCGTTCACGAGGATCCCGGTGTAGTCATGGACACTATCAAACGCCTCGCGCCACAATGGACGGAGCGGGATCAGAAACGGCTGTCTGATGCGTTTGAGAGGAGCGGGATTCTGAGGAAGCTCCGTGAGCTGCAGACACAGGGGGATCCCGACCACGCGCTCCTAAACAACCCGTCGGACCCCGAGTTCGGGCTAGCGATGACATTGCGGGACTGCTCCTGCTACGTCCGCATGCCCGGCGACGCCGATATGGATGTGGAGATCAAGCTTGCAGATGTCGACAAGAAGAACTGGGAGGAGAAGCAGACGTACTGGCAGGAGTCGCACTGGAACTTGGTCAACAACGGCTGGTACACGTGTCAGGAGCAAGTCGATACGCCCATTTTGACGCGGTGCGTCTTGAGCCCACCACAGCCTACATAAATAATCAGTCACAAGACAAATAACGTAGGTACTAAGTCTCTACGGCGTCGAAACTAATTGGAATCGAAAACGCCTATATAATAAGTAGGTATGTAGTAAACATACCCCGAGACGGTAACCTACAGTAGACGGATCACTGCATAGATTCCACGGTGATGAAATTAATTGATCAATGGGGTTGGTTAATATAAAGAGGGGCGAGCATGAGAGTAGAGTAGAGAGAGATGGGTTCAAGGTGTCCCCGAACAATAAAAGCCCAACCGTATCTCAACTACCTACATATCTAGGGTTTCACCGCACCGTATCATCAGACACGATTCATTTCATTTGTCGCAGCCATGCAAGCCAACCATCTGTCTGTCTGTCTCTGCATGCGCAACAACCGTATCCCTACTTCGAACGGGCCAGCGAACTACGCATAAGGTGACAGACACTTCAGACTTATTTAGAAACTCACCGAAAGTGCTGTACCGACCGTGCTCACGCGACAGTGGGGACCGTGACGGTGCGGGGGGAAGGGAATGGTGCGAGAGCCACACAAATTAGTGCAAGTGGGTGGTGTGTTAAATAGTTGCAGATATCGGCGGCAGTATTGGTGGGTTGAGGGGTTGAGTGTAAACAGGTGAAATGCAATCATCGGGTGCCACCTAGCATAGATAGGTAGGAGATGCCCGAGGTTTATTGGCCTGCTGGGTAATGAACCATGAACCCCCTCCTTTGACTTATACGCAGTACGCAGTAGGTAGGTAGGTAGTGTAGGCGTCACAGCTGTACCTAGTATGTGTGTATAAGTCGTATAAGTCTCATGATAACGGCGTGGTTAGATCATGAGCTGACAGGTTCACGAGATCAAAACTTACCATGGAATAAGTAAGTATTCAGCACAACTTGCGCATAATAGGGGCTAACAATTCATTATACTAGACGAGTCTTATTCAGTGTCTGTCATGGGTAGATGGGATAAAGGGAAATAAATCCAAGGCAGTGTCCAATACAAAGGCTTGTGCATAGACCATACGCTCGTCGTGTGCTTGACAACTTATATGGAGATCAACGAGCATAAACCGGTTGCGTCGACCAGCGTCTTCTCCGCTACACGCTAAAGACAAGCTAAGCACGCGACTGACCCACTAACTGCCGCTTACAGCTCTTATTAGCCAATCCGGATCGGCTAGCTGGAAAATTATTCACTGCTAATCCTGTCTCTCCAAACAGCCAACGAACAGCTGCGGGTACGGACTGCAGCACAGCCCGCATTACACATCATTTACACTACGCCTAGCAGGGGTTCAACAGGTGCTATTCTCTTCCCTCTTCCCACTGCCCCGGCCAGAAGGCCTTGCATAGCGTCATTTTATGCACACAGGACAAAAGCAAAGCGTGAGCATATACCGAAAAATCCGTCTGGACCCCCGGATTGCTCCCATCGAGCCGAGCTTCTTTTCCGCTGGGAGGCGAGCATTGACGAGAATCCGTCGGTCTCTCACCTTCGATGACGCTCGATCCGTCGTAATCAATCGCTCAACCTAATTCCCTAATTATTTGGCATTAATACTCCTTGTGCTTTGCTTGCCGTTGTGTGTGGTAGTAGCACACATTTCCAACCTTCCTGTTGAGCAACCCTCGCTGCATCCCACGATACCTACCCGGGTAGACGAAGCGCTTGCCACACACTCGACGATCCACTCTGTACATTTTTGTCCAAGCCCCCTGGCACTCTATTCTCCGTCTAGCTCGATCGGCGGTCTGTCTTTTATGTAAAGCCCCGACAGGCGGTCAAGCACACCACGTCTCGAAAGCTCCATTCCTGCATCGACAGGCGGTCAAGCATATCGCGTAGCGGTCCGATTTATTCTTAAGTCGACAGGCGGTCAACCTTATCACGTCCCAATACGTACGACTCCCTCAACGATGCGCATGTAGAAGTCATCGAAGCCAGTCCTAACCATGGCCTTCAACTTCAACTGGTCGCCCCTCGCGGCCGATGCTGAGTTCTACAAGCGAGCGCAGGAGCTCCTGACAAACGCCTTGAACAAGTATCCAAAGCCCCCCATCATCGTCGATGACATCCTCGTCACCGAGTTCAACCTGGGCTCGGTGCCTCCCGACCTCGAGATCCTCGAGATCGGAGACCTGGCCGAGGATAGGTTTCGCGGCATTTTCAAGATGTGCTATTCGGGTGATGCTTTCCTGACGCTGCGCACAAGAGTTCAGGTACGCGTGCTTCTTCTAGGTCTCTTATCTATGGATTAGTCACACTGTCGAGCATGGGGGCCCGGACTGGGAGAAAAGCCGCTATTGCTATTGAGCATTGGTGTCGCTCTCTATCTACCCGTTGTCTCCTCTCCTAAGAGCTCGCAAGGCTAGGTTCCGACAATATTTCTCCTTCTTGTCGGTCGAGCAAGTGCTCGTCGCTACTAGCTATGCGACACACCCTCATCGCATCCCAAGTCCCCCCTCTCCCAAATCCAGTTCTCAAACCTTCCCCATAGTGTCGCCCCCCCTTTTTTTCAACTTTTTTTTTTTGGTCATAAGCTTCTATTTAGATCGTTGCAAGAATAATGCAACAATTCCAAGTTTCTCTGTCTGTGGAGCTACCGCATGAATTTCTCAAATGAGAAGCAGGGGTTCGCGCTTTGTGCGATGTTTTCTTAGGTTCTCCAATTAAGATCTAAGACTCGTTTGTGCGTCATAGTAGCTAATAGGGCTGCGATGCAGGCAAACCCGCTAAACACATATCTCTCCGCCAAGCCAACCTTCACATCACCGCAGCCCTTGGCAGCCGCCGCTGGGATGACAATACCGCTGTCCATCACTTTATCTGAGATCAAGCTATCCGCGTTCATCATCTTAGTCTTTTCTAAGCAGAAGGGTATCACGCTAGTCTTTCGCAATGACCCTCTTGAATCCCTCAAGGTCTCGTCGACCTTTGACTCAATTCAATTTGTTCGCGACTATCTTCAAAGAACCATTGAAGGCCAATTAAGAAATTTGATGATGGATGAACTACCAGCCATCATCCATAAGCTCTCACTTCGACTATGGTGTCCTGACCAAATGCCTAGGGAGGAAGAGATTGTAAAAGAAAATGCTGAAAATGAAGCTGTCATTGACCCATTCGCAAATCCACCCGTTGAAGCGGTTGATTCTCACGGCCATGTCCTCGATGCCAATGATATTGCCTCATTATCATTGGATAGTGGATCCGGAGCTCAGTCGCTATTTTCACAAAAGAATATGCTAAGATTAGCCGCTTTGACTGACTCTCACCGAACACTGTCATTATTCACCCCTGGTATCCGCAATGCCATGTTTAGGGCTTGGGCTGGCCCTACGGACAGACACGATACAGGTGTATCTACACCAATCGCAGCACCAACTTTGTACCGAATGCCCTCTACACACGGTAGTTCAACGACCTACACATTCACCGATGCCAGTAGCATGGATCAGGGCTCTCTACCATCACGACCCTCTTTAGCCAGTCTTAACTCTGCCACGACCGGACTAGGTCTGGGGTCTGGAAGACATTCGAGAAATCTTCGAAGGAAGAAGACCCGCGTAGTCAACTTGCGGCGACCGAGGAGTGGGAGCGAGACGAGTAGCGATACAGGAGAAACCGTGTCAGATACAGTTTCGGTTACCACTCCTATTTCAGAGGCTATTCTGCCTATATCAATCCCTGAAGAAGCTGAAGACGAAGAAATGGCGCTACCACAAGTTCCCAACCGGATCCGGATGAACGGTGACAGGAAGTCAACGCCCATCAGGCCCCCATTAAACATGGACATCTACAATGAACCTATTGTAACAGACAGGGTCCCAGTCACGTTCCCTTCGGATGAAAGCAAAATTCCCTTCAATCACATAGAGAGGGCAATGGAGCAAGCCGCATCATCTAGACCGGCCAATTTCGAACAGCTAAAATCCGGCAACTCTGACACATCTTCTGTGATTCTAGAGCAAGCCTGGATTATGAAGATGGCTGATGAAATCGCTCGTCGGGTATACGATGAACAACAACAACGGAACGAGAAGCTGTGGGAAGAGCGTCATGACGCTCCTCCCCCAGCTTACGAACCCACTCAATAATTGTATAAACATTTCGCCCATCATTAGGGTTCTCCTTTGTCGTTTCTTATTCTTTCCGATAAATTGAACTGTGGCACACGGCGTTCCACACGGGGTTGATTGGACTATATCCTATCATTTTTAATGTATATTCTGCGGTAATGGCACCCCAGCAGCGGCGTTACGGGGAGTCGATTCTGGTCGGGTTTTAAAAGAAAATGGTTCTGGTGTGCATGTGGGGTGGGTAGATGGGTGTTTACATGGGGAAAACGGACTTGCATTTCGATCTGGGGATATCATGACCATGACCATGACCATTGCATTACAATGCTAGCCCCGAGATGTGGAAAACACAGGACGTCGTTCCCTTGGTGGTTGGGCACATTCACTCGCTTATCTTATTTGACGAACACATCATACGACCCGACAGTTTGACGCCCCTATGTCGATGGGGAGAGAAAGGATAGTTACGGATAGAAGGCGCGGGGTAGCCGATACACGAGCTGGAGTGCTCGAAAAATTTTGGTGGTTGGCGCAGCATTTTTAGGGATACCATGGCGAATACTTGTTGGATGGTGAGGGTTGTTTTCGAGCATTATCGGTTTGAAGGAACAGAGAAAGAATGGGCACCGCTGAGGTACAGCGAAGGGACAGCAATATGAGACTAAGCAGGAAAGAAGAAGAGAGAAGAAGAAACACCGACTCCTATCCCGTATATACATACATATGTGTGTGGAATCAAATAAAAAGATATTATTCTTCATACCATGCGCAGGGTTGAATCTCCTTCTTTAGTAGTTAGCGTTATTATACAGGTCACGCGTAATGTTAAAACTCAATGGCAAGAGCTAGGTAAGCTAGCTAGCACTCCGGCAAAGGGGATGGGTTCACTAGAAGGAAAGCTTAATGGCAAGAAATGAGACGCACTTAGATACATACGGAGACAGGACAGGAGAAATTGTGTATCGTAATATTTCAGAGAGTTGTCTGCGTAGACTATAAACTCTACTTGTCATTGCCTGTGAAGATAGGATAGACAGACTACTTCATCACGTCTCAAACCAATCCTGCCCCTTCTCTTAATTAGTCCGTGCTTCTCTGCTCGCTTTATTTCCTCCTCGCCGGTTTGACTAGGTGTCTAGAAGGCCAAGGCTAAAGCTATGGCTATGGCCATGACAATACGGTCTTTTACATACATATATTCGAAGCTCGATCCTCCTAGCTCTCTGAACTAAGTAGATAGAGAGGAACCTTGAGTAGCAATTTTTAGTCGCCATAGTTGATACTTGGGTTTCGTAATGCTTTTCTGACGAATATGCATTTGCGATGACATGGTGATATGGGTAGCCCATTCCAGGTGATTTAACCCAGCAGCTCTTGTAGTGCTGTAGAGTCATTTTTTGAAACTAGCCAGTTTTCGACAATTCTTCTTGTCCTTAAATTGATAACTCATTTATTTCTTCACAACAGTAGTGACAGCCCGATCTACTAGGCGGGCTCAAATATCTCGGCGAGTGCCGCAGGTTCCACGTGTAGCATGACGACATACGACGGCGACACATCGCTCGACATTAAGCTAACAGGGGTAGGGTGCGAGATATCGGGGGATAAGGATTCGTCGTTTGACGTTTCGCTATGGATGGAGCCATGTCGAGAGCGCAGGGCTCGACCAGTCTTCCCGGAGCTGGTTTCCCGACTTCTTCTGATACCGCTTTCGCGGCTTCTTTGACGGCTGCGATTGTTCCTAGTAGCGCCATATGAATTCTGATCAATGACACTACCTCCCTGTCCAGCAAGTGTAGAGTTCACTGACGAGGAGAGGTGCGGTAGGGTCGAGTTCGGGGGTAGAATCGTGGTATTGCTGCGTAATCCCTCTCGCCGAACATGGGGTCGAACTCCATTTGAGCAATGAGCCCCATTTGAGTAATTACTGCCAGAGCTCGATAGGCTACCACTTGAGGTACTAGTGTCTTCGCCTACAACCTAGGCGGCGGAGGTACCAGCAGCAGCAGCCTTATTGCTCGCTTTCAGAGCAGCCAGTTCTTCCTCCTTGGCCTTGACAGTCTTGTTGAGCTCGGTAATCATTTGGTGTACCTTTTCCTCGGCCTCGCGTAGGCGCTTCAGTTCAGCTTCTTCGGTCTCGCGGCTGAAGGGCTGGCCTGGGCGAGTGTTGAGGGGTATCATGGCGCTGCGCTCTTTGACGTCGCCTTCTGCGGCGGTCGAAGACGAGGCAAAGGCGTTCTTGCCCTTGCCCTTGCCTCTGCCGCCCTGGCCGGGGGCAGGAGTACCCTTGTCGCGGGCCCCAGAGGTCAGGATTTTGTAAAACTCTTCGAATGGCTCGTTGAAGACCTGCTCCTCGTATGTCCAAGCGATGACCTCTCCGCCGGTGCGCATGGCTTCTTTTTCAGCCTCGTTTCGTCCGTAAGGGTGGAGCCGCAGATGGTGATATAACGTCTGGGGCTTCTCGCCACTCTTACTATCGTAGTACAGCTTGATGGTGATCTCGAACTCGCCCCAGCCGGTCTCGTTGACGACGAATGCCTTTTGGGGCTTTTTGCTCGACTTGCCGCCGGTCAAGGCTTCATTCTCCTTGACGATGGTCTCGGCGTCGATGGTGCGGAGATGGTTCGGGATGGATTCGTGAAGCTTGAACTGCACGCGACGCAGCCAGTAGAAGATGTCGGTGTCCTCGACTCCCTTAACGAAGACTTGCCAGGAATGCGTATGGTCAGGCGACACTCCGGGCGGGCGGGGATTGTCGGTGTCGTTGAAGGGGCGCGCAGTGGTGCCGTACACGAAGGGTCGGAAGATCTGCACGCCCTTGACACGCTTGCCCGCTGGTGGTGCCATCGTCGGGCGGCCGGCCTTCGTCTGATGGAGATGGGAAGTTTATAAACTAAGGAGTATGTGGGAGCTGTATAGGCTGTATTATTGTTTCGGAAATTGAGACAGGTAGAGATGCGAAAGGTTGAAGCCCTCCAGCAACCACGGAAATCGTGTTTGTAGAGTGCCTAAAGCTATCTAGGATCGAGCTAGCGCATTGAAGCAAAAAAAGGTAAATGGAGAATTGAAGCTGCCCGCCATCAGCCTTGTGCCACCAAATAACTTTATTATGGAGCTCAAGAGCACTAGAATCCAATAAGCGCATCCAAGAGAGCTTGCATTCCAGCTAAAAGATTTAGTGTCCATTAACCAGCCTCACACATGTGACGGGGAGCTTAAAGTGTTAGCATCGTATGATGTAGTCGATTTCCGAACTATATTTCGATGATAGATAATGAAAATAGGGTGTAGACATTTTACCTCAGCCTACATCAATAAAAAAAAAAAAACCTGTTCAAACGTTCACAGACTCATAATCGACATCCATCTGATTACGCATAACAGACCATTGTCAACAACCCCCAATAGTATCATCCCTTTGGGGCTTGCGAGCTCAGAACGTCAGCTCATCTCACCATGTCAGCCGCCAAAAGGCTCGTAGTATGCGGAGGCAATGGGTTTCTAGGGTCAAGAATATGCAAGAACGCCGTGCAGCGAGGGTGGGACGTCACATCAATCAGGTACAATTAATTCCCACTCCAACAGTGCATGCTACCACCTACCGAGTATCTATCTAACACGCTTTCCAGCCGCTCAGGGCCTCCAAAATGGGAAGCCGTCACGTCTTCCGCGACGCCGCCGTCGTGGTCCCACAAGGTAAGCTGGGAGCGCGGCGACATCCTGCGGCCGGCGACGTACGCGCCGCTGCTCAAGGGGGCCGACTTCGTCGTGCACAGCATGGGGATCCTGCTGGAGGCGGACTACAAGGGGGTGCTGCGCGGCCAGGAGTCGCCGATCGCGGGACTGCGCAAGGCGTTCGCCGCGGCGCCGCCGCAGCAACAGCAGGGGAATCCGCTGCGGCGCAGTGGCAGTGGTGAGTCGGACGATATACGGCCGCCCGAGAGCCGCGAGCAGCTCACGTACGAGAACATGAACCGCGACAGCGCCATCATGCTGGCCAAGGAGGCGGCGGGGGAGAATGTGTCGGCCTTCGTCTACATCTCGGCTGCCGGCGGGGCGCCCGTCCTGCCCGCTCGGTACATCGCTACGAAGCGGGAGGCCGAGAGCACGATTGCGAGCGAGTTCCCTCGCATGCGCAACATATTCTTCCGCCCGCCGTTCCTATACGACAGCTCGCGGCCCATCACGATACCTATGGCCGCCATGACGGGGGTCGGGGCCCTTTTCAATGGGGTTACGGGTGGGATCTTTGGCAACTTGATGGGTGCCGCCGGCGTCAAGCCCTTACAGGTGGACGTCGTGGCGCAGGCCGTCGTACAGGCACTTCACGATGAGACGGTGAAGGGCCCTGTGGAGGTACCTGATATCGAGCAGCTTGCTAATGCGGGATGGAGGAGCACAATGCCCTGATTCGGACCAACTTGGTCGTCTGTTCAGAGCTTGTAATAATACTACATAACCTATAGATTGTACCATAGCTCCCCCATACGTCGCCGGTATGGCATCCATAACTGTAATCTGTAACTGTATCACGCTGGAAATACACACCACTTTCCGAGCAACGCCTTTGCGCACTCCCTCATATCCTCGTCCCCCGCTCGAAACTATCTCTAATCTCAGCTGTGTACTTATTGTAGAAGCGTGACAGTTTCTGGTTGAACTGCTTGTTCTTCTCGTTGATGTATGTGATGTCGCCGTCATCACCATTCCTTGCCATGCGCTCCTTCCTCTTCCGTTGCCGCGCTTCCTCGGCTTTCTTCAGATCCTCGACTAAACGGTCCACGGCAGCCTTGTCAGGCTTATTTTCGTGGAAAGATGTCGAATCGGCGGTCGAATAGAAGGTTCCATCTTTATCTATGGCGATGAGCTCGCCGTCCTCCGTCTCGACGATGTCTAGCCCTCCAGATGCCGCGGCTTTCTCGATAGCTTTCATCTTGTCCTTCTCGTAGCGCTCCATGTCCGGCGATATGTTCTGCAGCTGCCGTTTATATATTTTGTTGCTCTCTGCGCGATAGTCTTGGAAAGCATTGTTATCCCGATGCGCCCCCTTCTTTTTCATGCGCTTGTCCCATTTTTCGCTCTCTTCTGCCGTCCAGTCCCATGCTCGTTTACGTTCAAAGTCCTCGCCTCCTTCCTCGGTCTCTGCCTTCAATAGTTTATACGCGGCGATGTCGCGGCGGCGGTGCAACGCCGTCAGCGCCGAGGGATCAGTTGCCAGTCGCTGGGATTCCTTGGTGGCTTCTTTGAGATTCTGGTCGGAAGAGGTCTTCGCGCGAGCCTGGAGAGCACGAAATCGTGCCAGCCTATCTTTAGCTTTGGTCGCCGCGTCGGCCTCTGTGCTAGACGGTGGTGCTGTGGTGTCGGCTGGCGTTGTGTCTTCTGGCTCATCTACATGTCGTTGGATTGCTTCAGTATCGTTGCCCTCAGGTGCTTTTTCTTCGGTCTCCGCGATCGATTGGATTGGCTCTTCGCTGGCCTCCTCTGAGGCGGGGGCCATTCTTCTTCTCTTGGCTGGTGGCATAGTTCTAGAGGGAAACAGAAGTTGAGAAATCAAGAACTCAGTAGTTCGGAACTGCGTGCTATTGCTTCGTATAATAAACTTAGGCGGAGATGATGGTTTGACGTCAAACGCTGCACGGAAAGTACTTAATTAGATTTGAGGTTGTAGGATAACTGGGCATGTAGCCAAAGCTATTAGGCACTTGTTACGGAGCCAACTAGAGAACAAGCCACACAAGCCACACAAGCCACACTTCTCACGCATGTTGGTATGCGCGGCTGGCTTTAATGAATTACGGATGTTGCACTTTCCTAACTTAATTATGATCTGAGTTGACCGAGCATCCAATAAGCTAAGCCATGGACCCGGTATAATCCAAGTTATTCACAGCCAAGAACAGTGATACCTTGTATGGTGTTATAGCTTAACCACAGCTCATTTGCATGCACAACCGCGTTCTAAGTTGTAGATCTATTCTATATCAGCCTTCAGCGCACCTTTCAGAATTATGTTAGAAGAGACATGGACTCCTTCGGCACCGAGGTCCAGACAATCGAGAATGTGAATGAATAGTAATACAAGGACTTGTGGTATCGTAGTAGATATGTGATACAGACTATCGCGCCGAAAATGTTGCTCATCCAAAGAACCTCGGCTTTTGTCCATGTTATTACAACATATAGATATAACGATAGTTATATCGCTGCCTCTCTCTCCAGGCTTGTGCTCCAGCTTCATTCGTCCACTATGTCCAACCACTAGGGTGCATAGAGTCCAAGAAACGATTGCCGCTCTGAGGGTTCTGGGAAGACCCCTCTCCTGACACCCCGCTCCCTAGACCACCGAATCCTAACATATTTGAGTCCCATTGGAAAGGGATACTGTTCTCAAAATCCCAATCTAACCTTTCCATCAGAACCGCGTGTTCATACCGACTAGGATCTGACTTGTTTGTCACTGCGATAGACTCTTTTGTGCCCTCTCGACACGAAGGATCACCAAAGGGCCGACACAACATCATCGACAAATCGAAAGACAGCTCCTCGATTGAACGGTGGTAGGAAGGAAGCGCCGCGGTATCATCGCTATCAAGCTGCATGCTATTATCCTCCTGGCTCCTTCCAGAGGAGCTGTCCTTGGGGGTATTTGTACTTGAAGAGAGATCTTCCGTATCAGTGGTCTGCCGGCGGAGGTTCTTGAGTGCTTCTGGGTGGTTTTCGATATGTTTGAGTACCGAATTGTAAATAGCCTGAGCTTTCTCGTGGAAACGATCAGCTACGGGGTCGGCAGAGCCACAGTATGCGAGAGTTACAAGACATAATCGCGCATTTTCCATTTCATCCTTGTACGAATGGACCAAGCTCGAAACTAGATTTCGTAAAACGGCGTGCAAAATAATAATACACGACGTATAACTTTGAAATCTAAAATACGCAAGGAACCGGTTAGCTGAGCCATTGTAAGACTAAGATTTGTAAAGAACATACATAACAAGCCAACAGCGTTGGAAAATACCGTTTTCGTCTAACAATAATTTCAGTATTCTTGCCGACATGTTAGCAGCACCCAGAGCAATAGGACCCTGCTTTGAGAGTAGATCGCTCGACATCTGCCACAATGGAGAGAGATTTATATCTCGTCGTCGGCGAACTTTAATATTTTCAGCGACAATGCGGCGAAAAAGTAGCATATTTGCACCAAGATATAGGAGGTGGACGTGATATATAGAACGCCTCACTTCGTGTGTTACGTCTCGACCCGATAAATTTTGAAGTTGCATTTGCGGAGGCAGTTGTTCATACCAGTCTTGAAGGTCTTGTATCATAGAATTCAAGGGCTCAGCAGCGAGATATTTAAATGCCAGGTGCATATGCAGAATCTTAGCTTTGAGCACTGCAGGAATTGAGGATTAGCGTTAAGCGCTTCTACTGAAGGCTTTGATGGACTATTACCAGCAATTTTAGTCATTTCGATTTGAACCACTGCTCAGTATTAATAACAATAGTTCATAGGAAGGTTTAACTTGCTTTCTGAAATGCTGTATTGACTATCGGTTTGTAGTTGGGAAGACTGTTCAATTGTTAACTCATGGAATCTCGGAAGACGAGATAAACTACCTACAGATACTACCCGCTGGAGGACTTCATAATTGCCGGTCTTATATCCTAAAGAGGCCGCAAGCCAGCTAGAGATATCTTGTTTTTAATAGGCCATTTACGGATTTCTTGTTTAGAATTTGCTTACGTTGAGAGGAAGACCAGAGTACGCCACGTCTTGCGATAGTCGATCCATGTCGAATCTGTGATTCCACCGAGTTGCCGCTGTTGGCAGTGTAGCCCATACCTGTCACACATTCCAAGCCCCACGTCTAATTGCTATCAGCCCTCTCGTGACTGCAAGTAGAAGTGGGAGCCATTCTCACCTGAATAAGCTAGAGAGACTGTAGCTTTGCCGAAAACGTTGTACATACAGAGCAAGGTGCAGACCTTGATTGATTCGAGAGGCCGTCGCGTGATAACATCTTCTAAGTAAAATTTGGCGACGTTATAGAATGTTTCTCTAACCTTGTCCTCTATAACTGTGTTTGCATACTGAGAACCAACTGCTGCGACGGCCATAAGAGAGCCGATATCTGCTCTTCGGTCTTCACTCTCAGTGTCCATTTCACTATAGACGGATTCAGCAATGCGTGAAACCTGGGCTTCCGAGAACACATGGAACAATTTCCCGCTACAGCTAAAGAACCCGTCAATAGCACTATTAGTCACCGGTGCGCTAGGAACTACGAGGTCGACGGAGCTGTGCGTTTGCTTGGCTATAGCATTAACGGCGCTTGATCCTCCTGGTTCTCCCGGTTCTCCCGGTTCTCCTAATCCGGCTGGCGGAGCGCGACTTGCCTGGCCGGCTTGGAGCTCGCAAACGCGCTGCTCTAGCTCCTCGATACGAGCTTTAAGAATGTCCGCCGTCGACTGTCCCTCCTCGCCACGATATACGCATTCCTTTTTCCTCGTCACGCAAACCAGACATCTGGGCCTTGATCCGTCGCACTTCATTATAATCAGCGACCACGGTATGTTACAATTTAGTACGGAGAGACAACCTTTGATTTAGCTTTCCGACACGCTTCGCAAGCCTTAATGACAGGGTCGTTAGAACAGCGGGGAACACAACTCTCAGATTTGCCACCTCCACATACAGTACTTGTGCGAGTCTTAACGGGACGCTTGTCGGAACCGTCGTCGACCTGTGGCTTGGGCAATGGCCGTATGGGCCGGAAAGACATTGATGCGGGCAAGATTACACGCGCCGGTTGATGTCGAAGTGTGTGTTACCGGACTGGTATGTATGAGAAGTAGGTACCATACAAATGATGATATATCTTAGGTACAGTGTTAGGTATTAGAATTCTCCACATCGCCACTTGTGTTACCTCAAGACATGCAAGGTCCAACCGACTCGGTGTAGCCCGCGGGGTCAGGGTACGTACCAGTCTATCCTCTGCTGGCATCGGACTTCCTCCAAAAGTAGCGAACATGCAGACGAGATTTAAGCATCCTGTTGAAGTGCGTCGGATGCTGAGCCTACCGCTCTGCTATTATTGTTTGCTGAGGGCTGTGGAACCAAAAAAATAATGCTTTGGCACAGGAAGCCGAGAAAGAAGAGGATTTATGGTACGTATTAGTTGTTACGAGATCAATCGCTCGCTTGACTATGTCGCGATGCAACTGGAAAGTCAACCACCCCAGAATATCTGAGTAACGGCAAAACTCGACTTAATATCTCCCCTTCTCCTGTAAGTCTGCCTTAGCAGGCATGCTCATCCTCGTTGACAGCACCAACATACTACTAAACCAGTTTGATGTCGCTCCCTTCTAGATGGTGGAGCTGTAAAGTAGAAGACTCATAGATGCTATTGTAGAAGCATGCTCTATCACCTAACTGCTCAGCTTCCATCGCAGGAGGGGGGCGGGTAACCATATTCCAAGGCAGCAGACGACAGGTAAAGACGATGTCTTCAGTGACTTCCCGTAGGGTAGCTGTCTAACGCCTCTCACCGCAGCTGCGTCGTCCTTTGGCGAGAAAATAATCGTTATGTTCCAGAAGATAGAGTACGCAGGCATCCCGGGAAGATAAGCAGAAAAGGATCGCTCTCACGCTCTCGACGAAAATTTCCGATGTATATTGTTCGGATTCAAACCGGCACGTGGCTATCTTATGACCTACTTCGGTCAAACTGGTAGTTTTCCGTCATGGTGGTATGCTGTAAACATGGTGCTCGTGGCCAATAACAGGTAGTAACACTTAACTGGTCGTGATTAGAGGATGAGGCGGATGAGGTGTCGCCTCTCGTGAGACAGAATGCATGCGGTCCACCTAAGTGGTCTCCAAGGCGAGTCGCATCTCAGGCTAAGCTAATCTTATATTGACTTCTTAGAAAGTCAACATAAATGGGAAGGGCATCTTAAATATATGTTTACTCCTATATTTTAGCTCTACACATCTCTTAGAATACCTTAGGTAGGTATTGAAGTCCAGGCCAGCAATACCAGTGAGGCCCTTGGATGTGCGTTAGATATGCTAGATCCACTATAACCCCCAAGCTACTCCTGCTACCCCAGACGGGAAGCTCCAGAGACACTACACGTCGGTAGTCTGGGGTTCTTAGTGTTCCGCTCTCTCTCCTCCATCTACGATGTACCTACCTGCAGTAGGTAGGTACATGTCCTTTCGCTTCTTGCACAATGATTCCCTCAGACGCAATGTAGAAGGCTCTCTTCCATTTTCGATCTTAATAATTCAATTCATGTTGAAAGAATGCGACGGCTCAGTGGGCAGTCTGCCTTCCCAAAGCTCTCACTGGCGAGCACGCGATCGTGGGAATGTCAAATTCGTCACATCAGGTCGCGGCGCCCGCGCGCAGGCGATCCCCTTCGCAAGCAGCTCCCTATCTACTACCTCTCGGACCTCATTCTAGACCTCGATGCCGAAGGCGCCAAGGGTGTGCGTGCCTATGACCCTCGGCTTGATGGCACGCCTGAACCGACTTCCGCCGCGAAAGAGCGCGAGTTGCAGCCCATCAAAGAGCGCGTTGCCGAGTTCGAGAAGAGATACGATGAATACGAGTCCAAATTCAAGGCCCTCTACGTCGATAGATTCAATCCAATGCATATTAGCGACTTTGATTTTCTCGCTCTTACTCTATTAGGCCCCCACGATATTCCAAAGACGGTCGCCGACAAGTCCACCTACGACAAGCACAACAAGCCTGCCTCATATGCCGACGTTCTCGGGTCTGTTCTCGATCAGAACGGGGTACCACACTCTATACGAGACAACACCTTCAACACGATTACATACATGCAGTTTCGTCGTTCGTCGTTACCCAGGGAGCTATCCGCTGAAGAACTATTTCCCATGACTCTCAAGGGAGGTCTGGCCTTTCCTCAAATCGACCGAGTTGTAACGAAGGCGATGCAAACCCCGCAAGGTTGTCGAAGGCTATCCGAAATTAGCGATGAGCTTTATGAATCTCTCCTCGGAGTCCAGGAAACCGAGCCCATTCAATTACTATCGCTGCTAAACAACATATTGCTCAATTTGGACCAGTACGGGCTACATTTATCAAGCCAGCTTTACGAACTAGGCATTTGGACCTCCCTCAAATGCAACGCCATAATAACAGCCCACCAGTATATTGAAAGGAGCCTTAAGCATTGGGATTACAACGATGACTTCCTTGAGTCTATCCTAATGAAACTATCAGAAGCCTCAATAGCTTCAGATTCCCGAAAGTCTTATAGATTTCAGTGGAACGTTTCAAGTCGGTCACAAGCGGTTTTCTCGCTCCTCACAGGTTATGTCCCCGGCGAGGGTCAGTCAATATTCTCCCTTCGATCACTCATCAACCGAGATAAACCTCACAGTTTTCGTCTGTACATGCAGTGCTTGGCGCGTGTGGGAGCCTTCCGGACGATATGGCATGAGTGGCATAACCCGGATTTTGCGTTCCATACGAATGTTGCTGTAGGGCCGCTTTCAGCCTTTCAGGAAAATGGTTCTACTGCCAGGGCAATTGTGGATGTTCTATCTAAGGATTTTGACAATTCTTACATGATTGATCTTGTTAGATCACCGGAATTTACGAAGACAACTGGGCAGTTCTGGGAAGACTGTCAGCTTGATATGGTATTCATCTCAAGGTCGGCAGAGATATTTGCTCGGCCAAGCAAGGGAATCGGGGACTCCAGTCACTCTGTTGCCTATGCAAGAAACCGGGAAAAAGTGCTCCGGATATTTAGAGAGGATTCGATAGAGAAAGCGCTTCCCGCTCTGCAGGCATTCTTATTATCGAACCCCTCTTTCTCATGATCAAACCCGATCCTCTTTTCTGCTCTTTATCTCGTATTGAGCAATGCGCAGCCTAGCTTGTTACGTACGCTTGTGTCAGTGAAAGTGAAATCGTAGTGTAAGAAATGCCTGTATCAAAGTTGTTGGTCTGTTTTTCCATCAATGTAATGCATCAACCTCTGAGATATATATTGACGGCCTCCTAGCAAAACCCGGACTACAATTCTTCGAGAAGGGGGACTCAGTCGCAAGTTTAAGAAGTTCATCAATGTTTAGAATTATAGGTGACATATTTCAAACTACTCTTCCCTCGATTCATGGATTTTCAATCCCTCATATCGCCATAGACATTCAGGGCCTCAAACACCATGATGGTCACATATCTTCGCTATAGGAACATATCAATAGAAGATAGGCATAGTCTTCATTACATTTTTGGTTCCAGATGGGAGATCGGCTAATAGTAGTCACCAAAAGCCAAAGCAGTCACGAGCTCTCGTCTCTCTTTATAGTTGCCTGTGCTCTTTCCACAAGTCTCAACCAACTCTTTCACCCGAGGCTTTCTCGTTAGGAGATCTTAGATTTGCTGTGCTCAGTTGACGGTCCGGTGAATATTTTATGTCAAGCATCAACCACCACCATCACCGACAGCAACACAAGACCCACGTACCACGCCCACGTCAATAGAGAAACCATGCGAGGCATCATGGTCCAAAACCGTTGTATACCGCACCATTTCAACCCACGTGTTGCTCTGTAGCCGTGGAGCGGCGGTACGTGAAACGGGGGATCCCGGCCCGGGATTTCGGACCCGGGTACGATTTCACCGTCACGAGACATGGCATGATGCCTTTTTTTTTTTTTCGTCCTCCGTAATACTTGGAATCCAATTAGGTCGGGGTGGCCATCCTCCAGTTACCCGTTCCCGGCTCGGGTACGACCTTGTAACCCCCCATCTCAGGCCGACGAGATGACATGTGCACCCATCTCATGGTAAGTAGTATATAAGTACCTATAGTTTGACCTCATTCCACGTACGACCATAGCCATTGGAAAACTCGGGATCCCGTCCGCTCTCCCCGTTGATAAGCCGGTGAGCGCCAAATTAGTAGTTGGGTCGGTGACGACCAGCGAATCCTTGGTGTTGTACGTTTTTTTTTTTCTTTCATTTTTTCCTCCTTTTACTCTGTCCTATTTTTTAGGATGTTTGGTTCATTAGAGGATGTTATCTAGTATACAATACGCAATTGAAATTTCTTCTTCAGCTTAAGGAGATCATTTACATTCACTCTGGTCGTCTTTGCCCTGCGTTGACGGAGGCCATCCGTTATAAGCATAGAGTTAGTTATACAAGTTGACATAACATAACAAAGCATTTCCCAACGTGTCGATACCACCATATTGATAATTATCTCTCGAGATGATATCCTCTTCTCCAGCTTTTCCATTGCCGTCCCCTCTCCCAGTCTCCTCTCCCCACGTAGTCTCACACGCCGCAAACCAAATAATCTATTATTATTACTCTGAACATCCCACGTCCCTATCTCGAGTCTGAATAGGAACGCATATGTAGACTCCGGATCACGGCACCCAGATAAGATCATCCTCGGAAATCAGCGGCTCGACAACGCTCTCTCAAGGCCATCGGTATTTCGCGCGTGACGTAACTCTGCTCTCGCTGGCGCTCTCAATCGCGTACTCTCGGAGCCTGACAAAGATAGATCGCCCTCGCAATATATGTTATATGTGCTCCGTCCCTTATTCCAGACGCAGACCAACCCTTCCCCCCCTGCCATGCCGTGCCATGCCGCTCGGGGATTACAATCCCACGCCGCCGGATTGGGAAAACACTGCCGCATCTAGTGTAGAATTTTAGTTCCCTCCCTCTCTTTCCGTCCAGGAAGGGAAGCACTGGAATTAGCGGCGGAAGCCGCGCGAAACGTCTTCCATTATCTCGTCAACCTTGGGAAATCTGAAGGCCGAGGTACCGACCCAGATTAGGTAGGTGAGAAGGTAGGTAGTATAGGGAGCGGCCAGCAACGGCTTGAAGCTATACTAGATAGAAAAGTATTGAGATGTAGTATAGGTAGCTCAGCCCAAATGGCCGATGCCGGAGCTGAGATGTGGTGTACCAACTGTACATACGCTATCTACCGGTATCCCATACCCATGGCTCGGTTACGGAGGCGAAACATAAGCTTTTTTCTTCTTTTTCTTCCAATGTTCGCCTAAGCTGAAGTGAGTTGCTATCTATAGAAAGCTTGGCAGCCGTTATGACGATATGTTCTACATGTAGGTAGGGTATCTTTTGCTCAACGCTTTTCTAGAATTTTGACTTAATTATAGATTACCTTGGCTTTTTTTCAAGACGATGAATAAGCAACGAAGCGGTAGAACCGTAAGGAATGGCGGCTGCGGGCGAGTTATTGGATGTCAGGTCGTTATCTTCGTGTCCCAAGTTCATTTGTCACCACTTACTAGCAGTATAGCTTGGGCCGCAGCAATGAAAGCATAATTATAACTTCTTGTTTATTAACTCGGCAGCTATTGCCTTGGTGTTGAGTTCATAGGCCGTGCTTACATTTGACTCTTATCACAGACATGACTTTTGTGTTCTCGATTAGGTGCGTTACAGATGTATGCGGGTGGCTTCCTCTTCGGAAAACATGACCTTGGTTTTAAACCGTTGAAAATGATCTTCATCGTAATACTGTACCGACCTGTAAGAATGTCCGTCGCATCGTCGAAACAACGACGACAGCAGCTTGCGACGCACGGCTAAAAGCCAACCCCCCAGCACGTTCATATGAGGTCATCCGTGCCCAGGGTAGGGTGGTATACTCTGTTTCGTGTGATTGGGCACGACATGAACAAGTCATATTACCAGGTTCAAATGGGCAAGTGTTAGAGTGCGAAGGGTCCGCAGGAGGTGACACAGCAGCTCGAGTGAGAGGTGTAATGTGACCACAAGGTGGGAAAGGGATATGGCCACAGCATGAACTCCCAAGAAAAACGCCTGATCTCGCACACTTCTTAAATGAGCGCATGTATGTCCCTACACTAAGAGGGCGATCGCGAAGTGTCGCCCTAGGCAGAATAACCTAGCTTGTGATCGAGCAATATAAAATGGCAATATCGAAAATTTTCCGGAGTCCGGATGAAATCGTTACACGTCAGACTGGTGCTTGTCTTAGCCGTGCAGAATCCTGCTGGTGTGGATTATTCACCATGCGAAATCGGAGCCTGATCATTTCTTGACGTTTGGCCAGGCAGTGAGCAAGATACCGCAGGATCAGAAATCTAACTTGAGGATTGGATATACTCTGCGATATGTCGCTCAGGGCTGCTGAGTCACATATGCTAACTTCCCAAGGTAAATGAGATACAATGGCCACGCTCGGTTCGCCTCCCGAGAAATGGCCGAGTCGTAAGAAAGCTCTTGTGTAATTGAGTTGGGATTGCCGAGCTGGCCGCTTCATCGCACAAGTCGGCTACGAATTGCACTACTGGCTCGTATGCGTGTCATAACTTCCCCCATCAAGGAATAACTTGAAGTTCCGGTGAAGCGCAGGTTCGAGGTGAATCCGGTATACCGGTACAGGCTGGGGTTACTGAGACTAGTGTAGGTCACGAACGACGTGTAACCCCCACGACCTAGTTAGGATAGGAGCCTGTTCCTTGGTCTAGCTTTCATTTCGCTCGGGAGCGGAGCGGCATCTAATTAATTTGTGGCCAACCTACTACCTGTCCATAGATAAGTATGTCAAATCTGGGCTCGGTTCGCTACGTGTATGATAATTCGGTAAGGGTCTCCTGTTTTGATAAGCGTTTTTGTCCCTGAGCTCGAGGGACCAGGGTACCTGCAGGATCTCGGAAGTCGAGATTTGAGGGGTTGACGAACGGCTGCCCAGCATCATCTTGCATGCCGTTATATTATATACATAAGGCGATTTCGATGTTCATATGATTCCTCTATTCCAGCGGCAATGGAGACTAGGTGGAGAAAACAAACCGGTTCTCTCCTGCTTTTTACTGTGTAGGCCACCGAAAACTCTATCCTATCAGCAATGCCTCCATCCATAGTTCGGACCTGTTAAGGACTGTTCAGGGATGGGATGCTGTAAACTTATCTAAGCTCCTAGATAGCGGCCCAACGAGCGGGTTCACTTCGAAAGACCCAAAGTTGACCGACATGAAAAGGTTCTTAATATCGGAGATAATGAGGATATCGTATCGTATCGTCATGCTCATGGCAATGCAATGTGCGTGAGCAGATTAAATAAACCACCGCACGCAGTTTTGTGCTACCCTACTGCAGGCATGTCTGCTCGCTGAAAGAACTTAATGGCAAGGCCATACTAGCAGCAACAAAATTTCCCGGACCGAGCCCGATTATCTGATGCGAGTTAGAAATTGCTGCTGCATACCTGAAGCTCGTAGGAGGGGGCCAGAGCCGTCAATACACCATGACTTTCGAGATCTAACGGGGTTGCAATTGGAGAGGTGCCATTTACCCAGATCTTTGCAGTTTTCCCCTGTGGAGGGGAAAACGCAATAGCCGACAGCTCTTCTCGTCAGAGCCTTTGATTGTCATCGTGTGCTCCTAGCCAAGTAATATCGACAGAAATGCTGGCCGCTGGGCTGTGTCGCCCTTCCACTCTCGGCAACGCAGCAGGCCCCAAGGCGGGGAGGAGAGGTGACAATTAGGTGGTGCCACAGGGAGTGATGGTACGACGGCTCACTTCAATATGAATCCTCCCGTATGAAAATATGATTTATCGGAAGAAATTCCACCTATCTGACTTCCCCGCGTCCGGGCTGCACTAACGCGTTAGCATCAGCCTTGGTCTAGGCTAAAGTGATTAATGGCCTTGGTGCATCTATACTAAGTAGTTAGCATATCGTGTGCATCGAGCTAGACCATGAAGCAGGCTTGGACCCCTCGGCAGTGCTCGGTAACGATAGGAACCTTGTTCGTCCAAGGTGCAGCGGACAGCGGACAGCAAGGTGTTCGAGAATACTTGGTGTTACATGTGCCTTCAACAGCACCCTATCGCTATTGGGAAATTCCACATCTTGTCCGGCTCCGGGTCGGCTTTCACATCTATAGACAGGGGTTCGGGGACAGACGTGGGATGACGAGACTGTCTGTGTCAAAAGAGGGATGCCGGATGACGAGGGCACTAACCGACCCAGCTGCTCAAGAGATTAACAGCGACATGGGCTATATGGGCTAGGTACATGGGACTCTCGGCAGGCCAAGTGCGCAAGTCGGGGCAGCATGCACTATCAGCAACATCGTCCCACGATAACGTGCCTCGCCCATGCAGGATCGCAGTGCATTGAATTATATAGCTGCCGTGGCCTGCTTTATCATGGCTGAAACCCCTCCCCCACGATTCGTTCATACTATGTAAACAGTGATGAGCGGCCCGATGCAACTGGAGACGGAAAGGGTAATGATTCACAGTCTACGTCGGAGCTGCGAAACACTGTAAATAGCTCGGAAACAGGCTGAGGAGGGGTTATCAAGGCTACGGCACTCTCGACAGTCCTACGATGTATGCGTATAGGTAGCAAGGCGGATACTACGTAGTATGCGTAGGATGCGTAGGTCAAATGAACTGCTAAACTGCAAATATCATAGTGCTAGAAAATAAGGCTTAGTAGGTACCTACATAGGTAGCAGAGCTTATATGTAGAGGTGATAGAGCATGGCAGGACAAGCTACGGTGATTGGCCAGAATTGCCTGTGATTGGATCCTGGCATAGTAACGGGATGAGCCCGTTGGTCCGTCCTATTGGTCGCGGGGACTCTTTCTGTCTCCTTTACTGTAAAGCTGAGTTCTGATAAAGTTAAATTTTTTTTTCCCTGTGGCATGGAACAGGTTAGAGAACTGGAGAAAGACATGGAAAACTTACGGGGGGGTTGAAGCAGGCGCACCAATGAGGTTCGAAAATTGACGCAGGATGGCGAACAATTTGGTGCCCATTGCCCTCCAATGTGCATTTCTGTCCGCTGGGCGGCAGCCTAGGCCAGGGAGAATCGGATCATCGTTGGAACGACCGTTTGTCACCACCCTCGAATGCGTCTGTCTACTGCGTATAGTACTACATAAGATTTAGTATTTAGTGCCAATGCAACCGAACCACTTGCCGCCGAAGTACCTAGGTTAGGTAGTATGGGCCCATGTAAGACACTCAAAACTTTAGTCGAAACGTGCTGCAGCCAGTGGATGACGTGACAAGGTACCTATAGCCACATGTTAGTCTTCGAGGGCCAGCAGGAGATACGATTTCGCCGTTTAACCTTGAGTTGTTGGTGCGCCATTATTAGCAATCCGTAAGTACAAAGTGCAGAGATTGTGTACGTATAAATTAAGCACCTAACCTTACTTACCTATGCCGTTATAAATGGGGGAGACCCCTGTACCTACGCTGTAAGGGCTGTGTATCCTGGGGGCCTGAAGAGCACGCAATTACGCCTACCTACATGTACACAGTACACTCCTCGGTACGTAGGCACCTGGGGTGGACAAGGTCAAGCTCGAAGTTTCAGCCAATCCGCTGCAGGGATCGCGTCCATGTTTGGAAAGAATGGCCAAAAGCAGCCCCTCCCGGTTTCTACCTAGGTACACGTAGGTAGGTGGGAATGTACTCAGAATGTACGCAGTAGTGTAGATAAGCCCCGCCAGATGTGATCAAGATCTCTCAACGGCATCCACTACGCAGTAGCATCTTTTTCTTTCTAGGGAAGTCTAGTGAGTGCAGTTTTGACTCTGATTGCAGTATACCTACTTACCTAGCCTTACCTGCTTCAAGTATCCTGTCATATGCGCAGATGCACAAGAGGCCGAGGTGCATACACAGAATACCAAATATACAGCACAAGTCAAGTGTCACATGACCCACAGGGCATGGACCCACTATAGGTAGCCATATGTAGCCGTCTATACATAGTAGTCATAGTATGGGATTTATTCCATCTAGAACTACTACTATACTAAGATATAACGAAATATAATATAATATAGATTGCTAAAACAGTAGGCATTTATTGCTACAATTAGTAGCTAGCAATAAAGATTGTTGCTTTTTTGCTTTTTTTTTTGCTTTTTGTTGCTTTTTTTGATTTTTTTTGTTTTTTTGCAGTTAAGCTGCTTTTTAGCTCTGCTATATAATTAATTTAAACTAGGCCTTTTTTTATTATTAAATATTACTAATTTTATTACAAATTTTAAAATTATTACTTTATTAGTTAAAGTATTTATTAACGTAGATTTTTAATACTATAAAGTTAAGCAGGTTTATTGCTACTATATTAATAAAATATAGTTAAATTAAACAACATTTATAACTATTAGTATAGTTTTAAACGTTTGCTTTAATATTGTAAAATATTAGCTTTTATGTTAAAAGCTTTTAAAGTGCAGTACTTAAGATCTTATTTAAATTATATATAGCTATTAAAAGTATTGCTTTATAATTATAGCAAATATATTAAATGTACTTTTTAAACGCTAATTGCTATAATTTTTTTTTATTAATTACTTTTATGCGAGTTTTATTAAACTGCTTAATTTAAAGTAAAAAGCATTTTTTTTAAATAAATTTTTTGCTATAATTATAGCTTTAGCTAATAACGTTATTTTTTATTTTTTTAAGTAGGTTAAATTATAGCAAAAGTTTTAAACTTTTTTTAATAATTAAAAAAAAGCACACTTTTTTTTAAAAAGTCTGTTTTTTATTAAAAAAACACTTAGCATTTTTTGCACTTTGTTTACATAGTTTATTTTATTTAGCTAAAATAAACTAGCAGCTATATGTTTTACTTTATTTAATTATTTAAAATATAACACTAATAACTTTATTTTTTAACTGCTAGTAAATCTTATTATTAATAAACTTAGTATATTATTTATAATGTTAAGTTTATTTGCTAAAAATGCTGCTAATTTTATTATAGCAGTATTTAATTATTAAAAAATTAATATAACTAAAATAATAGCTAAAATAATTATTTAAATTAATTAAGATTTTTTAATAGCTATAAGTTAAAGCTTTATTTTTAAAGCAAATAAAGTTAGTTTTTTTAATTTTACTATAAAGGATTTTAATAGATTTAGTGCAGTTGCTTAAAGCAAATTAACTATATATATAAACGTTTGGACTTTTATTAATAAATTAATATATTTAGCTAAAATATATAAAAAAAACAAAGTTAAAGCTATTTAAATTACTTGCTTTTAAACATTTGTTTTAGCGTAGCATATAGCTAAACTTACTAACTTAAAGAAATTAGCGTTATGCTTAAAAAACGTAAAGCAAATATGCAAAAGTTTTTAGAAATGCTTTTGAACTAATTATATATAAGCTTTTAGTAATTTTTAAAGCAGGAAATTTATAATAGCTAATATTTAATAAAGCAAATCTTTTAAACCATTTATATAAAGCATTATATATAATAAAAAGTTGTATGATTATTTTATTAAAAATTAGCTTATAGCTATATTTTAAGCTTTTAACTTTAATATTTAAACTTAGCTAACTAAGCTTAACAATAAAACTACGTTAAGCAATTTTCTTATAAAGCTAAATAATTGCAAAAATGTTTTAATAGCTAAAGCTAATTAATTATTATATTAATTATTAATTGTTTTTTTATAACTAGTTTTTGCTTATTATAGCAAATATAATTCTTGTTTGCTTTATTTTTTATATTTTTTTAATACTTTTTTTTATGCTTTTTTTTATGCTTTTTTTTATGTTTTTAAAGCTAATGTGCTGTTTTATTAGCTTTAGTAATACTACTAAAGCAAAAAAAAATATAAAATAAAATATTATTTAGAATATTTTAACTATTACTAAAAGAATTTTTAGCTTTAAAGTTATAATTAATAGCAAAAGAATTTTATTTTATTAAAACTAAGCATAAACGTTAGCTAAATAAAACAACGTTTGTTTTAGCAGTAAAATTAGCAAAAAAATAATTGTCTTTTTTAACTTTATTAGAAAAATTAGCTAAAAACATATTATATAAAGAATTATTTTTATAACTTAAAATATAATCTTTAGCTATTTAACAATTATTAGTAAAATATATTTAATTATAATAAGCAAAGCTTTTTTAAAAAACTTTAAGTTTTTTAGCAGTTTTTTTTATAGCAGTAGTATTAAACTTTTATTAACTTTGTTTTTTTTTGTAGCAATATATTTAAAAGCTTTAAATTTTTTAATTTTAAAAAATAATCCTAATATATAAATAAAGCTATTAACTTTAAAGTTATACTAAAGAAACTTTATATATATTAAACATATTACTTATTTTTTAAGTTTAATAATAAACTTTATACTTATATTTAAAAAATATATAGTTATGTTAATATTATGTTTAGCTATTTTATTAGTAATATTTAAAACAATAACATTAATAACTCTTTAACTATAAAGTATATATATATTATAGTTAATAAGGATAAATATATAGCTATTTTGCTTTATATTTTCTTTAAACATATTAGTGCTGCTTATACCTAAAAGTTACATTTATTTATTATATAATTATTAGTAGATTTTTAATTTAATATAAGTATAAGCTTTATATATAAGTTTAAAACTTACTTTTATATATATATTATAACTTTACTAAACTTTAAACGTAAAAATAAAGTTTATAAAAATATAGGTTATACTTAAACTATAATAAATATTTCGTAGGTTATTTAGCAGTATTTTAAAGTTAAGATATAATAAAAAGCTATTTTAATAATTATATAAAGTATAGCTAAAAGCTAACATACTACGTTTTAATATATAATTATTTAGTTCTTTTTTAAAGGCATTTATAATAAAAAACTATATATTATATTCTTTGTTTATAAAGTAATATTAGTAAACAGTTTATAAGCTAGTATGTTTATTAAAATAAATATATTAAACTTTAAACAAATTAACATTATTTTATTTTATAAAATAGTAGTTATTTAATTTTATAAAGTAGTTATATTACTATTAGTTATTTTAAAAGCAGTTAAACATATTAAAGTATATACTAGTTAAAGCATAATAATATTTGTTTATATAACTAAATAACTATTTGTATAGCATGCTGCATTTTTTAGTTAAAACTTTATTTTTAAACTAATAACTAATTTTATTACTTATTTTATTACTATTATTAATAATAACACTATATATATTTTTATATGTAATAATATAAACTAGCGTATATATATATATAAACATATTGTATTAAGTATGCTATTACTTATAAAACTAAATTACTGCGGTTATATTATAACTAATTAAAACGCTTTAGAATTAATAATGCATTAGCTAAATTTTAGTTTTAATAGTATTTTTTTAAAAACAAAGGACTTTGTTTTATTTAATAGTAATACTATTAAGCACTTGTATAAAGTATTTATATATAAGCATTTTTAGCCTAAGGTTATATAAGCATTATATAATTTAGTTATTAAATTTGCAAATATATTTAAGAATACTAGTTTTGCTAAAGTACTAGAAAATAAATAGCTAGTTTTTTACTTTAAACTTAGTTAAAAAAACAACGTTTTAAAAAAGTGCAAAGTATATTTTATTAATTTAAAAGATCAAAAAGTAATATATAATATATTAATTAACTTTATATTAAAAAACTAATTATTTTGCACTTAATAATTTATATTTTTTAGTTTTTCTGTTTTTATTATATAAAGGTTTATGCTTAATTTATATAATAAAAGCAAATTTACTTGCAAAAGCTATATAGTAATAAATATTAAATTATTTAATAAAATAAATCTTATTAATGCTTATTTAATAAAATTCTAAAAATAAATGCTTAGCAAAATAGCTAGCAAAAAATATATTATACTTTATAATATAGTTGCTTTTTATTACTAGTGGTATATATATTTGTTTATTAAATAAGCTATAATAATAATTACTTATAAAAAGCAATATATTTTTAATTGCTTAATTATAAGATATAAAAATAGCAATATATATATTTAACGCTAAATAAACATTATATTAATATTAATTTTTAACGCTAACTATTATTATAATAATATTTATGTTATGTTTAAAGATTTTTTAGAGCACTACTGCGATCTTTATAATGTTTTTTTTATTTTGCGCTAGCGTAATATATTTATTAGTTTTTTTAAAACGTTTATTGGTTTTTTTAATGCTATAGTGCTAAGTTGTTACATTAATTTCTTTAGTTTTTTTATTACTAAAAAAAAACTTAATGCTATAGCTAAACTGTTATTTTTTTTTATTTTTAAGAACCTTAAAACCTTTTTTAAAATAATAAGCTATATAAAATCGAACATACTTTAGTATGCAAAAATAATCTAACTTTTTAAAAATAAAAAAACTTTTTTGTTATAGTAATACTTATGTAGCAGTAATATAAAAGCTAAACGTAAGCAATAATCTTTAAAAGTTTTAGTTAATACGCCTAGTAAAAATAAGCGATTATTTTTTAAATCTGTTAAAGCAGCTTTAACTAAGTTTACGGTTTTTTATTTTTTTTTTTCTAATTAAATCTTATATATAAATTTTAATGTTTTTAAACTTAGTATAAAAGTTATAATATATTATATAGCTAATAATTGCTTTACTAAGATATTTATTTTTGCTAAGGATTTTGCTGTAGTTAAGCTTATAATATATTTTTTTTGTACTATAATTAAAGCAATAATATTTTTATTATGTATATTTACTTACTTTAAGAAAAAATACTAGCTTATTAAAATAAAAGTTTTAAAGTTTATATAAGCTTTTTAAAAGATTTGTTATTAAATTAATATGTTATAAGCTAAAATATATGTTTTTACTAATTATAAAGCAATTATTAAACTATTTAAGCATAAAGATTTAGTTAACTTAATAGCATTAAGCAATAAAAACCTTAGACTTATTAAAGCTATAAAATATATTAGCTGCTTTAATTTTAATATTATATATAAGCTTAGTAAATTATATATTATATTTAACGCTTTGTTTTGCTTGCTAAAAACTAGTAAAAAAAAAAACTATAGTAATAACCTTAAGTTTTTACTAAATAATACTAAAGAATATTAGTTTTATTATATTAACAATTTTAACTTTAATTTTCTTTAGAAATATATCTTTTTTAATAAAGTTATGCTTATAATACGCTTAATGTCTTTTTATGGACTTTTAAAAGACTTTGCTTTATTTAAAAGAACTGCTTTTATTTAGCTGTTGCTTAAGTTTAAAATTAAACTTTAAAAAGGTTATTTCGAAAATCCTAAGTAGCAAAACGTTATAAACATTATTAAACATAACATAAACTTTAAACTAAACAATTAAGCTAACTTTCTATTTTTTTTTAAAAATGGTATTTTATAAAAAAAATCCAACATATATAATTATTTCTGCATTTTTTAAACATGTTATGTAAAGGTATTTAAACTATTATATAAAAAAAACTATATTAGCAATAAGAAATTCTAAAATTCCCTTTTTAGGTTTATTGTTAATAAAAAAAAACTAAAAAAATTTTTCTAAAGTTATTTATAGTGTACAGCTTTTTAAACTTGCTATTATAAGCTATATAAATTTTTTTAGCTTATATTAAGTTTATTTTGTTTGTTTTATATAATTATGCTAAACATAGCTATAACTTTATTTAAATTTTATTAAAGTTATAATGCTTTTATGCTTTTTGTATGCAAATTTTCTAAAGTAACGCAAGTTATTTTTAGTTGCTATAATTAAACTATAGTTTAATAAGCTAATGCTATATTAAATAAACTTTTTTTAATTAATTAAGAAATTTTAAAAGTAATTATTAGTAATAAAAATGCTAAGTTTTTGTTTGCTATATAGCAATATATTTAGTAATATCTTAAAACTTAATATAACGGACTTATTATATATTAATATAACAGGTTTGCCTTTAGAGTTTTAATTTGCAAGTAATAATAGGATCTTTAACAATAGTTCATTAAAGAGGTTTTTAGAGTACTTTTACTACTATGCATCAATAAAAGTCTTAAAGGATTAAAAGTAATAAATATATTAGTGCTTAGCAGTTATAAAAAATTAATAGCTAAAGAACTAAAACTAAATAAATAACTAAATATAAAAAGTATATAATTATATAAACAAAGAAAAAATAAAAAAAGTAATAACTTTTTTTAAATTACTGCAAGTCTAATAAGCATTAAATTACTATAAGCTTAATAAGCTTTAAATTACCGTAAGCTTAGTAAGCCTTAAATTACTATAAGCTTAATAAGCTAAATAAGTTATTATATAACTTTAGCTTTAGCTAGCAAAAAAAAAGGTGCATAGTATATATAAAAGCATTAAGCTGCTTTAAAGGTTACCTTTATGCTAATTTTGTAACATTATTTCTTTTTTTTTAGAATTGTTGTTTTAACAATTTTCCGTAAATATTCTTTTTTCTTTTTTATATATTATAATATTAAAGCGCATTAAAAAAACTAACCGCTTATTTAAAACAAAGCAAAAACTTGTTTTTGCTTTTTTTATTAATTCTATTAGTTATAAAATTATGCCTTACTTTTACTACTTTAATTAATTACTAATATGTAAAACAACAAATAATATGTTTTATTGTTTTAAATGCGTATATATTAGTTGTTTTTATAACAGATTAAAAGTTTTAATTAACTTAATTAATAATATAGTTTCTAAACACTATTGTTTTAAAAAAAAAAAAAAGCAAGCAAAGCAATAACTATTTTTAGTTCAAAAAAAATTAAAACAAGCTTAAAATAGCTTTAACTTCGTTTTAAGCAAGTTAGCTTAGCTTTATATATAAAAGCGTTTTTTAAAAGCAAAAAGTATTAAAATAGTTTAGCAAAAGCTTTAGTTCTTAAATAAACTAAACAAAATAAAGCATATTAAAAAAAAACAAAAAGCACTAATAAAAAAGCAAAAACAATAAAAAAAGCAAACTAAAGCAACATAAGCTGCTTTATTTAAGTTTAATTAAAATTCTTTAGGTGTTTTTTTTAAAGTTAACTTTTTTTTTTTAGTTTTAAGTAGTTAAAGTATTAGCAGTAAAACTAACTTATAACTACTTTAGCAGTTTTTAAGTATTTTTTAAGTTTTTAAGTATTATTAGCATATAAGTATTCTTTTTATTTAACAAAATATTCTAGGTTATTATTATTTTAACAGAAATTTAGTATACTTTTAACTTTATAAACGTTTTAATTTATTTTTATTTTTAGTTATGTTTTAATAAATGTTTTAATAAGTGCTAATTCTAGTAAAAAAATATAAAAAATAAAGTAAATTCATATATTCTTTAGTAATAATAGTTTATAGTTAGTAAATAAAATAACTTTTTTAATTTTAAAAAAGCCAAGTTTTTTAAATTTTAATTTATTGCTTAGTTGTTTTGTTTTAATTTAAGAAATATTAATATTTATATTTTGTTTTTATTATAGCAAGTAAACTTTGTTTTTTTTTTTAAAAGTTGGTTTTTTAGTTTGTTTTTTATTATAATATACTAATATCCGTTATTATAAAAATTAAAGGCATAGTTATAATTTAGCTTATAACGTTTTAATTTTTGTTGCAATAGTTTTTGCTTAAGGTATTATAGTTAAAATAGCAGGTGCTTTTATTAATGTTTTTTCTTGTTTTTTAGTAATTGCTTGCTATTTATAAACAACCTTATGCAAAAATATGTTTATATTTTTATTTATTAATATATTATATAAAATTTGTGCTATTAGTAATAGTTTTACTTAATTGTTTTATTAGTAGTTAATATAACTTTATAAATATTATTTTAATATTTAGTTTAGTTTTTTTATCTGTTTATTTGTTTATAAGTAATAAGCAGTTAAAAACTTTAGTTTAATATTAATAAGTTTAAAAAAACTAGTTTTAAACTTAAAAGTAAACAATTTATTTTAGTTTAAAATAATCTTTTTTAGTAGTTTATGCTTATTTAAATATTAGCGTATAAAAGCATATATAAGTTATTTAGCTATTATATTTCCTTTAAACAGTAAAAAATAAGCATATTTAATAAATCTATTAATAATAACCTATATTTTATTATATTATATTTTTATAACTAAATTAGTTAATAAAAGTAATATTATAATAAAATCTTAAGCAATAGTGTGTTATACTTATTTAAGTATTTATATAAGTTATAACAGTTCATAAAGCTTATATTAAACTGCTTTAGCTTTATTGCAAATATTGCACTTTTTTATAATAGATTTAACTATGTTTTATAGTTTTAAAAAATCGTATTTTTCCTGTAATTGTTAGACTATTTTTGTTGCTTTTTAGTATTTATATAATAAGTGTTCGTAAAATTCTTTAATAAACTTATTTTGTAAAAATTCTAGTAAATAAACCTTATATCTATATATTAGCTTGTTATTTTTTAATTTTTTATGTTTTTGTAGTTATGCTAACTTTTTTAAGTTATAAGCTTATTATAGCTATATATTTATAAAGTCCTTAAATATAACTTCGATTTTTAAGCTTTTATTTTTTTAAGAATATAATACTTAAATGTTTTTTTTTAAAACCTTAAATTCTTTTTAACTTCGTTAACTAAATATGTTTGCTTAAATGTTTTTCTTTTTCTTAATATAACATATTTTAAAGTTAAACTTAGAAAAAAAAACCATTTAATTTTTATATTGTTTAGTAATCTTTTGTATAGTTATAAATTTTATTAAGTTTTAATAATTTAAATAAATCTTAATTAGCTTTATAGTTTTTATAAAAAATAGTTCCTACTTTTTAAATGCTATAATAATTGCAAGCAGTTCTTTATTATATATAAAATATTATAATGCTACGTTTTGTAATGCTTTAAAGTAATAAGCCATTAAGTGCTATTTTTTGTTATTTTTTAATTATTTTAAAACTTTTGTAATTATACTATCTAAAGCATTTATTTTTAGCTTTTTTTTTTTCTATAAATTAGGTAATTTAACTATAAGGTTAAAAATAACTCTTAGTTTTAGTTTTTTAAAAGCTTTTTAGGTTTCCTTTAAAATTAAAAAGGATTTTTTTTTGTATTTTTTTTTTATATACTTTATAAAGTAAAATGCCATTTTCTTAAAGTCTTAAATTAACATTTAAACATAGTTCAAAAATTTTAATGCTTATTATATATTTATAATAATAGTTAAGTTAAGTATTTTCTAGTTTTATATTATATTAATTTTTAACTATTAAATCTATATTTGTTTTAAAGTAATTATAAATCTTAAAAAGTTAATTTTTTATATATGCTATATATATTTTTTTGTATTAAGTTATAATTCTGCTTATTTAAGTGTTTTTAATACTTAAGTTATGTGTTTTTTATATTTTTCTAGTGTTTTAAAGTAAATTAAGATATTATTTAAGTAAATAAATATAAATTTATTTAAAAACTTCTATAAAATTATTATTATTATGTATTAAAAGCTAGCTAGTATGTTTTATAGTTTTTATAGTATAACTATATATTTATATAGTTTATATACTATTTATATAGCAGTTTTTCATTTTTTTTTTTTAGCTATTTTAATAGCATAATATTTATCTAAAATATTAACTGCTATAAATTATTCTGCTTAACTAATGTTTTTTTTTATAGTTACTAGCAAAGTAAAAAAGTATTTATTTGTAATAATAATTGCATTTAATAGTTAATAATTAATTACTACTTGCTATATTAGTTTTCTTTTTTTATTAATTAGTTGTTTTTTATTTTTTATTTTAAGTATTAGTACTATAAAGTATTTAACAAATAACTAAGATTTTCTTAAGAATTCCTTTGCTAAATTTTTCTAAATATATTTCTATAAAGCGTTTGTTTTATTTAAGCTTATATAATATATTTAATAAAGCTTTAGTTAACATTTTTCCTTAATAAAGATATAATAATTTTATAAGCTATATTTAAAAAGTTTTTTTTTTTTTTTTCTTTAAATAGTTTATAAAATTTGTAATATACTTTTAGTATTTTGTTTAGAATTTTTTTTGCGATTTTTTTAATTTTTTTGCTTTATTTCTTATTTTTTTAATTAATAGTCTTTACTTTTCATTAAATTAAAAAGTTACTAGTTTTTAGCTATAGTATTTCTAAAATAATGTTATAATTAAATATATTAGCAATATTTAATATAATTTGTTTTTTGTATTTTTATATAAATATATTAAAAAGTTTAGTTTTTTTAAGTATGTAACTATTATTATAGCTAAAAATGCTTTTATTAAATCTTTTAATTTTTTAGAATTTTTGCTTGTATTTTTAGGAAATTTCATTTTGTTTTACTACTTTAAATAAAATTATGTTAGCTTATGTTTTTAAATTAATTAAAGTATTATATTTTTTTTTTTAATATATAAGTTTAATTTTAAATTAGTTTTGCTAGTTATTATATTAAACTTTATATAAGGCCTTAGTTTTTTTAGCTACTTGCTGCTTTTTTAGCAAATATTTATTTTGTTTTTTGATTTTTTTTTGTAAAATATTTAAGTGCTTGTTTTATTTTGCACTTTAGATATTATTGCGCTTTATTTTATTTTTGCTTTTAGTTAAACTTTAAATTGCAGTTTTTAAGCTTTTTTGCTTTTAGTAACCATTTTTTAATACAATTATGCTTTAATTAGCTAATAATATTTATAGCAGTTATTTTTATATTTTTCTAAAATAATATTATAAATGCAGTTAAAATCTTCTTTAAATATTGCAAATTTTTATAAATTTTTGTAGTAAACTATAATTATAACTAACTATTTTAATTTATAAAAGTTCTATATTTTTGTTTTTATAATTCGTTTAAAAAACTAATTATTTTTTAATTTATTAAGTAAGTATTAATAGCAATAATATATTATATAGCAATTTTATAGTACTTTATTATGTTTTAGATTTTTTAAGCATAAAATATTATTATTGTTTTTTATTATAGTTTTATTATAGTAATAACTCTTAATAATTAGTTAAATTGCTAGCTTTAGTTTTTAAAACGTATTAGTTTTTGCGTTAATTATTAGTGCTTTTTTGTTTTATTGCATTTAAAGCAGTTTAAGCTATAAAAATACTTTATTTATTTTTATTAATTCTTTTTTTATAATGTTTTTTATAGCTTTTAATTTTATTTGTTTTTACTTTAAAGTTTTATAAGTTTTGTTTTTTTAAGTTTATTTAGCAATTAAATATTTTAATAGTTTATAATTAGTTTAATAACTATATTATTTATAGTTATAGTTTTATTTTTTTAAACATAACTTTTTTTTAGGCTATATTTTAAGCCTTAATAATTTAAAGTTTTTATAGTTTTATAAGTTTGCTAACTATATTAACTTACTACTTTTTATTATTTATTACTTTTAGTTAAACTATTTTTTTAAGTTATATATTAAACAACTTTAATTGTTTATATAGCAAATATATTTTTTTGTAATTTATTTTAATAACTATAAAGCTTTTAAATAATATTTGTATGTTTGTTTATTTTAACTTATATAAATAAAGCATTTAGATTTATTTAATATAGTACTTCTGTTTTAACTTAAAACAGCAATTTTATATTTTTGCTTTAAAAATATATTTTTTAAATTGCTTTGTTGTTTTTTGTTATTTTAAACTTTTATAACTTGTACTTTTTTTTTAAGTTAAAAAATCTTTTTCTTTTTATAGCTTTTTTTTCCGTTTTTTTTTTTAAATTAGCATTATTTTTAAAAGTGTTCTTTTTTTTTATAGTTATAACATTTAACTTTAAATATATTTCAGGGTTATTATTTTTAAACTTTATTAATTTATTTAGACCTTTGTTTAATACTCTTTTAAGTATTCTTTTTTTTGTTTTTTTTAGTTCTTTTAGTTTTAAAGTACTAATTAAATAATTATTAATTAATTATAATAGCTATATTAATATACGTATTAATTTTTGCTAGTTTATTTATTTTACATAGTTTGTTTTAAACTTAAGTTTTAAGTTTACTATAAAATAAATAAAATAATATAAGCTTAAGTAATTTTAAAATTACTGTTAATTGTTTAAATTTTATAGCATAATTTATTGCTACTTTTGTTTGTTTTAAGCAATAAAATGCTTTTTTTATATGTTTTACCTTTTAAGTATTTTTAAATAATGCCTTTATTTAATTTTTAAACTTAACGTAATTTTTAAAAATCTTTTTTATTTTTAGTTTAAAGTTAATTAACTTATTAACTTTTAGAAAATTTTTTAAAATAAGTTAAAACTATTTTAATATTTTTTTTAATAAAAACTATAAAATAATTATTACTTTTTGGTTTTCTTTTGTAATAATAATAAAGTGCTATTTTAAATAAAATTTAACATAAATTAAAAAGGCTTTTATATTTATAAATTTATTATAAAGCTTTAAAGCAGTAAGTTTAAAACTTTTAATGTTTAGTATTTTTAACATTATAAATAATCTTAATAATAAAAGCAATAATAGTAATAAAAAGTTAAGTTTTTTATTTTAAGTTATTACTTTAAGTATAGCAATAATAAAAATAAGCATTAAATTTACTAATAATAGTATTAACATTAGTTATAGCATAATTACTTATTTAAAACTTTAACTTATTATTATAATAATAATTATTATTGCTGCCTTAATTATTATAGCTAATATTTATGCTAGTTTAAAAATTATAACGCTTAGTATTTAAGCTGTTTTTTAAGTTAAAATAACTAGTTTATTTTATAATGCTAGCATTAATGTTAATTTTTTTTTACTATTACTGCTTAACTTTTTTTTTTTTGCTATTGTTTTTCCTTTAATAAAAATAGTTAATAAAAGTGCTAAAGTTTATTGTTTTAATATGTTGCTAGTTTTAAAAATCTTTAAAATTCTTAAACTTAATTCTTAACTTTTTGTTTTTAATAGTATAACCTAGATCTAATTTTATTAGTTATTAAATAAGGTTTACTTATATAATACTATTTAGCATTTTTGTTTTTTAAATATTTTTTTAGTATATTTTTAAAAGTCTGTTTTATAAATTGTTTATTACTTAACTTTTTATACTAATATTTGTTTTTATATGTTAAGTTTTATTAATTAAAAAGCTATTAAAATATAATAAACTTGTTATATATTAATATAACAAGTTTACTTTTAAGGTTTTAATTTGCAAGTAATAATAAAATTTTTAATAGTAGTTTGTTAAAAAAGTTTTCGGAGTACTTTTACTACTATGCATTAATAAAAGTCTTAAAAAATTAAAAGTAATAAATATATTAATGCTTAGTAGTTATAAAAAATTAATAGCTAAAAAACTAGAACTAAATAAATAACTAAATATAAAAAATATATAATTATATAAACAAAAAAAAAGTAAAAAAAGTAATAACTTTTCTTAAATTACTGCAAGTTTAGTAAGCACTAAATTATTGTAAACCTAATAAGCTTTAAATTACTATAAGCTTAATAAACCTTAGATTATTATAAGCTTAATAAACTAAGTAAGTTATTACGTAACTTTAGCTTTAGCTAGCAAAAAAAAAAGTGCATAGTATATATAAAAGCATTAAGCTGCTTTAAAAGTCACCTTTATGCTAATTTTATAACACTTAATTACTTTATGCTATAGCATATTATTTATTAATAAACAGTTAAACTAAAAAAATAATTTTGCTTATTAAAACTACTTTAAAGTACTATTTTTATGCGTTAAAAAACTTAAGTTGCTAAAAAAACGCGCTACTTTAACTTTAGTTTAAACTTAATAACTCTTGTTTTGCTATAATACATTAAACATTAAACAAAACTATTTTAAGGTTTATTTTAAACTTTATTTTAAAAATCCTTAATAATTATAAGCTATAGCTTATATTTTATATAGAAATATATAATGCTATAGCTATTTTTTTATTTTTTGCTAAAGCATATTATAACTAATAATATTAACTTATGTTTTTTAATATTAGTTAAAAAGTTTTGTTTTACTTTTATAAAAGTTATAATATTTTTTAAGCTATTATATTTAATAAAAAGCTTAAGTAATAATTTATTAAACCTTTTAAAGTTATTAAAAAAATTAAATAGTTAGTATATAAACTTAAGTTTTTAGCTTATTTTAAAATATATAATGTTATTTTTATAGATTATTTTAAACTTATATTACTTATAAATTATTTTAGAAAATATTTCTTATATGCTAATAAAATCCATTTAAAGTTATATACTAAAAAAATTATTAATAAAAACTATAAAAAACGCAAATATTTTTTTAAATATATTAGTTTAGGCCTTAAATATTATAAATAGGTTACTTTTGCAAAATTAAGTAAAAAAGCTAAAAAATTACTAATAAATTATAAACAAAAAAAGCTAGCAAAATAAAATAAAAAAGCTACTATTATACACTTTAGTATATATATTAATATTAAAAATATATTAATATAAAAAATAAATTAGCAATTAAACTAATATATTAAGATTAAGCACTTTAGTATATATATATTAATAGCTAATAAAATAACAGTTAATAAAGGTATATACATTAATAGCTAATAAAAGCATCGTTAATTTGCTAGAAGGCACCTTGTTATATAACCTATAGGGCATAAACCTACTATAGGTAGCTATATGTAGCCGTCTATACACAGTAGTCACAGTATGGGATTTATCCCATCTAGAACTACCACTACACCAAGATACAACGAGATATAATACAATACAGATTGCCAAGACAGCAGGCATTTACTGCTACATCAAGGCACATTGCCACACTGCCAATGGACATATTCCTATGGTAATCTCAAAGCCTATGGAACATGTCGGTTTACGTGGAATCGTGCGTTTTATCTCATGCAATCGACGTACTGCCAACAAGGTACCGGATGCAGGTTATCCTCCCGCGACCTGACTTATCCCCAAGTGCACGGAGCCCAGAGAGCCGCCTGGTGGATGCCAGAGGACAGTGGAGAGAATGCGAGCCTCATCACGCCGTGACATGTGGCATTAGGGAGCACTGTCTATTCCTCGCAGGAAGGCAGGTAGGTAGGAATAACGGGCAATAAAATAAAGAGGCACATACCTATAACGAACCGAAAACAAGACTTCGTTAGCTCGGGTGTTTTTACGAATAAGAGCTCTGATGAAGGTTGATTGCCATACACATGTCTCACTTATGTGTAGCTGCCACCCAGTATAGACTACATACTACCTCCCATATACTATTTAGGTGATACTACATGACATTGCATACCTAACACAGAAAAAGAGGCAAAAGAGGCGCTCTATATGGAGGCAGCAGGGTGACACTTGAAGCTGGAGATATATACTACATGTATGTTAAATACTGCCTCGCATAGGCAGTGTTACCAGTACAGCACTGTTGTGTCAGCGGCTACCTACATGTACGTATACGACCCAGATAGATATCGAAGGGAATGGAGGCAATGAATGAATGAGGATAAGTGTGATTTGCTGACTTTGCTCCCTTCGCCCTCGCTTCCTACGTAGTAACTTCTAGACCACAACCCCTCCAACTAACCCCCTATCGACCTGGTCAACCCATCAAAAAACGATCGTTGTGCTAGCCCCAGACGGGCGTGTAACGCGAACCAACGAACATCGTTAAAACAACCCGTGCACAGGGCTTCTTCTTCCAGCCAACATGTTCGATCATTACGGCCCACCGTTGAGGTCACCGAAGGTAAAAAAATGAAAATTTTATCTCACGCCATTTGCTACGCCTACCGTATCTTACTCATCATCTAAGCCCCAGAAATATCTGCTTGTCCTAGAGAAGAGGGTTCGGCATCAGGCAATCATGGCTGAGACATGCAGATGATAACTCGCCATTGGTTGTTGCCGGATTCATCACGCCAGCTCCGTTTTCGGCTATCTTTCCACGACGCAAGCACCTTGTTGGACAATGCCTAAGGTAATACCGAGATAGTTATAGTAAAATCGACGGATCACGTATTATCTCATTGACAATTTTTTTCTTCTCTCTCTCAGAGAAGAGTCATCGCTACTCTAGCGCTTAGATAGGCTCAAAATCAACCCCGTAATATGCATTCTAGCGCTATCATTACCACCCATGTAGTATACGGTACCTAGCTACATTAGCTACATTCAAACTTGCCTACATATAACCTTTACCTTGTAGTACCTGAACACTATACGATACGTTAAGTATGCGCGGCTTGCTGTCACTGACCTACTACCTTAGGTAGTGTACACTATATCCATATCAGACCCATATAGTGTATACCCACCCGAGCTGCATGGATTGACTGCAACCTGCATTACCACCGTGCCTAGATGTGTACAGTGGTACCCATCCCTCGCTATCTGTGGTCCCAGGCGCCCCCGAAAACACCAACAAGGTTGCCAAGTGAGTGACAAGGTACCATCCTTTTTTGTGTAGGGGTCCAGATATGTACCACATACGCATACCTCCCTGTTGTGGTATATTATCGTTTCCTTCCCGCGGGGCTTCACTTTCCTCTCTCTCGCTCCCTCAAGCATCACCGTAACCCAACTTCTGAACTCTTCCGGTCTGTTCTTGTCTCCGTGTCCCGACGTATTACTCGCGAAACAGACGTGCCCGCTCTTGAGGATCCCCATCATACGGAATTGGCCGCTAGTACTCTAAACTCGCTATTGTCGTTGCCAATTGTCCGGCCAGCCGAGGCACTCCGCTGTTCTTGTCCACGAGCCACTTACTCTCATCTTTGCGAGTAGCCTAAGTTTAGATAACACTCCGGCCTCAAAGCACCGAGCCCGAGCTACTCTCTAACCACGGCCACAACTGTGTGCTTTGTTAGTAAAATCGAGCTTCACGGTACCTCTGTGCTTGATTCAGACAAACCCACGTGCCAATTAATTCCGATTTACCGATCAACTAGCGGGGCCCCGTATTGCTGCTGTCAATATCGTCATATCACGAAATTACGTGGTGCTTGACACTCATATCACGGCATACTACATTATATTGTGGAATACCAAGACTCCCTCTCTTCGTCTTACTTAATAGCACAAAAAAGATTCTTCAATCGCATTGTCCCCACGATAACTCTCTCACGCCAATTCGATTTTTAGACCTCCATACTATATCTCCACGATATATCTAACTGACTCTAACAATTCCTCAATTATACGAGGACTTCGGGGCATAAGCCTACCAACTCCGTTCCGAGAGCAAAGCCAATATTCCAGCACGTCCCAGCGGCTTCATCATCCCACAGCCTTAGGAGTAGGCCTACGAGATAGCAACACCATCTTATCAAACCTCCCCCGAAGCTGCAGAGCACCCCGCTTCAGCCCCTCCTTCGGGTCTTGGTTAATAAGGGCCCTTACGAACCCAGCTGCCTAGCTTCACCCGTGTTCCATCACGTTACCCACAGCTTCGATGCATCACCATCGCAGAAAGTCTGGCCATGCCTCGACGAATTCGTCTATGACTGACGTCCGCAAGGCTGGTGGCACTACAGATGCATCCAGGTCACGGCGGCCACAGACATTGACGAGAAAGTCAACCCCGCAGAGCCTACAGAAACTAGGCAAGAATCCCAGGGACCGTGAAAGAGAATGGGAAGAGCAGCAATGGTCGGAGGATGAAGGAGAGAGCTTCCCGCAGTATTGGTACGCGTCCACACCTTTCGTTTCTCGCTTGTGTTCCCTTGCCGTTTGTCCTCCCCGAATTCCGGATGCAGTTGGTTTCCTCGGCGCCACATTGCGAGCGTGAATGCGCTGATCCACGGCATCCCCCCAAAAGAACCCATGCATACCGATAGAAGCGCCTCGTGTGTAAGCTGCATCATCACATGATGTATAGCTGATGGGCTACTCCACGTTTTTTTGCGCGGGTAGCTTGGTTCGACCCCAATGAACTTGGCCTGTTTTCGTTCCTGCATCCCCACGCCGAGAATTCAATTATTCTGCTTACTGACTGGGTCTATAGCATGACCTGCGAGAAACAATTCATTGCGCAGGACGAGAGGTTTCTATACTGTTCCGAGGCGTAAGCCCTTCCCCGACTGCCCAATGAAAATAGTACATCTCACTTACTTTCATGTCAGCTGTCGCAGGCATGACCAAAATGCGACAACATCGCACTCATCAGTCAAGACGCATGGTGGCCATAGCAGTGGGAGCTTACCATTCTATGCAACCGGGAACCCAGAACCCCGAGACATCATCCCTCGGGCGTCGCCGTCTCGCCCTAACTCAAATTATTTCTCTCCTCCCACCACTCCCACCAGTTCTCAGTACACTAGCGCCGTCTCAGCATTGAGGTCGCTAAGTCGACGCCCTCCCAGCCCACCATCCCCGGTTTCGACGAATGCCAGCATTTGGCCGTTTACCCGCAGCGCAGCCACTAGCCCAAGCTCGTCGTATACACAACCCCCGAATGTTTATTCCTCGACATACGACGGAGGCTACCAGTATTCTACTTACAATTATACTGGTGGTGGCATGACGACATCAGATCGGCCGCTACCCGTGAGGAATCCCCAAGCCTATTCGCGACCCAAGAGTATTGAGCTCGTGACCCCCATGCTTAGCCGTTATTAGACAAGGACGTGCATGAGGGGAGAAGCCCAAGGCACGTTGTCCGTGGGCAAACTCCTGTGCCATTTTCATCATCGTGCTGCGATGGCCTGCGCTAGGGATTGCTGTGCATCGCTGGACCGGCGCAGGCTCGATATATGCCTTCCCAGTCTAGTCTAAGTTGGCTGGACTCTGCAGAAAGTCGTTATACTATAGCTATACTAACGTGGGGAACTGGGCTCGAATCCTTATCTTTAGGTCCAATCGAGACCCTTTGTTACCTTAGCTAGACGCGGGGTGTCGCTCCGACGTCTTGAAATGGACTATCGAAGCTTCTATCCCCACGTCACCTTGGCAGACGGCGAATGCAGGATGAGTGAAACGATGAGGGTCCACAACCATTCCCAGCCTCAGCACCCAAGAAATTGGAGTAGATGATTCTGCATAATGGCTGATGTGACCTTCCCTCCTGGCGTTTTGTGTTCTATTCCTTTAGAGCTGCTCTCTTTGGGTCATGGCAACAGGGAATTGGGCCTGTCTTCTGCTCTAACCCCTCAGTATCTTAGTTTCGCGCATCAAAAACGCTTTTGCTTTTTTACACTTCTCTTCTTTTGTTTTCTGCATCAATTATGGATTTCTTGCGACAGAGATACCTATTAACGTTTTTTTTTAAAAAAAAAAAAAAAGAACGACGAAAATACCAAATGCATATAGAAAGCGTCGATATCATCGATGCTTTATACAAGAGTGGCGCAAACGGGTTCGGAACTAGGAGTTGCATCATGGAAGGAGGTTTTTGGAATAGTTCTTCGAGGTGAACTATCACAATATCGATCTACTGGTGGCCTATTTGTTTTCTTGTTAATAAGCATTCATGAGCATTTACAAAATACCAGGGTGGATATCAATTTTTATACTATTATTACATAGCTCCTCTCTAGTTCAAGTAGCAGAAATATACGCGATATATAATATGTCCTAAGCAGCTGCCATACTTGTTACCTTCCTACCAACCATATGCAACAAGACTCGAGTCTTCGAGATTGAACCTACTTGCTTACCTTGAAAGAGTCTCTCTGCTTGAGCAAGTTAGTGATGGGATATGTTCCCACACCCTTTATTTGAGACGCTTCACAATTGGCGTCATAAGATAAATTAATTGACTGATCTACCTTGTAATGTAGGAGACGCCCAAACTCGGTATCTCACAGACGTCTCATGGATCAGACATTGAAAACAAGCAGGAGCCAGGGAGGACATGCGGTCATCATCGCCGAACAGCCAGTCCTCTCCACAGCTGGCCGGCCGGCTGGCTGGCTGGCAGGCAGGCAGGCATCAAGTAATCTATGTAATATGTATATGTAGCCAGATAGCAGTACTTTATCTTGAATCGGGGACGCAACGGAAAAAATACGAGGCAGGCCAAGATCTGCGGTACCCAGCCAGCCAGCCCTGCCGATCGTTCCTTCCCGGGCTCCATGCGGAGCACAGACGAAAGCTAGGCCCTTACTTTCCTTTACTTACTCACTTACATGTAGGTACCTAGTCCAGTATTGGTAAAACAGCAGATGGATTCTCGGGGTTCACGGCAGGTAGCCACAGTAGCTAGGGGAGAAAGCAAATTCCCCATGATGTCTGAGATCGCATTGCGCTACCGATAAGGTTCCTACACACGCGGGGGGGTATGGAGATTTTTACTTAGCTAGGTACTTAGGTATTTACTTACACTAGGTACATATACGGCCTACCTACCTAAGTAAATTGTACCTACAGTACTTACCTACATGTACTATACTTATAGCGTATTTATTTACCTTCCTGTAGTCGCGGCTTTAAGGTTTCGCTCCGTCCGAATCGCACCCGCGCCGCACCGTGCCATACTCCGACCCGCGCTCCGTCATCGACACGTCATGGACGCAAGGTACGGCCGGGAACGCGGCAATGTTAGGATTTCTTTTTTTTCTTTTCTCGTTCCACGTCACGGCCCCTCGGGATCGGGTATGGGTTAGTTAGTGGGTTGTGGATGGGTGTGTGGGAGGGTTACTGTAGGTGGGTGGCATCCGCTTTTCCATGTGGCTAGCTATTTGAGCAGACTTGAGCAATATACATATCTACATGCCGGTTGTGTATGTGTATGCTACTATAGGTACAGTACGCAGTGCCATGGAGGCTAGGAAATTAGCTTTTTTCTTTCTTTCTTGTCGCCTTTCGATCTCCTGATGTGGATGGAGAGACGGGAAACATGGCATAGCATAGCATTCTAGGATTCTAGGATCGAATCGGTGACTCATTGTTTCTCGGCCCGTTAGGTAAAGAGTCTTGGCCCGTTCGGCCAGGGGATAAGGGGGGGACACGACGTGCGTACAATACGCGGAGCACCACAAGGTCCCCGGTGGCCCGCCCCGGAGTTCTCGGATCCGCTGTAGGTCTGGTTGGTCGCGTGGTGTGATGCGTTACGTAAATGACGCCTGTCCCTCACGCTTGTGGGCTACGGCTCGGGTCTATCTGCGGCTCGGACGAGTTGTATCCCTAGGTAGTATAAATGGATGCGTTATTACTTGTGGAGCGCGGAGCTTCTTGCTCGATGTCGAGATATATCGTACGATGTAATCTATATGCTATGTGGGAGAGTCATGGGTAAAACTCTGAGATCGTTCTTTTCGGTTTATTGAATTCATATTATGCGAACGGAGGAGAGTCATGCAAAGTTTTGTAGACCGTGATCACTGAGTCGTGATACCGACCATTAAGGTAAAAAAGGTATTAATGGCTGTATTGCGAGTACGTTATGAGATTTGCAGTAGTGATAGAATATCTATGAAGAACATAGGTCCTCTTCCAATGCTCCTCTCGTTTACTCTGCTCTATTCTTCTTAGGATGTAACTAGAAGGTATTAACTTTTCCCTCTCACATATTACCTACTTCACAGTGTATAAGCGCATGATATGTTTGAACGCCACGCCTCAAAATTCGATCCCCTTTCTTAATATGACAACCTTGGTTCCTCATCACCGACGGTTTCATCTCTTTCTCTTAGTCATAATGTCTACTACTTCATGTCAAATACAACAACCATGCTTTTTGAAAGTAACAAATGAAGTGCAGCCACTCTGAATTACGTAAAGTTCCACGCGTCATGTTCTCGGCGTGGTAAACCACCTCCGTTGTGTGAGAAGTTTGACAGCAGCTATAGACAAGGGCAAGATGCGTTTCCTTAAAACTTTAGCTCAACCCGACAGTTGACGAGAATATAGCGGTTTCACCAGGCGCCTTGGGCAGCTTAAATAACCACTCGGGTACGATGGGAGAAATGGCCAAGTCGCCGACATGCTTGGCCGCTCTTGTCCCGATTCATTAGCATAACCACGCCGTGATTGGCAAAAAAGAGATGTCCGTGCCCTTGTGCCTCTAATTAGTACAGTACATGAAGTGACTTCATGACTCAGTTCACTTTCAACAGTTATACTATTGTGAAGCGGACATCAGGCGTTTGGCTTCTTTTTTTCTATTCCTTTCTCGCTGACTGGCAGTCTGCTGCTTCAAATACCTAAGGCCTCATGGTCTTGGCAGAGAAGGCAACAATGATTGGGATGATGTTGACATGGAGAGTGTGATTATAGCCAGGATGAAGCTCAGGGTCCAGAAAATGGACAGGGAACTTCTCGATAGTTGTCGAAGAACCAGGACCTAGTAGAGAACTAGAGCCTATTCGCAGGAGGCCATCAATTACCTATCTCGATGCCGCCGATGATGAAGACACTTACAAGCTAGAAAGTGGACTTCATTTTGTAAGTGTAGAAATTTCTCGGATGAATTTTCGCTAGTAGGAGTCTGGAGTTCCTGGCAAGTTTGGATAGGCTGTTTATTTCTCATGTGCTTTAAGGAGCTTTGACAGCTATTTTATACTTGTAGAGGCTCGCTTTTGTAAGGTTAAGTAAGATAAACTCTTTGGCAATTTGCTTTGAAGTGTGGTTATGTTGTCTTCAACCCGTCAAACTGCAATAATAACATCGTTCTTCCATAGAATGACTCAAAACGAGGGCAGCGTTAGAGTCCTATACTTATATCGCGACATAGTGAAAACCGCCGCTAGACTGATAGTTTGGTACTAGAAAGGTTTGCAAGGTAGAATTTTTCTGTAATTTTGTATAATTCGGCATGATTTTTATCTGGTCGTCTGTGACAGAGTATTAATCTGTCACACCTCTTAGCATTGATACGCCTTGAGGGGAGAACTACCTAAAGGGGCTCACCTAGTAACACAGCCGTTCTTTGTCGGTTTGCCCGCCGTATCACACCGGCGCCCGATCGAGATGTGTTTAGAGTAGGACTATATGCTACGTACGTAACTAGGCAGGCGGACGTCATGCGACAGACTATTTACATCGTACAGTGTGTCCTGGGTTTTCATCTTGCAGATCTTGAGATATAATAATATTCAAAAGTTTTACAGAGTCTCTCAATATTTCCAGTCGTGTCACTTTGGCAGCTGATTCTACGATCATGGCTCCTGCCAACAGAATCATTGAGCTGTCTTTGCTCATTGCAAACCAGACGGCCGTCCTTGATGACTTCTTTGAGCTAAACCAGCTCCCTACCCCCTCACTAGACCAGGACGCCTTAGAGTCCTTGGCCATACCTGATGAGGCATCCGAGGCGAAGGCTGCAAGGGTCGCTGTGATCGAAGCATGTTCTGAATTGAAGGCGTTAATTACTGGCCCCAAGGAACTTCTAAGCTTTGAGGTTCGTCCCCGTAGCCACTTTAAATACTGGCTGTATCATACTTTAGCTTATGCATACTCTCAAGTGGACATCTTATGCAAGTGTGAAGGCGATTTTACGTTTCCGCCTTGAACAGTCCTTTCCGGTGGGAGAATCTACATCGTTCGATGCTATGTCCCAGTTCTCGGGACTAAATGCGAAGACTATTCGTCGGCTCGTCAGACATGCTATAGTAAATCATCGATTTTTCCGAGAGGCAACACCCGGCATTATAACGCATTCGGCCCTGACAGCAATCCTCTCCCGAGATGAATCGGCGAGGAACTCGCTCACGTTGGAGCTCGATGAGTTCTGGCCTGCTGCCGTTAAGGTAAACCCTCAACTGACTCCGGTGTTAGATTGCGAATGGACTATTTGGCTAACTGATCCAAATGAGCAGATGACTGACGCCATGGAAACTTGGCTTAACTCGGAAGAGAACAATGAAACTGTAAGCCCTACGCATATAGTAGCTATTATATGCCAAGCTTTAATGGATATTTTAGGGGTTTAGTCTCGCGAACAATAGCGACAAAAGTATGTGGGATATCTTTAACGAGAGTCCCGCTCGTGCGGATCGATTCGCACGGTACTTTGCGCAGCCAGATCAGACGTTCGACGGACTTCTTGAGAACTACCCTTGGGATGAAAAGATGACTATGGTAGATGTTGGCGGATCTTATGGCAGCGTCGCTATCAGTATTGCCCGTCAATTCCCCAATATGAAGTGTTTTGTCCAAGATCTTCCGAATGTTGTTGCCGAAGGCGCGTTACGGTTGCCCGCTGGCCTTCAAGATAGGGTCACCTTCGTACCCCAGTAAGTTGATCATGTGAACGACGAATCGATATGGCCAGTGTAGCTTTGACTCTAATGAAATACTGACTGCATGTATGAACTAGTGATTTCTTTACTCCTCAACCCATTACTGCCGACGTGTATTACTTCCGGTCCGTTCTTCATAATTGGGCTGATAAATACTGCATCCGGATTCTCCAAAACCTGGTGCCCGCGCTGCGACCTGGCGCAAGAGTGATTATTCACGAAGGTATCCTCCTAGACCTCGCAGATCTAACCAGACCGGAAGTTCGAAGAGCTATGTAAGTACTACATTATTAAGTGATCTAGGCTAACTTCTATGGTACCCCCTCTAACTGGGAATTATAGCAATCTCGACGTTGGGATGCAAATCCTTCTGAACGCACAAAAGCGCGACAAGGAAGAATGGCCGGAACTTTTTCGCCAGGCGGATGCTCGATTCCGCTACGTGGGTGCTCGTCGACCTATTGGGGCCAGACGATGGATAATTGAAGCTGAATGGCAGGAGTAGACGAGGCGTTATGGGAAGATTTCTAATGTACTGCTATAGTTAGGTAATGTACCTAGGTTATCGAATATTGTAGGCCGCGGATTAATACTTAGAATAGAACTTTTCCACCTTAGACACCATGATTAAAACTGCAATCCGCAATTCTATAAGTTTCACAAGACCACTGATAGCCAAATCTGCTTTAGGTACCCCTTTTCATTTTCATTATGTTGAGATCATTTTTATTTTCTTAGGCCGCTAAATAGTATTACCCTCAGGAATTGAGGAGTATCAGGAGGAGGATTCTTTACACAAATGGTGAAGAGTCAGTAGACAAGTTTCTAGGACTGCAAGTTTTAGGATTTAAAAATGAAATCTTGAAATGAATTTTGAAATGAGTGAACTACAGTATATGCACTGTGCGGCTAAATATGGATAATTGCATCTCTATGGTTAAGAATACCTATCAAATGACGTGCATGATATGGACACTAACTTTATTGTGCATTGTCTATTGTAGGCCCCGAACTTTCCCAGTAAAAAAGTTACTAACGCAACGAACACCATTTCTACAGAAACGATTTATGCGGCGCGACTGAGGCAACGGGGTGTGGCGTTTAGACCACATCTATTCATGTTTGCAGAATGCGATAGGTTTATACTATTATTGTCACCAACTTTCATTTGCTTTCGGAACTGCGACGTTTTAGCGGGACAGAATGGCGACTTCCGACGATGACGAACAACGAATGCAGGTTGATACGGAAGAAAAGGACCTTCTGTCCCCAAGCTTGAGCGACAGTGAAAATGACTTGTCCGGTGACGAAGAGCTGCCCTTAAAAATCGAGTGGTTGGCTACTGGTCGAGAAAAACGATCCACCGCTGGGAATCGGATGAAGTCGATGATCGCTGCAGAGGAACCAGATGACGAACTTGAACTCCTCTTCGCCGAAGACGCCGACGATGCGGGCTTTACAGATGTCGATGACGATGGATCCGACGCGCATATGTCATCATCTGAAGACGAGGATGCGCAGGAGAATGCCGACGATTTGGAAGGAGAGAAAGAACTAGAGAAACAAGCACGCGAAAGCAGACAAGCGGCTCGTAAGCGCAAGGCGCAGGAAGCAATACCATTCAAGTTTCGCAAGAAGGTCAAAATCGACACCTCTCAGACACCAAGCGCAAGCGTCACGCCGGCACCCAAACCAAGACCGAAGAAGAAATCGGAGAGAATAAGCTGGCTTCCCTCCCCTGCCGATATGCCTACCAGGGCCTCGAAGCGAGAGACTACGATGGCTGGCAAAGAACAACTCCATAAACAGATGGCTGAGCGAGAGATTAAGCGACTCCAACAGATAGAAGCTATGGAGCGTACGGCAAAGAAGATGGCGGCCCTCAAGAAGCCGCCCATGACCCAGGCAGAGCGCCTTGCTGAGGCAGGCTTGGTAGAAAAAAGAAACGCCAAGAGTCTGAATCGCTGGGAAGAAGCCGAGAAGCAGCGAGAAGAAGAACGAAAAGCCAAGCTGGCCGCTTTGAACAACAGAACTCTGGAGGGCCCTGTCGTTACGTTCTGGAGCGGCGTCGGGGAATGGATAGATGGAAAACTGAAGCATGTTGGGAAGATAGTCACCATCGAAGACAAACCAGTAAAAAAGAAACGGCACTCCACTGTTGGGCCTGAAGGCACGATAAATAGTTCCCGCGAAGACAAAGCTGGTCAAGACGACAATATAGATCATCTTCCTGACAAGATATCTTTCATCGATCCCGATTCCGCGCCGCCAAAGGAGGTCAATAGGCAACCCGAACTAGGCAAAGAGACAATAGTATCAGCAACGGATGGTGTAGGGTTGGCTGCTGCGAAGAACGAAGGCCCTGTGCCCTCTATAGGTGTTGGACAGGAAACTCAACCAATACGGAATGGAGTTATCGAGAAGACTTCGTCTGCATCTCCTATTCCGCCGACTGTGCCTACAGCACAAGAGGGAGTGGCCGCACGTGCCCTGGATTCTCGTGTTCAAGATTCAAACCACGGAGAAACTGTTTCTCAACCACCAATGCCACCACTGACGGATATCAGACCACCAGATCTCAAACCCCCTGACCTCCAGCCACCTGGTACAGGCTTGTACACTACTAGCATGTTCGCACCACCCATACAGTCGTCGATGATGAAGCCTTTGGAGCTAAAACCTCCCGCAAACAGTTTTTTGGCACCTCCTGTAGGAGTCTCTCAAAATGGTTTATCTATGCCTATGATTGGTTACAACCCTCCACTCAGCTCGACAACCTCTTCCAATGTCCTTGCTCCTCCTAACCCTGCACAGAGACAGTCACCATTGTCAATGCCTCAAACTAATATCCATACTCCCCCTGCTCCGACACCAAACCAGCCTGCACAAGTCATATCGACACCGAACCCCGTTGCACCTTCTATGCCACCATCAACTACACCGGCCCTTCCTCATTCCAGACCACCAAAGGCTTCACTGGGCGGCCCGAAAACTACGAAGGCCACTGCTCAAAAACACCATTCTAAAAAGGAGGTTGCACCGCCGCCGCCGCCACCGCCCCCCGCTAATGGCAAGGCGACACGTAATTGTATCATACTGCAGAACTTTAACGAGAATGCAGTCAAAGACAAATCGGTACAGACTCGCATTCTGTTCGGTCGGGAGATGAGTAAGCTACCAAGTAAGCAACCATAATCATTCCCCTCTGTATGCCATATATAACTGACTATACTACAGAACACGGACCAGCGATTCGCTGCGTGATCACGAACCACCCGGCAAGGTACAGAGATCCCAAGACTGGTTTACCGTACTACAATGCATATGCCTTCAAACAGATCCAGAAGCTATATAGTGGCGAGTATAAATGGAGTAGCTTGATAGGTGCATGGATTGGCAGCGAAATTTCCGCCGCTGCCGGTGTCCCTGCGAGATTCGTGGATCCAGATGCGCCTGTGCCCCCAAAACAACAGACCTCTGTTGACCCACCCCTGAAGATTGAAGAAATGACAGATGATGCGAACAATAAGACAGAGCCCCAGACAGCTGATAAACAGACCGAAGAAGTTCCAGTGTTATCTGTTTCTCAATCGGACAACACAGTCACTCAGAATACCGAGGGCGGGGCGAGTAGTAATACTCCGGGTACAATTGATGGGTCGAGTAAAGAAGCTGGTAAGGTCGAGGCTCCCTTCATCGCAAGTGGATCGCGTAGCAGCGTGCAGCCGTATGTTCCAACAACCAACGCTACATTTGCACTGAGTACAGACCACACTACCACTTTAGATGGAGCCATTGCCAGCAACACCGGCACGAAGACCATAGAAAACATAAACAACACCTCGTCGACAGATACGATGAATGCGTCTTCGAACCTATCGGGCCATCCCACGGGGACAGCGGGCGTCCCACTCGCATCATCATCGGTGCCTCCCGTAGGCGCGCACCACGAAGCGGCGAATCCATGAAGACAGGTTGACGCACCTGAGAACTCGGTATAGGGTATCATTGCATGATGATGTCTTTTATGTAAATATAGATGCACCACAGTTCCCAACATGCGAATCAATAAGATTAAAAAGTGGTAACCCCAACGCCTATGCGATGCTTCCTCCATTTGCCGTAATTTTTTAAACCCTCGAATATGCGCCCCTTAGAATAGCCGAGCAAAGAAAGGCCGTTCTCTAGAACGTCCTAGTGCTTCCTCTTCTTCTTGGTCTTGTCTCCATATCTGGGGAACACAATCTTGCTTGTCTTCCTCCGCTTCTCGATGCGGCCCTTCTTGCTCATCGACTTGCTTGATGTGGCAGCGCTCTTAGCGGTGTCGATATCCATGGAACCTGGTGCGATTGAAGGCACAATTAACGTTTTGCTCCTGACAGATTTGATTCGGAAGATGAAAGAGGAGGGAGCACTTACTCTCGCCAGCGACGGCAGCACCCTCTTTCTCGGCATTCTTACTGCTTGTGGCATCGGCATCCACATCGACAATGTTCATAGATTCGCTGTCGGCAAGCTCGGGCTTAGGTGCCGCCGCTAATTCGAGGAGTTTCGCAGAGAGTCGCGCATTGCGTTCTGCTTCGACAGGTCCGAAGACTTTGGATTTGAGGCGTTGGTTGTTCGCTTTGCGCGTACTGGCGCGGGAGCTCTTTGCCATTGTTGGTCCGGGAATTGAAAACCTGAGGTTATTGTGACTCCAGGCACAGATGTCTATCGAACGTGTGGTGTTGGCTGTCTTGAGATTCAATAGTCCAGATAAGTAGTGAGTTAGGTACTTGGTCTGATCAGGTTGCGGCACTCTGTATGTACTTATGTAGGTAGGTATTCAGAAAAAGTTTTAGTGGGGGTCTGTTGAAGATCACTGGTGGGCCGACTGGCGGAGCAGTGAGGCGTCCCTCCTCGGGTCTTGGCGGGCGCAATGTGCAGAAATGGCCCGGAAGAGGCAGGCGGTGAAGTTTCCCACCACGGTCCGGCTCAACAACAGCGAGGACGAAGACAACAAGTGACGACAGCCTAATCCATTATTTTGGCCCCCTCCTTGATGACCACCTTCTTTGCAAAGACAAAGACACGCGTCTTCGGTGCTCGAGATTGTCTGCTAGAAGCCAGCTCTCCAGCTCTCCAGATTTAGCAGTATTACTTTGCGCGCTTGTACTTCTTCTACCCATCTCCTCGAGACATAACTAGGTTAGCTTCCTGGTGCAATTCTCCCAGAAAATCGGCCTATTTCTCAGTGTGTCATTTGTCTAAATATTGTTTGCTTCAGAAATCATAATCAGTGACGCGAAACCCTGGGATTCAAGCTGTTTGGCTGAAAACTGGTATCCCCCGACCCCTCGTATAGCGACACCGTAAGCCTTCGATTCTTGAACCCACGGACGAGTGTTGCTGCGCGCGCGCATTGGAGTTTTTGGTGGGAGGACAAGGAAAGACGAGAGATCTGGACGCAAGGACTAGGCGCGAATCCGTTTTAGCTCAATTGGTGCTGGCGTCTAGACCGCTTGCAGTTGCGGGCAGGACGGCCGACCACGCTGTGGAAGGCGCAAGCCCGAAGCTTCCCAGGCCTTCTCCATGACGCCGAGGCGGGCGGTACCTGCCCACTCTCCTCGCCCACCTGTCCGGACCGGCAGTCACGGTGACCTAAGGTAGCAGCCGCAGCAGTTGCAGCAGCGGTAGCGTGCGCCATGTCTTCTTCCAACAGCGAAATCCGTCAACTCGAGCGCACCCTCTCCACACTGCTCAACAAACAGCTGCAGTTGATATGTCAACAGAACCAACTGAGGACGAGTGGTGTCAAGGCCGAGCTACAGAGTCGCATTAAGATGGGTGAGTGCGCAGAACAACTACATGGTTCTCTTTTCTATTTGCTGCCGTCGAAGAATCCCGGTGCCGTGAGAACCAGCCAGCCGAATCAAGTATCACAGGTATCTATCTATCCACCCGAATATCTGCCTCAGCCGAATAGATGCATCCTATGATTTCGTCTCACTGGCGTCGAGTGGCCTGTCCTTCGGTACCTACTTGCACTTTGCACTTCCTTCCCCGGGCATTCCCTGTCCCTGGCTGGGCCTGGATTGTTATAGGAGATGATTGGGTCGATATATCATCAATCAATCCTGTTTCCTGTGACTTCGCACATGCTCATCAATCTATCCACACACTTGCAACACGGTTCTCTACGTCATATTCTCAATCAGCACTATCACCCCAACACAATGGTTTCCGTACTTTTCCTCATCACTTTAGTCGTCGCTTGTCAGCTCATCCTATCTTAGTTCGTTACACTATGATGTCAATTGTTCTAACCTGATGGTTGTCTTGATAGCACTCGTTGAGAATTACACCGCGTCTCCTTATAATTTCCGCAAGATACAGGAGAGCATCCACAACATAGTTCGTGGCGCTTCTGGCCAGACCCCACAGCCCACCATGCCTAACTCCTTTCCGAATGGGAGCAACTACAACTACGCTGGAAAGAGTTCCGCCTTTGCGCCACCAGCGCAGCGATTTTCTGGAGCGAGCAGTGCAGCTCAGCCGCTTCCCAGCTACGGTAACTCCGGTACGGCAGGTAGTAATACCCTGAGCTACTACAAGAATGCCCACCTCAATCTGCATGAATTGCAGTTCAAACCCTCGCCTTTCTACTCCATCGATTCGAAGATCGGTGAAATTCGCACCTGCGATGGTAAGCAAACTGCTGTCATCTCTACGCGCCTGATGGGCCCCACTAACCGGCTTCGTAGTAATGACGCAGCATCGAAACACCGTTCACTTGTCGATACGAGTCGGCGAGCACCCAAAACTCGCCAACCTGGGAACCGACAAGTCATGCCGCGTTATGCTGTTTTGCGCAACTGACAACAACAGTGTTCAAGACATCGCATTTCCCCACCAAAGCGAATTTAAGGTTAACGGTGGAGAAATCAAAGCAAATCTACGAGGCTTAAAAGGGAAACCGGGCACCACGCGTCCAGTAGATGTCACCAGTTCGCTTCGGCTTAAGCCTTCGAACTACAACAATAACATCGAATTTACATACGCTCTGACAAATAAGGTGAAGAAGCACGCCCCGTCTCCCGCAGCAACAGTGAGCGAAATGGCATTGATGTCATGCGGCAAGTGTTTTTGTGTCATCTATCGCTAATATGTCAATAGAAATTCTATTTGGCGGCATATCTTTGTAAGATGGTGTCGGTTGACGAACTTGTCACGAGGATCCGGGGAAGGAAGATTGCTAAGGCTACGGTCATCCAGGAAAGTACGTTGCCCTCGGCTCGACTCCGCTATTTATAGACGATTCTGACTTTTAGCAGTGAATAAGAAGGCCAATGACCCCGACGTGGTCGCTACATCAACCGTCCTATCTTTGAAGTGTCCCCTGAGTTACACGAGACTGAAAACACCTTGCCGGTCTGTGTTGTGTTTGCATATTCAGTGCTTTGATGCGAATTCGTATTTGCAGTTACAGGAGCAAGGGCCCCAATGGGTTTGCCCGGTGTGCAACCAACCAGCCCCTTTCGAGAACTTGGCGGTTGATGAATACGTCCGAGATATTCTTGAGAGTACAGCAGATTCTACTGAGCAGGTCACAATTGAGCCTAATGGCCAGTGGTCAACTCAATTAACCGAACCCGCTCCGAAAAAATCTCGGCCTTCTTATGCAAACACAAGTATTGATGTTGAAGATGATGTATCCGTTGTCACCGACAACCCCAGTCATAGCAATGGGGGATATAGCGGCACCCCACATCCTTACGCTACACCCATCCGAACCTTCATGAGTGGGGGCACACCCAGCTCCGGCTCAAGAGAGCCTTCGGGGGCACCAAGGTCTGGAGCTAACAAGCGGCCCGCTGCCGAAGTCATTGATCTCACTCTGGATAGCGACGAGGACGATGCGCCGCTTTTTAGACCGTCGAAAAAGGTCCGAGGGACATTGGACACGTAGACAGTGTTGTAAATTAAGTGCTAATGGGGTCTTCCCTGTTCGCGTTCTCCTATCCTTTCTCGGCGGCGTTGGGAGCAGAGCGCAAAGACATGGACATATTTGCAGACTAAAGCGACTGCTTTGAAACTCATGCAAGTAATGATGGTTTTTAGGCGTTGGTAGCATATGATTCTTGCATCTGAAGGGAAGCAAAACTTGGTTGGTCCAGGCACAGAGAGGGATGGATCTCCTATATGGGATATATCAGCAATTTGCATTTGCGCTCAGCAAAGGCTTTTATGCCGTTCTAATGCCGATATATTACTCTCATGATACGTGATTTATTTCCTGCGGTGACAACCCAGAGTTGCATGTAACATAATCCTTAATCCTCGTATCAAGTCAAATTATCAGACTACACCCCAAAGCAATCGATCCCATGTAAAATTAAAATGACTGTATTGATTCTTGCAGTTGTCAGGAAAACAAAGCGCTGACCACTTTGCCTTTCAGGTCGATGTACGTTAACGTAATGGAAAGGACGGCGCACCAATCGATAAGATCCACCTGGAAGCTCAATCCCAATCCCCATGCATTAATTACCTGCATTCCCCGGAGCTTCAGCCCTGTAGCTCACCTCTAGCTCCAACTCAACCAACTCATTCCACCGGACATGCGAGGCTGTGGCCATTTCTACACACACGGTCGTGCGATAACCCAGAAGATATTTACAGTCAAGTTTCCGTCGAACCCCAGAGCTTGCATCAATACATCGACGTCTGATGCGCCTTCGCATTCCTAGCGCTGTAGCAGCATCGGAACTAACCACGCCAGTTCTATAGAGTGCAATCTCCCTGCCGTTGGGTTTACATTAGAAGGGCGCAATATCAGCCAATACTTGACTCTTGAACGGGAAAAAGAGGCAGGTGGAGGGATAAAACGCAAGGGAAACGACCACGAGGAAGAATCGGGTAAAGACTCACATCCGTCGGTTCCAAACCACACACCCCAAAAGATGTCGTCCTTCGACCAGCCATTACCGCCGTATAATGCCTCCGACCCTACCGCGACGTTCGTAGGGACATCGTGCCTGGACTTCCTGCTTATTGAGCTCGTCCCTATGGCATACCGGATCGCGAACGAGCTAGGAGAGGCGAGCGACGACAGCGGTAGCGGCACTAAGAACGAGGAGGCAGGGTCCGTGAGCACATCAGCCGGTACGATAAGTACGGCGCCCGGGACGACGTCAGCGACGGGGAGGAAAAGCAAATTGGATGAGGACGAGGAGAGAGAAGCGGTATTTTTCCGTCTTGAGGGCCTGGGGTATCGTGTTGGGTTGGGACTCGTAGAGCGGTATGGTTCTGCATCCTTTTTCCTTTGACCCCCTCTGTCTCTCTGCTTGGTTTTGCCTATTACACTCCTATTGTACAGTTTCACACACTACTGCGCACGCGACATCAAATTCTATCCCCTCTACCTTCCGCGCTAATTCTAAACCCCAAACCCACAGCTTCTCCCGCGATCGCCCGCGGTTCACAGACACGCTGGACGCCATCAAGTTCGTGTGCAAGGACCTCTGGATGCTCGTCTTTAAAAAGCAAGTCGACAATCTCAAGACGAACCATCGCGGGGTCTACGTGCTGACAGACCACGCGTTCCGGCCGCTGTCGCGCATGAGCACCGACGCCGGGGGCCAGGCCGTTACCCGCGCGCAACCTGTATGTATCCTTACTCTTCCCCTCGTGTTCCTTTCTCCCTTTTCTCTTTTATAGCCCTTCCCCTTGGCCCTATTTCCTCACAAACAGTCTCCGCGCCTCTCATATTTCACACTTCTCATGCTGGAGAGAACGACTTTTTCATCGTTTTCATGAAATCTAACGACAGACGCCCAAATAGTTCCTCTGGTACCCCTGTGGAGTCCTTCGCGGTGCCTTAGCAGCCATGGGGATCAGCGCTACAGTGCAGGCCGAGACTAGTGAGTTGCCGGGCGCAGTCTTCCAGATCAAGACTACACCGGCAGCTCCGAAGTAAGCCGCAGCAATGGCATGAAAGTAAATCGTGAAAGTTAAAAATGAGAAACATATTCGATGGAGTCTCCAGTCAGCTTAAATTAGGGGAGGGAGTAAACTCCGCGTAACCTATTGCTACATGGTTGGAGCCAAGGTACTAAGAGACCTGCCTACTCGACTCCCAACAAACTCGACAAAGAAGAATAAAGCGGCGTAAAGGCTGGCGAAGTCAAGCCAAGAGAGAGAGCGCAAGCTATATGCCAGACAAGGAAAACAAGAAATCTAATCCCCCGGTAACCAACGACCTGACGAGGAAATAATTCATCTCTCAACAAGATAGAAAAACAAGAACGGGACACTGGCTGCAGATAGGGGATACAACATGGCATATAAATAAAGCATATAGAACGAAGACGTAGACGTTTAGGGTGTGGGTGTGATTAGTCTACTGAAGGCAATAACTACGAATTAAATGAACAATGAATGAGATGGCCGATTCTACTTCTCTCGACAAACACACACATACACATACACTCTCTCGTTCTTTCTCATATGTCTTACTCGTGCCTTCATGCATTCTGGACCTGTCTACAATTAATTGACGGGAGGTAATTATTTACAACAAAGTAATGAACAGCTATTTCTTTTTCAACCTAGATTTGAAATTTCATCTCCTTAATCTGTGCTTGTGTTCCAATTATGCCTTGCTTTCCCATCATGCCACCGAGGGAGTGAGGGGAATAGCACACCATCCATCCATCAACCATCCACGCCAAAACATGTCGGGTCGTAAGAGAAAAGGAAAATTCTTGTTTCGAGCAACGGGGCCAAGCATTCGATGGGGCAGAGAGAGTAGCGGTCACTGAGGGAGGGCTGGGGGGATAGTTCGTTCACGTCTTTCACAGCCTATAAGTGGAAACAGAAACAATCAGTCAGTCAAATCCGGTCTCTCAATTGTGTTTGCAGTTAACAATCGTGTGACTGTCTGTGTCTTTTCTGCTGTCTTAGATTTATGCCTCTCCTCGCGTCTTTTTGTGTTCTTTCTTTCTCTACAAACCCGGCCCGTAGAAAATCACAGTCAAAGTTGCTGACGACTCGCGGTATATGTAGATTAGGCGTAATTCCCCCATCTAAGCATAGGCAAGGACAAAAGAAACACATGTGCGTAAATGAGAAGCCAGAGCCATACGCCACGTAGCAGTAACATCATTCCATGTCATATCTCATAGCATTGAGGGGGGGATGATTTACTTTTCAGCAGGGGTCGTGGCGAAGGTGATACCCTTCTCAATGTTATCCTTCAGATCCTTGAGGGCGATATCCACAAGAGACTTCTCCTTCTCGGTGATGCCTTCAAGAGGGTTGGTGGCCTTCTCAACACCGTTGGGCTATAGGTAACAATGTTAGCTATTCTCACCAAGTGCGTGACGTAGTGAGGGGTTGCGAGAGAAAAAAAAGGATTAGTATCTTACACCAAGCTCGACGGGTACGGAGAAAAAGTCCAAGCCAGTGGCCTTCTTGATTTCTTCACCTCCGGGAACACCGGGCAGGTAGACGAAACTGGGCTCGACCAGGCCCTTCTCGCCCTTGGCGGCCCTCAGGACCTTTTCAGCAAAGCTGCGTCAAGTTAGTCATCTCAACCCTGAAGAGAGAGAGTAGTTCATCCTACCGGTAACCTGCGAAGGCCATAGATAGAGTGGCAGAACCGGCGCCGTCCTTGGCCTTGACGACCTCATCACCACCGAACTGAACACGGTTGACAAGAGCATCATACTTGTCAGCTGGAATATCGACCTTAGGGCTGGCCTTGCTGAAGAGGGGAACAATGGTTCCTCCGGAGTGACCTCCGATAACAGGGATGGTGAGCTCTGAGCCGGTCTTCTTGCCGGCGAGCTCAGCGACGAAGGTCTCAGCTCGGACGATGTCGAGAGTGGTGACACCGAAGAGCTTCTGAGGGTTGAAGACACCCTTGGCCTTCAGAGTCTCGGCAGCAATGGGCACAGTGGAATTGACGGGGTTCGAGATGACGAGAATGAAGGCCTTGGGGGCGACATCAGCAGCAAGCTCGATCAATCCCTTGACGATACCGGCGTTGATCTTGAACAGGTCGTCACGGGTCATGCCGGGCTTTCCTGGGACATTGTGAGCGATTTCATGGGCAACAGCCAATTGACAATCAAGACATACGGGGAATGCCAGCGGGGATGACGATAATGTCAGCATCCTTGAATGCGGCCTTTCCGCCGTCGTCCTTGGGCAGGTAGCCCGAGACCTTCTGCGGGGTAGTTTAGACACTGCGGATGCAAAACCTGATTCCGGAGCGACAATCATTGCTTACAGCGGTGGTAGAGATGTGGGAGAGATCAGTGGCAACACCGGGGGTGTTGACGACATCGTACAGAGCGAGCTCGTCAACGAGGGGGCTCAGCTTGAGGAGGAGAGACAGCGGCTGTCGATCTCGAACGTCAGCTCTTCGTCACATGTTTGTCGTTGGTAGGCAGGCTTGTCTGTTTGATTGCCTGGTTGGACTATCTCGAGATTGTGTACGAACCTGGCCAATACCGCCAGAGGCTCCGGCAACGACTGTGCAGTCACGATATTAGCCGATGCCGTCAATCACGTAAGGGGCTGGCGTGCGAGACTTCTTACCAGCTTTAACCATCTTGATTATTTTTGTTGAGGTGGGGTAATTGAGCTTGAGATTACTATGGCGGGGTTAGCAATTAGCTAGGTGGCCTAGCTCGTGGGTAATTCTTTGCTGGGAATGAGATTGAAAAAAACAAATCGTCGAGGAGATGCTCAGGCAATCGATCCGAGACTAAACATGGAGGCCAGTGAGGAGATACGCACCTTTCTTGTCTTATACTCTGGAGAAAGCTTGAGTGGAGAGAGAGGTAGATGGAAGGGCAGTGGGTAAGTCAGTGGGTATGTATACCTGCTATGTTGGTGGGGTGTCGATATGTGATGCGCGAATAGTTGCGGGGTTATTTGGTCTAAGTACCTACCTAGTATAAAATCGCCGCTCTCACCCCGCCAGGTCAGAGGTCATCCAGGTTCTAGGTACTTGCCCGTTGAACCTTAGGTACCTACCCTTAAGCCCTCTAGGGTTAGTTGAGCCATCCAATTCACTCCCACTGGCACGTTTTATATGCCCTTGCTCGCATTGGTATTCCCGTTATCCCGGGTGGATAATGCACTAGTCCAGGTCCCTGTGTGCACCAAACGAGCAAGTGGGTTGTTTGGTTTTAAGCTGTAACGTCCTGATCTTCTTAGCACACTTGGGGTACCACCTGGTACCTACATACTTACAGGCTGATACTTACCATTCCGCTCTCTCTTAAAAAAGGTGCGGGACTTACCTACATATATGTACCTAGGTACGCATACCTTACTGCGTACCTAAAGCACTGTACCGATAGATGGTCCGATTCGGAGGTACGGAGGTACAAGCATGTGACCATATTTGCGGGATATCCAGCCTCAACTACGTTCAAGGTTGGTTGCTAAAAATGGATTGTCGCAGAGTGAGTAGTCCAAACTCTAGATACCTACCTACAACTTAAAAAGTTGAAGTGACCGGTGGTGTATCTTAACCTTTCTACCAAGGTATCGTCGGCGATATTATTTAGAGTGTTGTTGACATCGTCCTCCGACTAGTCTTCTTGTCATCCGAGGCTCATATATAATATCGGGCCGGCTCGGATTCTTGGAGTAGCTATATAGACTTTTTTGCGACATCAAACGATCCAACATCTCAAGACCCGTGTTATTTACGATGGTGATAGCCGAGAGCGTACGAACGCGTGTTATTCCGTACCATACCTATTCAACCGGCCGAGTCTGGACGGTTATTGTCGTGCCAGCGTCACCACTATCGGACCGGCACGTCCATTGATCTCATTTCTCATTTCGATCACGTGTCTGCAAGACCTCAATCACAAATGCAGACAGACAAGGTCAAGAGGGAGATGAGAGGAAAACCCATGGTCTGTAGTCTTGAATCTTTTGTGATAGTGACTACCAGGTTGCACGAAAGCAAATGTGATGCCTATCCGCCGGTTGACCTAGCCTAGTCTAGCCTCGAAATCCATGCTTTGCCGTGCCCTGTACACGTGGTATCCCTTGCTTGTTCCCTCATGGTCCTCATGCCGATCCGTTTTCTTTATTCAGCGGCCTTCTTGGCCTTGGAGCCACGGAGCTTGGGCTCGGGAGTGGGCTTAGGCTGCTTGTAGGAGTGACGGATAGCAGAAGCACGGGCGACGGCGGCCTCGCGGAGGTCGGCACGGTAGTTGTTCTTCGCAGCCTGGTTCGCAACGGCGACGTAGGTCCTATATAGCAAACGCATCAACATCGTCTTACTCACGATATACGGAACGCCTCTTGCAGCGCGTATAGTAAGTGACCGGGGAGCACTGACTTCCGTGCGGACTTGCCACCACTGTAGACGGTCTCGGTGACGGCTGAGGCGGGCTTGTTCGAGGCTGAGGTCTTCTTGCTCAGAACCTTAACGGCATCCTTGTCACCGGCAACGACACCAAGGGCCTGTTTGAATTTTCCAATTGTGAGCCTCAAATTATTCTTTCGTCATACGGTTCTATTCGTGGCAATTATCATATTCGTACCTTGTCGTTCACGAAACCGGCCCACTAGTGATTTTCGTTAGCCGCTGTTCAGACGGAAAACACAGATCAAGGCCTCACCTTGCGCGCGTTCTTGTTGGTCAGGTTTAAGGGGTCGCGGGAGAACTGAACACCGCCAGCAGCCTTGCGCTTGACGAGGAAGGCGTTGTTGTTACCTGTAGAAATCCGCAAGTATTAGTTCTTAATAGCTCCCTTGTAGAACCAACCCAACCCGAGGAGTTAAGCAGCGAGGACAAAACTCACGAACAACCTCCCAGACCAAGTCGCCAGAAACATTAGAAGAAGACATTGTGATATGCTGGATTTGGGGGCTTTGCGGAGGTCAATGTCAACGGAATCGGGCAGTCTGCTTGTTTCTGATGCTTCTGATTTCGTCTTCTTACCCAGACCCAAGATGGTGCGAATGTCGCTTAATTGGCCTAATGCGTATTAGTGTCATCTTTAATTGTAGCCGAACGTGGACACGCAACAGGACAGCTGTGCACGGGCCACATTGCTTCTATCTGTGGGGCGTCTCAGCCGGCGTCGACTTGTCGTCAGACGGGATGCTTCAATAGGCTAAAGCCTCATCGTCGTCGTCTTCTCTTCCGACCTACCCAGGTTTGTCCGTCATCGCCTTCAACGCAACCCGAGTCGCGTCTCGACACGGCTCACAAATGGCCTGAGTAACAGCGTGCCTCTCTCTTTCGCAGTTCGTTTCGATTTCTACTCCGCTATCTTTTCTATGTTCTGCTTCTAGTCCTGATTCCCTTGTTCCCGAAGTCCAACCCCGTGTGTCTCACCTCTCCTCCTTACGCATTCGACACCTTGATTCTCCGCCTCGTCTAATCAAGACGTCTCTTACCACCTTCCATCCATCGATCCGAAATTAAATCTAAAGGAGCCGAAATACTTACAACGACGCCATGTATCTCCTCTACGGAATTACCTTCATAGTCCTCGTGGCCGGCACAATACTCTACCTAACACGGAATCTATGGCTGCGCCACATCCCCGACCTACCCGGCTCGTCGTATCTCTACTCGCGGCTGCCAGGCAGCTTCTCGGGCGACATCGAAGCAGGGCTCTCGAGCAGCACGTTTGACCTAGGCGCCAACGTCGACTCGGGAGACTCCCGCGCCGGCCTAGACGATGCCGCCAAGACCGAGATCCTCAAAATCATGAAGAAGCGGCGCCTGCGCTTTGACGAGGCCCGCCGCGTCTACATGGAACAGCGCTTCAGCGCCAATGGTATCGGCCCCGACGGCCGGCCCAGAGACCCCAAGTTTGTCAGCTTTTCGTGATGCGGCTGAGAATCCTAAGTCTCAGGACGTATTGTGTAGACATGGCGGGCTGGATGGGGATTTCGGGTAATACTACGACTAGAAGGAGCCCGGTGTATTATTTCCCGCAGTGGAACTATCATTTCGTCATGGAAATCCACTCCCTTCACGCGAGAACATTCGCACTTTTCATTATTGTTCGGCTAAGGCGTTGGCGGTCTTTATCGGGCTCGGGCGGATTTTACCAGGATTAAGAGACTATTCTAGGGACGGAATGGTCTGACAAGGAATGTGTCGTGCTCCAAGGGTGCAGTTCTAGGGGTTCCATTACAATATCATGGACCATGGCACTTACACTAATGTTCGTACACACACATACGGAGAGTCAGGAAACCGGATGCCCGGGAAGGGGTGGGTTCCCTACTCATGTCCAACCCCACAGAGTTGTCATTAACGTGCCTCATGACACGCAATTTCCTTTATCATGCGCTAGCATACACATATAGCAGATGCACTCTGGATTTTCCTACTTTGTTGGTCGAAGAGAAGGATAGCTCTTTACAATTGAAATGATATCATCTTCTTTCTCAGTTTTTGCTTCCATGTGCTCAACAGAGTCATGTTTACCCACCCGTACTTCGTGCCGCACAACAGAAATCGAAGACCCACTCAGCCTTGTAAATTAGGTAATTAATAGCTTGACGGCTCCGCGATCATATAGCAGTTAAATTTAGTCTCAATACCCACGCTGCCATAACAGCCCATCAATTTATTGAGTTACTATAATTCGAGACGTTTATTCACGCATTCATCGCAGTAGCAAGAACTAAAGTTAAAATCCATAGCATTCCAATCAACACCTATACATCTATCTATCTAGATGCATCATTCATTGTGCTTTTCGCTCCCTCCCGAGCCGTTTCCACACCGAACAAAATGGAATATGTGGGGTTGGTGGGGGGTATAATGACTGGAGAACCCGTTTCTTTCGTCATTCTCTAAAAAAACTATGTACAATATCCTCCTCGCGAGGGAGCTTCATTACTGACAACCCGAGGCTCCTGGACTGGTGTGGTCATTCTATTGGTATAAATGCTAGATCGTTTCGACGTCGCCCCACCCCTGCTCTGCCGGTGGTGAGACATTTACATCTCCGTTTGCGCCGTCGCGTGCACATTTTGTGCATGACTCGTTCCCCGAACCGGGAGGATTCCATGATGAGTTAATTTTTTTGGGAGACCGTGGATGTTCAAATTCGGTCGTTTATTTGCTCTTCTTCGATTCGATGTGTTCATATACTCGTTCATCCTCGCCGTCGACTTCCTTAGAAATGCGCTCCATATCCTTTACTTGCTGCTTCCACTGTTCCTCGCTCATCTTCTTCTCCTTGTCGAATAGATCAGCGTCAGGCTGGCGGTAAGAGCCACCAATACGGTCCCACAGGGTGGTGTACTGTCCGTAGTTGTAGTTGAAATACAGGTGGTGCATCGTGTGGCACGCAGCACCGTTGATGACGGGACTATCGGCTACGTACTCGCCATCATGGATCATGATTGACCAGAAGTTGACGAAGATAAAGAGCACGACAGAAGCGTACTTGTTCAGGGGGAACAGGATCGGATACAAATGGTACGGGAACGACTGCGAGAACCCGTCTACTGGGTGAAAAGCGTGCGAGGCAAAAGGTGTCGGCATAACCCACTTGTGGTGAGGCTTGTGAAGGCGCTTGTAGATCAACGGGTGGTGTAGGCCGCGATGGACTAGGTAGATCAAGGCGTCCGTGAAAATCAGGAACAGGGGAAACTGCAAGAACTCGTACCACAGGCCTGGACCATCGACGGGCGTGTCGTAGAGCTTTGTGTGTCCGCGGACCTCGAGGAGCCAGAACACGGTTGTGAGCAGGGCCATTCCGGGAAAGGCCTTGACCGATTGCGTAATCTCCATGGAAATCTGATTCTTGAGGAACTTGGGGTGAAGCTTGTTCTTCTGGTCGAACACCAGGAAATAGGAAATGGAAGCGAAGACAAAGTACAATAAATTGCCAAAAACACTGGACAAAAGTTAGCAGGAAAGCACATTAAGCCGAGCAGCAGAGCGAGCGTAGAATGCATACACAGTAACAGTCCACAACGATAGAGCCTGGCGAATGATGTTGTCTCTATCCCACGCACTCATGTATGCGTATTGACTCGGCTGGAACTCAATGTATGAGGATGAAGGCTTGTACTGCCATGAGGTAGTTGTGTTATGAACATTGAAATAGTCGGAAGCGACCGACCGCGCAGGGTGAAGTTTGGCGAAGGCATAGTCGCCCACGTAGGTATCCCAGATCTCGAGGACGACGTCCATGTTGAAGGCTGTTGTTGTTGTTGTTGTTGTTGTTGTTGATGTTGACTAAGGCTCGGCAAGCAAATATAGGCGAACGCAACAACGGCAGCACGGGACAGGGCACAGCAGGACAGAACCAGACGCTTGTATGCAACGAGTGAGGAGAAAGTCAAGGAGAGAAAAAACCGAGAGCACCAGCAGATCTCAACTAGTTAAAAGATGGACTGAGTGAATGGGGGCAATTTCGCATCTCGGCGTTACGGGTGGAGCTGTGGCAGTCCTGGATGCGAGATCCCGCCGTCGGATCTGATAAGGCCGGAATATGGCGCTGAATCGCTCGACAGATGGACACAAGCGCCCTCGGAGTTGGGTAGGTATTGGTAATTGGTAATGCTGGATGCTGGGAATACTAGTAATGGCGGTTCGAGCGTGCGGCGGCGTGCGGGCAACGGCTGCTGCGATGAGGATGGCTCATGGGACCCCTGGAAGACCGTCGGTGTAAGCGTGCTACAATTAAGGTTACGGATCGTTGCATCTACGCAGTGCTTCTTCTATACAGCCTGCTGGACCGGTATTTAGCATTGCTCTCCTCGCCGGGCGGACCTGCGCCATTATATGCGAACTCACTGGCACGCGGCGGCACCACGCATCGAACCATTCCCGGTGCCTGTCAAAGGGATTCCAGTGGATGCGAACACGAACGTACGATCACCAGCGCGGCGGCCAGGCAGAGGGTGGCATCACTGGAATTTGATAATGCGCGGGAGAGCAGAGTGGCTAGACAAGGGTGTTTCTGCGTTGAATCGGATTAGGCTATATTAGGCCGCTGACGTGCCATTCGATTGGGTAGGTGTTCTGGGTACGTGCATCATGTCTGCCCCATGTCTGCCCTGTGTCCGCTGTAACTGGAGCTGCCCATTGGCCGCTGGAGGGCGATTCAGTAGTCCCGGCCGATTGTTTCTTTGTCATGGCCGCCCCAATCAGCAGCCCATCTAAACAGACGGTCACCTTCGCTCGTCGCATCGCCGCGTTTTCGTATTCGGATCAACTCTCCTCAAATACTGATCAAATACCAAATACTCGACATGATCGAGATGCTCCTCTCCACCATCTACTAAAAGGCCCTACAGTCAGATGGACAGACCTACGTCAAAATGTTTTGCCACTACGGTATTTCGTCGTCTCGAAGTAGGTGTGGCTCGCAGCTGTCAGAATCAGCAGCATCCATTGGCTATCTGTTGTTCTCGACGAGTCTGATATGCAATCCTCCTGATTACTTAGCTATAGCATGTCCGTATATGCGCAAAAGATGGAAAGGATATTATATTCCTCTCTATCCATACTATCTACTAATCTATCTATATATAGTTATACACTAGACATAACTACAGATATATATATATGCACTAGTTAAATGGGAACAAAAAACCCAAATAAATATCTTGAGCGGCGCATACTTACTCTCACCGACCCTCAAGCATGTATGCGACATATTACTTATACTCCGGTACTTGAAATCTATTTTTTTTTCCTTGTCCCGATACGTTTCGCTTAGTTTCTTGGCTCCTCGAAATAGGTATTTGTAAGTAGTATTGTGTCGGCTGAATCCGTCACCTACAGTATAATAAATCGTACTCGTTTCCTAAAAGAAACGGAGGATTAATTACCCATTCACAGTAATCACCCGTCAGTGCGACTCATTGACCATAACAGTTGCAGAAACAGGTGGCTGCGCTAGCCGTAGAAAACAAAATTCAGTGCTCAGGCTCGTCAGGACCTCGCGGCACCGTATGATCGACCGCCCACTGTCGTATGCTCTCGAAATTTCTACACGTGTGTGGTGTGCTATAATCTGGCCATGGATCACCGTCGTTGAACGGATAGTTGAAACTGAACACACCGACATCACCCTGACACATGACGAACTGCCGCAGTGCATCGATGCAGTGGTCGAGATGCCCGCGCAAATCCATCAAGGGCGCCGAGGTGTCACCTCCGAGGGGAGCATAATAGTCTTTGTACACGTTCTGTCGCAGCAAGTTGAGACAATGTAGTTGGTGAAAGACCTCGATGGCTACACGGTATCCCGGCTTCCCGTCGCGTGGATCCGTAATCTTCAACGAGACGTCTGGGTTGAGTCCCAGTTTTGTCATCTCTTCATGAGATATCATGGTATCACCGACTAATGAGTCATATCAGGATTCCTTATCTAGCGTAACTGTGGACAAGGCTGCATACTTGCGGAGATGTAATCCCACCTTGCGTCTACATCGTCCCCTTTACCAATGAAAGGCCCTTCCGCTACTGCAGGTAAATCAAAATGCTGTGTTTCATACTTGACAGCACTTGCAGCGGGTGCTGTAGGAAGCATTAGCATTTGAAAAACCTGCGATTTCGCTCAGTTACATACACCACGCTGAGTACTTCTCGGTATATTCCAGATCAGATATCTTGGCTGTCCTCGCACAGAAGCTAAGGGCAAAGAGTAGGGCCGACAAGGACAGAAGTATGGCAGGCGCTAACCATATCCAATGCGGACTTAAACTCTGGATTATAGAAGCTAAAGACTGGCTCTCGCCCGTCCATACGAGCTTCTCCTGGTTTTCGGCCCGTTCACCTTTCTCTAGGAAAGGCTCCTCGTCCAAAGAAATCGGATTGTATTTCCTCGCCATCTCAATTAATATGACAACTAAATCGCACACCTGGTGCTGAGGAGAAGGGGGGGAAAGTGAATAAAAAAAAAAACGTATAGCCACAGACCGAACCAGCAGCGAGGTGAAGAAGAATGGAGGGAAAAGAGAAGAGAAATCTCGAATGTAACGGCAACGTCAACGTTTACGTTTGACTCTCCCTCTTCAGAGCCTGGCAATGGAGTCTCCCCGACCGGTCCACGGTGCACATGGGAGCGAAACGCGGTGGAGAAGCGACATCGTGGGTTTTCGCGGAGTTGTGACATTGGTGTCTCAAGTTGGGTCGAGACGTGTGAAGCCTGGCGCTAGCGCCAAGTCGAAACGGGCAGGGATGGCCGTATGTTTCCAGTTCTGGACATATGCAGTACGCTATTAGTGCCTAGGCATGTACCCGTGAAGCTGTGTGACAGGGGTACCTAAGCTACGAAACATCAACCTACTGTGACTTACGCAGTAGTACTCCGTACCGTATACCATCATGTTGTTGGGGGCTCACGGCGTCAAATTCGAGCTACCAATCAATGGGCAGATGTATACCACAGGGCGGATACAAAGATTTGCGTCTCGGCGGAGATCTCTAAAAATGCTGGGTAAATCCGTAACAATGCTCAAGGCAACTATGCTGAGCCTTCTAACTATCATGTCTCATAAACTCTTGATGAGCACTATATGTATACGATCGAGGAATGCCAAGGGACCTTGCCTTAACAAGAAATAGTACCTACGCATACAAAAGCCGCACATTACCCATACGAAAATGGCGACCTTGGGAGGCTGGGGGGAATAAGCTTGTTCGTAACTTTTGTCTTCCCAAACATGCCTCACATCATGGTATGTTACTTAATGAAAGGTTTCACCTGTCTACCGTAGATCAACTCCACTCCAAACTGCGTTGGGGCCATAATTCTTTAAATAGTTACTTCAATTCAGAATACCCGTGCTTAGTCCCTTAACCAGCGTGCAATATTAACACTATTACAGCCTTGGTAAGTTGGTGGGTATAGAAGTGGGTCTTTCACGAAGTTGGGGATTTGGACTATATTGAGGGATAGCTGTATAATAACTCGAACTAGCCATGAAGTGCTGATAGCCCACTTTGACGTCTTGGCTAGGAGACAACGTCATGGCATTTGACAAAGATGGTAATGAAATACAACAAAAAAATACAACAAAATCATGGATGTCACTCTTTCTTCGTCATGTCTATACTAATCTGCCGACGTTCTGTTGGCTTCTTACGCAACTGAGGCAAGGACGCCAAGATAAAACCCATGATCGACTATCCCTGTGATCTTGGTTTTGAGCATCAATGCTCGCCTGCTCCAGACACTAGCTTCCAACGCTGAAGGGGGAGATCCTAGATAGTACTGGGTTTATGATGGTAGATCTTTAACAGTTCTAGCTAGTGTAGTCAATCGCCCACTTCCCGGGGAACCATATCAAGTGGATTGTAAGTATAGCCGCATTCATCCCCTCCACAGCTTGTGGAGGATACGAGACATGGAGATCAAGTTGAGACGACATCTCTGGTAAAGTCGCTTCACGAGAGACACCCAGAGACCTATTGACACGATTTGAACTGTGAAAACTGTGAAACCAACAACAGAAAGCTGAGCTAGTTATAAAACTCTCTCAAATTCCCTCTATCGTAAGTTGCTCTGCCCATCTCTCTTCTTGGCTTTCCCCATCAACTCCATCCTAGGCTCGCTGGCTCGAGGTTTCTATAATTCTATTCGTCCTCTTTTATTATTTGTGACCCAATTTTATCCTAGCTGCCGGCCGGCCACTCTATCATCATGCATACCCCTTCCATCACTCAGGTCTTTGTGTCCGGTCTACTAGCCGCATCAGCTGTGAACAGTTACCAAGTTGTAGGCTCTCGCGATTTGGCTCCTCGCTATGTGGTAAGCATTACTTTAATGCAAAGACGAGGTTAGAAAACAGGAAGCTGACACAAACTTGAATAAGGGGGCTCTGCTCGCTTTTGCAGTCCCTGCATTTGGCCTCCCTACGGTAGTTGAGGACAGGAGCCCCGAAGTAAGCCCTGACTTCATAAATAATATGCCATACCTATACAGTCATCACTAACTCGCACTGAAGCCTCATCATGCGGGAGCAAAGACCAAGGGGAATAAGAACAACAAGAACAACAAGCGGGACCCAGAACCTGTCCCCGAGCCCGAGCCTCACCACGCAGGAAAGACAAAAGGAAACAAAAACAACAACAACAAACGAGAGCCGGAACCTATTCCTGATCCCCAGCCCCACCACGCCGGAAAGAAAGGCAAGGGAAATAATGCCAATAATAAGCGAGAGCCCGAACCAGTGCCGGAGCCGCACCATGCCGGCAAGAAGACCAAGGGTAATAATAATGCCAATAATAAACGAGAACCAGAGCCGCATCATGCCGGCAAAAAGACCAAGGGTAACAATGCAAATAATAAGCGGGAACCTGAACCCCTTCCAGAACCGCATCACGCGGGCAAAAAAACCAAGGGCAACAACGCCAACAACAAACGAGATCCTGAACCAATGCCAGAGCCGCACCACGCGGGCAAGAAAACGAAGGGTAACCAGGCCAATAATAAGCGGGAGCCAGAGCCGCATCACGCGGGCAAGAAAACAAAGGGCAATAACGCCAATAACGCCAATAACAAGCGAGAGCCCGAGCCGCACCACAGCGGGAAGACCAAGGGCAATGCATCCGCCAAGAACCAGAACAACAACAACAATCAGCGCTCGGCTGGAGATGCGTGTCTAGGCCATCCCTTCTCCAGAGGCTTGAAGGCTCTTGTATATACTCCGCGGCTATCGCGTCGGGTGAACTGCTAGACTGCAGACTAAGGGCGCTCTTGTGCGGGCGGTATTACCTGGATTCTGCGTAGTCCTGTAGCCAGCTGCTCTGCCTTAGTTTTCTTTGGTCACTTTTGTGTATCATACAATCTTAAGTAACTAGGTTGTGCAGACTGGGCTGTACATTGGGTCAATAATCAGGTAAGGGATAGGCAATATCTAAGACCTCATGTATTTATCCTAGTCTTCCCGTTAAAAAATTATGGAGCTTGGTATCACAGATGTAAGGGGGAAGTGGAGAGCGTTACATACTGTAGTATATCGTCCACCAATCAGGTTATAATATGGGCTATCCGGCCGATACACCATGAAATCATACCAGCATCAGTGGTTTAGTGGTAAAATCCATCGTTGCCATCGATGGGCCCCGTGTTCGATTCACGGCTGATGCATCTTTTTGAATTTTTATCCTTTTTTTTATATCCATGTCTATAGCCGATGAAGCTTTTCTTTTCACCCTTCGATACTTTGTTGGTCTTCCTTCCGCAGGGCAAAGCAGTCGTTCTCTGCGTACCGAGAGGCGTTCGAGGTTGACGAGTAGGAGCTAGATACGCTCCCAACGCGGCCTGTTCAACAGATCCTAGGAAGAGCACAAGCTTTTGTCAACCTGGTCGCTATGCATGCTCACGGAAAAGTCATGTGTTGACTTGTTGGGATAGCCGCGTGGTTTAGATGCAGATGACGATGCTAGAAACCTCGATGAATTTGTGGGGAGTTGAGACCGGCGTCTATAGAGACGACAATAGATTATGAGCTGTACTAGTTAACCGATTCGCTAGTCGTATTTTCCACCAGAGGGACTAATATTCTAATAGTCGGAAGGTTGAATCACCTCGCTGACGCTCTGGCTTATGTCTACGGCCGTGACAACTAATGACTTTAGCGTATCAAACTCGCCCTCGGGATGCTTCTCAAGACACTTTGAGTCTTCTGTCTCTTTTTCAGTTAGGATAATAGGAGCGCAAATACAACCACAACGAACCTTGCGGTTTCGGCTTTGTTGTAAGCTGGGTAATGACCTACCTATCTTCATGTGAGCTGTTCTAATGGATCTTCATCCACTCCTTAGAGGAAAGATTCCTTGAGCTTCTTTAAAGCCTTTACGAGAATCATTAACGGCTAGCTGCTAATCTGAGCTCTTTGTTGATGACCTAATGGCAATGTCAATTTGTACGCCAGCTATCATTAAAGACTAAGTGATTTCCAGAAAAAAATTATAAATCCATGAAGGCATAATGGTATGAGGTATCTAAAGTTGCTTTAATGAACCTAGGGTTGCCTATGACTGGCTATTAAGCAGTATATATAATATGAAGATCAATAAGAATTAAGAGACCAAAATATAAACGAGATGAAATAGTGCATAGATAGAAATATTAATAGAAGCAAATATGCATATGTGTGTAGCTCGGGTCACTCTGAAACATAAGCGACCTATAATTACCACCTTAAGTTTTCTATAAAAGTTTATCAGAAATCCTAAGACGAAATATACTTTGCAGTCTCTTTCTTTCCTTCCTTTTTTGTTCTGCAGCATTTCGACCACATTTATGCTAAAATCAGAATGGGAGCTTTTTTACAAGGCACTAATTTCAACTCTAGTTATTTCATGAGAGTGCTACTCTAATGACTTCTTGTCACCAAGCTGCGAGCCGTTTCGAGAAAGGAATACTACAGATGTTAAGGCTGGAAGTTCTTGCAGCCCCCATGCATAAGTAAACCAAATTTAGAATTTCCTTTTCTAAAACATCTCACAATAGGGACACGTATATTTTTGCTGATTTAGTATGTTATTATCACAATAGGATGGAAAATCCTCACGCAATTAAATTTGATACATCGCTCTTTCTAGTGCCCAGTGCTTTATAGGACGTATTTAAAAGTGACATCCTGCTTCTTGTGCCCCAAGCATTCTATGGCGTAGTTTGCTACTGCCGAAGCGGCGAAGCTCGAGAACGTTGCGGAAGTGGTGTGATTTAGATGGCTCAATGACTGATTCTATCTGCGGTCGTTGACGATAAAGGCAGCTGGCCGATTGAGCTGACTGGGGAACATGCAGGTGCAGGTTTCATGACGAGCACAGCCTCGTTCTAGGTTCATGAAGTCGACGAGGTGTTACTTGCCATTGGAGTCCCGTCAACATTTGGCTTCTTAGTGCCTGTCGTAACTAGATAGACGAACTATACATGGAAAATGCTCCTCGACCGTCCATACCTTCAACCCCTCCACTCCACAGCCTTCGATTTTAATTGTTGCGCCCTTTTCACAATCATCAGGTGGCGATGTCTTCAGCGCCCATCGTCTTCGTGCCGCGACACACCTTTAGATTATATGCCTTCTAACAATTAAACATGACGAAAACCGTGGCCTTAGCCAGGATCTTACTGAAGGCTTTTTACCTTATACTAAGCAAGATAGCTTAAATGATTCTTAAGACTGAACATCATACTCGTCAAGAGGAGTCGAAAACGGATAATATAGGGCGCTACTGTACCCTGTTACCACCAGAATGAGACGCCATCGAGGAGTTCAACAGTTTTTAAGTTCTGCGTGAAAGTATGCTAATTTGTTATTTGTTAACCTTGCACGAACACGTTAAACTGTGGGGTAAATACCGCTTATATACGCAGGGGGTCCGAAATCGTTCCACCTATGACTATTCCCGCTGTTGCCATTGGTGTTTTCACCCTGTGGATGGATAGACTTAGGCGAAGTGTCGAGTCGAGTTTCGGCGCGATTTACGGTATGGTAACTGTTAAACATTGTATGGTTGCTCTAGCTGAGCATTTAATCCGCAAGCAGCTGGGTTCAAATACATTTGTAATAAACTCCATGGAGGATTACACCGTATTGGAACAACGTAATTAAAACTTAAAACTTTATAGTTAAGGGGATCCTTAAGAAAATTAACATTCCCTAAGACTTAATAGATGCCTAGCAATTCTAATCTTACAGTTACAATCAGCTGCTCAAAGTTAGAATTGATAGCCACATGTATACTGAGTCTAGACTAAGTAATTAAGAAGTAAAGTTGGCACTCTACGTAGTATACGATGTATGGGTACTGCATTTCATGGACCGAGGCGACTGGGAAGTTTATTGGGCGGGAAAAGGAAGGGTTATACCCGATGTGTAACATCCCGCAGGATTGCAGACAGGAATGGTTGGTTGTTTCAATAATAAATTGAAATAAATTATTCAAGCAGCCATGCCAACCTGGTCAAAAGGGGAAAGACGTAATCTCCGTTGTATGGGGCTGAGGCCACTCCCATTTGATATCGGGACTTATGAATCGGGATCTGGCCCAGAAAAATCTCTACATCAACGGCCGGGCGTCGCAAAGGACTTAGCGTAGCACCGGCCGGCAGCTATAACGTACCGAGTGTGTGCCCGTGCTCCTAGAGTATAGTACACGTGTGGACGGTTGAAAATAGATAGGTACAGCCAGCACTGGCTGTCTATAACCCGCATACATAGTATATGCATGCGTCCAAGACTAGGCGACCTTATCGCTTTCAGACCGCTTCTTATTAGTTCCATGATGGCAAGGGTGAAGGGTGAAGGGTGCTTTCTTGTCATCCAACTCCTCTCCGGTGCGACACATCGCATACCGGTAACTTACGCCGCGGTGTACGACGTGCAGTAGCCACCATGTCCTACATGGAGCGGATTACGCAGAGTCTCCATGTAAAGCCATTTGATCCCGTGATATTCAAGCCAGCCTGCAGCTTGCATGCTGGTGGAAGTGCCACGAAACGAAACAAGGCTCCTCCTCGTACGGTAAGTACACCAGACAGCCTGACTTCTCAGCCTGCAGTAGCAATCACGATGATGATGATGATGATGATGATGACGACGACGCATTCTTTTTTAGCCATGTGATTCCCAGAGAACTGTTTGCGAAAGTCTTGTATACACTACACCGATACGGGAGCTTCAGAGAGTCCTTACCTTTCCTTGCAATGACAACAGTCTATTTCTCATACGAGCCGGCTAATGCCGCGTCAGAACGATGGCACGAACGCCGGGTACAGCAGCCGGTTCAGTAGAGGATTATGAAAAAGGACCGAGAGATGTCTTTCTGTTAGACAAGCATGATGGGTTTCACTGGCTGCCTTAGTGCGGACGGCGGATTTCATGCCAACGTCCCCCTCCTGGTAACTTACAGTACATGCGAGGTTCACATCGTGGAATATAAGCACCAGGACAGGGCAAGGAAGCAGGGCTTGCTGACAACATGCACTACTGTATCATTAACGAGGACCATGACAGGGTCTCGGAAGCTAGTCCACTTGCGTAGTGTAGGTATAGGAGTGCTATGTATATCATAAAGTCATAAAGTACTGTGTCGAACTGTCAGACAAACCGAGCAAACCCGAATAACCCGAACGGGGAGTGGGGAATGTGGCAGTCGAGCGCGGGGGGTTTTCCGGAGGAAGCGTACTGTAATGTACAGGTTACGGGTACACTGGGTACCTACGTGTCTGCCACAGGCCGTGGTACACGCGAGCAGGTATCCGCCCGGGAGCCCTGCCACACTACCTAACCCACTGGGTACCATTCTCTTTCGGTGGAGCCACAAGTGGGTCTCTGCTGTGCAACCATCTCCCTGTTGTAGTGGAGTGAAGCTACCTAGGTACCTGGGTACCTGGGTAGGTAGGTTGTGATGACATCCATGAAATGTTGTTTTTGAGCGTAATTGGCACGGTGGCTAAACCAGCAATACCCTTTGTGGGCAACACTTGGCGACTAATACTCACTTGCCTTATCGAGTAATAAGGTATATAAGCATTCATACACCAACACATACCTAATACTTAGTCTACGGCTCAGCTGTAGTAGGTAGGCCATCTGATAACCCCCCACTTCGAAAGCAAATCCATTACGCTAATAGTACCGCCATCGATTTTCGAAAGAGAATATCATGGATCTATGTAATCAGTAGCGTTCAACACAACAACCTAATTACATATAGTGTTCATCTACGCAGTATATGGGTCAGGTTACATGCTTAGCTCACAACAGTAGTATAAATGCCGGAGGAAAACTAGTAGCAGAGTGAAGCACAACGTTGACAAGTACTTTTGATAACAGGCGCCAATTTAAACAGTCTTGAGGGGGCGGACCTAGGGGGCGTGGATTTTTCCAAGGGCACTTGAACAAGCACACCTCCCAAAACTGGTATGGTGGGTCTGTTTGTCTACTGTATAACAGTGAGGAAAAAGAAAGACATTGTAAACACAAGGAGCAAGGGTCTCCGAGGCACTCTGCTGATGGAAATAGCAGAAGAAAAAGAGAGCAGGGTAAAATGGTGAGGAGAGGTAGAGAGAATGTGATATGTATTTAATTCACCGCCTACCTAGGTAGACATATACGACCTGTCTCATGTAAGACAGTTATCAAAATATAAACGTCCAGATCATACTGCGTACTCAATACACGAGGGTGTAATCTGTAGATAGTTTCTTCTATGTTGGTATGTGTGGTGTACTATGTACAGAGTCCGATTTAGAGTTACGTAGTAACCAACCGAAGTATTCTCACTTGTATATGTAACTACCTACACTAAGTAAGTACTTCTTACAGGTGACAGCCACATGAGCAAACTGCCCCAAAGCGTTATTCTGTCTGCTGCAAGGCTCTCCCCTGTAACCCGCCTATGCAGCAGCATTCGCCCGAACCAGCCATGATGCGGCGCAGGCTGTTTCCTACGACCTGCAGGAGCTCGAGCAGCACCAGCAGAGTACTTAGGTACGCTAACAGCAGCAGGCGCTTGTTAAGGTGGATCCCTCGGCTCCCTGAACCAGCTTGTCTGCAAATCAAGCAACCAACACACCTAGGAAGCCGTGGCCGTCCAGGGTAGCAAAAGCCCCGCTAAAGCCCACTGGTAGCCTGCAGCAATGGTACCTATACTGTACTTATGTAGGCATACTGTACTACATAGTACGATTGTATACCTCCCTGAGTGGCATACTGTAGGTACAATAATGCATAGACCGCTGTACATGCAGTATATACAAAGTTCAGATGTACCCATGTAAGTACCACATCCACCCATTCATCCAGGCCACCCGTACAGTAGATTATCTACAGTGCCCTATGCATGGCTGCCTACCTACCTAGATATACATGGTCGTGTACATATCGGACGCAACATAATGGGTACACTACCCGTAGTACATTAGGTACCTACCTAAGGTATAGATGTCCTACCCTAGCGTATGGGCAGCTGCATCCAAGAAAATTTAGGTACACACTATGTATACTAGTATACAAGCCGCGCTGGCTCTGGCTCTGGCTCTGGCTCTGGCTCCTCTTCCTCTTCCATCCATTCTGCTGCGCTACGTATCAGTTTCTTCTTCCTCCTTCGGCGCCAGCAGGAAAAGCTAATCTCATCCCCTTTCCATCATCTTGAATTGATACCATCTATTCATCCAGCTCTCCGTCCACAACAAACACCAATTCGAATATTGCATAACACCGAACCGAGCGTTACGGCCTAGTTTGACCCACCAAGACGCCGGCAACTATGTTTATTTTGTGACGAGGCTTGCGGACGTTACTCATCTCGAAGTCTTGCTAGTCTCGTCACTCACGCAATTGGGTCGGCCGGGCCAGATTCTTCTACCTGGCGCGACGAGCCCTCGACGACATACCAATTTCATCTCGTCAATAAGCCAACACCGAATATCAGCTGAAGCAAATTTCCAAAATTCTGTCGCGACACCTTTGCACGCAAAACACCGTGCGCTTCTACGAAAAAAAGAACAAGAGAACGATTGCAATCACCCATCAGAATCTGACGCCGAAGTTGTATACGGTATAAAGTCGCGGTTACGACAAACGGTCGATCGGTCGCAAATATTCGCCCACCATGTCTATGTATCCGCATCGCGGCCTGCCGCAGAGCAGTCGCCTCAATGAATTGCTGGATCAAATCCGTTCCGAGTTCGATAACCAAGCTCGCATCAATGAAGGCTACGAACAGCAGAGTAGGTTCTTCGCGTAGTTCAACCATCACCGCACACACTTTTGAAGCACCCCTATCATGTCCCTTTTTTGACAATGTCAAGACAACCCGCTAAAGATTCTACAGTTCAACAGCAGGTTCAGGAGGCATCGCTTATCCGAGACAAAGTCTATCAACTGGAGCAGGCTCATATGAGCATGAAGACAAAGTAAGCAGCATATCTTGATTCATTGGCATCTTTTTCGAAATTAACTGACTTGATATAGATATGATGAGGAAATCGTTCTGCTTCGCCGTCAACTTGACGCCGCTCGGGGAGGCGCCCCCCCGCAACCTGGCATGCCCGGGCCCCAACATGGTGGCCCCTCTGCTCCTCCGCCGTCTATTGGCGTTGGAAATAACCTCTTCGGTGGTATAATGACTGGTCAGGGAGGCCAGGGCGCTGGTTTGCCTCCTCAACCACCTCCTCCAGAGCACCAACCACCGGGAGCTCAGCACCAGATGCCTCAGCCGCCTCCGGGTCTCCAAGGCCCTCCACCACCTCCTCCACCTCCGTCCCAGGCCCCTCCTTTCCAGCCTGCCTATGGGCAAGGTCCTGGTCCGAACGGCTTTCCTGGTCAAGCCCCCCAAACTACAGCATCTCCTGGACCTGGTAAACGTGGTATCGGCCGGCCTCCAGCTGGTGGCCCGGCTACTCCCCAGATCAACACACCTCTTCCTTATGCCGGCCCTGGCGCCTCGCCTCAAGTCCCAAACCACCCTACACCTGACCACAGAGTTGTCCACCCACCTCCCGGCTCTATGGTCAATAATGCACTCGGAGAGTTAGATCCCGACCGTGTCCCTGCACACGTTAAGAAGACGCGTGATGATTGGTTCGTCATTTTCAATCAGCACGTCCCCCGCGTGTTGGACGTTGATCTTGTTCACACCTTATCTCACGAGAGTGTGGTCTGTTGTGTCCGGTTCAGTCACGACGGAAAATATGTGGCCACCGGTTGCAATCGCTCTGCGCAAATCTACGATGTTAGTAGTGGTGAAAAGGTCTGCGTCTTACAAGATGAAAGTGCAGACGTTAGTGGTGATTTGTATATTAGAAGCGTCTGCTTTAGTCCTGACGGCAAATATCTGGCCACTGGAGCTGAAGATAAACTTATCCGGGTATGTTTTTCCCTTGATACTCTCGGCTTATTTTCATATATATTAACCTTTCTAGGTTTGGGATATCGCCAATCGAACCATTCGCAATACCTTCGCTGGCCATGAGCAAGATATCTACTCACTGGATTTTGCTAGGGATGGCCGAACTATTGCGTCTGGCAGTGGAGATAGGACCGTCCGTCTCTGGGATATTGAAAACAGCACTAACATATTAACCCTCACTATTGAAGACGGTGTTACTACGGTCGCTATTTCACCGGATACTAAGTACGTGGCAGCTGGCTCTCTCGATAAGAGCGTGCGCGTTTGGGATATTCATCAAGGATACCTCCTGGAGCGCCTGGAAGGACCCGATGGCCATAAGGATAGTGTATACTCCGTCGCATTTTCTCCTAGTGGCAAGGAGCTTGTCAGTGGCAGTCTCGATAAGACAATCAAGATGTGGGAACTCTCGGGTTCTCGTCTCCCAACCAACAATACACCAAAGGGAGGTAGATGTATCAAGACTTTTGAAGGGCATAGAGTAAGTGTTTCTGGACTTTATCTATTGCATGAGACTAACCGGTGATAGGATTTTGTTCTTAGTGTTGCCCTCACTCCTGACGCCAGCTGGGTAATGTCCGGATCCAAAGACCGCGGTGTACAGTTTTGGGATCCGCGAACTGGTTACACTCAGTTGATGCTGCAGGGGCACAAGAACAGTGTGATCTCTGTTGCGCCTAGCCCAACTGGTGGGTACTTTGCGACTGGCTCCGGCGATATGAGAGCTCGCATTTGGTCATACCGTCCTCTCACCCAGTAGGACAGGGAGTACAGCAGGACGCAATTAAAACGCAAGAATCTACAATTAGCATAGTCTTGGAAGGTATGATAATCCTAGAAAACCGGGTATTCTTAGAAAGTGGCGTACGGCATAAACAGTCTATTGATTATCTGTCAAGTGTATCAGTAGATAAGCGTTGCATTTCTGCTGTCGGTCCTAGGCTTCATGCGCCGGAGATATCTCCCAGAGCCGTTTGGAAAAGTTGGGATTCATGGTTAGCAGGGTGTGAGGAGAACACTGGATGAGAGGGGGTGTAAAAACGGGTTAACTTGGTCTTTTAATGACTTTTTTCTACACAGATAGTAGGGTTCCAACTCAATATTAGTGTGTTATTGTTTTTTCCCCCCTATCTCCATGACCCTTGATCCACCGGCTTGGAAAGGAGAACGCTTCGCCTCCCATCGTAATGCTCATAGTCGAAATGAGGAGAATACAGTATTAAAATAACAGCTTCACATGGTATTATTCGAAGAAACCCCGAGTATGCAAGACAATTTAGTTAGAAGATTGGGATCTGGAATACCTAAGTACCTATGTATTCAGCTCAAAAGGCGGTGATTATTAGTCTGTTCATAGTCTACGTCCCTTTAGAACAGACCCTTGAAGAGATCATCAAACTCATCTCCCTTCTTGGTTTTCTTCTTCTTGGTCGTCTTCTTATCCTTATCCTTGTCGTCATTAGTGCCCTTCTCCCTAGCTCTTGTTACCGCGGCGGTCTTCGTCTTCTTGGCGGGCCTCGCGATTTCTTCGCCTCCCTCGCCCTCTCGGGCTGAGGACACTTGTCTCTTGCTAGACGGCAATGAGGCCGTCGCCCCGCTCGCCTCCGGTGACGCGCCGGGTTTTGCGCGATCGCTGGAAGTTGCTGTCTTCTTGTCTCTCTCTACTTTAACTTTTCCCGCTTCTTTGCCCTTCTTGCGTTGTGCGGTCGCGCGCTCTACGTCCGCGCGGGATATGGTTTTGCCTCCACCTCCTTCGTCATCCCGGCCATCTTTCTTTGTCCCGGGAGTGCTTTCGCGCTCATTCGCCTTTGGCCCGGGCTCCAAGGTAGGTAGAGTCGCCGTGTTCCCGGTCTTTGGGATCGTTGTTACGCTTTCAACAGCTGAGGGCCGAGACTCTGCTGCTGCTTCTGGGACGTCACGTGCAGATGGCGACGACAGTACGGGCGCCGCTGGTCTGGGCGCCGCGATGTCGCACGCTGCTTTGATCTGTGCTAGAGCGCCTAGGAGCACGATGCCGAGTGGCGCGAACTGCGGGTCTGCGGTGAGCTGGGAGAAAGCTCTACGCCCAAGAAGACATTTGGGTTAGTGAATCGCCGAAAATGCAACATGTACATACAATAACTATGTGATGAGAATGAAAAGAAAGGGGACGTGGTAATGATGAGCATGCGTAGATAGACAAGAAGAAATCGGAAAAATAAAAAAAAGCCCGACAACTCACAAGTAGCATTTCGGAACCAGCACATCGCGTATCCAAGCAGCATGTCTAACATTCCCCTCCGTCTCGCCCGCCACTACACCCCGAGCAGCTACATCATCATCGTCCTCTCTTTCGCTCTTCACAGTCCTCAGAGCACCAGAAGCCAGCTCCTCCCGCCTGCGCTTCTTACTCTCCTTCTTGCTCTCCGCCCTAGCGGTCTTGGCAGCCCGCGCGGCATCCTTGCGCGCCGCGGCGTCGGCAGAGACCAACTCGTCGGCGAGCCGCGCGCAGTTCCGCCGCAACATGCCGAAATGCCGCCACCAGGCCGCGCGGCGGTGCTGGTTGCGGTTGCGGTGGGCCAGGCCCGCGAGGATGGGCTGCAGCGGCGTGATGCGGGACAGAGCCTGCGCGTATGGCGTGGCTGCTTCTTCTACTTTTGCTTCTGGTTCTTTTGCGACTGTGGCTGCATTGTTCGTTGTTAGGGCGCCGCGGACGGCGCTCTTTTTTGTGGCCATTACATGGTAGGATTGCGAGACGGGTAGTGTCTCGTGATAGGTTTTTTTATGAAGGTGCTTGGTTTTGTATTTGGATTGAGTGAGTGAGTGTGTTGAGTTGAAAGAAAGTTTCGACGAATATTCTGATAAGGTAAAAGGGCTGGCTTGGCTTTTCTGGGAGGCTGATGCGTGATTGGTGGGTAGTGAATTAGTGTAGTTATTCAATGGAACTCAGGTACGTTGGTACTTGGGCTAGGTAGACTAAGGTACCTAGCCTAGCGTATCCCAGACTCTCGGTTTCGCTAACAGTAGGTAGTTTCAGAGAGAACGAAAGAGAAAACGGCTAATTATAATGAATCAAACAACTTTCTACATCTTATGTTTATTATATAAACTAAATGTGAGCATCCAAGCATCTTGTGAGCTACCTACCTATGTAGTAAGCTAATATGTGAAACATAATGATTCTTGGCAGGTTCGCGGGAGCCCTTGCGGGAACCCATGGAATGGTACCTAGGCTTATGCGCCTCCCCGCATGGACCTACCGCTAGATAGGGCGCTGTATTGGACACAACCTTGGTTGTAGCAGATCCACTTTGAACCTCACCTCCTTCCTGTCTTCTACAACCGCTTGACATCAGCCAAACTTCATGTTCAAATCTCGAGGGCACAATGCTAACTTTTTGCACGATTTGTTGATGGTGTAAACAGTATAGTTATGTCTTTCATTCTGGCAATTTGAATCCTTCTGCAAAAGCATTTCTACTTTATTATTGCTCTTTTCATGAAATTGTAGAATAAATTTTGTGGTATGAAAAAAACCAGTGAGGAAAACAGAGAGGAAGAATTGGTAGGGACAGAATAAAAAAAAAAACTCGCCCCAGAAATCGAACCCAGCCCACATCGGAGAACCACCCCTCCGCCCCATCCTCAGCTCAGGTATTGGCATCTCTGTAGAACTGGCCGATGTCCAGTTATACTGATGTTACCCCCTGAACCCACGATGATCCCTCTGCCCACAGTATCCCCCGCCCACATTATGGAATCTTGGAAGATTACCATTGTGCCAATACCCTCATTTGCTGAGGCCCGATGGAGCAGCTATTCAAAATGCCTTATAACCCTTCGTTGATCCTCTGTGAGAGGAGAATTGTGCAGATGGCGGCGGGCAGATGGTCGAGGTACCTGGGTACCTTCACCCACGCCATCATGTACACAGTTGCCTGGCTACTTGATCAACCTCACTATGCCACACATACAGAATTTTATCCCTTCTTGGATAACCCATGCCTCTGTTTTGTGTACTATCCTGCTGATCGTGAACATTTCCTTGGTGTTTGTTGTTGCCTGCCTTTTTAACGCGTACCCAACCTTATTTCATACCACCTCTAACACCACCACTACCATATCATTAATTTACTAGATCAAAGATTTATCTAGAAGACTTATTTTACGTTTATATGTCAATTGAGGGTAAAACATCATTAGCTAAATATGTCATATCTAGCTATAGGAAAGGAATACAACGCACGAAGGGAAGAGAACACAGGAAAATAGTATATCAAATTTAGTAAATATGCAATTAAGAAGCAGTGTAATGTGATGTAAGTCTTACTTGTCATACTATTCTTAAGTAAGCACGTTAGGTAACCTAATCAGGCACAACTCCAACGTTATATCATTCATCACAAAGGTTATTTATAACAAGGGCTCTACTGTATAGACCAGAGGGCTTGGAACTTAGTCAATTCAGCTAATGATTCTCTAGGGGTCTCAAGGCCATGGTTTCCTCCCGTCCTTCGTACGAGGGAGTCTTCTGGCCTATTTATGCCTGTTGAGCCGCTATACAACCCCAGGACTTTTCTTGGTATTAGGTTGCCGCATATGCAACATAATCTGTATGACTATGTTGGACAAATTGCCTTGACCTTCTAGGCGCCGTCCCCGGGTGGGGCAGACCTAAGTCGTGTGACATTATTCCAATAAAAACACCAGGGATATTCTTACTGTTACTCTTACGATAAGATTCCTACGACAACATTGTGATGGCAAGGACGGCTTTCTTCATTCCTAATTCTTACAGGGGGAAAAATCGCTATCAATTAATACACTTGACACGGGTTAGGTTATCTTAGTCACATGAGCAAGGTGATCACTGTATTGCCAGATAGTTTTGCCTGAGCTTCATTCTATCTAAGCAGTCCTATCCTTGGAAATGTCTGACGATACCTTCCCTAACGAATTTTTGAGTCTGAGAGACTGCCATTTCCTCACTCGTCTCGTATTCCTGTATCGGAAGTTCTCATATCATTAAATCTATAAAGCCAGTCGAAGAGAACCTCAGCCCAAGTCCTCATCCATGCGTCCATTTATCTGCTCAATCCCCCTACTTCTAGGACTCATTATCTTCTTGGGGTTCGTTGAGTGAATATACGACATGGTCCATCTGCCCTTCAGGGTTGCCGCCATGAAACTTGTGCTAGTCAGCAACAATGTCGCGTGGCATCTACCGAGATAATACTCACCCGTATATACATCTTACTCCGGGAGCATTTTGGCGTAGAAGACACCGTTCTCGGTGACATACCAACGGAAGTTTCCCATGCGATCCAGAGAAAAGCGGCTGCGGGAAGTCCATTGACCATCAAGTTCGCGGCACCAGTACATGCGGCTGTTGTCGTCATCAGCGGGCTTCATGCTCTGAGGCTCGTTCATCTGATTATGCATGGCGTTGTACTGATTCTCCGCTTCGATTTCGGTCTTGGTCTTTCCCATCTCGACACCGCCACCACCACCACCCATATTTCCACCAGGAAAGTATACGCCAGGAGTGACAGGGGGAGTGGGTTGTCCGATGCCAGTTGCCACGAAGGCCGGGCCACTGGGTGCAGCAGCGCAATGCATGGGAGGCGCGAAACCAGGCTGGAAACTGACCGGAGGGCATTGCATGTAGGGAGTCTGCATAGGCGGCATAGGCGGCATCTGCGGGCCGGGCGCCATCATGGGGATTGGAGCAGTAGCCATGCCGGGTTGAGCCTATAGTAGAAGGAGTCAGCATAGTCTCTTCTCTTTGTTTAGGCTAGTGATGTAATATAAAAGGGGGAAAAAAGCAATCGAGAAGTAGACTGTCATAGGTTAATTTCACATCAGAGGATAAAGCACCCTGCGCCGATGTGCAGTGCGGATTAGACTTGCATTCATGTATCCAACACCAAACACTTGGGGCACAGCTGGCGTGTACATTGGCAAAGGATTCTGGGGCTGTACCTGTTGATAAGGAAAGGCACCAGGTGCAAAAAAGCCTGGATAACCACCAGCGGCAACACCATTCGCCATCATATACTGAGGGTCCGACCGAGGCACATAGGTGTACTGGAAGGGCCCATTGGTGGTGTCAGGCACGGGGGGTTGGTAGTGGACCGCATTTGGGTCGGGCATAATGCCAGCACCGACAGTACTCATGTTGACTTGATGGGGTTGCCCGGTGTTATTATGGTAGGGAGGGTAGCCGGGGAAGGGTTGGAATTGAGGTAGTGGGTCACGAAGGTCTGAGTGCACTGTGGGACCACGCCGCCGAAGAACACCGTCGATGACGAGCCCCTCAGGTGTATTGGTGACGGAGTGGGTGAAGAGTGCAGCAAGAGGGTCGGGTGCTGGAGTCTGAGAAGTAGGGCAGGTATCGCTTGGGGGTGAATGAGGCTGAGGGGTGGGGCAACGGGAGTTGTTGCTATCGTTATTGACCGCCGGTTTGGGAGTAGAATTAGGTCGAGGGCTGAAATGGCCGGGGGCTTTGTCGATAGTTGGGGAGCTGAATTCCGCAAAGGAAACACGTCTTGGTCTTCTGGTGTTCTTTCCGAGGGAGGACATGACGGATGAAGCGTGGAAGGAAGGTGAGGAAGGTAGGTAGCTCGTAAGCTAGAAGGATATATATAGGTAGATGTAATGGGAGCTGAACGTTTTCCCCCCAGTTGTGCAGCTTTGCACAATAGAGGGGTGCTATTTGTGTTCTTGCAGCCAAGGTGTGATAGTCAAGAATTGGCGGGATGTCAATGGGGAAAGCTGTCCTTGGTAGTCTTAGGTTGTTTGTGGGAAATGACGAATGCAGGTAGAGAATAGGAAGAACCATAGGGTGCGGGTAGAGGGGGAAATAGAAATGCATTCGCCTGAGCATTTCTTTTCTCATTCTGTCGCCGGGGCGAGACGTAGGGTACTACCTTACTAGGTACTAACAATGCGGCTCTAGCATTTGGCACAGGTCACACCCAGATCATAGGGGTATTGTTCATGCCTTTAGAGTGTGGGGGCAGACTTGAGAAATATAATGGCATCAATGGCTTCAAAAGCCAGGAAGAATGAAGAAGCAAAACAAAAAGGGGAGTGGATGCGTGTAGACTCACTCTATCGCTGATGGTAGGAATCCAATTGGTCCCATTCCATACATATTGGAACATGACCGTCTCAGGGACATCCTCGAGCTCGATGTCCCGTACAGGCCAACATGGTAAGCAGCACATCTTGACTGTCACCTTTTCGTATCATGAGTTTCTTAACGTTGGAATGGCGGGCAAGTTGAGAGGGATGCGCTGCGGTATAGTCCAAGGGACAGAGGCGGTGGAGGCCGAGTTGATTGTTATCATAAGACACAAAGAAGTTGTCGAGCCTGGTTAGGTAGGCGTGAGTGAGGTAGGTAATGTATAGAAAGCGTGGTGAATGATGGATGTTCAGGAAGAAAGTATGCTTGTTAATGGAGGGAGAAGGAAGACCTAAGGTTCGCGAGTCCAATCTGCTTCAGAAGTAGGGAATGCTCTGTCGCCGAAGCACAATGATCATTCTCCTATTGTGATTGAAGTTAGTGGCCTTCCATATATCGATACCATTTATAACTGCTTACCTAAAAGAAGTAGATAGTCGGCGTTGGTATATCTGTGTTGGTGTATTGGCATTTGATTTAGAAACCTGTAGTCGACAGATATACACCTAAGACCAGCGACTCCCTTGGCCATTGAGCCTTAACTGACTTACGTGAATAAAGTAGTAGTAATTCAATATACCTAGGCATCTATTCTGGTATTTGACGTACATGAAGAGATATGCTCATGGTGACAGTGCTGCAGATGTTCATCACGACAGAACAACATCAGAGACGTCGAAGAACTGTTGAAAGTTTCAAAGGGCGAAATTGAATTTATGTATCTAGGAGTTGACCGTTGTGACATATGATTCTGGGACAGCTTTGAAGAGGGTCCCAAATACTCTCAAATATTGCTTAGGTGTTCAACTTTGTGCCCACCAGTATGGCAACCTTTATAATCGGAGACTGAGATCGCTTTACCGGTGGTGATACATTGAGGCTCAATCAGTACCACTTGACCATGGTCCAGCGCATCAATACAGCACTCCATGATTCACTACCTAGCACACCCATTATAGACGCTCCAGAAAACTTCCCTGGCTATAGTACAGAAAGCAACCGAATAGAGTATGAGGCTGAGGTACGAATGCGGTCGGACCTAGTCGTTCTGGATGGGGACCCAGGGGTCCCCATCGGTTCGGGAGGGTTTCGTGGAAAGGTTACCGTCCTCAACAGTGCCAAATTGAGGCTGGCCCACTGCCTAGGGGAAAGGACTGACATACTAAAGTAGGCTAGTATTCGGCTGAGTCTTTCGATATGAAATCTAGGCCGAAGGCTCCGAGTGCGCTAACACACCGCATGTGGAGGAAATAATGAATGTTATTTATAATTAACTGTTATGTTGCACGGCGCAGCACTGGGGCCCTTCCATACGTACTAAGCTATATATTGCTTCATACCCCTCCAGCCTTCTTTTCATGTTAAACATGTGCTCAGGTATTTTTCTTGAGCGGGACTCACAATCCCTCCCCAGATTTCTCAGTGACTATAATATTCAAAATGTCGTGGGAAAGGGTATCAGAAACACGCTGGGAGCGTCCAGTAGACGGCCTTGAGGGCTACTTTGTTGTCATGGCAGATATTTCCGCTGGCTTATGCGGTGGACGTGAACACTATACTCTTTTTTCTAATATCAAGCTGGAAACGACGGAATCAGATATAGTGTCGGCCCTCAGGCATGCCTGGAAGCAGATACGCTACGAGCAGCCTCAGATCGCTACAAGCGTCGAGAGAATGAAGAAGGTGTATGAAACTCCGAATTCGAAAGCTTTGGAGGAATGGCTCGCCTCAACGTTTATCATCTCTCCGGCAGCTGACGCTGACGAGCTCTACATCTCTGCGGAGCCCATTAAGCAAGCTACGATATACTACCTACCCAAGTCCTCGGAAGTCGTCTTCCGTGGTCATCATCACACGATCGATGGCACCGGTGTTCTCTTATTCTGGGACAGCTACCTAGAAGCACTGAAGTCGCCGGCCAAGAATATTGAATTTGGCGACGAGCCAGCTCGGCTTGCCCCGGCCATGGAGAAAGTGCTCGGCTACCCTGAAAAGCCGACACAAGAGCTCAACGATAAAGCAACGGCGCTATTCATGGGCTGGGCTACCAGTATTCCTGGTATCGGACCCGTGTCGCAACTGGGGGTGGCTCCTTCGGGCAGATGCCAGAACACCGAACTAGTATTCCCGGCAGATGTCACGAACGCATTAGTTAGAGCGTGCAAGGGCAAAGGCGTCAGCGTGACTGCGGCTGTCCACGCCGCTTATATCAAAGCCATTGAGAAACACGCCGACCCTAACTCCAAGCTGTCGGAGTACGTGACAGCCAACCAGTTCAACCTCCGCCCATATCTCCCGGAGCCATACAACTCGAGCAAATACGCAGTATCGGTTTACTATTCGCCTGTACCCTACAAAGCTGATCTCCCCGCCTCGTACTGGGATTTAGCTAGGTCTCTGCACGAATATTACCAGACTTCGTTCAAAGGCAATCCCGAGGCGCTCGAGTTAAAGGGCCATATGGCACGAGTGATGTGCGGAGCCGTCCAGACACCCGAGTTCCTTGCTAGTCCAATTCCGAAGGATGCCTTGGTGAGCAGCTTGGGAATTACCGAACGCTATATGCAGCGAGAGTACGGCAGCGGAATCAAGGTCAAAGACCTCAAAGTCGGCGTTGATATTGTGATGGGCATGAGTATGTTTTTCCTTTACACCTTTCAGGACCAGTTGAGACTAGTATATTGTTTCAACGATGGGTTTGAGAAGGCAGAGGATATCCAGAAGTACTTAGATGAGGTACAGGCGGTTCTCACTCAAGAATTGCTAGAGTAACATGATATGCCTGGGGTTGAAACCGACATATAGTTCTTTTCTAATCATCTAGAAGAGAGAGGGGGAGAGCTCAAGCTCTGCTGTTGTTAACGTAGCTTCACTTAGGAGAGGAACACCTTTTTCATGGCTTCTGTGGATATGCACTGTTGCGTTGCGCCATTTTACATCATGGAGCCAACTGAAACGTAAGTGAACTAACGGACTAACTTACATCTGTGACCGGGGGTGCCAGTATGCGGCCAACTTCGCCGGTCTGACCTGTCTCTGTAAAAGTAACAGTAAACATAAGTATGCAAAAATAATGGAAATAATACAAATCCTATATAAACATAGCTATACGGTAGTCTGAATGTTATCGTTATCGCCGAATCATTACATAAGCACGAGCTCTTGATCGTCAAAAGAGAAATATCATAACTGGGATCGGCATTGATAAATGCTCCTAGATCTACCTGGGTAAGAACACGAGATGACGCTCAATGCCCTAGAAGGCCTCGCTACGGACCATGTTTTTTAGAGGAGTACCATCTTCAACCTGTATAAATTGTACTGCTCTCCTCTCTTAATCATGATTTCTGGTCAGGGGAGGCCACCCGTAAAAGAAGATAATCGATATCGTAACAGGTCTGGTATAGATTCTTGACATAATTGCCCTGCAGGAAGATAAGCCCGACTTGGTACGGGCTGGTACGGATCTCTATAAAGTTCATTCTTGCGGTCATACCACCTGGTTACTGGTGCGGATGTGTTGATTTTACAATGAAGGAACCTCGGAATTTATATAATGCATTGAAAGGGGGCTAAAGAAGCTGGATTTCTTCCTGACGACTTCGTCTGTCATTACTCGATAACGTTAGAGACCTATACAACTGTATTTTCTTTCAATGGTTCATAAGGGGGTATTTATTATTAAGTTGAAATGTATTTTCATTTAGTTTCGGATGTTGGAAACCTGGTTAGTATATATACATTTTATAACTTCTTTTCCATCATTGTATTGCGAGTGCATGTTTGACTCCAGCGACAGACCTAATGTGGACGGACGATACAACTGCTTTTTGGTTTCGGTAAGTTTCATGTCTAGGAAATTATTGTCGGAGTCAGCCCGAGGAGGTTAAGTCTTATGGGATATTTATGGTGAAGCCTCTAACACCAATAACGTGGATTAATGCCCGGTCATCATGAGGGTTGTGGGATGTGAAATTGCGAAAAGGGCACCCGGAGACGTCTGGACGACGGCAGATTTTCCAGAGGCTCGCTATTTGTTGGGTCTATTTCTATATTGTTAACATTACGTAGCTTTCTCTTCACCTTGTTAGTGAACTTACTCGTATGATAAGAATAGCATGAACCCCCCAATGCGAGACCAGTTCACGTGTCTCGAAATAGTCCATAGGATACCAGGTATCGACATGCATTGGGAAACTTGTGAAAGTATCAGCGAAGTCAATCGGCCTGTAGCTCCAGTGTTCTATGCTGACAGGGCTGAGGGCTTTTTCATCTGCGTCCTCGGCCACATCACCGTGATCTGGTGTAAAGAAGCTAAGAAGTGTACGTTTAGCTCTCGGGATATCTTGGAGACACCACACTTCAAATTGGGCCGGGTTTAGGTCGAAGGCGTTGGGCACACGACGTATCACTTTGCATGCCTGTGCCAGTTCTGTAAATTCAGCCCCATTTTCGAACCTAAAGGCGAAAGTGACTATTTGGATGTTGTCCTGTCCCAAAACTCTAACAACTCCAACGTCCATTTTGCAATTACGGCTGCCCCAATCGAGAGGAATGACTGTCGGAGTTAGTCTAGGTTGGAACGTCGGAGGGATGCGAGCCCGCAATCTAGCTACCGCGGCAATCTATCCTCGGGTCAGCACTCGGTCAGGCCTTTCAAACTGGATTGGCAGAGCTAACTTTATGCGCGACCGGTAGTGTACGAAATTTGTCGAAAGGAGGCTGAAAAACAGACAAGCCATCATCAGGTTTGACTACGACTCGATGGTACTCCATGAACATTCTTAACAGATGACTCTGCATCCTTTCAAGCGCCTGTAACACCTGCCAGTTGATATCTGGCCTCGTGGATAAGACTGGGATCCTCTGGATTATTCTGCAGTTACAGCAGAGAAGCCGCCCGCCCTGACTGGGATCGGGGTCTGGGCGGAATATATTGAGCTGATCAAAAAAATCGAGACAGTAATTGTCTCGACGAATTGCAATTTTTTCGACGTGTTCTTTTGCTGTTATCCAGGTCGAGAGCATATACCAATTCCGAACCATGAGGTCAACAAATGATTCAGCGAGCCCATTGACGTCGTGAATATGGAAGAGAGGATCCAAGGTCTTTTTAAGGTCGTTTTGTTTTGGAACTGGCACATTATGACTGGCGACAGACTTTTTGGGAGCGGCCATGGCTACGTAACTGTCGATACGACGGCCTGCCGTTGGCCAAAGCAAGCTACGTGAATTTATGTTTTGTTTTTGAGGATATGGCCGTATTGGAAGGTAATGGGTGATTTGAACAATGGAAAGGAATATACCATGAGAAGAAGAAGAGATAGTCTGCTTTAGAATCTAAAAAGGTAGCTGACTGAGAAGACAACTCAGCTACCTTCATGACAGGATTCACCAAGGGAGGGGATGTGCAGTCAAGCCAACTAAGAGAGAGGATGGAGGAAGAAAGCAATTCCAACCCACCCAGCAAGCAACGACCTTGCCAGGCATTCTTGCCCTTCTCTTGCCCACCCATCCGCTTAAAGTTGCAACAGTTCTCTGGAAAGTTGACATGTGCTGCTTGGGAAAATAATGAATGATGAAGTCAGATCCTTGGAAAGACCATGTCATTTTTCTGTTCGGCCTGCTCTTACTACTTTAGGTCAAGTATCTCATGATGACATCTAACATGGAAGTAATACAGCTTTTGTGAACATGTAGGAGCTCACCTTATTTGGATAGGTACATAGATAGGGTCGTGGGACTACATCCTTTTGGAGTAGGACGTAGCTGCTAAACGTATACAAAATACTGTAATACATCGTCAAATAAATATCAATTGCCGCCCAAGCGCGGGTTTCAACGCCTACCAAACCATAGCCGTAGATGCTTTCTATGCGAAACGACCACCCTAATTGATACACATGCCTAGCTTGAGGAGAGATCATCTTTTACCTAGTTAATGGAGCAAACCGTCCGTCACCAGGCTTGAAAACATCGCATCAGCGTCATATCGATGTCGAGTTAATATCCTACACTATTATTCATTATATGTACAGCGGCTCGACAGCTGGCGCCTTTGCTCAATGTAGAACCAACGTCGAATGTTATAGATTCTCATGTTCGTGGGTTTGCGGTGTCGGACTTGCGATAATAACCCTTCTCGTCACCTGCTAGAAGTTAGCTTCGGCCGACGCGATTTTGTAATAAGTGAGCATCTTACCGCCCAGGCGGCAGCAATCGAGGCAACCACACCGCCCGATATCAGCATTTGCCGGGCTCCCCGCGTGCTCCTGAAGATCATACCACTCAGCCCTCCTGCGAAGATGGTGTTGGCGGCATCATGCTTGCCCCTGAAGTAGCCTATCAGAGAGTTGACACAATTGTAGGTAATAGCAACGACGCCAGCCGAGTTGCCCAGGAAGGGACCTCTCCGTGTGATTGAATTGAGTACCGAGTTTAGGCGCAACTTAGGTGGCTGGCCGGCCGACTTTCGGAGACCTTCCTGAAGACCCCAAGCACCACCTATCGACAGGGCGGTAAGATATGTAATACCAGTTCCGTAACATAGATCGTCACTAAAGCCACGCGATGGGATGGCAGTGTGTGCCCCGGGCAAGTCGGTAAGCGCCGAGTCTTCTAAACTTAAGTACTCGAGATTCTCCTTGTTGAGGCCAGCCAGAGGGTGGAGCTGAGAGGGGTCGGCAAAAGCAGAGCTGTTTAGGAAGGCATCGACACCTTGGGCCTCGGACGGGTCGAAAGGGCTTGGACTGAATGTGTCGGTACGTGTAGATGTGGAGGGCGCAGGAGAGGCGGGTTGCTGTTGGGCGGATGACGAAGACTTGCGTCCCGTGAGGGCGTCCCAGATAGACATTTTCGAGATAACAGGGATAATAAAATCGTACAAGCGCAAGAAGAGAAAAGAAACGAAGAGGAAAACGCAAAGTCGGAGAGGTGGGCCAACAAAAGGGTATGTCGCGTAATATCGGTAAGTTCGAAATGACCGTGGGTGTGGGCGTGGGCGTGGGCGTATGTGTAAGTAGGTATCGTGTGCGTCGCAACACTTGATTTTGAAGATGATGGAAGCTTGAAGGTGGACTAAAAAATGTTTCCTACTGTGCTGTATCTGCATATGAAAATCAACCCCCTTGTTGTTCCGAGTGGCCCGTGCAGGCTCCTCTTTAGTATGTATCTCTCTATATCTGTCTACATAGGTATACCTGTAATACCTACTAATCTGGGCCAGAGTCTAGCTATCTAAGAATGTAGACTAGGTACCTAACTGGTACCTGGTAGGGGTCTAGGCACTTAGACCCCCGTTGAAAATCCTGGATGCCACCAAAAAGGGTCCCTTGCTAGTTAGTGCATACCCAAGGTATTAAAACTTCCTTCAATACTGAGCGCAAGTAGGGTATTTTTTAATCTGTTGGCTTTTGGGGGAACGACGAGGTAATTTGTTCTTTCTTTCTTTCTTTCTTTCTTTCTTTCTTTCTTTCTTTCTTTCTTTCTTTCTTTCTTTCTTATTATACAGAAGAAATGTCTAATCGACCTGTTTAGTTCCGTCCTCGCAGCCATATACTGCAGCCGTCTCAAGGTGGCCGGACCAAAACAGCGATAGGTGTCGATCAAATGGTAGAACAAGCACCACGATGAGTTTGAATGGGCTTCCCGAAATCAGGGACACGGCCTTCAATCAAAGGGCTGCGGTTGTGTGGCTAGAACAACAGCCCGAGGAGGTTCAATCGTCGTAAGTCCAAGGATGGTTCTTACATTGCGCCTCATCCCTATGCTCACCAACGTAATAGTCTAGTTGAACATGTTTTCGAGGGACTTCTCTCCCATGCCTCACAGCCGAAGCAATCTTCGGGTAATGCCTGCAGCAAACTATGCGGATTCGTGGAGGATTGCTCTAAATCCGCTTCGCCTATGCTTAAGAGCTTCGCATTTGGTCAAGCGACTAGCATGAGATTGTTCAGCTATTTCACCGAGTGGAACGAGCAAGATGCTCATAGGTCTATGCGCCTCGTCCTCGACTATATCGTCTCCTCAATTATGTGGAATCCCGATATGGAAATTAGTAAATCGATTAAGAATAGTATTTTACACGATACTGTTTCTGTCATCACTCTACAAGCTTCCAGGCCGTCGACAAAATCTTCCATGATTGCCCTCGACCATTTCTTACAGAAGAAAGCTGTGTATCTCGGCGAGATTCTGCATATATATCAACACCTTCGTGCAGACATGCGGGAGGCTACGTGGGATTCGTTTATCTCCCAGGTGTTCGCATGGATGGAATTGCAAAATGTGTGGACTGTAGCTGGTAAGCTTTTAGTCACCATCCTAACACAGCCATGGCATCGAGACGATAAATCTTCTAGACACCATCCCGATACCTGGCACAAGTTTATCTCAAACGGCTTGAAGTCCAACTATGAGCTCCTCGAACCAATCAAAATTTATGTTTTCATGCCTCTGTTCAGGGCCGATCCAACCTCAACTTTGACGTATCTTAATAAGTTGACCTCACTCCAGAAGCTCACAACCAACGACGGTCAAGGCTGGGATATAAATGCCATGCTTTGGGTTGCTCTTCTTGAGGCGGGAAAGAAGACTGGTGTGGTGGGTGAACCAAATCATGGTGAGTGAATTAGTCTTGGGGTCTATGGATTACATGTTAAGACGTCCAAGCAGGTTCAAAAAATAAAGTAAGGGTAGCTAGCCAGCTTCCGACGCATATCCTAGAGACTCTGCTCTGTCATAGGTCTCATGAAGCACGCGCTTCTGGGCTGTCTATCCTTGTTGCATCACCATCGACGGCAAAACCGTTTGCTTTGGAGACTCTTCAACTTCTACAGAAGCATCTTCCTTCTTTCTATGAAGATGTTGATCCAAAAATTAGATATGACGTTTTAGGCCATTCGAGAAATATCATCCGACGTCTCCATAATTCCCTTGATACTCTGCGTAGAGAATCCGTTCGTGCGCCAAAGAGGTCGAAGGACATGGCGATAGCTTCTGAAGTCACGGATTCGAAAAATGAACAAATAAGTCAAGGTAGTAGTCAATTGATCACCAAGGACACTGAGGTCAAGTCTCAGACGGAGACGCTACGTGAGCATGAAGAATTTATTGAGTGGTATGCGAGTTTCCTTAAGGGAGAGCTTGTCCCTACTGCGTCATATCAACGACATATAACATCTCTGAGGGCTATGAACTATTTTCTAAAGTCGAGCTTAGTCCAACGGGGCGAGGTATCAATCATAGGCCGCCCTGCAAGTCTTCTGATTGATAGCACATGGTTCCGATCAGTTCTTGACCTCATCATGGACCCCTACGACGATGTGAGAGAGACCGCTGCATCGCTAATTATGCATCTTCAGCCTAGAGGATCAATGTCCGGACCACCTGTGCATATCAATGGTCTACTTTTCACTCCTTTTGAAGAGCTGCAGAGGTTTTGTCAGAAGGCAAATGAGCTCGCTCTGAAGACTGCTCGCGCCGACCACTGCGACGGCGCTGCAAGGGCACAGGAACTATTATGTCGATGGAGCCCTGATTTCGAGGAAGTAGTGAACTTATTAGAGGCTACATTTTCAAGTCTGGAGAATAAGCTCTGTGCGGCAGAAAGAGATCTAGCGGCAGCAATTCTTCAAGCCCCAGTACACGGCGATTTCGCATCTCTTAGGTAAATCAAGAAAATCTCTTCAAATTGCAGGACACGGTACTAATTGAGATTTAGATATATCTGGAGTTCACTTGCTGGTATCGAGCTCGATCAGCGTTATCTCACAATTCTCGACGGTTTTCAGCAACGCGTAATTTCATGCTGCCAACGAATTTGGCAGGTGGTCCAGCACATCCTATGTGACGATTCTCCTGAGGGCAACTTACCGGAAGAGCTCCAGCAAATAGAGGGACTTGACACGAAAGATCTTTTAAGCTATAGCTTCAGAGCCATACACGAGTCAAGGTAAGGATTAGTCTAGTCATGAGAATGCTATTGTTGACTCTCTATAGTAACCTAATGCGTACTATAGCACACAATGCGCGCTATGACCAGAGACACGGATACCTTGCTCCTTCTCGGCAAACTTTTGAGGATATTGGAAACTTGACGTTTGATCAGTTATCAAATCTACGGCACAGAGGAGCATTTTCAACTGTTTCTCAAACATTCACAACTTGTTGTCAACTTGTCCAGAGTATACCAGCTACCAGGGACAATGGTAGAGGTTTGCTGGAAAGGTGGTACGAGGTAAGCCAGTTTCATGCTCAGGACGACATTACGTGGTGCTAACTCTCATAGGGAGCGCTGAACTGTATATACACGCAAGGCTCAACGACTCGGAGATCGGCGGGTATACCTGCCATCATCGTCGGTATATTGGCGTCGAAGGCCGACAGTCCTTCTTTTAGTGATGTTATTGTTAGATTACAAGAAATAGGGCGGCAGCCAGCTTTCGTATCGGAGACGGACGGATCCAACCTTGCACAAGTGCATGCACTTAATTGCTTGAAAGACATCTTCAAAACATCTTTCCTGAGCCACCGAGCCGAAGCATACCTGATAGACTGCTTGCAATTAGCCGCACTGAGTCTCCAATCGGAAGTGTAAGCCATTTTGTGACTGCCGCTTTAAGAACGAAGCTAACTAGAATAGATGGGCAATCCGAAACTGCGGTCTCCTGCTTTTGCGAAGCCTAATAGACAATCTCTTCGGTACAAATGAGAATAAATTAGCTATGGAAGCCGGATGGGACGGCCGAGCTGTCAGGATCTCATACCACAAATTCGAAGCGCTCCCTTCGCTTCTGATTAATCTCCTGGAGCTAGGAAAGAAATCGTCTAGCGCTATGATCGGCGCCCAGTCGGCTGAAGCGGTATTTCCAGCACTTGATATCATTCGACGTGCTGGGCCACCGGAAGGATACCTTGAAAAACTATATGATATTATTTCCTGGTATTTGGGTAGCCACATATGGCATGTGAGAGAGATCGCGGCCAGGACCTTGTGCTCCTTACTTCTTACACCTAGTTGGCTCGAATCTATTGCATTACTTATCAATAGTCCAGGCCAAACCTCTAATCAGCTACATGGGGCACTTTTCACACTTAGATTTCTTCTCGAACGGCTTGTTCAAGTCATGCCGGACCAACTTTCTGGTAGGTCCTAGTCGTCTGCGTTATCGCTAATCAGTACGAGTATGCTAATAGAAGTAGAGAAAAACATCAATGCTGTCTACGGGATTTTAGGCGATTTATCAACTTCGAGCAATTGTCTAGGCACATGCACGGAAGTTCAAGCTGTGTATATGGACATTCTCAACTTCATGTCAAAGACTGTTCAAACACAGACAAAGTGGTTGCTCCAAGATTCCATAACAACTGGAGCCCAGAGTAAAAGCCAGAAACCACTCGCGCTATTAAATATCAGAACAGGTGAAACAATTGTGCATCGCGCCTTCGAAAGAACCGACGAGGAAGGAAGTGATATGCTGGATCAAGAACTGAAGACCGCTCTGGCAACTGATATCAATGTCGCATGCGGAATGCTTGAGACCATATCAAGTCATAATTTGCCACTTACGGAAATGGCTCAATTACGTCTTACTACTCTGTATGTCGACGTATGCTTCGCTACCAAAGCGCCAGAGCCACGAACGGTAGCCTTGGAAGCTCTCTCGTCTCTGATAGATGTCCTCTTGAACTGTACGTCGGAAGATAGCACATTGAGTGTTGTGCCGCCCGAGCAGATATTACTTGCTTTATGGGAGAATCTCCATAATAAACCCATTAATTCAACCCTTTCAGACGCTATCATACGCGTCAGCGGGTCACTTCTAGCAACCTCTCTCATTCGTGCGGACAGACAAGTTGATAAGAGTCTTGCACAACGGCTAAGCAGTTGGGCCGCCCTGATGAGTGATGCTGGGATGGCAGACCGAGTAAGTTTGACAAGACTTATGTATACACTGGAGAAAACCCGAAACTAACCAAGAGGCAGCCCTTTGATACCCGTATAGCCGCTGTCGCAGCCATCAACTCCCTCTCTAATATTGTCCGATTTCCTAGTGATAGCTTTGACAATAGTGTCCCCAAAATTCACCATGCCCACTTGCCTTGGCTTGTTGCACTTTACGACGCGCTCACGGATGATGATATCGAAGTCCGGGAAGCTGCTGCTCGAGCTACAAGCCCCATTCTAGGCTTGGCGCTCGTGCCGGTTGAGGCCGGGACTCAACTTTTGCGCTGGCTTGCCAAGCACTTTGGACATGAGCCTGATTTCCTCATGCATGTTGCAGGGCGTATGGTTGGACACAACTTCGGTTCTACCTCATTTGTCATCACATCCGCTCCAGGAGGAGACCCAACTGATGTCAGTGGGATGAGCTGGATATCAGCACAAACCCAACTCACAGAGGCTATGCGCTTCGATGACTCACTGTTCGTCATTGAGGAACATAATCAGTATATTGACGAGGTACGGGAGGCACAAAGGTGGGTGGATGTGTTCGTATCCTCGGGTTTATCTAGGACAAAGGATGCTGGAGATAGTGCAAGAAAAGCCCTCGCAGAATGGACACTGGCGAGCTTGCGCACACTAATTGAAATCGCCCAGTCCGAGTCCGCCACGAGAGGCGATGGTCCCCTAGGATGGACATCGAAACCAGAGGTCTTTGCGATCTGTTCACGTATCCTGCTCTGTGCCTCTGCGCTTGCAAAATTCAAGAACACACATCAAGCCCATAGCCACGGGGACGAGGAAGGACAGGTGTATACAGATGTATCAGTGGAATTGGGCCGGTTCTGGCAGCTAGGTCATGATGATCGAACGAGACTCCACGGATTGCTACTCCAGATGTGTGGGATTGAAGAATAGAACCAACCATGTTCCACTGATGTTTAACACCTCTTGTTAAATTGCACCCTCATGTGCGTCGTGACTTATTAACACTCTCAACCTTGATTTACCTCTATTTTGGCTCGAAATGATAAAATGATATGCCTAGAGTAACTGATAGATTTAGACCCTTGTCTTATTTCTGAGTCGCGAAATCCTCGATTGTCCCTTTCCCGGGCTCATCAAGGAATAGACATATACTGTCTTCACTAAATAGTCATCTCGAAGAGAACAATGCTGTAAGTTACTCGCGTTGGCATGGGCAAGCTGCTAATTTAATTTACATGTACTTCGTAGGTATGAAATCAACGTGCCTTACCCTACCGTTGGGACAGTTCCGCGTCCCGGGTATAATGTGGAGTGTGCTTTAGCGTCAACTAGGTACCCCCGGATTACATGAAGCCCGGACCTCTACAGGGGTACAGGGGCCTACAGGGGTGGGAATCCCTGACATCCAAGCGACACTACGACCGCCTCCCGAGGTTCTTACTTAGGCATTCAACCTTGTTGGTCCTAGATCCTCAACTATCGTCGCTCTTTTAGCAATCCTTAATTCTTCAAGAATGAGGCAGAGTAGCCCCGATTTCGATATTCTCCCATGATAGAACCAATTGCCCACGACTCTTGCCGTTGGACATGTACCGTCACCATGTCTTCCCTCTCTCGACGGTCTTTCTTGTCGCAGCCAATTTGCTCTTACCCGTCGCCATCTTGATCTTCGCCACCGGCTTCTTCCCCTATAAGCCCTTCTTACCTGGCCTGGCGCGTTATGAAGAGCTGGATTACGGGTCGCCTCCAAGTGCGCCGTTCGATAAGCTCGTTTTCATGGTCGTTGATGCCTTGCGCAGGTAGATAACCCACACCGCGCCCACACGCCGACATTCCATCTGCGGTCGCAATCATGCTGACTTGATGTTATCTCTATTAGTGATTTTGTCTATCTTCAAGGTTCCGGCTTTGAATATACCCAAAGGTCAGCCAGACCCTTCGATCCGAACATTCTCGCCGACTTCATATCTGATATCTGTCCAGTTTGATCAACAATGGCGTCGCCATTCCCTTCACTGCTCATGCGACCTCCCCCACCATCACCATGCCCCGGATCAAGGCCATGACAACCGGCACGACGCCCTCGTTTCTTGACGCTATCCTGAGTTTTGACGAGGCTGACACCTCCTCGACGCTGGCGTCGCAAGATACATGGCTCGCCCAAATGAAAGCCAAGAACACCGGGAAACTGGTCATGTATGGCGATGACACCTGGCTGAAGCTCTTCCCGGCCACCTTCGATAGAGCAGATGGAACTACGAGCTTCTTTGTTTCTGATTTCACCGAGGTCGATAATAATGTGACGAGGCATATCGGCGACGAATTGAGAAATGACGATTGGAACACTATGGTACTCCATTACCTTGGACTTGACCACATCGGCCACAAGACCGGCCCGCGAGGGCCCAATATGCTCCCTAAGCAGCGCGAGATGGATGGCATAGTTCGTCAGATATATGAAGCTATAGAAACCCACGAGCACCTACAATCAACCTTGCTCGTCCTGTGCGGAGATCACGGTATGAATGATGCCGGTAACCACGGAGCTTCTTCGCCTGGAGAGACGTCGGCCGCTTTGGTATTTGCGTCACCGAAATTAAAGGCTATCTCTGGAGATACCAAGGTCCCAGCCAAATTAAACGAAAACTTCCAATACTATCACACTGTTGAGCAGTCCGATTTAGCGCCTACCCTTGCTGCTCTACTCGGGTTTCCCGTTCCTAAGAATAGCCTGGGGTCTTTCATTCCAAACTTCTTACCCCTTTGGCCAGAATGTAAGCTCATGAGCAATTTCTTAGATTATCTTCGACTGACAGGGCTTACTAGCCCGCGACCAACTGCAGATTCTTATACGTAATGCCAGACAAATTCTTGCCATTGTCAGTGCCACATTAGGCGGTTCGTCTTTTGAAAGTGTGGCGAGCGAACGGCACTGCCTCCGTCCAAGTTCCTCGGCAGCTGAACTGGTCTGCGAGTGGCGTAGAATTGGCGAGTTTGCCGTACCGGCCGCAACAGATAGTGTTCAGCACCAACACCTCGTTTTAGATATATCAAGAGTTAGTCGTCTTTTGCCTCCCCTAGTACAATTTGGGGGGTTTTACTTACGTATTCTATGAAACAGTGGCTTTCTAACGCACAAAGACTAATGAGCGGCATGGCAAGCAATTACGATATTGATAGGCTGACCTTAGGCGGAATAGTTACGGTGGTTGCTATATCTGCCGCTGGAGTAGCTACAGCCATGTCGACGAAATCGCCCATTCACAATTTCGGGCCCTTTGCCTTGATCACCATCCTATATGGTGTAATGATGTTTGCTAGCAGCTATGTTGAAGAAGAGCAGCATTTCTGGTATTGGACCACGACCGCATGGCTATTCTATCTTGTTGTTAAAAGGTAACATTCGTCAAACTTACTTCCGTCTAGTGTTAGTTCCTGACGTAGTAACAGAACACCGAGACCAGCCCGCAAATTCTATATTATGACGTTTATTGGGCTTGGGATGATAAAGCTTACGCGCAGCTGGAACCAAACCGGCCAGAAATTTGCTGGTGAACCCGATATCGTCACCACATTTCTCTTACCTAACCCGACTTTCCTTTGGGCTCTGGTGTGGCTCACGTATTTATTAGTTAGCCGGGAACTTACGAGTAATTTGGATGGGGTTCCGACCATAATTTCGGGTTCGGTTGTTGCCGGAGTGGTAACATCAGCCGTATCCTTTAAACTTACATTTACGAAGCAAGACGCTCCTGAGGTAGTCGTCGGCTTGGCGAGATTCGTTGCTGACCTCTTCGATGGGCCATCCCTTGTGACCCAAGCCCGTGCCGTGTTCATGGGCATTGGTCTGGTCGCTATCTATCCGTTATACTTACTGTTCTTCCAACAGACCAAATCATCCAAAAATCAGGGTAAGCCTCCATAAAGCCGCCCAAACCCCCATCCCAGACTGACATTTTGATAGCCATGCATGTGCTGCATCATTTATACACGCTTCTCGCGCTCACTCAATCTCGGGCGACTAATATACCACTATTTTTGTTGTTTCATGGCACCTATCTCTTTTTGACCAAACTTAATCTTAACCTTGTCGAAGTGACCACTTCGTCATTACTCCTCCAGTTCGCCTCGTTCTTCGCGATGGGAGGCTCCAATGCTTTCACCGGCATTGATTTATCTAGCGCGTACAATGGCGTTAGCGGCTTCAACGTCATCACGGTGGGAGTGCTAACGTTTGTTAGCAATTGGGCTGGTCCCGTGTGGTGGATGTCGGCGTCGAACTTGTTGCTGTTATCAAGCAGGCGAATAATTTGCGACAATACTGCGAGCGAGGGTCGTCATGAGGATGGCGAGAAAAAGAGGGATACCTTCACACAGCACGCATCTCTCATGACGCTGTACACGGCGGCCAGCCTAGGGTCTGTAATGGCGGCCTGCACTGCGCTTAGGACTCATCTATTCATCTGGTCTGTTTTCTCGCCAAAATATCTTTATAGCATGGCATGGAGTCTGGGGCAGCATCTTGTCATCAACATCGGGGTTGGCGGCTTGCTGTATTGGCTGGGGCGAACATGATCATAGATAAAATTTAATAGACTCATGATGCGCAAGCATCTCTAACAATTTAAGCCTTATGTTTATTCAATTTCCTTACATGCTATTCTTAATTAATCACGAATACTTCATGGGGTTTCAGGAGGCTAAGAGTGTAGGTACCGATATCCATTCAATCTGATTAGGGGATGTAGTTCGGCTGCAGCCGGGGCTTTGTAACACTGAAAAGGGAACCCCTTTCCTCGTGTTTTCTGCGCATTATCTCCTTTTCTTTCCTAGTTTTCCGACATTGGGTCTATAACGACGTTCTGATACCCGACTATATTTGGTAGATTATGAACGGTATCCCAACCTCAACGAGGTCGCTTTCTGCTTACGGTTGCCCGCCACATGCTCACAAGACACGCGTAAGTCATTACAGAGATTCAACTTGCACCGATATCCGCTCTCACGAACCTGAAAATATCTTAGTCGCCCTCATATCTTTTCAGCTCTAAACGTAAGTCGAAACGAACGTGATGTCTCCGGACTAGCAGGCCATCAGTACATAGAGTGGGACAGGGACGGTCCCTTCAGAGCATTCTATACCACGGCAAATTCGCTCATATATCTCTACTTATACTATCCTATCCTGATCAATAGCAAACATGATAGGATTGCAAATGTAGCTAAAGGAATTAGATACTAGGGAATGCTAGAAACTTTACTGGTGGTCACGTAGGCAGAAGCCAAAGCAGCGCCATTTCATTAGACTGTGAAAAGATAGAATAGGAATTAGATTTGGCTATTTAGTCAACAGAGATAGAAAAATTACCCTTATGTACGCTTTAGAGCTAATATCTCTTCCGCCTCCGCATATTTCCTCTGACGTTTAAGGACATGGGCAAGATGGGATATGGTGCCTTGCGTACTGGGATGATCTATGCCTAGGACCGCTATATTTAGCTTTAGTTCTTCTCGGTTTAATTCCTCGGCCTCTTGGTACCTCCCTTGTTTCTGTAGAGTTAATGCAAGGCTATACATGCTGATGAGTGTGTCGGGATGCTCTTTGCCCAGCACTTCTATACTTAGGTTTAATTCCTGCCGGCTTATCTTTTCGGCCTCCTTATAATTCCCTTCACGCTGAAGAACGAAGGCAAGGCCATTCATACTGATCAGTGTAGAGGGATGCTTTTTCCCTAGCACCTGCTCCTTCAGCTCTAGTGTTTTCCGGTATAGCTCTCCGGACGCCGTGTACTCCCCTCGATTTTGAAGGACGTGGGCAAGGTTATTCATGCTAGTAAGTGTTTCGGGATGCTTTTCGCCTAGTACCTCTGTACATAGCTTCAGTTCTTTCCGGTGCAAGTTTTCAGCCTCTTCGTACTTCCCCTGATTTCGAAGAACCAGAGCAAGGTTATTCACTATTATCGCTGGAGTCAGTAATTACTCTTTTAGGCGAATATTATACCCCCGATGCATGCTCCCGAGACATGTTGGGAGTCATCAGGTTACTAGAAAGGGAAGAAAATGACTCCAGTGTGTACATACTAGCAACAAGTGTGGGGCGGGGCCTTTTGTTTTTCATCGCTTCGTACGCCTCTAGCTGCTGCCGGTGCAGCTTTTCGGCCTCTTCAAACTTCAGTCGAGTTCGAAGGACAAGGGCAAGGTTGTTCATGCTAATTAGTGTGTCGGGATGCCTTTTCCCCAGTACCTCCTCCCGCATCCTTAGTGTCCGCCGAAATAACGGTTCCGCTTCGGCATATTTTCCAAGAGTCCAATAGCTTTCGGCGATTTTGACGTACAGACTTATATCCTTCTTTGTACTGTCTGCAACGTCGACATCGGCATAGATTGTATCCAGCACTGCTTGCCCGTGTGGTAAGTAATTGGCCCACTTCTTCCTGTTACCATGCCAGGGAAATGGATATGCTTCTATAAGTCGCTCAACTACATTCGTAGTCCATTGCTCCCACTCTTCTTTTTCCTGCAACCAATTCTGCATAGCGAGTCGAACAAGTCGATGCATATCGAATGAATCTGCCGTGCCTCGTTTCGTGATGAACGCGTAGGCATTGAGGGATCCGATCACTTCTGCCATGGTAATCTTTGACGTAACCGGCAGGAGGGATAACGGGATGTCTTTCTGGGCTAGCAAGCATGCAAACTTAAGGCAATCTGCCGCTTGCGGGTTGTGCTCTGTGATGTGTTCGAATGAAATCAACCAAGTCGTCGCAATCGGGTTTTGGTTTTTGGCATGACTTTTATATCGATGGCGGTCTGCGAACTGTCTACTAAGCAGGTGGATCAGATCGGCATTACTCGACTCGCAGAATTCCAGATACTGAGATATGGTGACATTCTTATTCAATGTCAAGTATGCCGATGCCTGCTTAATAGCCAGTGGAAGATTGGCTAAGAAGTCAAGTAGACGTTTTGTACTTTCCGCATCACTTATCTGACTTTCTTTCAGGCCTGTCTGTAAAAGGGTGGTGGCTTCGGCGTTGTCCATCTCAGACACATTAATAACGTTGCCCTGTATGATATCAAGTTTGGCAGTTACTTCATGGTTCCGCGTCGTAAACAGAATCGACCCTTCCCGACTGAAAGGGAGATATTCAACCAGATTCGCGCCAGTAAATAGCATGTCCGTATCATCGGCATTATCGATGACTAAGAGCCAGCTACCAGCGTTTTCGTGGCTTAGGCCCGTTTTTACAAGCATTTTCACATCTGCTTTCTCGCCATTGATGTCGGATAATTGAAGCAGCTGCCCGATCTCGCGGTACGCATTCTCAAAGCTGGTCAAGTCTACGGCCGGGACCCAAAAGATAGAACAGTCCGAATATCTGTCGCGGACCTGGTAGACGGTCTCGAGCGCGATCTGGGTTTTGCCGATGCCGCCGAGGCCTTCGACGGCGGTGCGCTGGCAGTCATCCTTATTGGCGCTAGGGGGAACTCTTGCAAGGAGCTGCTGTAAGATGGCGCTGCGTCCAACGAAATTATCGTTCCGCCCAAATGGGACCATGAAATGGCGGTCTTTAGTGGCTTCAGACGAGTTAGGATAGTTTTCGTGTTTATCGTGCTTGACTTACTTTGTTTCCGTCGCTCCATCACACTCTTCCAGTTGGCACACATATTATGGAGCTCATTTGAGACCATCAAGAATGAACGGTCATCAGGTCCTGAGAACTTATTTAATTGAAAGTGGTCCGCATACAATTGCACTCGCTCCCAACCGGGAATGTGGGCAGATTCTTCTTCGACCACCTGTATAATATTTAGAAGTTTTTCGGGGGATTATCTCGAAAGGTACATACCTTGGCTTGAGCCCAACCGGCAAGGCCGATCTTCTTCCCGTAATCTGAACTATAAAGTTCAAAAAAACAAGTTGTAGGTATATTTAGCTTGTTTCGAAGTTTGCCGAAAGCATGCACCTCGTCTGCTAAGTGCTTGCTGTCTTGCTCTAGCTCCGTGATGATACCGTCATGAGATCCCATAGGAGCCATCAACCAGGCAACATTCTTCGCAAGACTTTGCATCTTTGTGCCTCTAAAGGGTGTCCCAAGAGGCGCAAAACCAACCGTAGATGCTGGGAGGTATTGAAGGTGTTCAGTGCGGTCTGCATATAAGAGACCCTGTTAAGTGAATGATGTTAGAATATATGGATTTAAAGCGTTGCATAATTAACAGAATTAACCTACGTATAATACGACCAGTCCACCGAGGCTATGTGCGATGAATACAATAGGGCGCTCCTGAGCATCGGTACGAAAATTGTGCAGACTCTTTACTAACTCTTCGCCGCAGAGTTCGAGACGGGTCGTCGGAGCATTGGCGTGCCATCTTGACTCATAATTGTAGACTATGATTCGCGCATGAGGGACTACGCGGGGAAGCATGTTGAGATCTTTGAGCCAGTGGACTGGTGGCCGGTGGCCTTTCTTGTCTTGCCAGACCCATGACCAGTCCACATTCGAACCAAGTCCGTGAACAGCAACAATGCTGCCTTGAGATCAGAATCGTGAATATAGGGGGACCAAAATGAACATACTCTACTTCAATCTCATTACTAACGCCCTGGTTCGGTCTGGGATATAGAACCTCGAGAGGCGGTCGGTTTGTCTGTCTCTAGCTGAGACTAAGTAGAGTGTCTTTCTTGACTGCTTGTGAGGTTACTAACTTGTGTTCTCGCGCGAGAACTCTCGGCAGGAATAGATTCCCGTTGTGGGCTGTGTCCGTCCCTGGCGAAGAAGTCGAATATACGCTGAATGGAGCGAGGCATCACGGAGCCATGAGCAGCTGGGCCTTGGCAATGGGAGCGAGATGGAATGCGGGGTCAGTGATATATACAGTAGTTTCGCGTCCAAGAACTACCCTAGCATCGGTCGGCGATACCGTCGCTGTGACATAACCTATGTTGAATCCGTTTTAATGGCGATCAGTCATAGTCAACGAAGGAATAGAGTCAAACAGCATCGTGATAATCGGTCGGCCTAATGCTGGTGTTGCTGATGATATTTGTTAGATAAGCATTGGGCGGCAAGGCTGCCCATCATCCATCCATCTGCCCCTGCACATCCATCCCCAATCAATCATTCCTTGGTTCCGTGGCGCACCATAGCTGAACTAAACCCATTTTTCTTTTTTTGGCCAGTTTAAGGCAAAGACGTAGCATGGTTGTGATATCATCATAGAATCTGTATACATGTAAGAGCAGGATGACTCCCATCATGTAGGCCGACCAGTTGCATTACACACCAGCAGGTTTGAATATCCTATTATTTAGCCCACTCTATCTAGAATGAAGCCTTGCTCTCTAGATAGACTCGGATGGCGAAGAAAGACGTCGACTAACAGCTAGGTAATCATCGCATGATATGTTGCTGTGCGGTGACGAGTATAGGTTTTGCTTCCATTGGCTGGCGACAAGCGAAGGACTGACGAAACAGAAAGGTCATGTTACCGCCAACCGCCACACCTCACGGCGTGGTATAGTACCTATCTACTTACAGATTAGTTCTGCGTTCGTTAACTGTGATAAGACTAACTAAATTGCACTTCCAAAAATGTGGTGGTCAGCTGGTGTCTTGCTGGAATCGCATCATACTTTTGGCCCTGAGAGATTCATATCTAGATTTCAAACGTTCCACGTCCAGGTGCCGGGGATGTACAAATCATGAGATAAGATGATTGCGTCTGCAAGCAACAAGGGCTGCTTCTCACATCTTTTAGGTAAATACACGTTTTCAAACCTGGGTCTCCTTGTGGCCCGTTTCCCGTTTCCCGTTCCCAGTTCCCAATAGGTATGTATACCTACCTAGGTATACAACTATGATCTGTACTGGAATAAGTAGGCTCGAACTTGGATTGGTAATCATTTCATCATCTGGGCAATTTCCTCTCATACTTAAAGCAACGCTTGTACATATCTAGTGTAGGCATGTTGTGTACCGATACACCTTATATAATCTGCCATGCAGCGATGACGGGTTTGGCTAGCGAAGAGCTTAATGACTTGCATGTTACTCGTATGTACGTGTCTACCCGTACATACCTATAGGCCTATAGGTACAACAACACTGATACATTTTACTACCTACCTAGGCTTAGACGACCTATGTATAGTACTATATGTACGTAGTAAGTTATATGGTGGACCCTTCCAAATTGGAGGTGAAATGGCTTTGGAAGTACCAGGTCTCAAATTGAGACAGCACCGGACCCCAGCACATGGCCACTACGCCCTAGCTGATTCGTTGCCCTACCTAATCAAGCCGATATCAGCAGGTACCTTGACTGCCCAAGGTACATTCTACAATAAGACCCCAAGGCTCGTCCTACCTTGTGTCCTACCTTGTGCAGTAGTTTGTGGTGCGATACAGGTACATCCCGGCCGTCAAATCAGTCGACAGAATCTGACTACCGGTGGGTAGGTCTTGACCTGCATTCTTGCAGTGTCACCGTGGTTAGGCTGATTTTGACAAGGGACAGGTACCTCCAATTCCCGGTCCCGTTGCATATAGGTAGTCTTTTTTGTGAATCTGTCAACAACACAGCCTGAATTTATTCTTAGTTTCCTCATATCTTTGTTCCTTTCTTTCGTTCTGTCGCAAATTCTACTTGTGTCCTTTGCACCATGCCAGCCGTGTCCCGCATCTGACGATAGCTCTGCCGATTACCAAGAATTCCACAGTTCGCGCCATCAAGTATCATCCTCCGCGCTCCCGCGCCCGCAACTGTACGCCTATGTGTCTTACTGCGCACATCGCAAACCACCCGCACACTTATGGACGTATGTACTCGTGAGAATCATGTGGCGGCGCACATACTTGCTGCTAGTACTGGTCCGGTTATGGTTTGCCTTGTCGCCGAGCTATCTACATCCCGATGAGAACTTTCAAGGTCCGGAGGTTATCGCTGGTATGTCCCAACCCAAGCCTAGTACTGCCCTGGCCTACGGCGCAAGTTGCACCCTTCACGCCCCGAGTGCGCCTCGTAATGCATATCTATTGAACTTGACTAACGCAACCTTCGGCGCGACATTAGGCCAAATCTTCAAGTACCCTGTCCGATTAACCTGGGAATTCACAAGCGACCATCCCATCCGAAGCGTCTTCCCGCTATGGCCGGTCTATGGGCTGCCCATGCTTCTCCTGCGATGGCTATGGATTGGTAATGGCAACGATGGCGAGATCCCTCCGATCGCTGTCTTCTGGACATTGCGTGTGTTGATGTTCATCCTCAGCTTTGTGCTAGAAGATTGGGCAATACACGAGCTCGTGCCGTCGCGGCGACACCGTCAAGTCGCCGTTTTGCTGGTCGCTTCGTCTTATGTTACTTGGACTCTTCAAACACACACCTTTTCCAACTCAATCGAGACGCTTGTTGTCTTATGGAGCTTGGTTTTGATCGAGCGCATCCTGGAGAGTGCTGTGAGTAGTCTTCCTCTCACCCTGACCATCCTGTTTTCAGCTGGTGCTGATATATGCTTACAGCAATCATCTTCCCTGATGGCGTCGACTGTACTCGGCATCGTCGTTGTCTTCGGCATTTTTAACAGAATCACATTCCCTGCCTTTTTACTGATCCCCGGACTTCGCTTGATGCGCCATTTTATTAATAAGTAAGAATTCACGGGTTCCAATATACTCACGATACGCGTTTCTAACCATAAGACCTAATCCTAGACCTTTGTCACTTCTGGTTCTGACAGTCTCGGCCTTGTTTACGCTTTTGATTGCCATATCGCTCGATACCTCGTTCTACACTTCGCATTCTATATCCTGGTTGGATCTCTACAGGAACCCTGTGATTACGCCGTGGAACAATTTGCAATACAATATCTCTCCTTCTAATTTAGCACAGCATGGCATTCACCCTTGGTACCAGCATCTACTTGTTAACTTGCCTCTGCTTATCGGACCAGCTGTCGGGCTTCTTTTCGCGCAGCCACATCTATCTTTGCGGTTTTATTCCGCCATATCGGGGGTATTGGTGCTGTCGATATTCCAGCACCAGGAGGCTCGATTTTTGCTCCCGACTATCCCACTACTACTATCATCGATACAACTGCCGAGGAATAACACATATATGAAAGTGTGGGTTGGTGCTTGGGTTGTTTTCAATATGGTATTAGGATTATTGATGGGGGTGTATCATCAAGGCGGGATAGTGCCTGCTCAAGTTTTCTTGAGCAACCAACCAGATGCGACCCAGGCAATCTGGTGGAAGACGTATATGCCTCCAATATGGCTATTAAACGGCAAGAATGAGGTTCTTCATACCGAGGATGTGGCAGGTATGGCGGGCAGCAAGTTGCTGGAAGAACTCGAGCGAATAGCGACGTGCGATACACCAGCTGATCGGCGCAGCCGCGAATATCTCAAAGAGAAGAACGGCACCTATCTAATCGCACCACTCTCAACAACATGGCTAGACCCTTACCTAGAGAATAAGGGATTGGACGGTTTGCGGTTTAGGGAGGTTTGGAGACATAAGAACCACCTCAACCTGGATGATCTGGACTGGGCCGAGGATGGCGTTTGGTATACTTTAAAGAGAGTTATAGGTAGACGGGGATTGGCAGCCTGGAGAGTAACTAAAAGTTGCGGTCGGCCTTGATACCTGAAATCATAATAATGATAATAAAAGTCAAAACTTCTGAGCAAAATGGTGCCATACATGAATTTGTGTAAGGATTTGTGATGGCTAACTATATTAATTAGCTAGTTACTATCTTGTTGAAGCTTGGCAGGCTCGGACAATAAATCCGAAGCAATCGGTTCCGGTTCAGCACACTGTAAGGACTACCTAGCCTACCTGGACTAGCGAGACTTTCCCTATCGATGTCATCTCAAGCAAACTGATTGGACCATAGTGTACTCGCATCCTTGTTACAAGGAAAATGGATTGACCGGCGGGACATCTTTCGATCGAAGCTCTCTTTGACCTCAAACGATTTGACCTTGTTGCGTGTAAACGCACCACAATCCACCACCAGCCTGATTTTATTCGCATTCTGCCTTGTACGAGCCCAAATTCCACCCAGAAACTATCTCCCCCAGAAACTTTTGCTATTTCTGCCGACCGAGATTCACGCCACAAGGGAAGAAGAGGACGAGATCACGATGGGCGGGCTGAACCTCGAAGTGTTTAAAGTAAGCTTAATTGAACTGAATCAATCCCTTCCCGCCGACATCATGTTTCCTCGCTGCGGTCCACTGATTGTTGTTTTGTCGGGAAACAGTTCGGCATGTACATCATGTTCCCGATCGGCATCATGTTCTACTTCGGCACGAACCTGGACGAGCGCTTCGCCGTGCCCGACTTCTGGCCCAAGCCCGAGCAGGCCAACCGCGTGCCCTTCGAAAAGGACGAGATCCACGCCGAGCTGCAGCGCCTGCGTACTCGCCGCCTGTACCTGCGGGACCGAAGACTCGAGGCCGAGGCGGCGTCGCGGGCGAAAGATGACGCGGGCCATTCTGCTGGGAATGAGGAGGGGAGGTCGTCTTGAGATGGGGGAAAGTGTTGTGCTTTTGGGGTGGTTGCGCATTGAGAGGGTGTCAGGAGGACTAGGCCTTTTTTTTGTTCCACGAAGCACACGATTCCCTCTGAAATGAAACGAAGTGAGGATACCGAAGAACATGGCATTGGAAAGTCCTTGCCGCAACGATCGACCAACTGTACGAAAATCCGCGAATCGAATTTGGGCGTTTGGGGGATGATGAACACCGGTTAAAGTTAACCTGCAAGAATGACCTCTTACGGGCAGTGCAGGTCAAAAGTGTATATTCATGGATTTATCTATGTCTGGGTGTTGTACAAGTCTATATGATGTACAATTCTATACAATCACCACACAGTTTACGCTCTATTCATATGCTCATGCATCAAGTGCCTCCTCGACAGCGCTCCAGGCTTCTTCCGAGACGTCGCCTCTCTCCGCATTGGTATACACAGCCTGCACATCTGGGTATTCTTCGACCACAGATAGCAGCTTCGCCAGCATATCAGCCGCCTCGGCATCGTCAACCTTGACCTTGTCGGACGTGCACGACCAGATGATATCTGAGCTCAAGATGTTCAAACCTAGCGTCTTGGCCAAGTCTTGCGCGACCTGGTGCGTCATGTTCGGCTGGGTCCACAGCACAATATTTCCCTCCTCATCAGGTTCCACGTCCTCGGCGCCGGCATCCAGGGCCTGCATCATAACCTCGTCGAAATCCGCCACATCCCCCTCCCCCTTGGCATCATTGACGTCGTTGGGGTCGCCGTTATTGCGGCTGAGGACGGCGCGCCCCCGTCTCGTGAACAGGAATGCTGTCGGCGCCACGGTGCCGCCGTACTTCTTCACGAGGTGCCGTAGGTCCTTGAGCGACCGCTGCTTGTTGTCCGTCTCGATGTCGATCAGCATGGCGATGGACGGCGGCATCATCACCTCGAGGGTGGCCGTCTCGAGACCGGCGCCCGTCTCCGACTTGCCTTGGCCGCGCGCGATGGCCACGTCGATATTTGCTTTGGGCATGCCCGCTGTTTCAAGATTCCAGTTCCGTTAGACTCTCGTATCTCTGCATGCGTTTCTGGGACTCGATTTGTGGGCGAGGGTCGATATCAGGGTGGTGGATGGGTATCCGTCCGTTTCGAGTCTACTGATGTACAAGTAAATACCTTTTTTAGCTTGTGCTATCACCGATGCGAGCTGCGAGTTCAAGTTCGGGTCTGCGCCGTACACTGGAGACACGACGTCCAGTTAGTGTGAAAGACGTTTCGGCAAGACAGCTCTATCCCAATATGAAAAGGGCGGCGCAACTTTTTGTGTACATGACCAACTGCTTCGCGAAGCCGACTCGTTGTGCGTTCTTCTTCTTGTCGGCGGCAGCCTTGTCATGTTTGATCTTGGACCACTTGTTGTGACCGCTGGAGAGGATCGCATTCGCGGCGAAGGAGCGTCGGCATTGGGCGCATATTGTAGGCCTTATTGAGTTCGACAGGGGTATTTGAGTCGGTGACGGTAATATAGAGAAGAGAGAACGCATTTTAGCATTTGGGGTTTTGGATTAGATAGAATTGATAGTCGGAGGAGCTTGCAGCCAAAAATCTACTATCTGGTAGATATCCAATCAAGTAGGAAGCTCCCTTGGCATCGATAGTCCTATCTATCAAGGTAGGTTAAACTAGTTTGGGTAAAACTCCCATCGAATTAGAGAACTCTATGTGAGGCGACTGAGTCGACGAATTGTGATTGGCCTGCAGCTCACCAGTAGCTGCTGATGTTTCAGGGGTATAGTTTACTGCGTAGTGTACCTGCCGTACCTGTACCTATGTGCTACACTCCATAAGTATGAATTGAACGACGCATGCCACTTCTGATTCTAAGGAGTGACAGTTTACTACGATTTCACTCCTTTCACAACACACAACCGTCTCCTGCGACTCTCGACCCTTTGACACAGCGTGGTCGACCATTCACCCCTCATTCCTCGTCGAGGATGCATTTGCGATCCCACTGATGTTGTTTGAGGGTATCTAAATGGGTGCGTAGCACTAATGTCATCACCGAACTCGCCTCGCGCTTCGCAGGGCGCAGGCCCGACTCCTGCGCCAGCATCAGCATCAGATCCTGCTCCAGCTCCCGCTCCGACACGAGCGCCCTCTACGAACCCAGAGCTCCAACTTGCCGCGCTGCAAGCCCTACCGCCGGAGCAGCAGGATCTATATCTCTTGAACTTCGTGGCCACCCTAAGCAAGCATGTCCTCGCCCTTGCCGCCGACGATTGCACCGCTCAGCAGTTCTACCTCAAGAAAGAGGTCTTCCAGATCATCAACTTGCAAACGCCGTCTCCGGGTCGAGTCATAAGAAACAGCCTGGGAAAAATCCTGGCGCATGTGCTTGGGACAGGCGACAGAAAGCTTCTCTTCGAGACTGTGAACGAACTGTCCACCATTGTTTCAAGCGGAAAGTCCAAAAGTGACTCCGATGTTCGCACGAGACATGCTGCTGTGGTTTGTCTGGGCGATGTATATGCCGTGGCTGGCGATAGTGCCATCAACCTACACGCTCTCGCGTGTGGAAGCTTGATCAAGTTAGTCAAGTCTTCTCAGAGTCATGCTGGGCTGCGCGCTGCTGCCTTCACCACACTTGGCAAGATTGCTGGTATGATCCAAGGTAGCATGGAAGAAAGCATAGCTAGGGACATCTGGAAACAAGCACGTAATGCGGCGACTGGCGACAAGGGATCGCTTACCATTGTTTCTGCCTGTCGCTGTTTGAAATCATTGGTCAGGAATACACCGTATTTTGAAAATTCGGGCGACTTCGATAGCTTGAAATCAACCATCCTCAAGATAATTGACTCGAGTTCTTCCCAAGTCCGGCATGCTGCAGCTGACTGTTTGGCGGAAGCCATGGTTAAGAGCCACTCCGAACAGGGGCCCAACGCCGGTGCCGTTTCGAAATCGAAGAAGCCTAAGAGGACGAATACCTTCAAAAGAGCCTCCATAGCCCCTGGCGCTGGATTGGACGAGGACGATGATATCCCATCACGGCCTGGTAGTCCTGCCCCTGGAGGTGGGAAGAAAAGCCAAGACCTCGTACTTTCATTGCACGATATTCTAAAAACACTATCCACCCAGTACACTCGTATGTCCACAACCAACAGGGCTAGGGCAGCTATTGGTGTATGCTATGGTAGAGTGGTCAAACGCCTAGGAGAGAAATTTGTTGAGACAAATTATACAAGAATTCTTGAACATTTAGCGACCGATATTCTGGGCCATCAAAACATTACGAATAACAGGTATAGGCTGCTCATATCTCGTCGTATTGTAGACACGATACTTCAAGATATTATCGGACGCAGAATACTCGGGGAGTCTGGTCAGATGGCGGTGGCTAAGTCTATCGTCAACGAGGTCTTCAAAAGCTATCCAGAGGTCATCAAAGAGCGGCCCGAGCCAAGCAAGTATACACTCATCGCCTCTCTGGGCGCTGTTGCTTCACTTATAAGCTCGTTAGGTTCTGCTTCAAATGTTTTTGCAGAAAGCTGCCGCGATGGCCTTTTACAAATATTACAACATCCTAGTTATACCGTACAGGTCTATGCTTCACATTGTATGAAGACATTAGTCCTTGCATGCCCTCAACAACTTCTCCCATGTTTGTCTATCTGTATGAATAGTCTGACTAGAGAGCTTTCTCTACTTACAGGAGGACGAAACTCTCCTAGGAGATGTGTTGGGTTCGCCCACGGACTCGCAGCTGCTCTTAGTGCTAGCCCAGCACGTCCATTATATGGATCGCTGGACATCAACAGTCGCGTTTATTCCATGGCCACAAACCTACTTAAATCGAGCGGAAAGTCTGAACTACGCGTTTCAAGTACACAAGTTCAAGTTGCTTGGATCCTACTGGGCGGTTTAATGTCACTTGGTCCAAACTTCGTGAAAATCCATCTCTCCCAGCTGCTGGTTCTTTGGAAAAATGCGCTTCCTAAGCCTCTTGCAAAAGACAACTTCACCCATCGGAGCATTCTTGAAGTTTCTTTCCTTACCCATGTCAAAGAGTGTGCCTTGAGTTGCATCCTCTCATTCCTGCAATTCAACAGCCGCCTATTGACGGTTGACGTCTCCAAGCGTATAGCAACGATGCTCCAGGGGACTACGGCCTTTCTTAAGCTACTCCCCTCGAAGAAGACTACCGATGATATCTCTCAAAGATTGACACCAGCTTTGCAGCTACAAGACCTAGATATGATGGCTCATAGACGAGTTCTTCAATGCTACGTCAAGCTCGTAAATCAGAGCCCACCAGGTGGCATCGAGGCTTTATTGCAATCAAATCTACTCACCCTCGCTATATCTCTATTTGCAGACCCTGAAAACTACGGCGGTAACTCTCTGAGTGCATCGATTGCTAATGCGGCTGGCAACTTTGAGACGGTCTGGGAAGTTGGGGATAACTCTGGCTTCGGCGTTAACGGGCTGGTACGCGGATTCAAGTCGAAGAAACTTCCGGGTGAAAAGGACGAGTCTCCCGATGAATTGTTGGTAGACGAAACTGGTCCGGATCATATCATCGATAACCTTCTCCTGTCGCCAATCTGCTCATCTCCTGAACATGATGCTGCCGCTCTATATGCTGGTGATTTGGACTCTACTTCGGAACTCCCAGATCCTCCAGCCACCGAAGTTGTTAATATGGCAATTCGATTATTCGCCTTTGTCTTCCCCGTAACACCTGCCAAGGTTCAAGAGAGCGTTCTGGAACAAATAGCCACATATACATCAGCTGGATCTTTACAACGTGATCCCGGGAGAAAGGCAGCTATGACTATCAATATTGCTAGTGCTTTACTATCAACCTTAAAGGTAGCAGTTAAGGAAACACAATCCCCTTCGGGAGACATCACCAGCACAGCGGTTGAGAAACTACTCCAAGAGATGATTAGGGAGTTTGTTGTGAATCCCGATCAGTACATTCGAAGAATTGGTTATGACGCTATTGCCAGATTATGCAATGCGTCTGGTAACGGCTTTACGAATCATGAGGTCAAGTACCTAGTCGACATGATTGTTGGTAATAGGGAGCCGAGTGTGCGCGCTGGCTGCTCTATGGCATTAGGCTGCATACAAGCTAAAGTGGGAGGCATGGGAGCCGGGTATCACCTGAAGACCATCACGGGAATATTAATGTCTCTGTGTAACGATCCACACCCGACGGTCCATTTTTGGGCCTTGGAGGCTCTAGGTCTGGCTGCAGACGCAGCTGGCCTAGGGTTCGGCCCGTACGTATCTGGGACACTCGGGATGCTAGCCCAGTTATATCTATCTGAAACACATCATACGGAGGTAGCGTCACCTATATCTATGAGTCTCGAGATGGAATTATCTACCGTCACGGCTATTACCCGCTGTGTAGATTCTCTGGTTAATGTGGTAGGACCGGATTTGCAAGATTCTACAAAATCTCGTGAGCTCATTCTTACCTTGGTCGGCCAATTCCAAAATGAAGAGGACATACTTACTCAGAGAGCTTGCCTCGGATGTCTTGAGCATCTTTCTTTATACGCCCCGGGTCATATGGTCTTCGTGGACTACGTGAAGTTACTACAGAAATACCTCAGCTCTGAATTTCCTGAGCTTCGTGATGCTGCTGTCGATGGGTTGTACAATCTTATGAAACGAGATTCTTACGACGTACTTCTTGCAGCAGATCCAGGTTTTGAGGATCAACTCTGGCTTGTTTTAGACATGGTACCGGATCATGATGGCATCCGAACTCTTATCCGCAATTGGCTACGTCAAACTTCTCTGAGAGACACGGGTGCTTGGTTACTGCGTTGTCAAAATGTGCTTAAAATGACCCGACCCAGGGTCACCGAGCCATCATCGCAGAAAACTACTGCTAAACCGAGTGCTGCCATTGATCTTCACGATGAAGAAGTTGCCGGGTTTGCTGCGGCCGCTGGTACTTCCAAAGATGAGAAGGACCTCGCTGGTAGTTCCGAAACGGAACCTTTACGCTGGCAGGTGAGGACTTTCGCTATGAGTTGTGTCAGTGATATTTTCGTTCTGGTCGGAAAAGACATTGCCATAAACGGAGAATCTTCTGCACAACCGGTGCTGCAGAGCCGGATAGCAGACGTCATTCGTACGGCCTTCTCTGCTTCTACCTCCAGTGTGCTGGAACTTCGAATCTGGGGTCTGAAGATTATTGGCGCCGTGCTGAAAATGTTCGGCAAGACACCAGATCCAGACTTTGAAGAAGCAATGCTACTAGAGCAGTATCAAGCCCAAATTAGCTCGGCGTTGACACCCGCATTTGCAGCGGATTCCTCTCCAGAGCTCGCAGCCGAGGCTGTTAATGTGTGTGCTGCTTTCATATCGACCGGTATTGTGACCGATGTTGATCGAATGGGACGAATCCTGAAGACCCTTGTTACTGGACTTGAGAACTTTTCGACGGATGTCGAAAATGCGGGAATTGGAGACCTAAAGGGACTAAGCTCCAATGCTCAGGTAATGGTCAAGATGTCCGTCTTCTCAGCCTGGGCAGACCTCCAAGTCGCCAGTCTAGAGCAAAAATACCTCCTCGAGGTCCTCAAACCCCATGTCAACACATTGACACCACTGTGGCTAGCTTCTCTACGAGAGTTTGCCCGTCTCCGGTTTGAGCCAGACATATCCATGACGCTTGGGCCACCGTCTATGTCAGGCAGCTTAGAGTCGATATATTCTGCTCTCAACCGAGAAACCTTACTTAGGTTCTACCAAGACTCCTGGCTCAAACTCGTTGATGCTATCGCAAGTCTAATCGAACAAGACAGCGAGTTCGTCTTCGACGCTCTAGACGGCAAGGAGACCGATGGCCCCGCACCTAATGGTCACTCCAAAGGTGCTGACATCAACTATCGTGATGAACCTGTAGCATTCTTTTTTGTGCTCTTTGGCATTGCTTTTGAGGCACTCGCAACACGGCCAGGTCAGACCGACTCTCTCGCCACTCAAGAACAAACTCTTTCGATACTTCAGGCCCTCAAGAAGATCCTCCATCCCAGCGTCTCAGGTCATGCCATTTACAGGGAAGCAATCTTCTCCGAGACAATGGATCTACTAGATCGTCTTGTTCTGACAGAGGGTCTTGATGTCCAGGGTGTTATTGTCGAGATTGCACGAGCCTTGTGCGTTGCGCATCCGTCAGCAAGGAAACATGGCCAAGCTGAAGAAGGGGACTTAACTGAAGATATCGAGCAGCTGTTTGAACTGACAAGGATTATTGTCCTAGTCCTCTCTGGTCTGTTACCGAATTTGACTGAGGCTAATCAGCCAGTTCGCCATCAATTGACTGAGGAGTCAGTCCTTCTCGTAAGGACAGGTCTGAGCGCCATTGTCGACGCCGCCGAGGTGTTCCCTGCCATCATCAAAACGGATTTACATGCATGCATTATCCATATTTTTGCGACAATACTTGCAACTCCCTCTTGTCAGGAGATTATTGTGCCTCAGGCTTTACCTATGTTTAAGCGCTTTGTCACAAGCATGGCCAATTCTCGAGGTACTAAAGATGAGAAATCGCCTACTGATACCCAGGTACAAGGCTGTCTACGTCGGTTCCTATCTATTTATTTGAATGCACAGAAACGGGAAGCACCGCAATCGTTGCAATGCGTCAAGAATTGTCTCCTCACAATTACTATCCTTTTCACCGGCGGCAATAACCAACTTGCAGCTACCGATCGAGTTGTTGCGAAATTCTTAGACGAAGTTTTGGACTGTCTAACTGATCGCATGGTTAGTATCTTCTAGCGGTTTGCTTTGTTAACACTACTAACCGCTGTTATTAGACCGCCAAAATTGCCGCCAATTGTATTAGGTCTTTGCTGCTGCAGAAATCACCGACGTTAGCTGACCAGTCGATCGCTCGCTATCTACTGCCGCGTCTCGTCGCCTTTGTATCTAATACAGATCCTGAAGACCCCGAGAACGCTAGAAGACTTGTAGCGCAAACGTTAACACAATATGTGTCTGTAATAAGCAAGGATCGCGCACAAATCGCTATGTCAATCGTGGCTCCGACCCTACTATCTCGGGCTGCCAGTGAGGGAGCCGAAGTGTACAAGGAGACAAGCACGAGGTTGCTTGAATTGGCTTCAGTCGACCAATCCGCCTTCAAGGGGATCGTAGCGGCTCTGAATGAGGGTCAGAGGGCTTTCATGGAAGAAGTGCTACGCTCTGGCCGCCAAGACAACGATGCCGATCGGGACAGCAGTAATACAGGCCAACCGAGCATCACGTTAAAGATGAATTTCGGCGGCAGCTAAGTTATGTTATGAGAAAAGAAAAGATAACGACGGGTTGCTCATGATCAATGGCTATTTATGATATACGTAGAATTTCCAGCCCCGCGAAGGGTTTAAACCTGGAACTCACCTCATGTAAGAAGAGTATTCAAAATTAAGGAGATGACTCAAAAATACCTATTCCGGTCGGTAGGTAATATTATTCAGTGAGAGTTATCTCGGACATTTCCAAGGATATTCCAGCTGGGACTTAAGGAGTGAATGAGTGAGCTAACCCCATCATCCGTCTTAAAACTCAACAAAAGCCCATCAAGAGATCATTTATCTCAAGACTTGTGTCAGTGGATGATTTACGACCTAGTACGGCATACATGCAACACGATTCCCCAATGCCAGATCAAGCCGAGCTGAGAATCAAGAACGAACCATGGTTCGACGCTTCGCCTCAGGTCGCTGTAGGTAAATCTACCCCTTGTCCAAGACCATCGTGGAGCTCTGATTGGTCGCGCTCTCCGAGAACGCCCCCTTTTCGGATCTCGTCGACAACCTCCTATCTACATTATAATAAACAATCGAACGAATGAGTAGGCTTTGTTTTCGCAATCCGGACGACATCCTCCTGATTTACCAGACGACACTAGACATGCTGATCGACAAGATAGGACTGGTAGGATTATGTCAAGTCCTGTATATCTGTCTATCTGTCTGTCTGCTTGTCTCAAACATATCTTGGCATAGTCGAGATGGCGTTGCACGGTCTCCGGCTTAGGTATTGGTTGGCCAATTCGTTTGCGTTACATTGCTTTTACGCCCTCATCTCCTTGACTTTATGTTCGGTGACAACCCTATTGAAGGCGTGAAGACTTCCAGCTAGTTAGAGCCGGGTAGCGAAGACTGCGTACCTGCGTACCTACCTACATGTCTAAATTTACACTCTCCCCGCCTCGTCTTGTGCTGTTGATTCGGACGGCATGTATCTGAAAGCCAAGGAAGGAACCCCCTGTGTCGGGCAATGAGCGTCCTGTCTTGTCATGCACGTCCCTGATAATTTAAGAGTGCCTCACATCACAGCCTCGCCGTGTGGATATACGTATGTATGCGGAATGCATGTACGTTAGTATGTATATACACCCAACTTGCTTCCCGCACGGCGGAAACTTTCATATGGTAGTTGATAACTATGTTTCCTCACTGATATCCAGACCTCCCTCCCCTTCATTCTTTTTGATTAGGTTATTAGGTCATATTCACTCATTCAATTATTCATTCATTTGGGGGCGAAGAAATCAACTTGTAAAACTAAGCTCATCAACTATCCTTTCTTTCGATAATCGTTGAGCAGCACGACAGACTCATCGAAACATTCACTCTTTTCTAAAAGAATCTGGTTATTTATTTATTTATTTTTATTAAACAGTAGGGCCTGTCGTAGGGTCTAGGGTAAATATCCAATCACTCGTTAAACACACAGACAACACATACACGATGAGACTCAGCAAGGTGCTTCTCTCTGCACTCGCGGCAGCATCGTCGAGCCACGCTGGCCCAACGCCAATCCTCGACCTCTCACCCGGAGGTTCTCACGAAACGGAGCTCCTCGTCCGCGAAGGCATTAAGTTTGCGCGGAGCCAGGACGTCGAGAAACGGGCTTCGGCAGACTTCTCTCTAGAAAGATCGTGGAATAACGAAGTTTTGTTCGGCGGGTAAGAGAAATGAATGAATAAATATATTCACGGAACACACTTATTCACTACCTCCCTCTCTTACAATCCCAAACGCAACCGAACACTTTTCACTTGGATCAAGGGTTTCCCATGTTCTCTTTCTCCTCGATATTTCCCTTGCTATCGAAAAGTTATTCATAGGAAACTAGTCGGCCAAGCTAACCCCTTTTCCCAATTTAGCGCATGGAACGACACATCACCAGACAGCAACACCGCAGAGCACGCCGAGGTCTCAGTGACGTGTCTGTCGTGCTACACGCACGGGACCGTGACGGCGAAGGTAACAGACGAGCACTTCCTGAAGCCGCGGCTGCGGCTAGGTTTCTCGGGTGTGGAGGCGTACGCGTCGCTGGGGGTGCGGGCGAGCGCGGGCCAGACCTTCTCGCTAAACCTCTTCGCGTCCAACTCTCCCGTCGGTATCGGCATCTCCGGCCTCGACGTCGGCGTTGTCTTCTTCGTCGACCTCGTCTTCAGCCTCAGCGAGGCCATCGATCTCACTGCCGGCTTCCAGGTCTCCGTCCCCGACGACGCGTACATCGAGGCGGATATCTTTAAGGGCGATATTGATGACTCTGCTTTGTGAGTATAGTCTTTATCTATCTCCTTACTCCTATGGTACAAGAGACATCGTGTGTGTGAAATTAGGCAAAGGATTTCGTTGAAATTTCCTTTATCCGCACCGCCCCTACTACTTGAGCCGAGCGCTGACTTTTGAACCAATGAAATTAGCGGGGGCTTAAGCAGCCAGTCTCTCCCGGTAACAGTAGTCTCGGGGACGGCAACATTCAAAGCGGACCTGCGCCTCCGTGTGCAGGCCGGGGCCGAGGCGAGCATCGACCTCTTCGGCATCGGCGCCGGGGCGGTGATAGGCATCTACGCGAACATGATCGAGTTCGTGGCCGTCATCGAGAAGACGCCTACCTGTGATCTGGAGACGGAGATATGGTGGGATGTCAACGTCGGCGCTTATGCGCATCTCGATGTGAGTTTTTTTCTCTAAATCATCGGGGTGGATATTTCCAGGATAAAAAAACTAATCGGCCATGGTATAACGAAGGTCGTGGTCGATTACACCACCCTTGGCCCCGTCCCTACAGTCTCGACAACTCTCCTCGCGGCCGAGACGATATCGAGCTGTTGGGTTGAGGCACCTACAACGCCTGCATTGCCCGCTACGACAAGCGATGCAACGGTGAGCTCTTCGACGCCGGCCTTGTCTTCTTCGCCAGCAGCGACAGGAGGTGTTGGGGTTACCTCGTCCACCGAAGTCACGAGCACCCCCGTGACGGATTCAACCCTCATTGTAAGTAAATCTCGAGTTATTCTCCTCTCATTTCGGCGGCAATTAGACTCTCGAGGTTCCTTGTCCCTTCAGACTTATGTTTTATAAGCCTTCCACGTTGCAAAACACTCCCCTGTCACTTCCAAATATCAGTTACTGACCCCAAGCGTTGCAGTGGTCCCCAACCATGGTCCTCAGTGTGACAGTTTCCGAAGTCACCTTCTCGATTCCGGACTCGTCGCCCACAGACTCCGCATCTTATTCTCTGCCTTCACTCAGTAATTCCGCATCATCATCTCTCATAACCGCCAGCCCACCCTCTTCATCCAGCTACAGTCTAGGAGCAGGAAGTTCCACGGGCCCAGTTTCGTCAGCGTATTACTCCTCCTCTGTCGGTGTGTCAAGCTACAACTACGGAGCAGGCACATACCCCATATCCATTTCCCCAGAGTACTCCTCATCATCCGCGGCGGTCGCCGGTGGTCCAACATATACGTCCACGTACACCTACGTGATGACGCGCTGCGGCGCCCCAGGCGTAATGAATTGCCCAGCACCCTACCAATCCGAAGTGGTCGTGACACGAACAACAACAATCTGTCCCGCCACCGCCGTTGTTACCACCACTACTATAGCCTCCACGGGTATAACCGCGCTGCCAATCCCATCTCTATCACCCCAGCCCGCAGGACCTCAGCCCTCCAGCGAAGAGATCGTCGTAATCGTTCTCACGCCCCTGCCCACGCCCATCGTAGCGACGTTCGTTGCACCGACGGCGACAACGACAGCGCACGTTGAGGAATACAGCGAGACCGCAGAGGGCCCTTCCTCAACGACGACCGCCACGACGACTTCGACCACGACTATCACTGCAACAGTCAGCCAGGTCGCCTTCCAGACGCCTACTCCCCTCGTTACGCCGGGTCCGAGCGTGAGCCCCGGCACAGACGTACCTGGAAATGCCACCATTATCGGCGGCACGGGCTATGTCCCGGGAGCCACGCAATCCGGCGGTTCTTCTTCTGCTTCTTCCGGCTCTCAAGCGCCTGTTATTGCTGGTGCCGACCGGCTTTTCGATTTTGCCTGCGCGTATGGTGCCTATTCAGGGGTTGTGACGACCTTTGTGGCCGCTTTGTTCGTGGGAGTTGTGTAGATTAGAGCCATCGATTGTGACTACATTTTTCAAGTTCTATATTTGTAGTTTGGATATTGAAGCGGTTTGGGGTATTGCACTTATCTAAGCATTGATCAGTATTCGATTATGGTAAGCTGAAATGACACGATATATATGTATGTGCGTGTGAAAATATTGAGGCATATGAGTGAGTTATATAAGAAACAAGGGAACAATGGTGCTAATTCTGTATGTTGTCTTTGGTCACGGAATACTGAGGTGGGTGCTTTGACCGCCGAGTTTTCGTCAGAATATCTTGTTTGCTCGGTGATATTTACCTATGCTTCGGTGTCCTAGGTTCGTCAAGAGATAGAATCAATACGCTACTTAGTATGGCGCTAGGAAATAAGAACCTAGAAAACGAAAAATGTAGCAGACTACCTTGACTCTCAAATCGCATAGCATAGACAAAATGCAGCTAATTTCGGCCACCATATATCTCTGTTCCAAAAGCACTCCCTGCTGATCCGTGGGCTTAGTTCTCAGGGAAACTCTCTGTCGAAGACACTGCCTCCAAACTCATATTCGGTGGTGGCAGAATGAGTTCATTCACAGGCCTTTCCTTTAGAACGTGAGTGTTGGCTATGTTTTCTCCTTGTTCTTCGCCATCCCTCATTGTAGTCGAGGAGGCACCATCATCCTCTGTTTTCTTCGCAAGCCGGAGCTCGTGCTGCCAGCAGTCATGGCATATCTCATCGATTTCTGTTACTGCTGTCTCACTTGCATTCTGTTCTTCTGCCTTCCCAATTTGTCGGCAGGGGGGCTGAGGAGGAGGCAGAATCGGTATCTCCATTTGCAAGGGGGACGATGGTGCCTGATGTAACGATGGAGTGGAGCTTTTTTCTGTAGTTCTTTTGAGAGAGAAAAGTTTCTGCTGGTGGAGGCGGTAGCGTCGTGAGCAATTTTTGTGTACATGTGCACGAAGACTCTTGCTTGAGCCCGGGCTTGAGATTGCGGTCAAGGAGAACGGACACTCGAAGACGACGCGCTCGGCACAGCCACATCTGTACTGGAAGATGATGGTTGAGCACATGATTGCGTATGGATAGTCCTGCTTAATAGAGTGCTGGTTATGTCTTATGTCGTAGATGAACGATTTATGAGGGAAGCGAGGTGAGTTTAGGCTGTAAGGTCGATGCTTGTCCCAAGATTGTCTAGAACCAGGACGCGATGTCAGTAAAATGAGTTATAGATGATGAAAGTGCTAAGTTTGGAATGAAGAGGCCGAAAGTGTGAATACTATGAAATCACATAATCGAAAGTAGGGTTAACTCCTTGGGCGGTATATGACGCTGTTTAGAGTAAACTCCTTAGAAACCTAGGCGTATAGGATATATGGCTTGCAGGCAGTGGTAAAATCTCTCGCTACCTACTTAAGTCGTTGGGTTGTTTGGTTTCGGATGTAGTGAGAAGCTGTGTTTGCTTCGTGGATAACCTGGCTAGTTTGAGGTTCGTTGGGAAGGGTAAGATGCATCATGACAGACAGATGGAGAGGTAGGTGGATAGATTGACTGCACTCACGGGTGGGTAGAGTAGTAAAATGTCGGCGCCAGTGATGATGGGTGACTAAAGTTAGTAGTGTGGCAAAGAGGCAAACGTGTTGTAGGAGAATGAAAGTAGACTGGTGTAGATAATGTCTAACTCACTCATAGATGAGTGGTGTATCGTGCTTTCTTTGAGGCTCTGCATGCAAGGTGCAGCACATGATGCAGAGGGCGATGCGCCTTCCTAGGGGTACCTCAGGATACCGTTGTGTACCTAATATCCAGGTACCTCACTTGTTTAACTGAGAGACTCTAGAGGTAAGTAAGTAGGTATATAAGTATGTAGATACCTCACGTCGTCAAGTTGCTCGAGTATGTACCTAGGAGGTAGGTACCAGGTAGGTGCCTGAGAGTCTGAGGCACAGGTCTTCTCTACCAGGTAGGTAGTTCAAAAGTACCCCTCAAAGTACATATCTCAGACAGATAGCCCGAGACAGTCGAAATGCTCCCCGTTGATTTTCCCTTTCGCTGACGACTTGATTTCGTGGAGGCAGATGAATGGGACACCAGTTGTTGTCACGTGTTGCAGCAGAGAGACAAGCTTAATTCAGTATGACGACGCTGCTTCTATTTCGCAGCCCATGCGATCTCGTTTGTATTCGGATGAGTTAAACTCACATCTTCAACGCAACCCTCCCGAATGCGGCCCCTCGAAAGAGCAGTTATCCCGATGCCTAAAACGCCAATTGTATGCTTTATCTTCCAGACAGCAAATGCATAATAACACCGAGAACGCGCATCTGCCATCACGCATCCATGACATATTGTACAACATGATTCTACACACGACTGTTTGGGGGTCGCTCTCATCTCAACGTCGACGCCGGTGAGCTCTGCGAGAGACTCAACAATCCCTCCGCCGCACCGCCTAGTTCGTTATCTGAAAATCTATCATCCTTTTCCGCAAGTTTTTGCTGTGGGGTATTTAGGATTTCAGGCGGCAGTGTCTGTTCCGGTTCCTTTATTCTTTTTGGAGATTTATCCGCGTCTGCACAGGGAGCCGAACTGCTCGATTCTCTTCTACTCGGTAACGGCGCTTGAGGTACCACCGTTCTGCGACATTCCCTTTCGATTCTAGCTGGTGAGCTTAGTCTTTGCGCCTCGCCCCGCTTCGATATAGCTGCTAGGGACTGTGTTGACGTGGGTTGTAACGCTGGTGACAGAACAGCCGGCGGTGTCTGTTTTATAAGTCTGCCGGGTACCCGCCGTACTTGTAACCTCTCGAGAGGTACGTCAGTCTGATTCGTTTTGACTTTATAGCTTGCAAGCCCCAGTCGAAGCCGTAATATCTCTGCCTTCTACATATACACACCCCAAAAGTCAGTTTGGTTCCGAGCCAACAGGAGCATCTCCCATCCCGTTTTTACTGAAGCCACACTAACCTGTCGAGCTTCCTCGCGTGTCATGCTCCCCTGGCGTGGTCGATTCTCAGTGACAGCGGGGGCCGCAGTGGTTTCAACATCAGGTTCCGAAATGACAGTGACCTGGGAATTTTCGATGGTCGAGTTATCGAAGAGAGATAGATCTTCAGGTGAGGTAGAGCGCGGCCTTAGAGTATCGTCGGCTTCCTGTCGTGTTTAGGGTCAGCCTATGAGTCTATAAGATAATATATGAATCATGACTAGAACCTTTTGGAGGGGCATTTCATTCTGTGATGAAAGCGGTTCAGCTCTGGCATCACTAAACCGTTGCTTCTTTACTGAGCCTGGCATCTCTCGGTCACCTCCCTGCTCGATTGGCCGCTTAAGGGCGTTAGGCTTTATAGGACTTGTGCCTAAGGTCATTTTCGACTCCAGTAGGTCCAATTTAGAGGGCGATAGACGCGGAGCGCCCAGTGAGGATCTAGTATTCGCGTCTAGTGGCGCCAGTGCGCGTCGTTTGTTAGGCGACGCTGCATTCATTGTCCTCCAATCGAGCTGGATACAGACAGTGCCCAATATCAGCCGTGTCTTAAGTGTTGGGAAAGCTGCCACAAGAGCGTGTAAGTGGCGGGAGCTTGGGGCAGTAGATCGGTTCGATCTATATATACTGGGGGAACCTGGGGACTTGAGACAAGGGAATTGAAGAGGTGAACACTAATATATAAGCCACAGAAGCCCCGCGAATGGCGAAAAGACGCGTCTATACTAAGACATACAGAGAGAGCAATAATCTGAGAATATCAAGTTCAATGGTGGTTGGGGATGAGAGATATGGTTCGTTATGTACAGGCCCTAGTCTAGCACACTAGCCCTAGGTAGAGACAGTGGCTGGCTGGCTTACAGCGCGTCACTGGGTCCCGCGTCATGGCGCACAGTGTACAGGCGAGGAAGCGGATCTTACACTGTCCTTATTTATTGATCAGTTACCCGTTACGCTGGAAAGTACATAGCAACGTGAAGGATTAATTGGTTGCATCCATCATCCATCGCTATTACTGTAGTGTGCCAGCACAGTAAACTTACTACTTCGTTGACCTCATCTCATTTCCTACATAGTGCTTTAGTTGACGTGGCCTGCCTAGTTGTCTACGTATCTGTATATGAGTGCCACCGCACCTTGTTTTCAGAAGATGTATCGATACCAATGAACAAGCAAGCGAGGATGAAATTGATACTCGAGGACTGAGGACTGACATCTGATACCAGTTGCGATTGGCAGAGCCAGCCAATCAGAGCTTCCGATCACGATCTCGCCATGAGCAGGTGCCCGGTCTTTGGTCCCTGTCGTCGGGCGGGAGAGGGAGTTTGGGGATATTCTTCGCCCACTGCTGAAGAGACTTGTCGCACTGACGTTTCGGATGAGAGAGTGTCGATCAATCAGGCCCAATCTCTTTCAACATTTCTCCAATTGTTGCCGGTCCACCTTGAGCCTGCCAACAGATCACTCCTCCCCCCCCCCCCCGCATTGGAGATTCTCGGCAGACTCGGCGGACCCGGAGTATCGAGATGCGGTATCGTCTTACATAAGCTTGGTAATTAGTATTTGGATCGAACCCAAAGGAAAGGATGTCAGCACGGCGTACCAAAATACTGGTAGGTAAGGATACTAGATGGGGATAGCAGCTTGATTCCACGGAGAGGGAGCCCACGGATAGGGAGCCCTGGTACCTTTCTACGTAGTTGGGCTTACCTAACCCCTCCCCCTCAACCTCTCCCCAACGCCCCACGTTACGACGAAACTTAGCGTCAAAGTGAAGCCTCTTTCCCCTTTTCTTCTGTGCAGTTGTTTACCCTTATTATGGCACGATATAGAAGCGACACTATAGAATACAAAAGCCAGTTCACCAGCGTGTGTAAAGAGGTCGCGCAACCGTGTGTCCTCGCGTTGTATGTATGCGACAGAAGTTAGCTAAGCTAGGTAGACTAGACTAATTACTTAACTACCAATCTAGTGTAGCGCCACTGGGTAGAGGATGATCTGCCCAGGGGAAACGCGTTGCGGATTATTGCGTACTTACATACCTAGTACGCTACTCTACTAAGTACCTAGACATTATATATTATACCTACAAGGACCTACAATAGCAGCATTACGGCATTATGTATGGTATCTTATACGCAGGCATGGCGAACACGTGGGAACTTCAGCACCGCCGAGAAGGCTTTCTTGGATCTTTTTTCCTTTTATTAAAAAAAAAAAGAGTAAAGCTGAAAGGTTCATCGCGGTCGCCCAAAAGAGCGAGCCACATCTCTCGCCTACAATAAATGACTTCTGCGTTGCAACACAACTATGGTTACCTACACTACTACCATTCACACTAAAAGACCAGTGCAGCGTCCCTCACTTCATTTAACAGCGCTTTAATTAATTGTGAGGTCTGATTAATTATTACCCTGATATAGGTGAATACTGTGGACGTACTATATAGATATGTTTCTTTATTGATTATACCTTTCAGCCAGTTAATTATTAGGAAGTCTTTTTCCCCTTTTCCATGGGCAGGTGTCGGTGGAAATGACGCCACACGTGAGCTTGCAGCAGGACCCTGAAGATCACCCCTCGTCAGAAGAGCCGAACCGAAGGGCGCAAGGTTGCTTGCTCGCTTGCCTGCTTGCCTTGGCTAGTGTAGAACTGCAGACCCCACTGAAACATTACAAGGGCTCATTGAGCTCACTTACTTAGTGTACGAAGATACACGCTATTGCCGAATGAGAGGTCAACATCTTGCATTTCTAGCCAATTGAATGATGCTTTGCTGCCCTTTGACCCACTCGACAAAAGCCTTGATTGCGACGTAGAGAAGTACCATGCATGATATACCTACGCATACATTATCTATCCAGACAACAATAGAGTGGCAGTCGTCAGCATTAAGTACCCACAAGCACTATTTATTACCCATACTTTCGCCGTAAAGGAGTAAAAAAAATATCGTCAAAAACTTTTGAGTCTCTTCTTGGTGGGTATCGCTGTTGTAACGCTGGAGCCATTGTCTATACATGTCCACTTTGCCGACCATCCAAATAAATAAACGCTCCAGTGTGCCCTCAATATCGCCGAACAGTAATCCTTAAATGAGCTGATCCGCCCCCTTACTTGCTTGACAGAACACTTCTGACATGCATTACCAAAATGTACGGCCGACTCAGTCCAGTAGAAAGCATGTCCCCCAAACGCCAAATGGCCCCTTCAATCTCGGCCAAATCAGAAAACCCTCCATGAATCAGCCATGTCTCTGCTTTGAGCGTCGTGGTATCTCGTAAATTTACTAAAACCGGTCGGGTGCTGTAAACTCGACCCCTGGCCATCCTTGCCCTATTTTATCCGTGCCTGTCGAAACCCGTAGTAGTGTGTGTACATAATTGGCCTGGTCATGATGCGTCTAGTGAGAAGAACGACGTATCTATAGCGAAAGGCTTGTCAAAATCAGGGTTGACTTCATCCCACGAGAAGCCTGGGTACGGTAGGCCGGGCAAGTTGTCGACGTTTCCTAAATCCATAGCTGTTGTGTCGTGGCCTAACGCAAACGGATCCCATGTACCAAATCCCATGTCCAATGTGACATTTAGGGCAACACCTTCTGACACGTCGCTATTCGGCTCAGATGACGCGCTATCCTTGATAGATTCTGGCGTGTCATTGGGTGTAATAGCTCGGTACACGTTCATGTCAAGGATTGCACCATCACCACCCATCTCGAGGCCAGTGACACCCGACAACAACTCTTGAGGGTCGATTGTAGCTCCTATGAGTTCGCCACTTGCCGCCTGTAGAGGAGCGGCGCCATTTACTGCCGCAATGGGGCTGGCGCCATCCACAATCTTCAATCCTAAATCGGGCTTTGGCGTGCCCGTTTTGCTCGCAATCGTCTTGATTAACTCGTTCGGCTTTGGTGCTGTTGAGCTGCCTTGCCTCTTCATGGGAGCGTCTCGCGAGTTTACCGGCTCTGCTCTACTAGTTGGGGTTTGGTTATTTCTAGATATATCCATCGGCGAGGAGATAGTGCCACTTGTAGTAGGTATTTTCTTGACCTTGCCATTGGCATCCAAGCCTAATACTTCGGCAAGACTATCTGTTGCAAACTTTAGGGGATCTTCTGCAGGCTTGATGTGTTCTTCGTCCATATGCTTGCGTAGTGCATCTTCGGTCGGGAATCCAATGCTACCGAACTCACAATATTGATTTGAGCAAGTAAATTTTGGTACTTGTCTTGCCTCGGCCGGTGCCTGTCGCTTGCTTATCTCAGGGGACGACAATTTCTGCACCTGTGGCGACGCATTTGCACTTGACCCATTCTGGCTAGGACCCGTTCCAGCTTTGGCTTCAGTTTTAGGCCGCTTGCGTGCAGGCAGCTGAAGACTCTCCTGCGTAACCGCAGGTGGTCCAACATAGGTCGGCTGGCCGTCAGGCGATTGCGCTCCAAATGGGAACGGAGGTTGCGCTGTGGTTGGTGCCGCTGGCGGCTGTCCAGTTTTGCTGTTATTCCTCTGATGCATTTTCATGAAGGCTTGCGTCTGCTTCTCGAGATTTGCGGCGTTGAGTGGCGCAGGCTGGGTAGTTGGGGGGACCGGGCGCGTAGATCCTCCCTGGGATGCTGCCTGCTCTGACGCATTCTGCTGGCTCGAAATTCTCTTCATCAGGCCCGGAAATGATGCTGTGAAATCCTTCGCTATGCTCTCAAGTAACGTCTTAGTACTATCTAATTCCGCTATTGTCATCGAAAACTTATCCCTCAATACAGACATTTTTTCGCTATCGACAAATTGCTTGAACAAGCGTATTCGCTGCAAAAAATTAGTCTCGATATCGAAATAATCGCTTAATCAAAGACTTACCATCTTGAAAAATAACCTAGCACGCGCATCGTCGTGGGTCGTAGCATACCACCGGCCTAGAATTTTGCTAACCTTATTCATCTCACCACATATAGCTTGAAGCTTCTGTACTGTCTCTTGATATTGCTCTGGAGTTAGGGGAAGATCGTGCAATTGCTCTTTCATTCCTGCCATGTGTTGCTCCTGACCAATGGCTTTGAGGCGTAACATGTCTTCGGACATTTGATTAGATGGTGCTGATGACCGACTCTTTACCATGGCTTCGTACTTCTGGCGTTGCTCTGGAGCCATGGTGGCGAGCTGCTCAGGGGTTAGGTGAGGTATTTGGGGAGGAACATGAGGCTGCTGTGAGTATGGTCGTTGGATAGGGGTACGGGAGGGGTTGGATGCTTCGGCTACATCGTCCGGCATAGGTCGTTTAGTGCCAGTCTTTGCCGTGGGTACGACGGCTGCATTCGGTACAGCATGGTTATTCTGCGGCGGCTTGACATTTCGCGCCTGTCCCACAGGGCTGGCTGTGCTAGTTTCGGGCCCCACATTCTGCTGTCTTTGCGGCGCGGTGGCCCCGCTGGCTGACTGCAAAGCGGGTGCTGTCGCCGGGTGCCCTGGTTGTGAAACTTGCGGTACTTGGGCTGGTGCACCGGGCATTTGACCCGCTGCTCGATTCTTTAATGCCTGCATTTTCATCTGCAATAGCATCTGTCGAATTCTTTCGTCTGGCCAACCTTTAAATTTGTCATGTTTCTTAGCACCCTGTAATTCTTGAGCCGTAATGGCGATATTTGGATTGGCACCAGGTATACTTGGCGTTAGTTGACCCATTTGGGGAGTCGGTTGGCCATTAGGATGAATACCCTGCTGTGGTAGATGAGACTGTGGAGGCTGTGAACTTGTGGCGGCGGCGGCGGCGAGTCCTTGATTTGCCTTCATGTAGCTTTGGAATTGCACGTTCTGAATACTGAGCAGACTTTGTATTGTAGATTGAGGCAGGTTCTTTTGAGCCATCCACTGCTTAAGCTGGCCCCATTTTTTAATTTCAGGAGAAGCAGCTCCTTGCTGCGGTGTTAGTCGCAGTTGTTCTAGGATTTTTGGAGGCACGATCATGTTATCCACCAATGTATTCCGATCCATTTGGTTTTGAGGAGCATTAGGATTTCGTAGCTGATTAATCTGTTGTTGCATCATCAGTTGACTCTGCTGATTCATTGGCATACCAAGATTGGGATGCTGGCCAAGATTATTGTTTCCCGGGGCAAACTGGGTCATCGCCTGAGCAATGGGGTTGCCAGGTCCTAATTGACCAATTTGCGGCTGAGGACGGCCAGGCATTGGCCCGCCTGATCGCGAGGCATTCCACCTCATGATCATTTCGGGAACTTTTTCTTGAGGTAGACTCATAATCTGTTGTCGAGTTTCCGGCGGCATTTGAGCAAGTATGCTGTGCAGCATCTGATTTCTGTTCATGGTGCCGTTGGGTGCCATCGGTGTCCGCTGACCCGCCTGATTGAATCGAGGATCCATCATTTGTTGTCTAAACGGTACGTTGCCTTGGCCTATTTGTTGATGACCTTCGGTCTGGGCAACGCCCATGGGTGTTCGGTGCACCGGAGCATTTAATGTGTTCATTGCAGGACTCTGCGAGGCGCCTGCGGGACCATTCAGGCCACCCGGTTGGCCTTGCATCTGTTTGGCCTGAGCTTGTGCTCGAATCTGGGCCTGAGTCTGAGCTGCTTTCTGATCCATCTTGAATTGCTGAGCAGGCTGGTGACCATTAAATTGTTGTGGAAGTTGGTGTGACAGGGCAGGCTGACCGGCTCCTTGATTAGGACCAGGTAGCGCGCCTATAGGTTGTGGTGTTGCATTGCGACCAGCACCGTTGCTGGCTGGGACAACCATCTGGCCTGCTTCTTGGGCCATCAATCCCGCCTTCTGCTGATTCATGATGCTTTCCACATTTGCGAAAGGGCCGAATTCTCCGTTTGGTCCAGTCTGCAGTTGTTGAGCGGGCTGGTTCATCGATCGCTGCTGATGGACTTGCATGGGCATCCCCTGTTGATTCACGCCAGTCGCGCTTTTTGAGGCACCTTGTAATACCTGGGACTGAACCTGGGATTGAAAGAAGTACAGAAGCGGATCCATGTTCTCTTGTTGCAACTGAGCCACCAGCTGCGGTGCCAACTTTTGCTGTACCGCCAGACGATACTGGCTCCGGTTTGGCTCGGATATTGCGTTAAACTTAGCAAGGGCGAGCTGGTTGACTTTAATTCGGTCCTGCGTTGATAGATTCGCCATACCAGCCGGCATTGACATTTGAGGACGCATTTGCCCCCCGGTTTGCATTATTTGCTGATTTGGATTCATGGGAAGACCATTGGGGTTATTTACACCCATGTTAGGTTGGCCTTGTAGGTTGATAGGAGACTGTTGCATCTGTTGAAAATTCTGGAAGCCCTGCTGCAATGGTTGCCCCATGCCTCTCATCTGCATATTCTGGTTCATCATCATTTGTGCTTGATTTTGAGCCTGGGCCTGGGCCTGGGCGGCCGCCTGAGCAGTCAGACCGTGGTGTATATTCTGTTCGTTTGCCTGCCGCTTCCTAAATAATTCATTTACACGCGACAGGACTCTTTGTTCATACGTAGTCTTTAACAAATCAGCACCTCCTTATAGTCATATTGTAGATCGCATCACCATAATCACTCACCTTATCTGGTGATGTCGTAAAAGCATCTCGTTCATATGTCAGCCCAACAGTAATAACTTGGGTGCTATCAGCTTGTGGCATAGCCAGAAAAGAATTGGTGACACTAAAGAAGTGAGCATGTTATCATTCTTATAGCCAAGACTAATAAATTCATGGGGAATGTTAGCTTACATGTTCATCGCATGACCCACGCGCATATTAGGGGAAACAGAGCCATGCCATCCGGTAGTAGGAACACTCTGTGTCATAATTTGTGCATAAAGGACCTGTGAAAGTTGTTGCTGATGTGGCCGACGAAGTGTCCCGCCAGCGCCTATTTGTTGTATGTTGGCGGCCATAGCCGCAAAAGCGCAGAGGTTTAGTCAAATCTCAGACGAAGACTGGCGAGATTAGGGATCTATCGTTATTAATCAAACGCAGAAGCAGTACAAGACCCTCGAGCAAGCACTCTCGGCGTCCAAGCGTAAGCGAATCTTTAAGGGTAAGATCCAAGCAATGCCCCGATAAGAGTCGTAGAGTTACCGATCAATACCCGACGAGGTCCATATAGCGCAACTGGGTCCGGAATGTGATATAATCGTAAGTGGCAGCTTCGGCGGCTCTCCGGAGGTGGACGTATGCGCTCAGAGGGACACTCAGATCCCAGACTCGTAATAATCTCAAAGGATCGTAAAGTGTGGCTAATAGACAGGTTCAGATATAATTTAGCACACCCGCAATCGTAAGAGACACGCGGCCGTCCTGCCCTAGATTCCTCTTTCAGAGCAATAGAGCAATTCACTTTGCTATGAACCGCGGTACTAGCGCACCGAATGATGATGATGTGACTCCCAGGTAGGCGGTCATACCATCATGTATGTATAACGAATCGGCGGGAAACTCTTGGGAGATCGTGATGGCAGGAAAGTGTAAATATGGTTTTTAAAGACTGTTGGGATTCGAAGCCGCCGAAAAACAAGGCAGCTCGAAGTCGAGAATGGTCCCTATGGCAATACAGGTGGGAAGTTGTCGAGGTAGCCAAAGTTGATGTGTGAGGAGACTCAACACGGATCCAAGTTACAAGAATGAAGTTGTGACTCTTTACGCAAGTAGAAGAAGACGAAGCAGCCTAGAGTCAAGGCTGAAACGGAAGATCGAATCTGCCACGCAATCTCGAGCACAAGTTAGCGCAAGTCGACAACAGATGAAAATGGGGCACTATGCCAGTCTGACGGTAACAGCAGGCAAAGAAAACTGGTGGACATTTACAATCGACATGAAGCGATCAACCGGTGGATGTGGATTGGGCGCAAGGTCGGGAGAAATGGCAGATTCGAGTACGAGAGGATGAGAGAGATAGAGAGGGGGAAGAGACACACAGAATAGAAAAGCAGAAAGACGCTTGAAGGCGTGTGATGTGGTAGCAGTAATAGTAATGATGGTGGATGGGATGGATGGTGGGTGCGTAAGAGAAAGCAGAGCGGCAGTGGTAGCGGGAGAAAGGGAGCGGGAACCAGGACCTGGTCTGGGCTAGGTACACGAGGAATACCCTCAGCCAAGCAGGGCCGTCTCTGCGTGCAATGGGTACCCCAATAGTGGGATCGAAATATTGCTAGGAGTGGGGCAATGGCCATTGTCTATCCCAGATCCCCCCCCGGTAAGCCCACTGACAGGCGGGCAGGTACATGGAGCTGACTGGCCAAGATGACCCAACACAAGCGAATGGCGAATGTACACTTACCGTACTGTCGATGCTAGTGCATGCAAATGCCTTGTCCTGGGCACTGTGTCTCTCTATTTGGTGTGTACGCAGTACAGGCCGGCGATAGTGCGCGTGATTGTGCTACCGACGACCATTCGGATGGCGGTGGGCGCGGAGGTTTGTTTGGGCAGCCCCGCGACCAGTCCTTCTCAGAGGACGGCGCCGTCCAGGTCCTGGGTCGTTGGTGAGCTGGACGAGGAGGGACTACGCAGTGCTGCGTAGAGACGAGGTAAGAAACGAATGGAGAAGAGCAAGGACGGGCGGGCCCTCTTTAGTGGCGTGACACTCGGGAAGAAGCGAGTAGTGAGAGAGCACGGCTGTCAATGGCCTGCCTGTCTCGCAGCAGGCACTATTGGAAAATTGGAAAGGAAGAACAGAGTAGAACGAGCAAGGAGGATGTTCTGAAGATGAGAGGAGAGGAAAAGGTTAAGTAGGATATGTAGGTAGGTCTGGTTGTTATTGCACCAGCCAACCCAGGTACCTCCCGCCCAGCTAAACTGTACTACAGAGAGCTAAGTAGCTAGGCAGTAGGTTAGGTACCCTTCGATGGTGGGGGGCTGTGATTGGATGCAATGCCTATCTGGGGACGCGAGGCAGCACAACGGGAAAAAAATGAACGCCTAGCAACAGGGTCCGAGGGAGTGCTATGCTATCTATACTCAGTACGTACCTGAACACCTGAATACCTGAATGCGATACGGACGAGCCCGAGATTGAGGGGGAAGAGTATGGTGGGAGGCAACGCCGTGACGCCTGCCTTGTAGCAGCAACAAGAAGAGATAAGTACACTACCTACCTACATACGTAGGAGTATATAGTAGGTAGAGATCCAGAATAAGATTTGTTCAGCGAAGGAGTGGATAGGCGGACAGATGAGGGAGGGTACCTCATTAACCTTATTAGCAGAGGCCAAAATGTCCGCGAGCTCGGGTGGGAGAGGTAGCCGTTCCAGGCAGGCCAGTTTATGTAATATCACCAGGTAGATAATGTAGGACAATGAAGTCAGCGAGAGCAGGCCAACAAGGGACTGTATTTTGCTGGAATGGCATTCAGCATTTCGACAAAAGCCGAGGGCTCTATTCGGATCTTGTACATGTATGGTATTGTTCTGGGGATGGAGGTCGTGAAGCAGCGGAGTGGGTCAAGCGAGTGAATGATGGAGCGTTGCAGCCCACAGGGGGGGGAGACGTCTGACAATGAGCACAGCAAATCCAGTAGGTACCTAGTGTACAAGCCTACACACCTCTGCAATGAGGTACCTACCTACTAAGTGTAATGCACTCTACACCACATCGTGCAATGTATTATGTCCTATTAGTTCAACATACGGCAAATTGTGATGTTGTATAAGCAACAGCACCAGCGATTTATTTATTTCCAGCTGTTTGGTTTATATAGTCTTTTATACACAAAATTTTATGTACGGTATTCTACCTACCTACCTACTGGTAGGAAATTAAGAGCTTGGTAGTAGGTATGATATAAGATACAGATACTGTATCTGCACCCAATTGTCAACACGTTCATTTTATACTAGAATCTGAAGTGTACTAGGTACACACACTGTAATGATCAGCAATGAATGCTTTCAGGGTCAAGCCTGTATACATAATTATAAGTGTACCAGCTTGCTACCCACAGAGTTGTATGTATCCTATATTGTATCCATACATAACATCTGTACACTGCAGAGAGAGAATGGATCAGCGGGCCATTTTTGGGTTTTTCTTCAGGGATCACAAGTGGACAGCCCCTGCTAGCGTCATGTCAAGCAGGCGCCTCAACAGGGGCAGCCCTGCCGGTCTCTTTCAGTCTCTGGTGGAGTGTTAGGTGTGGTACCTAATCGGTACTGTATATAGGCAGTACCTGTGTAGCGAGAAGTGCCCTGTAAAGAGAGAGGGCAACGGGCAATTTTGACCCCCAATATTGTTGCCCTGGTAGATACTTACTTAAGTAGGTAGGTATCAAAGGGTTAAAAAAAGGTCTTCGTGATGAACAGGCTTGTCGAGAAACAAACAAACAAACACATGAATTCAGCTCATAATCCTCAAATTACTACGATATATCTATACTTGATGTTATTAAGAGAGCATAAACGCACAAGAAGAAAAAATATTTAGATGGTTCTCTACGCAACCAACTGCGTGGGTACAAATGGTAGACAGTTCCCTCCCTACCTATCTAGGCTAGGTTATAAGTGCCCAGACTTTGGAGTTAGTTTGCTCATCCAAGCAAGACCCATCTTCATCTTAGAGCGCCTCCGAAGTCTTTTTAGCTAGTACCTTACATGTAAGTAGTCTACCTACGCACGCTCTACTACCTACCCTACTGCGTAGGTACAGCCCAACTTTTCCACTCCTCTGAATAATACTACAGTAGGTAGGTAGAACAAGAGCACGCAAAGCATTCAAACCAGCAAAAGAGTAAACGGCCACCTGGTCACGATAGGTCGGCTACAGTGCGTTGGCATCTCATGGGGTTGGTGAGGCATAAACAGATACTGCAAGTAAGTAATATCATAACTACTTGTTGTACTTAGTTGGGTACGCGCTTCACCGATTCAATTCGATTGGATTCAATTCAATTCATTGGCCATTGGAAACTACCTACCTTAATTACAATAAACACGCAAACAAACCACCATAAAGTCCTGAATCTAGTAAGACTACCTATTCAGGTAACAAAGTCTCCAGGTTATTATTCCTACAGAGTAGGTCTTGACCTTTGCTGTGCCCAACCAATTGTTGATTGAGTTACACTTTGAAAACAGAGGCAGTCTACCTAATACCTAACTACCCACAGTAACAGCTGGTGCCCTAAGGACTCGCATATGCCATCAAGTTATCTGATTCTGAGCAGATAACACCATCACCACGAGATTTGCTGGATTTCCGTGCTAACTACCTGGGTACATGTGTTGTGGAGACAGGATCTACGATACCTATACACGTGTGTTGTGGTGTGTATCTAGGTATTCTTGTGAGAATCAGGTTAAAGGAGCTATTTCCGGCTAGCTCATTTCTGGGAGATTCTAGTGTAGCACCTCACGCTCCTGGCAAAACGGGCACAATGAGCAGCTCTGTTCGGCTAGTAAATCATGATGGTGTAAGTAAGAGGCATGGTATTTGTACACTGGAGAGAAGGAATGTGAAGTTCAAATATTTTAACGTCGACCTCGTGTGGAAGCTGTTCGGAGCCCGGAGTCGAAATTGAAATCTGGGCTACTAGAGCTTTGCGTCTTACTGTTTCAGAATGTGTCGGAATCAACCACCGTTAACATGTCTGTCTACCTTAGCTCATGCGCCCGGAATGCAGCTCGAGATACTACCTAAACTACTATATCGTGCGTGTGGGCAAATTACCTGGCTACCACTCATAGAATTCTGCGACTCCCGATCTCAAGAACCGCCATTCCCTTCGGCCAGCTCCGGAATGAGGTAACAAGATACCCTACCATTCAACTCCTCCAAGCTCAAGCCACCACACTCTTACTCCTTACTCAGTAGACCATTCCCTCAGACAGACGCATAGACGAACATACGCAGTATGGGGTGTGTGTGTGTGTGTGGAGGGAAGTTAAGTTAGTTAGTACTTACCTACCTAGTTACTACCCAGATAGGCACTGCTAGCCTGGGTATCTCCACCCCTAAGGAATACTTCGAAACGGCAACTGGCGTCCTACCCACCCACGCAGTAGGTACGTACATATATACTTTCTTGCGTAGTAGTGTGCCTAGTGTAGTATGTGTACGCAGCAGTGTAGTATATACATAGATGGCAGAACCACTCCACTTGAACGGCTCGTTGTCTGACTGGCTGGAGAGCCAATGGCTACGTGCGTGCGTGCGTGGCAAGCTTATTGTATCTATGGGCCATTCACCTATGGAGGTGGGTAGTATACAGGAAATCAAAGATCAATTCTCATCTCTTAGGTACAGTATACTGCGCAAGTGCTGCTGCCAGAAGAGGGCGGATACCAACATGATCCCTATTCGCCTCTTCTCCCGTCGCTCTTAGCGGGAACATACACAATATCACATACACTACATGCGCACTAGAAATGGGTAAGTGGGACTTTTAATCATGGTGCAAAACTAGCGTTTTCGAGCCAACCAAGCCCGACAAGTAATCAACGAGCTTCCAACCAGCTCAGTCTTTGAGAATTCGTACAAGTCAAGCCTATCTATCACCAATGCACAAGACCAGCAAATCCTAGGCACGCATAGTCAAGACGGTATACCACAAGATTGGTGCAGCACCTCAAGTCCTAGCTGGGCCAGCCTTACCAGACAGGCCCGCCCAGATAAGCAAAGAAACATGCTGCTGGTAGCAGTCTCGAAGACACAAAAAGGTGTGAGCCGTATGTAAGTAGGTAATCAGGTAATCAGCAATAACACCGCCCCCGTCTTCCTAAAATGGTGGCTAGTAGGTAACGCCAACGCCAACTACGCCCACCGCTGGGCCTCGTTACAACAGTTGCTTTCCATTGTATCGGTAGCAGCAGCACCGCTGGTAATAAATAGCACAATGCACTTCAACGGCGGCGCCGGATCTCCACCTCACCATGCACGCGAAAGAGACACAGATCCAGGAACGGATACCGGGCCAGAAGGAAAACCAGACTCGGCGCAGTCTGATGCCATGCCATCGGTGAGGAGCATATATTCCCCAGTTTCGTCACAGGTCGGGGAGTGTTTGATCGTCGGCGGCTCGCCCGATGACAGCTGCTTCGCGAAGACAGAATAGAACAACATCGTTCGCCGCACATTGGGGTCCTCCAACCGCATGCCACTACTCTCTCTGTGCATTACTCTGTACACTACCGTACACTAATTGCAAGCATAACGGACACTACGCCACAGCTAGCTACATGTTAGTGCGCACCACCAAATGTTAAAAAAGACCCTTCGACAGCAGCAGGTCACACTGTACGTAGTGTAGGTATGTTATGTAGGTATGGATATAAGTCAGTAGAAGTAGATATACGACGGAATCTTGATTCCGACAAATCCCATCTCGCAACACGCAATCCCAACCTAGGTAGGTTAGCCACTAAAGACTGCATGTCTGCGCACTTCTGCGCACTCGGGCTCGAGATAGCTTCTTGGTTGCCATGGAACAGCTCTCCGTACAGCGACACCAGCAAGACACGTATGTTGTGTAAGTTGGAAACCTGGGCGCAATGGACGCCCCTTGCCTCATGATGAAGGGACCCCTGATTATCTGCGAGGGTGGTCTGCGTCGACGGCCACGATTGGCTGCCTTCTCGGCAGAATCAGAGATGACCTGCAACATGGGGGTCCACACAAGTACCTGGCAAGTACTGCACCGTATCACACGAACCGCCCGCACACGGTGTCTCCCTCGTTGGCTGCGATTTGGGCTACGATCTGTGGTGTGCTGAGCAAACACACCCGCCTCATTGCGTGTAATCGGCCTGTCATCTGTCATCTGAACCAAGAGGATTCACCTGCCAGGTCTTTGCGACGATCCATCCCAAATAAACAGAGCTTCATCCGCACCCATAGGCCGAACATGCCGAATATATATACCAACCGCTACAACATTAAGCCTCCATAGTCCGATCTACGCAGTATGTATGTATGTAGCGGTATGGGGACGTAAATGAGATGAGTGTGTAAGTAGCCGGTGTCTTCCCTTCATTTTCACTTCCTCTCTCCCCCTCCCTTTCTACCTATCAGCCAAGCCAGAAAGACGAGGTGCCTTTCGTATCCCTTGCCGAGAACTTCAAATCTCATACTCGGCTACCCATAAACCAGCTCAGTAGGTAGTCAGGGCAGTTTAAAAAAAAGTCCTGGATAGTCGGCATGGCAAACCTCCGTCTCGACAATAGCAAACAAAACCGGCTGCGAGGTTTATCCAGATCCCTGGAGATCCCCATATCACCTGGTCAGTTTTGAGTTACCGGATTTCACTAGCACCCCCCCAAGACCCAGCCGATCAGGTGCGATTCCCAACTCCTCGAGGGGCCCCCCAGTTTCAAAGCCTCATCATGTACAAGGGACTTCGGCTGGTTACATGCGTAGCGCATATAGTGTTGATGAACAAAGGTGTGTGCATCCCCGAGTTCAACAAGCAACAGGTGCAGCGCATGCTCAAGCACAGTGTACTTACTTGACAAGCCTTTTTTTGATGATTTTGATGATGCTGAATCCCAGCGACGAGGCGTGGCAGGATCTCAAAGACCATTTCTAGTCAAAACAACTGAGCAGTTCAATTGCTTGCCATCGTGTTGCTTGTTGCTTAGCTATGTACGCTGTTTGTTTGATACCCTTGGCGGTGAATCCTCCGCCACCTCACCCTGCAGCCAGCGAGACACTGACGAAAGCGGCCATTTCGCTCGACGATTGTACCCAATGAGGCACCCTGCATTCTGACGAGGTCGCCTCTCTTGCCGTGTTGGCTGGCTTAGATAGTATCAGGAACATCATGGTTCAACTCTTTACAAATAACCTCCCACATAAAAACAGACACACATGCAAGGGTAGTATGCACGAGCACGCGCAAAACAAGCAAGTTTGTCCACCACCACTCCAACAAGAGGCCCTGATGTTATCAATGGGTTAATCACAAAAAGCTGACCAACACTGTATCTCTCGATCGATCGTTCGTTTCTCGACTTCTATCTAGGACTCTTACATCTCTGCTACTCACCCTTGATCGTTCATGGTTTCTTTTTTCTACCTTCTCTCTCTGTCCTTTTTCTTTTCTTTTCTTTTCTTTTCTTCACCCTCCGCAAACCCCATGCTGCTGACTACCTACCTGGGTAGGTACCACCAGCTGGTAGTTAGCTCTCACCAACACCACCCGTCAGGTTGAGAAGAAGTGCCCATCGAGCATTGATAACCCAACTGAACTGGTCAAGTGACAACAGAGCTTAAATACGGCGGACCAAACAGCAGCGGATGGCGCGCGTGTGACAAGTTGACAGGCTATCCATTTGCTCGTTCACCGAGATATCGTAGGCCAATTGGGCAACTCTCTCATCGTCTGGTTTGGTGGTCTGCGGCACCAACCATCAGAAACGGTGGCCTGATGAAGAGACCCGGGCGAAATGAGAGAGCATGGCAGTGCAGGAGTCTCACGGGCAATGAGGCCAGTAGGGTGCAGAAACAACAGCCCACGGACAGATAGTATTGGGATGGTTATATGGCGGTGTATGCAGTAATGTTGCGTTCGCTTCAGTCGGTGTTTATTATTATACTGGAATATTGTAGGGAATGCATGGGGACAGGCCAGCATGAACGACATTCGACAGGTGAGGGCGATGGCAGGTGGAGAGACGGGTGATTCTGTAAACGCCCGAGCCAAGGCAATCCAGGCCGCAATAGGCTAAGGCGACGGGCCGTGGTGAAGCGTAGATGAGTTAGTCTGGATTCTAGTCTGGATTCTGCTCTGGGGCTCGAGCAAGGCCTAGCACGGATCTAGAAGCTGTTGTGTGTGTGGCCATCTACATACGTACTTATAGTACTTATACGTACGGAGTACAGATGTCGCATGGCATGGGGCATGCCCACGCCAGATACACTACGCTCGTTGTATACTAGCATAGACAGGCATAGACATGGCTCTGACATGGCTCTAACACGGCTTACCTTCTGGTGCGGCGCGGCAGAGCTACCGAAATACCGAGCTAACCTGCCTCCAGTATCGAGCTATCGATCTATACTATCTAGATAGTATTATAGTGTGCAGCATGGAGTATGGAGATCGTATCTACGGATCCATCTCACCCACCTGGCAATCTCGAGATAGGTACCTAACCTACTGTAGTGTATGCCTCCCCGTCCCGTAGTGTAGATCGCTTACATACTACAACAACAACATCAACAACAACATCAACATCGCACGTGCAAGATCGAATCTTGTCTTGTGTCTTGTCTCGTCTTGTCTTGTCTTGCGTCGCTGCGACATCCGAGATCCACTCACTCGGACACAGCCTGACTCGGTTGCATCCCTTCGCTGCTGCATAAATGAACACCGGAGCTCGACGTATCATCGGCCTCTGCTCCGTTCGCACAATCCATTTCTCCGTTTTCACGACCCCTCGCCTCGGGGCCACTTTGCCGCTCGCCAACCTCGCACATCCGACTTCAGTTCATCGTTCCACACCGCCAACGACATCTTTCTTCAGCACCTCAACCTTAACCATGGCTCCCCCCAAGGCAGCCCTCGACTTTATTGACTTTGTCAACGCATCACCAACCCGTATGCTTTCGCCGCACCACCCTCCCGATAAAAATAAAATAAATAAATAAATATGTAGATATACGTAACTAACCATTCGCGACTATCTTCAGCTTATCATGCCGTCCACCAGGCCATTGTCCGCCTGGAAAAGGCTGGGTTCGCGCCCGTGAAGGAGCGGGACAACTGGTCTTCGACCCTGAAGCCTGGTGGGAAGTATTACATGACTCGTAATGGATCGACCATCGTCGCCTTCGCCATCGGCGCACAATGGAAGCCTGGAAACCCAATCGCCATGCTGGGCGCACACACCGACTCCCCGTGTCTGCGCGTCAAGCCCGTGAGCAAGAAGAGCAGCGTGGGGTTCATGCAAGTCGGCGTCGAGACCTACGGCGGCGGCATCTGGCACAGCTGGTTCGACCGAGATCTCTCGCTCGCCGGTCGGGTTCTAGTGAGGGACGGGAAGGGGAATTTCGTCCAACGGCTAGTCAAGATCGACAGGCCAATCATCCGGATCCCGACCCTGGCTATTCACCTCGACCGCTCACCTGAGTTCAGTCCCAACAAGGAGACCGAGTTGTTCCCAATCGCCGGCTTAGTGGCTGCGGAGCTCAACAGAACGGGTAAATCCGAGGAAACCAAGACACGAGAGGCTGATAATAATCCCGAGGAGGCCTTCCAGCCTTTAAAGACCATGTCGGATCGCCACCACCCCTACATTCTAGAGCTCATCGCCGAAAATGTGGGTGTCGAGGTCCAAGACGTGGTTGACTTCGAAATAGTCCTGTACGATGTCCAGAAATCTTGCCTTGGAGGCTTGAATGAAGAGTTTATCTACTCAGCAAGACTCGACAATCTTGAAATGACCTACTGCAGCGTCATGGGTCTCATCGAGTCGGTGAACAAGTCAAGCCTAAGTCTCGAGACATCCATCCGCCTCATCACGTGCTTCGATCACGAGGAGATCGGATCGACTTCGGCACAAGGCGCCGACTCCGACCTGTTACCGGCCGTGGTCCGCCGTCTTTCTATCCTCGCCGGCAGCGGTGGCCGCCACGGCGACTCGGCCTCCGACAAGTCGTGGGAACACATCAGCTCGGACCCGGACGTCGACCTGACCACTGCCTTCGAGCAGACCATGGCCGTGTCCTTCCTTGTCTCGGCTGACATGGCGCACTCGGTGAATCCCAATTACGTAGGCAAATACGAGTCAAACCACCAGCCCGAGATGAACAAGGGCACGGTGATCAAGGTCAACGCGAACCAGCGCTACGCCACCAACTCCCCCGGCATCGTGCTCCTCCAAGAGGTAGCCAAGCGCGCTGGCGTGCCGCTACAATTGTTCGTCGTGAGGAACGACTCTCCGTGCGGCAGCACCATCGGACCCATGCTATCCGCCAAGCTGGGCGTCCGCACACTGGATCTGGGCAACCCACAGCTGAGTATGCACAGTATCCGCGAAACGGGCGGGACCTACGATGTCGAGCATGCGATCAAGCTGTTCGAGTCTTACCTATCTCACTACTCGGAACTTGAGCCTAAGATTCTCATAGACTAGGTATAAATACAGATAGTGCTACATTAAATACTCAGCAAACAATATTAAGAACGGTCTTGTGACCTCTTTCAGATGTTCTCGATGCGTGCTTTCCCGTTGCTTGATAGATTGTATTAGAGTTTTGGTATTCCAATATCTCCGAGTCTTCGCCTCCCCTCACTCTTACTCTACGGAGTGTTAACACATGCTTGATGACTGCCAAACCTTCGACACATCACGCTATCCACTTGCCCTACTGTCCCTCGCTCCTCTCGAGAAATAAACTCTGCTAGTGTAGAGATATATTTCTGGTTGCTTAGTTGGCAGGAAATGTCACGAGTATAAAAAGGACTTTAAATCACAAGCATGCCAAGGCATCTTTCTCCTCCACCTCACCCTCCTCCCTCATCCTCTTCTCTCATCCTCCTCTCCTCCCTCTTCTCTCCTGCAACCTCTAACACCGCGATGGCCATCTCCATCGCCATCGTTACAAGCATCTCTTATATTTTGAATTAAAATTCTCTATCCATCATTTATCTACATTAGAACATTACTTATATTATGCCTATCTAAATCAATGGATTGAATCCATCTCAATATCACTCGTTTATATTGCAAGTGCTAAGTCCAACAGCAAATAGGTTCTATTCCTAACCTTTTTTAATCCAGGTCATCATGTCTCAATCAACGCCATACATCATCCCAGCCCGTAGGCTTAGTTGCAACACCGCATCGTCTACTACTTCTGCCACCACTACAACCCGAACCGGAACCACACCAGAAGTTACCACCGCTACTGTTACCTCCAACGGCAAAGGTAGCACAAACAACCACAACAACCACCACTACCACTACCACCACCACAACAACAACGACGACGACGACAACGACAACAAGAACAACGCAAGCCACATACATCCCCTAACACCAACACCAACACTGGGCCCACCCTTCCCTTCACCTTCAACTTCACCCTCATCCTCTCCACAATCCACCCCCCCACCAACACCAACACCAACCCGCCACACCCCAAATCCACGCCCCCAGCACGTCGACATCCTCTCCCCAGCCACCCTATCCAGCATCCCAGAACCCCTCAACATGGAAACGCCAATCTACCGCCAGCTCGCGGCAGCCGGATACTTCGGGGCGCCAGGCCAGGTGCAGGTCGCGGGGCAGTGGGTCGACAGGCGGGAGCTCTCCAGCGTGCGGCTGGACGGGCGGTGGATGGACCGCGGGGAGCGGGAGGTGTGGACGGCGGCGCAGATACGGCGGTTGCGGGGGTCTATGTTTCCGGAGTTCGAGCCGGAGTTCGAGTTCGAGCCCGGGTCCGGGTCCGGGTCGAGAGGGATGAATCAGGGGAGTGAGTCGTGGCGGTAGAGAAGAGGCGGGGAGAGAAGGGAAGAGAAGATACCCCCATGCTTAGTTTATTGTTTTGTTAGTGCCGGCACGGATGGCTGGATGGATGGATGAGATTCACGCCGCTCACGATTTTGGGGCATGTTGGAAAGGTTTGGAGAGGGGATTGGTGCTCTTCTATACGATCTATTTGGTACTTCGAGCCCCTTGCTCCATCATTTCAAATATGCATGCAGGAGAGCCCGTTCTCTCTTATATTTACTCCTCTTTCCTCGTCTCTTTTTTCCTTTCTTTTTCATGAACACCCCATCCAATCGTGACTGACAATTCTTCTCGCTCCGCCTATGGACCCGTAGCTACAGCATTCTTTTCCTCTCTTTCCCTATTCCCATCTATAAGTCGCCGCCACCCATTCATCACGATTATCATCATTGTCATCATCATCAACAAGCCTCCATGCCTTAAATCGGCCGTTCGTGCTAAGAATTATCAGTCACGAGTGGATCAGGTGTAGATTAATATGCCAAGCCGGACATGGGAAAAGGAGGATAAACATTCATATCAGTTTATAAGTCTCTTAGGTATTGGTTTATTTGTCTATTATACCAGGACCACACACGTAGATATGGATGGCGGTGCAAGAGATACCCAGAAGTTATCATATTGAGCTACTCTTGTCTTGGGGAATATTCTTCTGTTGTAATAGTTGCACTAGACAACGACAATGATTTCAGTGCATTGTCATGGGTGACGCTTATAAGCTAGCGAGCACAGGGTAACGATATCAAATATACAATGCATAGGGAAATAACGAGTAGAGTTTTGTCAACGCTATAATATAATTAGCCACGATGGAATCAGCATATAACAGAGAAAAATCACAAGGGCGTGAGCGTCAGGGAACATGTCGCTTATCAAATTCTCGTCTATGAAGTGAAGCCCAATTACAAGGAACACACACCAAAACTTGATGTGATGGTATAAATCGCCCCTCAACTCCTGTGGTATATGCAATGGTAGCTAGAGAAGGGCCCTGTGGTTGCTTTTTCAACATGTCCTCTGCTGAACAGCAATGTATGAATGTATTTTTAAGTTTTATTTCACCCTCATGACTTTAGTTTGTTGTCTTTGAGCGACTGGAGGTATTTAGCAAATGCTTTCCTATCTGTGGAGGTGGTCATGGAACGTAGAAACTCGTCTCCATTGACTCCTAGTTGAGGGAAAAGTGTCGATTGCAGATGTCGTATGAAAGCCTCGCCTGTTTTCAGGTAGATGACTTGTTCCAGACTAGCAATCTCATTCAATACTTGCTTAGTTTGGGCATCTGCCGACGGTCGAAATTGCTCATTCAGCAGAACTTGCCAGCAGGCTGAATGAAATCTATCGATTAAGATTAACTGATCGAATCCGGGGATAACCGGAGATGGTGATCCAAGAGTAGTTGGATTCTCTGAGATGCTGGCAACGTCAGGTCCACCCCAGACTGTGGCCATCTTAGTTAGGAGGCTAAAGGCTATTTTGCTCGCCGGGAGGTTTCCAGAGTCCGGTTCGATCTCTGTAGCTAGGGAGAGGATGGAGCCAATCAATTCTTCGAAGAAGCCTTGGTTAGCTTCGGAGACAAGAACTCCTCCCAGGTCGTTGTTTAAGATGATACCGAGGAATGTAAGATACTCGCGCCTTAGCTCTGCGAGTTGGATCTCGTCATCTGTACCATTGATGGGTTCACCCAGTCCTCCAAACACCCTCTGCAACAGAGGGGTTAGAATGATATTGAGTACATCGAAAATTACCGTCTTGAACCCAAAGACAACTTGGTCTAAAAGACGAAGGAACATGGCCATTTCATCCTTGGAGGAACTCTGTGATAATAGGCCATCAATCCACTGGGGAAGCTGTGGGAGCACGCCGGGACCCAAAACTCCAATTAATCGTGAGAAAGCTGACCTACACGCGGCACGAATGTCGGAGGACGTGTTTAGCTCGTTGAGAGCAATCAATATAGCCTCCGCGGCCCTAATGAACTCGTCTGGTACGGTTTTAGGCGGGGGTCGTTGACTGGCGGCATCCTCACGAGGAGTCCGGTCGGAAAAGCCATGTGCCAGTGTGCCCAGCGCCATGATTATATGATGGACTTGCAGTATTGCTTGAGAATCTCCTGATTTTGCCCGTGGAAGATGACGTTCCATATCAGCAAATAACGGGTCCAGGACAGAGCGAGCATACATAGCTTGCTTATCTATGGGAGTAGCGGCTGTGGATGATATGCACCCAATTGCCTCGAATAAATAAAGCTGGGCGTTAAAAACAGCATCTGCCGAGTTATCTGTCTCGTCGGAAGACATGTCGTCGTCCGCATCGTCACTAGGGACTTCAGCCTTGATGGGAAGTAGATCGCTGATAGATTGAATTATTGTTTCGGCGACATTACCAACCTGAGCCCTCAGATGTTTCACAAAACGGAAGAACAGATACCAGGAGCGTGTGCGGATTCGGACATGATTATGATGGACAAGGGTTACGAAGCTCTCCAAGACCTGGCCGATCATCGAAGGCTGCGTCTCAAAGTAGGCACAGTATCGGTGGCATATCTCCATGTACTGTAAGAGAATAGCCGGATGTGGGAAATTAGCAACGCCTATTGTTAGGTTAGTACAGCTTCGTTCAATATGACTAGAAAGCATTTACCGGATTGCACCATCTTGGTCATCATCGCCGCTAGTCTCTCAGATGCCTCAGGGGAGGGTTGATTTTTGGTACTCATTCCCTGGTTTGGCATGGCGAGCTCGCCAAAGAGATATATCTCGTGAAGGGCCAAATCGAGATCCCTCCAATCCAGTCGAGAACCTTGTTCATCAAGGGATTGGAAGATGTTGGCAACAAGGTTTGACAAGACGTTTATGTAAAGATTTTGGTTCACAGCGGCAACACTTTTCTGCAATACTTGTAGTTTTTTACGTAGCTCTTGAAACTCGGCCTCGTCTGTTTGCTCCTCTTCGTTGCCCCACGACGAAGTTTCGTCGTAACGCATTTTCATGATGATGGCATTCAAGATTGGTGTAAGCATTTCGGAAAAAGAATTAGGAAGTTCCGACAGCTTGCGGAAATACTGCAGGACGTCGGTCAGAGACGGGATGACAGTGGAGCATACTTCGTCGTATTCATCGGAGAAGAAGCGTAGGAGAGCGGGGACAAAATCGTGAAGCAATTGCGTTGCCTTAAGTCTAGTAGTATCATCGGTAGAGCGGTCTTCCAGTACCCTCACAAGGTCGGCCACAACAGTATTGACAAGTTTGGCGACAGCTTCAGCCAGATCCGTGTCGTAGAGAGATGTTCCTTTCCGGTCATGAAGCGGAGGACTTGCAATGAGCTGTGAAATGATTTCGTGAAGATTAAGAAAAGAGATCATCTGAGTCTTGTCGGCTGGGCGCATCTTCTTCCCTACTATCTCGTTAAAGGCATCAACAGCTGCATCGCGAACCTTGTCATTACTACCCGACGTATTCGTCCTCCCAATCAGTGGGAAGATATGACCAAGCATTGCGTCGTTAATCACCAGTGAGATGTCGATCCAGCTAACCCATTTCCCAATAACTTTAAGAGTCATCTCGACGACGCCATCATTCTGACCGCGGTACAACCCAAGCAAATCCTGCCAGGACTGTGCTATCTTCCCAACATCTCTCTCTCTCAAAAGATCCTTCAGTTCGGTGTGAACCCGAACCTGGTTGTCCTGCCGCGCAACCAGAACATCTGCAATCTCGTCGTGAATGGAACTGAGGATGCGTAAGTAGAGGACGACGCCCGCGACATTGTCACGCTGTGAGCTACCAGGAGTGACAGTGAAAGCCAGGAATTCATCGACGAAGGTTTGCCATCCGTCTTTATACAGGCCAACGAAAAGGGTTGTGAGGATCTGAGTGAGCTTGTTTTGGAGACTACTAGGATCAGGCTGGGATTGCTGGCCCGAGGAATAGTTGGCTCGTATGTAGTCAAGGAGGGCATCTCGGAGGGTGATCAGGCTCTGAAGGTCAAGGGACTGGTCGTGGATGGCGTTATTTACTATCTCCAGGGCGACCAGGCGGACGACTTCGGAGGGGCGTTGTGGTCTGGCGAAGAGAGAAGCGCAAACCCGCCATCCTTGGGGGTCCAAATGTAGGCGCTGCACGTACTCGATGGCTTGGCTCTTGAGGGTCTGGTCAGAGGTCGTGTCCCAGGCAATCTCGATGGCCTTCTCGACCTATTTTGAGAGGGCAACTCGGTTAGCAGGCCATATGGCGGTTATCTGGGCAAGAAGGGGACGGTAATGGCAGAGATGAAGGATGGAGACTGAATGATGGCGACGAAGCCGGTGACCTTGGTCCTCCCCATGTGATACTCCATGTGATCGACGGCAGACGGGAGACGGCAGACAGCCGATGGGAATGGGAAGAGGGCGGATGGTGGGGCACGACTGGATGGGGAGGAGGGGAGATGATACCTGAGACTCCATGTTGACTGCGTGTATCTCGATGCCACAAATGCCACAACCAAGAGAGCACCGAGCTCACAGCCGGGACCAGCAGGAGGTGCGGCGAGCTGTGGGTAGCAAGCAGCGTCTTCCGGTCGTGTGCAGTGACTCGGTGATAGCGATAACGGCGGCTCGATGTGGTTGTTGTGCAGTGGGTAGCGGCCAGGGCTTGTTAAATGACGACAGAAAATGCAGAGCACACAGAAACACGAGAGGAGCATGAAGGTGGCATGGAGGCACCCCCCACCTTGGCTTGTCGATAAAATGTTTGGCTGGCTTTCCCAGAGCGGTGAACTTGGGGTTGATCCAGAAGTCCAACCTTGCCCCGCCATGGCCGCACAAAGAGCTTGGAAGGTTGACTCTAGGTAGACGTGTGTCAAGCGTAGGTACTTAGGTCCGCTAGCCGCCGGCAAAATCCCGGTCTTGAGAGTTTCTACTGTACTTGGGCGTTACTTACATGTAGTGTCAGGGCTGGCCAATTGAACTCGGATGCTGGAACCGGAAGCTGCTCAATTGGGCATGAACAAAATACCTACCTATGACACTACCTCCTACTTGGAGCTTATCAGCCATAAACAAGTTGTTAATCGATATCTCGATATATCTTCTAACTCCAACTATTTAGTCTAGTGAAGTTGGTCAGTATTTGGATACTCACATGTGTGTATGCTCCCTACCTACATCTACATGTAGGTATATGCCCTGCTATGGGACAGGTAGCTTTATTTTTATTTCACTGTGGCATGACTCTCAACCAGCTTCGGCTAGCTTACACAATGGCACTCATTATGACGTATCCCACTGGCATTTAACCTTGACACTCACTTCCATGTGGTTTTTTAATCCAAGCATCACTGCATCAAACTCCAAGTGCCCTTTACTGCCAACAAAGGTTCTATGGATTTAGAACAACATCGCCATAAGTGCTTGATATTCTATTAACAGCAGGAGTTCCATCCCAATGTAAAACATAAATGGTATATGCGGCTTTATTGATGCTCACCCTTTTATTATGGTGATAAAGTGCAAGGCTATAAACTAAGGCAGTAAGCGGTTAATACAGTAGTTTGGCTTATCGGAAGGGATAAAACATAAGGGTATAAACAGCCCGATACGAGACGAGGGAGATGGTGTAACCAATTCAGCCATATTTTTATTGGCAAGTTTGATTGCGTTCTATGCCCCTTTTCTCTGGAAGACACGATACCAGTCAATTTAGCTCTAGACAGTTAGATGGACACAAATAGTGAGGCGGTCTGTCTTTGCTAATAACTGTGCCTCCTCTCTATCTTAACGCTACTGTTAATAGTGATCTGAAGGCCACCAACCATTCGACACTCCATAATTAGCATCGTAATCTGCTGTGCTGAAGGTGCATTCTCTAGCATTGCGTGCACACATGTGACTTTTGTAAGTGAACATGGTATCGGGTATGCGAAAGATGGCTGTTCCTTTGGCAATGTGTACTACGTACTTATTGTGACACTCCCTACCTATGTACCCGTTTCTCCGAGGTTGTACTTAAGTAGGGATTATAGCTGAAGATTTGTACCAAAGAAGACACTCAAAATCTCCGGTATATTGATGTATCACACACCTTTGTTTACTGAACGTCAACTTAACACTCAGATTCTCACCTGGAATACTACTTTAACTTAATAAATAGAAAAGTGATCTTGTGGAAGTAACCTATTGAATTAATTGGCCTATGCATGCTAATGATGTTATAGAATCAATTGGATTACTTGTGTGGCTCTTCTATTTAAGTAATTGAGACCAGATATTATAGTATTCAACCCAATTACGGCATACTGTTTTTGCAAGTCAAGGTATCTCTTCACGTCTCCATCTTGAGGTCTGGAGCAGCTGTTGAAGTCTACATCCAGAGGTATCCCTCTGTGCATTGTGCTTGGTACTAATATGCTACCTATCTACAATGAAATGTGTCTATGATCGCCACCATCGGGAGATCTTTGAGGCTTCCCTATGTAGACAGCAGCCCCTCACAGCACAACTCGTAATTACAGGACGACCTAAGCCACGCTAAACCCCAGTTATTTCGGTCCCCAGAGATAGTCCACACTAGACTAGGTACACTACTATACGGTACTACATGTAGATGGGATCATAGTACGTACCTATGGTATGTACCTCTTTACCATGAACTTGGGATGAGCACCTTCAATTTTCAAGTATAGCATCAGAAGCCAATACTAGTCTGGGTCAAGTTAATTGACTACCAGTACCTACTAGGCTCTATATTAAGTAGATAGTACTAACTTCATATTAGATACTCCTATATATAAGTATGTATAGGTGACCCTGTTAAGGAATAAGGCTGCAAGCTCTTTGTTGAGTTTTCCGGGTTGAAGACTACCTACTGTGGTGGTACTAAAATAGATACCTACAAAAGGCTCTACTAGGTATGTAGGCACTCGCCTACAGTATCAAGCGTGACGAACCTAAATGAGTTCGCAATGTTGAAGTTATCCTAGCAATCCTTTCGCAGAACTTCGGCCAAACTACTTAGTGTAGGAAATCTACTAACGACTACCTACTTAAGGGTGTATAGTATAGTAAGGTATGCGTACATACCTAGGTAGGTGTACGCCACCTACATGTAGGTATACGCTGTATGTGCCGGTATGAGAAAATCATGTGGTGAGTGGACATGCAAGGGACAAAGGTGTTCCTGCATTAGCGCGAGATTTCTTCACACTGATAGGTAGGCGACTGATTCATTCAGCGACAGTTTGCAGCATAACGCCCACCATAGCAGCTTCTTAAAGAGGTAGCGGCCATTTCCTACTTCCTACTACAAATCCGCAGGAAAAGTATGGTAAACGGTCTAGTGTACTTGTCTCAAAAATAGGGCAAACACAGGCAGCCTGATTTGATGTCTGGGACCCTTTGTCTCACTACGTGTACACAGCCATATTCGATTATTACGGTTTCTACTAATGTGATAGATGCTACGTCACCGACGATGACACCTCATTGATCGTTCCTCAGAATTGGCCATCAGTCTCAGAGAGAATGACAACACTGGCAATGGCAGGCTCCGGCTCACCTTTGAAGCATCTGAATTGAAGGGAGGTATCCGGTTACATGCATCCTTCGCTGCGCGGTCCACTGGGCTAAGCTGCGTAGTGGCACATGGTGCAGAGGCTCCCATTGGCCCAATTTGTTTCGGTCTGTTAGGATCCATCGGTTGTTTCTGCGGAGAATAACAGCAATACTACGTATGAGCAATACACCCCTTACCACTGTCCAGGAATCATCCTCGCCAATGAAAGCTTGGTATTGCATGAAGCCAGCATGAAGCCATTCCCCCACATTTAAATTAACGTACTCCGTTGGACCACGGCCATAATCGCAGACCCATCTTCGACGGTATGCCCAGCATGTGCGCGCTTGGCTGTCAAGTCAGGGCGTGCCAATCAACAATGAAGTTGATCCAAGGGCCAGTGTCTTCAGCCCATCTTTGTGCTCCCTTGACGCCCACTGGGCTGTACACTACAGGCCATGAGATCACCATGGGCAGCAAAGGGCAGCAAAGGGCTCTCTGGACACAAACCAACCGGGCTGGGGCTATGAATGAAATCCGTAATGGAAAGGATGATCCCTTTTACGCAGTAGGCCCTTTATGTCTCTTTCATGTGGATCAGCCGAGCAAGATACCGATGCCAACAACACTTACTGAGTACACTAACACGACCCCAGTAAGCGTTGCGCAATCAACCTCCACCGCTTACACTACACTGCACTAGAACGAGTCCCATGTCGCCTCTCCCCTGAACGAAGGAAACGCCCAACCTGTCTAATTTCCCAGTAGCGCAGCAATCTGGCGGTGGGGTTGCTCGGGATGGCAGTGAGTGAGTGTATTTACGGTCCCTCCTATTCTTTGTCCGGAGAACCTATTAATACCTGACACCCTCTGACCTTGACACTCTCCTTCTTTCTTCTTCCCTCTTCAGCCCAACAGCCAATTCGCACTCTTGCTCGCAACTTTGACTTCGGTCGTCCACTCTTTTCCAACGCTCTCAAGCTTGAAGCTTCACTCACACTCTTTACCAAATCAACGATAACTTGTCGTTTCGTTAAACGTACAAATCAACCAACCAACCCCATCAGCCAAAATGCGTTACTCCGCTATTGCCCTCTTCGCCGGCGCCGCCCTGGCCACCAGCACCGTCTACTCCACGGATGTTGTCACCATCACCTCGTGCGGTCCCGAAGTCACCAACTGCCCTGCCAACTCTGGCAGCTCTTACCCTACTCAGGGTGGCTACCCGGTCGAGTCGTACCCTGCTGCTCAGACCACCTCCAGCGAGGCTAGCCCTACTACCAAGTCTTCCTCTGCCTCTTCTGCCTACCCTACCTCCTCGGAGAGCAGCCACGGCTACCCTACTGGATCCTACCCTGTTGAGACCCCCAGCTCTTCTGCTGAGACCTCTGCTGCTCAGACCACTCCTAGCAGCTACCCCAGCAGCAGCTACCCCGTCGGTGGTGCTAGCAGCAGCTCCAGCGCCCTGCCTTCCAGCTACAGCTCTTACCCTGCTGTTTCGTCTTACCCGACCACTCTGGCGACCTCTTCTGCTCCCTCTTACCCCAGCACCTCAGTGATCGCCGTCACCTACACCACCTGCGTCCCGACGACCTCTGTCAGCTACTCTACTGTGACCTACGCTGCTAGCAGCAGCACCAGCGCCGTCGTCTCCATTCCTGCCAGCTACCCAGTTCCCAGCAGCAGCGTTGCCCCCACTGGTGGCTACACGTAAGTGACTCTTAATCCACACCTCAAACATGATCAGAAGAGACAGTAGTCTAACTCCCTATCACAGTGCTACTCCCTACCCAACTGGTAGCCCCATCCCCACTGCCGGTGCTTCCACCATGGCCGGCTCTGCCTTCTTTGCCGCTGCTGCCGGTATTGCCGCCGTTCTCTTCGCTTAAGCGTCTAGCAAGCACAATTGCTTGAAAGAATTCCCTTGTTGATGACGACCTTTTTATTTATGGCCAAGCCCCGGGAACAAAGGGACGGGCTCACGGTAACTAGCAATGATATCCGGGCCGCAGCACCGAACCCAGCAGTGGTTTGGGGAGCAGAAACCCAGCTTTGTGTATTTAATTTCTAATTGTATCTAAAAGGCGTTTTTGGGATTGCCTCGTTTGTTTTGAAAAGATTTTTCTAACATTCGGGGTTTCCAATGCGTTGTCGTTTATAATACAGTAGAAATCTGTCTTTGGAACCTGTTCTCCAGTGCTACCTGTCTATACAACATGACCTTCAATGTGTGCGTGAATTATATCCCTAACTGCTTGACTAAATTGAGACGTACGGGTAGTTTGTTTCATACCCTTGTTTAGCTGGAAGCCTCATTGGTCGTTTACCCCGGGAAACCGAACGGGTCCGTACTTACGTTTGTCTCTCTGCCCCTGGCGATCATCCCATGGCTTCGGCGGCCTAAGGGGGCCTAATTTCCGAGCGAATCCCCTCACCTCCACCACTATACTTTAACCGGCATGTGGTGCGCACTTTGTGCCACCGTGCCTCTCAACCTAGCATAGTTACCTATGTAATTAGACGTATGTTGGAAGTACGGTAATTCTCCTTCTTTTCTGGGATTGCTTTTCCTGACTTGAACCAACGAGCGAGAGATGGCGGCCGGAATGGTACCGGTATTCTTCGAAGCGGCTTCCCGCCAGGTGGCATCCAGCGAAGTACCTATCCCTAGCTCACATGTGCCCGTGTATGGTAACAACTGTTGACAACATGTTTCCGTAACTAGGATGGTAAGCGCAACGAACACCATTACTTAAAATAATGAGTTCTACATGCTACCTAGTTAAACGGACACTTGATGACTACCTGTGTACTGTTAGGGCAATAGATTCGGTACACTAAGGTACCTATCTCTATCTTAAGGGAGAACTCCTTCCTCGGCGGTTCTCTATGCGTAGTTATTTAATAACTATGAGCATTCTGCTACTAAGAAAAGATCAAACAGCTGATAATTTCCCAAGATATCCTTATGACATCATTGTTCAAGCAACAGTATGATCACACGGCATTATAATCGAGGGCGCTTCCGATGTCATCCTTGTTATAATTAAATGCTTTGGTTCGGTCACCGAGCAAAAAGAAGAAAAAAGACAATCCTCTCATAAAATTTCTGGTCGCTGGACAAATTCAGATTGTCTAGACATTGAAGTCATGACGAGGGTTTGTTATACCTGTATACATACGTTGTACTACTTACTATACAGACACGAATACTCTCAATCAAACAACTGTTTTCATCCGGTCTGATATCCTCTAGCTCCATGAAGCGAAAATAATCCCGAAGTGGGAATATCCGTAAGCTTGATTATTTATTTGCCATCGGTTGATCAGCATAGAGATGACGTGAATACCAACCAGGTAGCAACATGATTGATTGCTCGGAGCACCAGGCTTAACGTCTCTACATAGCTACCTACTCATGATCCGGCGAGTCTTTAAGTCTCGGAAACAGACAAGATTCGCTTCAGAAGTTCAAGATTGAAACGATTAGACGAAGCTCAGATTCGGGGGTTGCCTCATTTTCTCCACCGTCTGCTTCAACTATCTCTCCTTATTTTTGTCAGAATCAACATTGGGTTCATTATCAGAATTCTTCCTCAAGAAGTCTCATTTTATTTCATCTCCTTTACCGGGGACCAAGGTTTGGTTCGGATACTGGAGGTAAGCTTGTACAAGACACCATAATTGCTCCTGCTTGAGATAAGAATTCGGTCTAGTAATTTGACTGCTGAATGAGATTACTCAGGGTATCCAATTAGTCCCTGTCGACTCTCTCGACCGACTTCATTGAGAGTGTCGAGCAGCAGAGTAACTGCATGGTATTCATTAAATAACCGAAGAATACTTTCTGTATATTCGTCTGTCGTCTACAATTGGTCCTTGAAGACCTCGGCTCCTTCAATGGTGTCTTTGTAGCACTTCACGATTGGAGCTAGTACCGGCTGGTTGGGGCCAACGCCAGCAAGTTGTCGTATCGGACTTCTACAGTAAAATTATACCACATACCCGCGGTCTAACAGCTCGTCTATGACTAGGGGCGTGAGTTTAAATTTATCAGATCTCGGTACACCGTGTAGTCATAGAACAGATGAGGAGCTACTAGTCCTTCACTAATCATATCCTGGTTTTCTAAGAGACCACGTTCCAGAACCTTCAAGGCGACCCGTTCTCGTTGTTCTGTGGCAGGTACCATAGGGGATAGTAGAGAGGGCCCTAGGGATTCCAGTCTGACCTTCTCGCTTCAATCCGTCTTTGATTTCTTGCAATCCAGTGTCAATGCGGTCAACTGGCAGGCATAACTGTTACCTAATAATCTCCGACCGCTCCGTCTGGATCTTATCTCAGGCATTTCTGTCCCCGGGCTTCTCATTGATATTTTTATCAAGCTGAGGTCATGTCCTGGTTTTGTCACTTGAGCTTCGCCTACAAGACGCCCACAGTTTTCCAAAATCACAATTCACTGGCAAGTACTTTGCTCGGAAATCCTCCTAAGATTAGTGAATACTCTTAAGGATTCGCTTCCTCGTGCTCAGAATCGTGCTAAGTATGAACACCTTGTGTCCGAGCGCAAGTCTCTCGCCCGTCAGTCTGTTAGGCCTCTCCGACTGAACGCTGCAAGTGACTCCATTAAGGCCATTTCCATGGGGTTTCCTGACGTGATTAGGACTATCTTTAACGCCTGCAATATGCGCGTCTTACTGCACTTCAAGTGCAGATTATGGATCATGGTTATGCAGCTTGGAGAGCTGCTATTCTTTCTTTTAAGAAAGATTTGTATAGAGCTGTGGTGTCTGTTTATGACAGTGCTAAGTGGAAGTATTGGGTTAACCTCTTGGACAACAGTGATGTCCTTGAGTTCGATGATAGCCTGAAGAGGAGGATGACCTTGATGATATGGATGTGGATGAAGATCCCGGCAATGCGCCGCGTGACTTCAATCTAAATGACACGGGGGATTCGGACCCGGAACTCGTCGTTACCACGCCGTCGAGGAGTGAGACTATGAATATTGTTACTCCTGTTCATCGAGTTCGCAAACAAACTACTCGCGCAAAGAATCGCAAGTTCAACCAAAAGAGGGCCTGCCCCTCAAGGTTGTTTGCAAGTTCAAGGATCCTGGTGTGACGGCCTGTATTGGCTATGTTACCAGTCATACTCCGTGTGAGCCTGTAAGTTAATTCGTATCTATTTCGGATTAGTTTCACTGATAGGTTAGTTGCCTGCTATGCTGCACTTTGACGCCATGCGCGTCAATGAGTTGTTGCATGTTACACGCGTTGAACCAGCTGAACACCTTGTGCTATCTCCAGACGCATAGTTCGGTGAGACACCGGGACCGTACTGCGCTGAATTGAGACCTATTGAGACTGTCTCGCGTACGGGAAGTGAAGCTATTCAGCCCTGGCTAATCTGAGACATATGGGCGGACCACGGAGGTTAGGAAGCCCCTGTCAGGTGATATAGTCACATATAGACCCCTAGGGTATAGCCTAACGAAATCCCTTGCCATGTCAGCGGGTCGAACTGACATGAGGGCAACGCCGTCATCTTCCTCGTCGACAATCTGGATCGCGGATGCCGGTGCGACTCCTTCGCCAGCCGATGACTGCGACCGCGGCCGGCCAGGCGGCTGGGCGGCGAAATGAACACGAGAAGCCGGCCGTTGGCTGATGTATGATGCCTCGGATCCCGGCTGGGAAAGGATATGGCGAGATGGAAAGCTGTTGTTGTATCTGAAGCCGACTTTAATCAGCCACTTGTCCCAGCATTGCGGGACGACACGCTTCGCCGGATCGACGAGCAGCCAAACTGTGCCGGTTCGACGCATCTTATCAAGTAGAAAGCGTGGGAAAACACCAAAGCCATCTTCTGAGTCTCCCGATACTTGTAGTGCTCCAAATGCTTCTTCGTCGATGGGATTCAGATACATCGTGGCGCCGTGGCGCCAGCCCTGCTCCGAGCCCTGTCTGGCCGCTTCGTTCAGCCAGGCCTTAACTTGTTTCCAGACTTTCTGGTTGCTCTATATAGTGGGATTGGTGTATATATATGGGCTATTCCCACCAACTGCCTAGGGGCTAATTGACCAACGTACCGGCTACTGACCCCTTTACTACCTACCTGCTATGTCACCGCTAGGGCTACCCATTCACTCTGGAACAATAACCTCTGACAGCCCCGAACCAATTGTATATAGACTCAAGGACAGCCACCATGCTCGGCAACAGCCCCGATGGGAGGCATGGACTTTTGCAGCCATAACGGATTATTGTATGTAGAATAGAGAGTCAACTACTCAGTTCCAAGCCCTGACATCAGCCCTTGTTATATTGCATTGGTATACTCATATGTTCGACCCTCAGAAGGATGACAATGGGGAGGTTGTTTTGGAAGGATGTCTGTCTGCTAGGATGGCAGCATGGAGACCAGGCATCGATCCGGGCACTTCGATTGATAAACAGGGACAAAAAAAGGTGTAAACAGCAAATATCAAATTCGGATGTCGACCTATGAGTTAGGAAGCGCTACATGTCTTTATATCCTCTTTTTCGAGTTACGCTTCTCCGATGATGCGACGGCGTGCCACAACGCTTGCTAGGTTCTCCAGCGAGACGATAATATGTGACTAAACGTTTTAAGATCGTTGATGTTTGTTTGTACGATCAACCTGATGGCGGTCCATGGTAACGCGTGATACATTGGATCATACCGAATCGCAATATCACCAATGGTCTAAGTGGAACTCACAAAATCGTAACGTGGCCGAATGAATTGTTTTTTTAATTAGAAAAGACCGGGAGTTCAGGGATATACTATAAGTTTCCTGGCCTATCCAGCGGGTTTTCCAAGGATATCGAGAATGTATATCGTACGACATTTGGCAACAAGGTTCCATCTATTCCTGATCGAATATTCCTTTCATTTGTTTTCTGCTGCTGCAGCAAAAAGGACGCCTTAAACCATGCGAGGCTCATTTAATGATCTATTAGCAAGGTCGAACTCCTTCTAATCTTAGTCCCCCAAATCTCTGCAATGACTACTCCTATTTGCTTCTAGCTAGGTCGATTAAGGCGTCCTTTTGTTTGCTGCTGCTACTAAAACCTGAAGGCACCAATGTTGTTATGTTATACATGCCGCTATTGAAGTCGCTCCTCAACAATGTGAGGGTAGCAAACCCATTTTTGTCTCTAGGTGTCTTAGCGGTGGGCCTCACAGAAGTAGATTTCTCATTAAGCTACTTGACTATAACTATATACATAACAGCCTACTCCAAGTTACTGAACGAGGGGACTATGCCTCGCTAGCTCTACTATGCATATCCCACACTTAAAGTAGCGAAGATGATAAAAACATATTCAGTACTGACGCCGAACTATTCACTCTCACTGACATAGTAAGAATAGCAGGTCCCCCAAAAGGTGACACCGAATGAGGACAGAGTACCTCTCTGTGCCCGTGTGGGCTAGAGAGAGGCGGGGTAAATAGGAGGAATTGAACACAAAACAGGAGTGAACTCATGAACTCATGAATGCCTTGCCAGATGAGAAACGCAGACCAACTCACGAGAGTAACAACGAGCGCAAATCTTAAGGCACCACAATATAATCTGTTGCTGCTTTTGATATGTACTTATATGCGTGTGTATCTAGTAAGGGAGGTAAAACTGTCGCCGAGTCCCGTTATTCAGAAGCTAACTTCTCGTACAACACTATCTAATGATGAGAAGATAAGATGCTCACTCACTCACTACGTAAAAGTCAGAGAAAGAGGGGGATGGGCGGGGGAATTGGCTGGTCATAAAAAGGAATAGCTAAGTCAGCATCTATACACATCCCTTCTCACCTAGAGTTCGTAATAGAGTCTGTAATAGGAGTATCAAGCTCCTCAAGCTTATTACGAATGAAGTCGGGGATCTCATACCTTGTCCAAGTGATTACATACACAGAAGAACCTACCCGCCTGACACGAAGCACAAACTCACTAAGACCACAGAAACCGAAAGCAGTAAAGACAGAACAGACTCTTCTATTCCTATCAATCAATAGTAAGCTAAATAGATAACTGACTAGCTTAACAAGTGAATTTCCAGCTAAGATCTAATGATAATGATGATGACAAGGATTGCTCCATTGCCCTCTCTACACCGAGCAGTCGTGCAAGACTTTTTCAACTGAGAAAAGACTATCTGGTAGGCAGTCGCGAGACAAACGCACGCACACCGATAAAAACAAAACAGTTTCACCGCCATAGTATTTCATCACATGGCGATGCCGATGCCGATCCTTCGGCCTGCGATACCGGGTGCAGCGCGAAACCAATAAACATCGAAGTGTATCTAACCCTTAAGGGTTTCCTGCCCTATCGGGCAGTCATGCAGGGACCTGCGGGAGATCGTTGAGGGGTATCGCCAAAAGTTTAAAAATCCAAATCTTTCACCCCTGCTCCAGCACACCTCGGGGTGTGCCGTCCGTTATCTTCTCCCATGGCAAGAGGTGCCACTCTTTCTAGAAGTTCCAGAAGCCCCCACAATGAATAGAACGCGAAGGTACGTATTGCGACTCCGCACCAACGCACATGGAAGTGTTGCAGGGCGGATTGCCCTACTGCGGCCCTAAGAAAAACCAAGATATCATAAATTCGCTCATAACATGTTGCATTTCCGATTATTAAAGAGAATATCGCCTGTGGGTGCCACTGACACCTGCTACATGCCTGTCTGGAAGAGGAAAGAGGGCCTGCCGAAAAGAATATGGTTTATGTTATGTGACAAAGTAGATCTGTCACGGGAAACTAAAGGGAAGAATTTATAATGCCTTTGTATGGAGTGTATCTATGTTAACAGCGCCGTAAAAAAATAGTTGAATATCTGAACAAGGGTATTAAACGCCATGAAATTGCGGAGTCGATGTCAGAAGACAGGTTTTGATGATGCAAGATGCAATACTTCCAGTATGGGTTGAAACACAAAGGGTATTTCGGAATAAATCGCAAATATATATATATATATATCGGACTGTAACTCTTCTGTGTCGATATTGTCGCCTAAAAAGAGGCATGTACAGGCGATCGTCCAAAGTTCTATGTCCGTTAATCGGCAGCGTATACCCGGCGCAAATTTCTCGTGGCAATTGGCGTTTTCAAGTTTCGACTTAGCCTCACTAGCTTATGACTAGCGGGAGCATGAATTTTGAGTAAAATCTCGGCATTCGAAAAGGGCTCCATATAAAGCAATCTGAGCGCGATTTTCTAGAACCTTTTTGTGGGCTACCTAGAACCTATTGCGAATTCGATGGCTTCGTAGTACTGAGTAATGCATGGAGCAGGATTCGCCTTGAGGCCAGCATTTGTGGATCCGTGACAAGTAGTGTTGGACTCAGTCCATTCTTAGACATTTCGTGTTCGAATTCGTTGACAAGTGCAATACGATTCAGTGCTCGGTTGATGCAAAGTCTTATTTGCCAAAGTCGAGAAATTCCGTGGTCGACCCATCGAAGGACGCGACGAGCAAAGCTATCTCCTCCGATTGTATTGAGTATATTGCTATTGGTGTGCCTAGTACGTAATTGTGGCGAAATTGAGGCTGACGACGTGGCAAAACGTCACGAGATATGCACCTCGGCAAATAAACTAGTCGTCCTGCAACGTCGCAATCCACCGAACCGGGACGCCGCCGGGACCAATCTCGTAAGGCTTTGTGTCCGCTTTCCTAGGGGGTAGTAGCCAACGCGCGTGACCCTCACGTTGGTCGTCCAACTTGCCCCTCCTTCTCATGAGATGCTCCATAACTGCAATGCGGATGAAGTCTGGGTTCTCGCGCATCTCTCTCTGACGTGGGCCGGGTGGAAGCAGCGCCAGCGTTGAAGATTTGTTCGTATTCGAGGCCTGGACCACTTGCCGGGCCGCTCTAGGTACTCCTCTTGAGCGTTGTACTCTATATGTCTGCATCTGAATTGACGCCGTATAGCTGCGAATTGGGGAGGAGCCTCGCGCCTCAGGCCGAATATTACTAGAAGGGTTCAGATACCGCCGCATGGCCTCGCTGGGCTCTTCTTCTAGAACGGGCGGTCTCCTTTCATCTGTGAATGGGACCCTGGGGTCGATGGTGAGTATGGACCTTGTGAGAAAATCATCGGGAGGAATGGAAGAAGTGGTGAATGTAGATAAAGTCCGGGCAGCGGAGCGCAATGCACGAAGTGATGCTGTTAAGTTCGACTTGAAAACGGATTTGAATGGTGCGATGACCTGCGGTTGCTTGTCGGCTGGTATGGTAGGTTTGGTGCTGAAATCTAGTTGATCGTTCTCTAGAGACACCTTTGATAACGGATCTACCGGCTGCTCCCCAGGTGGTGTAGTCACCGGTTCTAAGGACCTCCTCGGCGAACGTAACCTTCCCCCTCGAGGTGTAAAAGGCGAATCAGCTGAAGGGATAGCACTTTGTGACAAAGAATCTCCCAACGATAGGAGACTGTCAAAAGATTGAGTTCGCGTGGAATATGGGGATGCAAGCCCGCTATCTATGGGTGACAATACATCTTCCTCCTCAAGTGCGTCTAGAGGGGTGAGCAGAAACTCAAGGGGGCTGCGCTCAAACGAAGCCAGACTCAGATCTTCACCTAAGTCGAAGCGTAGTTCCTGACTGAGATCCTTTTCTGACACTCTCGATCGCGGTACGATAGAGTCTACTGTCATCCGCGGATCTCTTCTCTCTTTTTGCTGCAGACTTCTTCTCCGCTTCGGCGGCGGAATATTGGTGATCGCAAGCAGGGCGGCAACGGCGGGTGGTACGGCGTCTGGTGAATGAACATCTGCAGCTCTACGGGCGGACGAGGACCGTGCCCGATCGGTAGGCTTGCGGACGCGGTGTTTCTGCTTGATAGGAATCTGTACGGCGCTCGAAGGCGTGATCGGTCGCGCGGCTGTAGTGGCCATCGTGGTTGACGGCGTACTGGTGGCCTGGGGAAGAAGCCTATCTGACGACAACATCGATCCACTGGTCGTGTGGTCTAGAATCACTTCCAAAGGTTGCTGTTGTGAGGCTCGCAAGTGGCTGGTCGAAAAGTCATGCTTGCTGGAAGGCGATCGGCGTGGTGGTTTGGTTGGCGATGCAGGTACAAAAGTCGGCGGGCCGGGTTGAGTAAATGATGGCGAAGGCCTGCGGGCATGGAGAAAGGACCTTGGGGTGATCATGATTGCAGTGGTTTATACCGGTGCCCAGACCTAAATAAGGTACTTACAAAGGGACCCCGAATTACCCAACTGGGTGGATACCCAAGCACCTGCTGCGTCTGTTTAACCTAGTCGGGGCAGATTCAGGTCAATTAACAATTAACGCAATTAACGATAGCAGATGTAACGAGGACCGGGCGGCGCTGGCGCCGATAAGCCGTGTTCAGTATTCCGTAGGGGCGCTGATGTATGAATCGCTGGCTGCTTTCCGCTGCTGCAGGGTGCGCAACCACGTAGCCATTGGTGCACGGGTCGACCAAGGATTCCGTGAAGCCTAAGCGAAGGTAGTGTAATATGGCTAATCGCGTGCCTGAGGGAATAGGTGGGAATAGGTAGGTACTGGATATTGTCAATCGCAGATTGCTGCCCTTCTCCCTTTTCCTTGTGTTTTCCTGGGGACTCTCTTCTTCTGATCCTTATATCTTTTCGTTATGCGGATCTTTAGATCTTTTGACTTTCCCTTGTTTTCTTTTTCTTCTTCCCTTTTTAGGTAGGGCTAGAAAGCTGATGCAAGGACACCGGAGATGCGGTATAGTAATGCGCCTTGGTAGTGCGATGGAGTTTCACCAGGGGTTTTGGTGGTTTCTTGTACGTAAGAGACCAGCGTTCTGCCAACGTGGACGCTGCGAGTCACGATCCCAGCAAATTGGGTGAGGCTTGGTGGTGACGTCGCTTGCCTGGGTACAAATAAATAATGCTTTTGATTTGCCTCTGCTCGTCGTTAAGATCGGCTGGACTGAGGAGGCTGGAAGAAGATAATCTCAGATGCGTTCGTTTGATGCCTCGTGCCTTGACAATTAAAGCGTAGATTGGTACCGGAAATCCGACTCAGGCATTGAGGCCGACAAGGGGCTATAAAAGGGCTAGGTTCTCGATACAGGTGACAAGAAGGGCGACTCATTCTCCTTGAAAAAAAAAAAAAAGGGTAATATCACGGCTGTTTTGCCATCGCCGACAAACGAGAACAAGACCGCTGTCAAGCAGAATAGATAGATACCTTCTATTGTTTAATAGAACAACAACAATATGTTGGTAGGCAGACGTCTGACACTCTTATTCAGACGTGGGTCCGATGATGATATGTTCTTCATCTACGTAGGTTGTGGCCAAAAGTCTGGACCATCCTTAAAAATAAAGTACAGTGTGTGTATTTACCACTTATGGTGGGTACTTCCCAATTAGGAAAGAGACATTAATTCTTCCCAGACCGCTAATGGCTTAGCAACTTACGTTTCGGTCTGATAACGATCCGTAAAGTAAAATATAAGTTAGTTTCGGGCCGTTAGCAGTCTGGCAGAAATTAACCCTTTTTTCCTAATTAGGAAGTACTTACCGTAAGTGGTAAATAAATACACTGTACATAATTTTTAAGGATGGTCCAGACTTTTGACCCCAACCTACGTACCTACCTACATGTACTTCCTTCAGGTGCCTACACGCATACAGCACAGCACCATACCATCATATCCGCGGTATCAGCGGAACCTGATCAGTAAGCCAAGACCTGCGAATCAGCCTATCTCTGTCAACACCACTACTGATTGAATACTTGTCATGTGTGCATTGGGAGTGGTCCGGCTCCTTGTGTTCACTAGATAAGGCAGCCTGCCTCTTTGGGCAAGGATAGGACGGCGTCGAACTCAGATGCGCGAGGTTACCCAACAGGGCAGCCGTTGGACTAGTGTACGTTCTTAGCAGATGCCGCTTTAACTATGCGATCCACCTGCGATGGCAAAGCTGATGAAGAATTACATAGATTGATTGTGTATCTCCGAGAATTCTTGCTGCTACATACTTATAGTAACAATACCGACCAACTCCACGTATAAATAAAGGTATTAATCGTGTTGGTGTAGTACCCGTATTCGATAATAGTACACGGGACATGCAACAGACGTTGCAATCATGCGCTTGCATTTCCCCCTACCCTCAGGTGTACCAGTTAAAACTGGACCGACCTTCCTGTTGCTAATCCGGTTCATCCTTCGAATAAAAAGTCCCCTTTCAACTCTCCTCTTACTATTAACATTCGGTGATTGGTGGCTTTTATACGCAGTATGTATTGTAGAGGTACGTACTTATCTACATAGTAAGAAGTGTACTAGTAATATGTACTATATTACCTTCTATTCTCCTCCAAACTCTTAACTCACGCCGTTCCTATATTTATACACTTAGTTAGTATACGAACACCCATATTTTGTCGAAGCTAGTAGTAATTAGGTATGTGACATAAGTAGTTCTTCCAGACTACTGCTATCTACTTGTACAACGCTGCCTACTGCATACCTAAAGTACCTATTACACTAAGACTTTAGCACATTGTGGGGGAATGGGACCTCGAACACACCAACTTACGATACCAACACACACTACTATTGATTTTAGTCTAATGGTGACGTGGGTGTCTAGTCCATCGTGACACCAAGGTGTGTCGCATGGCGACCTCCATCAAGAGGCTGTTCCCCAGACACAAAAGAATTGACCGTCTGTGGGGAATAAGTAGTTTCATTTTCACGGAATGTCCTCAAACGTCTTCAACACAACATGATGATCGTACCACTATGGAGCAGATGAGAAAATGAGTAGATACTACACTAGATAGATAAATCCCTCTCTGTTCCTCCCTCTCTCTCTCTCTTTTTCTGATTAGGCTTTAAGCTGACAAATTTCCATTTGGCTGCGCAACCCCACGCGACACGAGCCAGTTAAGTAGTACAAGGTGCAGTCCTCCGTCGTTGCTGACGGACGGCTCGCGTGAGCTCTACCTATTAATACTTACCTACCTTGCGCATGCCGTGTCAACCACATGTGATTCCCGGTAGATGGCGATGCCAAGGGAAGAAGACTGACAGTCCTAGCCTTTCAGTTCTCGGTGGCCCCGAGCCATCCATCTCGTACCCGAGTCAAGGAGATTAAAGGAAGCCATTCTCATAGACCTCAACGTTAGGTGCCTTAGGTATCTTAACTAACTAAGCATCCTACACTACGTGGGCGCACTCCACGTTTCCAAAGGGACATAGCGCCGAGATCGCACGGTTTGCGCTGAGCTGGCCGTCGTTCGTGCGTTGCTGTCCCTAACCCCACGCGCCATAGCCGCTCTCCAGAATTCCAACGCCGTTTCACCGCTGTTAGCACTCACTAGTCGTCGCTAGTGCGCGACCTGATCGTCTAAAACCTCATCATGTCAACTAGGGTTGCGAGGGCAAAATCGCGATGGTATTGTATCGCGCTTCTGGTAGCATTGGTTGCTACACTCGCCTCGGTCTCAAGAATTCCTATCCGTTATATCCGTGCTGACCTCGTTATGAGAAGGCCTGCAGGATGGGGGGGAGAAGCATAGCATAGCATAGCATAGACCGTCTGGCCACAGGATCTCATCTTGGAAATAGCAGCATAGATGTCGAGAAACTGGGAACTTCGCCGAGAGATAGGCGCATAGTTATCGAATCCAACCTGCCAGTCATTTTCTCTTGATGTTGGCCTAGAACTCATCTCTGCGTGCACACCCCCATGATCATGTACTTTTACCGACGAATGAGGACAAGGGACACTGCGAAAAGAAGATGTGTTGCACAATATGTATGCAGAGGGCGCTGACCGTGGAAACCAGTCAGAGGGGAAGGAGGCCGTCTCGCAAATGAAGCTTTCGAGATCTGTGGGTGCCGTTACATCCTCGTATGCCACGAGATAACGTCTTGTTCAAACCCCGTGTGTTGGGCATCTTGTTCTTCCGCAAGGCTCGGAAGTTTTGCGCTACGAAACCAATTCGTTCTTTGGGCACTAACGGGCCGGATCACAGTTCTGCGAGAGATCCCCTATCTTTAGCGAAGAGGGAAAGCTGAATGAGGTTTTTTTTTTTTCTTCCCTGCTGGAAATGTACAGTATCAGTATCTGAGGTCACAGAAAATGCGGGGAAGTCATAACGACAATATCGTGCCAAGTACCTATCAGCTAGCCTCCCATCCCTATCATGGCAAGTAGATATGTGTGTATAGGGCCCTGAACTCATCGTGCATGTGATTCTCCACCGTCCATATAGATGATCGAATAATCGACCCGGAAGAATCTGGGGTTGAAAGATATGCAAGTCCGGCCCGGAATTAGCTACGGAGATCGTCCTTATCTGAGACATAAGCTGCATTTCTCTCAGGTCATCGTTAGTCACCATCACGATCATGGAGAGTTGAGGTTTTGACTCTTCGAGGCTCTCAAAGTAGGTAGTGAATATACCATGACGTCTAGAAATCGTTTCAGACGCGGGGTTTTAGTCTCAAGGTATTTGCATTATGTGTCGATCTCGAAGTAATTGAGAAAACATGACAAGTGCGTACATACAATTTTCGAACGAAGTCACATGCATTCAAACAAAAAACCCCTACGCCACCACACACCGGACCATAGAGATGCGCACTGGAAATGAACAATGTTTTCCACCTGTAACGCCATAGAGCAATGACCCAAATAATTCAACCTCGCACATCCACTGATGACAGCCAGCTCATGAAAACGGTAGGGACAAGCAGGCCCTATATCCATTTCTCTGACTGTTGTTGGCTCCTAAGCCCTTGGGGAGCCGTAGCCGGCCGTAGGCTGTCGAAGCCCGTGTTAGGACGAACGACGATGTCGCTTTTTTTGATAATCCCATTAAATTTCATGATCGCCTCCTCGCTTTTCCGTGGGCTCTGGAGCTGCGTCTGTGACTTGAGACGCGTCATCCGCGTTGCTGCCGTGCCTAGCACCCTGCGTTCCGTGTTACCAACAAGCTCGTCGCGATCAACGCGGAATATCTTAGGGAACCATGTCCGAAGCAAAGGTCTCAACGCAGGTGCTGAGGCTGTAATGAGCGCGAGGTTTGTCTCGATCGCGGATGTCACGAAGCCGATGTTGGCGTCGGCGCTCAGCGTTGTCTTCAGCATGAACAAACCCTGGACGAGAAGGATAAGTCGGGCAATGCTCGTGATAGTTGTTCTAAATGCGAGAATGATTAGTCTCTATGCACATTCTTCTTGACAAGAATACTACAGTGACGACTCACAGAAATCCCAGCAAAAAGACAGCCATTAGAGCGATCTTTGTACGCTTGGGTATCTTCAGGTTGATGAATATCCTCAGCGGTAGCGCTAACATGAGAATATCGGTGAGAATATTAAACGAGGACGAGACCGTGAAGAGGATCCTCCTATCAATGCATGTACCCTCAATAGTAGGCTCCCAGGTCTTATTGATGGGTATGCATTGAAATACGGTGCCAAAGAAGACTCCAATCATCATTCCGATATTGGCTGTGTTCAACCATACGATAAAGCGCCTCACACCTGGCCTCTGCCCAAATAAACGTTGAAGGAAGAGCAGTATCGATGTTTTTACTAGCGCCAAGATCGGATTGTATAGAATTTCAATTGCATAATTCCATACTAGACCTGGTACAAAATCGTGAGGTGGAATGTCTTCCCATCTGATCCCTATGAAGTTCGTCTTGATAACTTGGAATAGGTCAGTATACACGACTAGAGCTGTATCACCCCCGGTGTCAGGACTCACACATATAACTGGCTGCAGTTTCTAATATTGACAATACCTATAAATCACGTCTGGTCAGTTCATTACATGTACAGGTAACCACTAGCTGTTGGCCGCTTACCATGGCTACGCATACCAAAGTATCATCTAATATACACATTAGCTGCTTATTCGAAACACATCATAAATTGCTTACCCAACGCAAATTGATGAGACGATACCCTACCAGCCACTCTGACACATAGTACAACGAACGCAAGAGCCGCAAAGGCTATGATAATCGCTATTGCGAGGCTCTGTTGAGTGCTAGAGTAGCTGAATGGATCAGGAGATGGCATGGCCGCCACTGTGGTGTTTTCAATAACGACAAGCTTGTCGCTCGTCAATATACACATGTTGAGATAGTGCCCTGCGGAAACAAAGCGTGTTATGGTAGCTGGCTAAACGCGCAGACGGAAAGGACAAAAGAGAGCGAAAATTAGACTCTCGTTTTAATTTCATAACGAGGGGCCTAAGCCTTCAGATATAGTAAGTATAGCATCCTGAAGGCGAGGACGAGTCTACACGGTGTCGGCCGCTTGAAGATGATCTACGCCGAGCTTTGGACTAGGTGAGCGTTACGAACGGCATCAGAAGGGTAACCGGATAAATCAGCCTTGTGTATCAGATGGTTCGGATCGGATTGCCACATGGCCGGGCTCGAATAAGAATCACAGATACTCTATGCGTAGTGTGCTAGTTGATCTGAGAGTTATCCGCTGGGATATCCATGTCGCTTGGGCCATCGTTGCTGGCTATCAGCGAATATTCAGATCATCTAGCACTGATTACCGCCAGTTACAATCGAGACAGCTGGAGCACGACTGATTACAACACACTATAGCAAGATACTCGCTCTAGTGCACGAAATATAGATAGCTGTTCACTGTCCTGCGCTCGATTTTCGGGTTGATGATATCCATTCCCTAGTAGTTCTCCGTGGAGATAGGTTATCGACGTCAGATGGTCAAACCTGAAATCATTACGATCTGGATCTTGGTGAGGGTACGGGCGCTCCCGAAGAGTGGTCTAACGATGGGATGAAAAAGATCAAAAAGCCTAATAGTGAAGATCAGACGACTGAAAGCCGCTAAGCTCAACGCAGAGTTCATGCTTGAACAGTTAGCTTGGCGGAGACGACTTGCTCTGTCAAACGGGTTTGGATGTATGACTTAATTGGAGATTGAGCTGTCCTGGGAGCCTGCCCATGATGAAGGAATGACTCTAGGTGTGGATGCCCACACCTCAAAGCCGAGAAAAGGGCCGGTTGAATAGTCTAGACTGTCGCATGTACGCGGGCGAGGGTAGAGAAAGGTCAAGAAGTTCTACCCCATCTGTGCGCAAGCAAGGTGGCCCGATTGGGGCAAAGCATGAATAGAGCTGCTGTATCATGAGAATCATTCCCACTCATTGTTGCCAATCAGCACACCAGGCAGCAACCTCTTCGTAGCAGTGAACAAGTGCCTTTGTGTCAGATTCTGTCGATGAAATCCTCTTGCCACTGCTCTGTCTTGGAGTTTCTCTCCATGATTTGCGTGCCAATCTGGGGGATGGACTGGAGGTCCATCCGGAACATATATGAGCCGACATTACTATGTAAGTAGAAGGGCACATCAAGATGCCACCGACATAGATATTGAATGATGGTTGATCTTTACGTGTAGGAGTACGACGTTATGTGTGTGCTATGTCGCTGCATCCGCTTTCACAAGTGACAGCTGTGGGTGAAATGTATATACTACGGCCTGGTGTTGTTTAATCGACTAACTAAACGAAGAAGGCCGAAAAATACCTATTTAGAAGGAAAGAACTCGATCGATTGACTTGGCATAGCATCGATGATGTACTTAGATAGTTGTAAGTGATCACTCGATGGAAGAAAGCAAAGCCTACCTCTGCGAAGATGATGAAGCAAGAGCAACTCTAGTGATTAAGCCCGCCGTAGTACCGTAGGTAAGTAATTATTCGTTACACTGTTTGTCATACCGATTAGTACTGTGGACTATAATGTCACCACGATTTAGGTGTAACCTCATCCACGCATCTTTCTCCCCTTTCTCCCCTTTCTCCCCTTAAACCACCTGCATCCTCAAGAATTCTATAGAGGCGTTCACATGAAACAGACACGGCACAGATGAACATACATTCATCGTTACCCACATGACCACGGGGGAACAGCTATTCCGACTTGAGTTTTGATCGAACGACCTCTCCTGCCCATTTCAATGAGTCTTAGACTAGATATTAGCCGTCCCGGAAGACAGCGAAGTGAACGAAGGTCTAAGCAGTAGCATTGATTCTCGGATCGCCACTAACATCGTGTGACCATCTGAACCTTGGTAATCGCGGTATCGCGGTTGAGATTGGCGGCATTGTGCTTTCGCGTCCGTGACAATCCCGAGGATCTTAGTGCAATTCGTCAATCGGAGTGAGCCGTGATTTGAGTAACTACCCAGTCTCTCATGAAACGTAGGCGTGGGTCACAGCACTTAGTTTATGCTCTTCATCGTAGGGTCTGGGTTAGGCAGATTCTCTTCTGGCGCCTTTCTGGTAGTTTTAGGGAGGCTTTCGATGCGGGGCATTCGTTATAGATGACCTTTGAAAGTAGGTATGTATATACATACATGCAAAACTACGTTTTTGTCGTACGTATTGCTATACGCTTGAAGATGTTTACATGGACGGTTGGATAATGCTAGTATGTGAAGCTCGACCATCACTGGAGTGGACAAGGGATCTCTAGCAACCTGCGTTACTGGGTGACGAGCCCGTTCTTCGGACGGTCCATCGTTGATAATGCCCACTAAAACTGACGGGCTCTCACTGGTGAGATGGCCGAGTGGTTATGGCGCTGCGTTCAGGCAAACCCTGAATTGATGATACTGTCACCAGTATCATGATTAAATTTCGCAGTGGAGCAATCCGCGTGGGTTCGAGTCCCACTCTCATCACGAATTACTCTTTGCCATGGATGAACAATCCTAATGATTTTTTTAATTTTTTATCGATACAATATCTAACCTGCAGATACGATAGTATATAACATATCTGTAGGCAATTCTAGACTTAGTTAGACAGATAGGGCTGCCGCCAGGACCTATGACAGCTGGCAACAGCTATAATCCATCTATCTGCAGAACGGAGCAGTGTATGCACTTCTCTTAGACTTCTATATCGGTAGTCTACTTGTTTAAATTTTAATATAGAGACGTTACCCTGTACTAGAATTGTTATTACTAAGTCTTACGGAACTAATGTCTTCTTACTTAGATGGGTTGAGTCGAATTGTTGGCAATTGTTGTTACACACTACCTTCCTATGTCCGTAGACAACGTTTATATGCGATGCGTAAGACCGACTATTTTATAACTACTTCGTATTTGGCAGCTGCCGACAGCCGCTCGTCCAATTGAGTTGGCAACTTTTGCCTGACCCTTGCCTGCCGCTATTCGCGCACGCAGAGAAAGCCAGCTAGTCCAAGGTCACCGTACCAATGTTTAGACCGCGATAGACCATAACATCCCTCAGGGACGAGCCGAGCCTCTCCCCCGCTGACAATGGCGACACCCGACACATCGACGCTGACGAGCTCGGCCCAAATCTTCACAACATACACGCTACCTCAAATCCGCGCCGTCCACAAGACGCTGCACACCCAGATCGACGAGAAATCCGCCCGTCTGCGCACACAAGTCGGCAATAGCTACCGCCAACTGCTCGGCACCGCCGACACCATCGTGCAGATGCGGGGAGACATGCTGTCGGCGCAGGAGGTGCTGGGCCACATGGGCAGCCAATGTGGACGCACCGTCGTTGACAACAAGATCACGGGCTTGGGGCGATTTCGCGGCAACGAGGATGCCCGGGTGGCATTGGGTCAGGCCGCACGCGTCAAGCTGCTCAGAGCCTGCGGTCTTGCTGTTAGCCGGCTGCTGAAGACGGGCACAAGTAAAGATGCCGAGGGACGAAGGGGGGACAGGCTCGTGCTGGCTGCGAAAGTCTTTGTGCTTAGTCGATTGCTCGTGTCTAGCTTTGGGAACCTGAAGGAATCCGATGAGGAAATCAGGAGCGCTGTCGAAACTGCAAAGAAGAGCTTGGATGGCTTAAGGAGAAAGCTGGTGCGCGCAGTTGAAAAGATGCTGCAAAAAGTTGGAGAGGAGACGGACATAACCGATATAATCAAAGCCTTGTCCGCGTATAGTCTTTCGTCAAGTTCAGGGACAAGGGACGTCCTGCGGCGGTTTTTGAGTATCAGGGCCGAGGCGATTACGTATGAGTTCGACTATGAGGAACACGAGAAGGACAGGGGCGCAGATAACGTCCTCAGAGGTCTCGAGCTATACGCTAAGACATTGGTGGATGTGCAAGCGCTGATACCGAACAAACTACCGGAGGCATTGCTGGAGCTTAAGAAGAAACCGCTCCTCGCCGATGAAGCACTACGATCTCTGGAAGGTCTTAGGCTGGATATTTTCGAGACATGGTGTGGTGACGACATCCGGTACTTCACGCCTTTCATACGACATGACGATCTAGACGGGAAACAAGCTAGGGAGATGCTTACGGGATGGGCAAAGAAGGGCGGTGAGACCACTCTAAGCGGCTTAACCAAGACCCTCGAACACATCTCCGAATTCAAAGCTATCGTAGAACTACGGACAAGCACACTACAGCAATGGATTAGGGATGGCGGAAAGGCTAGAGGATTTGATCCATCTATAATGCTCGACGGCTTACGAAAGGCTATTAACGATCATCTACTACAACTCATCGAAACGAAAGTTGCGAAGCTCAAACTCGTTGGGTCTGAAGTTTCTTCCACGTTAGAGGCGTGGCAATCGGGAGTCACTGATCGCCATCGTGGCCTGTGGGACGACGAGATGGTCGGGATGGACTTTTCTATCGGCGCTGCTCAGGTAACACATGAAGTCGTATCTCGCGTCTACGGCAGGAATGACGCTGTTGCACGAGCCGTCACGGGGTTTGACTCATGGCATCACATAATTGACAACGTAGGGGACCTAGTAGAGCAACTTAAACGACAGAGGTGGGATAATGATGTGGACGAAATCGAAGATGAGGAGGTCATCGAGACGAGACAGGATCTCTTAAGCAAAGATGACCCACAATTGCTATACACACGCCTGAATGAGACGCTAATAAAAGCGTTCGAAGACTTGAACGAGCAGCTCACAAGACTGTGGCAAAGTCGAAAGGACGGATTGGACAACGGACAGATTGCCACGTATATTCTACGGGTTTTGAGGGATATCCGCAGCCGTCTACCTAAGCTTGAGGATGTGCAGTCTTTCGGCTTGGGTAACGTCCCTTCATTGCACGAAAAGCTTGCGGTCTATGTGTCTGAGGCACCAATAGAAGAATTTACCGCGATAGCGCTCACGCAGAAACGGGTAGCTGGCCGAGCGTTATGGGAAGGAGAGCCAGCTTTGCCCACCCAACCTTCCTCAGGCACTTTCAAGCTTCTACGGAATGTCGCAGTTTCAATGGGCGATTCCGGGGTTGATCTATGGACCCCAGCTGCTGTCAAGACTCTAAAGCGTGTCTTTGGTCAACAGCTTGCAGATGTTTGGCAAAAGGAACTCATGGCACCCGTTCCAAATCTAGATCAGGCGGAATCTACGTCCAAGGTGGATAGAAATGAGAAGGACGACACTGAAACAGAACACGACGACAATACAAAGGGGACTAATGAGAAAATATCCGAGCGCAGCAAAGACGTCTTCGTTCAGTGGTTGTTCGATATTAATCTACTACAACACTACTTCAACATCGGGAATGGTGACGCTGGTGACGCAATGAAAGACCTCGCTTCAGAAGTTTTGAAGAAGACCGGCCTGGACAATCAAGCGGAACGGCGCCTTGCGAAAGTGTCACAGGAGTACTGGAAGAGGACGAGCCTGTTATTTGGGTTGCTCGCGTGATGATACCCCTGTAGATGAATGTTTATGTTGGTGTAGTATTTACATGTTTATAGCCAAAGTACTATCTAGAAGGGCCGAACAGCTTCACAGAAATACAGCACGGACGAAAGCCCTTTCGCACAATGACCACCATCCGCTCGCTGCTCACTCGCTGCCGTTTCATCACACACTCACCGCCTCTCTGAAACCATGCTCAACCGCGTATCATAGCTTATGCCTCTTCTGGCCCGAGGCAATCTTCTGAAACTCCCTCTGAGGAACCCCACTGACGAACCGATCCAGCCCAGCAAAGACCTCGGCGACGTTCTGCCTATCGAGGATCTCGCGCTCCGGCTTCCTGATGAGCGCCTTGATGCCGATCAAGGAGTCCCCAATAAGGTGCTCGCCGAGCCGCTCGTCGACCTCGCGCAGGACCTGGCGCATGAAAGCCCCGTCGTCGCCCTTCTCGCACGCGAACACCTTGTTGACGTATCCCGCAGCCACGAGCTCGTCGGCGGGGATGCGCCGGCTCATGATGAGGGCCTCGTTGGCCTTGGCGATGCCCAGACGCTGCACGAAGGCGAACGAGGCGCCGCCCTCGGCCACCAGCCCCAGAGATGAGAAGGGCGTCAGCAGGAACGTGTGCGGCGCCGCGTACACGAAGTCCGCGAAGGCCGTCAGCGCCGCCGACAGCCCCACCGCTGGCCCGTTCAGCGCCGCGATCAGGATCTTCGGGTGGCTGTAGAAGGCTCGCGTTATGTTCAGGTTGTTCGCTACGAAGCTCCGCAGCCACTCCTGGTACAGGTCCGCGTCGGGCGGCAGGTCCCGGCCCACTGAGACGTCGGCGCCCCTGTTGGTTTTGAGGTCATGGTTAGCTGAGGGTTCTGTGGGGGGGTTTTTTTTTTTTTTTGGTGTTTGGTTCTTGTTTATGACGGGTTGTGTCTTGCTCGTGGAGTAGTGGAGGGGAGATGTGACGCTGTGAGCTCGGGTGACAAATGCATTTTCTTCTCTGCATGTCTCATCCTTTAACGGTTTGATAGGTATGTATATACACCTATTCCGTATGCATGTCACAGAAGATCGTGGCAATACTCACGCAGAGAAATACCGGCCCTTTCCGGTCAGGATCGTGATATAGATGTCGTCTCGCACGGCGATTTCTCTCAGAGCCTTAGCAATGGCATAGTATCCGTCCAAGCCCAGGGCGTTGAGCTTCTTGTCGTTGTCGATGGTGATGGTGGCTATGCGCCCTGAGTATGAAACCTTGACTACGTCCGCCATTGTGTGCAAAGTATATGTATATATATATATAATCAATTGTATGCGTGTGCGTCTCGGTTTCCTCTTTTCTGTATTAATGTAGTCCAATATCTGTCTACCGTTTAGGTGGGATGGAATTACACAACTTGAGGAATCAAGCTGTTGTACTCAATGAAAGCTGAGGTGAAGTGAGCGGGTACCTAGGTAGTTTGGCCCCGCAGAAATAGCCCAGGTACGGTAACCAAGCCGAGGCTGTCTCTCGTCTTACCCCAACAAAGGCGTAACAACGATGTCTAGTGGCCGACCACTAATCTCAGATAACCCCACGTTTTCTCTTCTTCCCCGCGACCCTCTTTTTAATAGTCTGCCTTGGGAGACTGGTTGATTACTGTACTGTACGCATAGGCAGTAAGTATATATCTATACTAGGTAAGTAGGTACAGTAGTGTGCGTACGGAGTAGATCGGTCGACTCGGCGGAAGCAACCGGACGATCCCGTCTGCTTGGTAACTTTTATGCGCAATAGCAGGAATTAGATGTGCAGCAACTGTGATCTCTTGACCTGCATGACTACTTATTTGTGGGGTATCATGTAGAAGAAACCTGTAAGTTTTCAAATACTATGCATCTAGGACTATGGTAAGTAGGTGAAGAAAATTATTGCTGTGACAAGTTAAAGGGTAGTGAGAATTTGGTATATCATTACCTGGACCTGCTAGGAGGAAATAACCTAGATGATGGCAGTAGACAAATATATATCCCGAATTACCTAATATCATATCAATCCTACAATATTTATCGCCTTGGTAGTATCTATATGATGTATATCTAATTATATAGCCTGCTCCCTCTAAGTACGCATAGATGCCTAGCCAAACCCCTGTAACCAATCCCTGTAACTTGATCCCTGTGCTTGCATGAGTCTTGGATCTGCCGACCCCTACGCATACGAGTCGGTCACGTTAGTGGTCTAAGCTCAGCAAATTCAAGACTATATGTACATAGTCCACCGTGAAGGCAGCTCCCCATCATTCAATCTCACTACCTCGCCATTTCACCATTTCACCATTTCACCTAAAGCTTGAATAAGCAAGCGGACTCATAAGCCTGCCTGATCTAGCTTAGTTGTTGGGCTGTCGTTGTTGGTACCCGGGGAAGTAAGCAGGGGGCGAAGCCATTAGGCTATTGGGGTTTCTTGAACTGTTTTCACTGTTTCTGCCTAGATACCGTAGTCGAACCAGGAGACTGCTACTCGTAATTCTCAGTTATCAGTTATCAGTTTTCAGTTCTCAGTTTTCAGTTCTCAGTTCTCAGTTCTCACATCTCACATCTCATATCTCACATTCTACAATTCACCGCTGCATTCTCTATATTTATATCCGAATTCGAGAAAAATTCACATTGTAGTCGATATGTTTTCTCACAGATTAATCCGTTCACGGCCGCGTCTCGTGACCGTAACACGCCTTCACTGCCAGCCACTACCAAGGCCACGATTCTCCAGCACCGAGACCAGAAAGACAAGCTCATCCTCTGCTGTCGCTGTGGGCGTTGTGTCGTCGTTTGCCGCCGGACTGACCGCCGGATGGGCGCTCTACAGCAATGGCAAGGGCGACAAGCCAATAGCACCAGCAGCCACCGTGCAGACCCCCCAAGTGACTCGCATCACCACCATGCCAGCACCGGATCTCAACGAGTTGGGTATCACCGACAAGATTGCGTATACTGATCCACCAACGCAAGACGACGTCACCCGGCAGCTCAACGAGCACAAGTTCACAGTCCGGGGTGCACCAGGCGGCATCGACCGCTACGACGGAGCACAACTGGCCTCCAATAGCCCGTGCGAAGACGCCTTCGTGCACGGTAGCTTCTCCAATCCTTTCGGTGGCAGCGATGACGATAGCAAATGGATGGCGTGGGCCGTTTTTGACGGCCACTGCGGCTGGCAGCTCTCCAATCTATTGAAGACGCAGCTTATGCCGTTTGTGCGTCGATCCCTCGCAGACGCCAAGCCCACCGACAAAAGCGAAGTCGCCGAGGAAGCTGTGCAGCAGGCGTTGAAGAATGCATTCACCACGCTTGATGATGCGCTAGTGAAATCTGCCACAGCCATTATAGAGAGCGATTTGCCCTTCGCCGAGAAAGCTAGACGCCTCGAGCCCGCGTACGCCGGAGCTTGTGCTCTTCTCACTCTCTTTGACCCACAGAGTCGAAAGATCCATGTGGCGTCGACGGGCGATTGCCGCGCCGTTATGGGACAGAAGATAGCAGATGGCAAATGGACAGCGACGGCATTATCAGAGGACTGCACAGGCGCGACGCCATCCGAAGTGGAGCGTATAAAAGCGCAATTCCCCGACGAACCAAATATTGTTCAAGGAGGAAGGGTCTGGGGCTTACAACCGTCGCGAACTTTCGGTGACGGAATGTGGAAGTGGACAGCAACGCTCAAGAAGAACCTGCGCTATCATTTCACCGGTCTGAGTTTACCCTCCCAAACACGTTACAAAGATTACAAGGATGGACCCTACGTTACGGCCGAGCCTCTTGTCACCACGACCCAAATTCCTGATCCTAAAGAAGGACGACCTAGCTTCATAATCTTAGCTACCGACGGTCTGTGGGATACCATGTCGAGTGAGCAGGCAGTGGACCTTGTGGGGAAGTGGTACGACCGTCAGCAGAAGGGAGCATCAGTCGTAGAACCAGTGAAGCCTACAGAAGACTTTGGCCCAGTTGTACTGGGCTGGAAACAACAGTGCAAATACGAAGAGCGTAAAGCAACGTTCCGTGATGATAACGCCGCTGTCCACCTCATGCGTAATGGTCTAGGTGGTGCTGATGAAGAGATGGTACGCGGCGCTTTGACGTTTCGTTACCCGAATTCAAGAGATATCCGGGACGACATCACTATACAAGTCGTTTTCTTTGGATCAGTATAGTGACATTACGTATTTCGAGATGATTGCCATCTTCAATTCCCAGAGCCTCCAAAAAGAAGCTCAAAAATATCAATGTTAGCGATATCGAACTTCATGTACGATGGAAAACATCGAACTCAGCCGGTACCGCAGGTCAGACCCGTGCTGGATGATAACAAATACGATGATGCTGAAATATTGCGAAAGATAACACAAGTAAATGCAAGAAAGCAAATAAACTTCAGAGAGTAGAATCAGCACACGTCTCAGCGTTTCTTAGCACTTGATCACAAACCCCGAGCATCAAGGGCGCGACATATTCAACTACTCACCAATATACTATGCTTCAGTAACCGTGGCCACAATTTACAATCATAGCAACCCCAGCCTCTGAGCCTCAGACCTCACGATCCCTGAAACCTCGTCCTGAAGTGAGGGATGTTCGGCTTTCCAACCTAGGACCTTATTCAACCTCAGCCCCTTGCACTTCGAGTTAAGACCCCAGCTGATACCATCGAACCCCGCGATCTCGAGCGCCTCTTCCTTACTTATCTGATATTCCTTGATGTCTCCATCCCCTTTCAGTAGGCCCAAATCTTTTGCCTTTTCCGCCATTGATCGCGCTAGCGGGCCCCATACGTGCTCTCCCGTCGCCGTGACGTGGTATCCCCTAGCACCCCACAATTCCGGTGACGCGTTGCCTGATACGGCGGCCTCGATTAGGAGGATATAGGCTTGGGTTAAATCTTGTATGTGAACTGTGACGAGGGACGTAAGTCAAGCGCGAATTAGCTACCAGCTTAGATGAAAGAAGGTGAGAGTTCGAACATACCGTTGTCCATCGAAGCCAGGCCAGTACCCATGATGGGTATGTGTCCCTTCGTCAAGATGACCTTGGCCATCTCGTAACACTGTCGACTACGACCGGACACAGGACCACGGCCGTTTCCTAATACCACAAAGTATTAGTATAAGCTCTTAATAAGCAATGTACGTAGTTTAAAACTTTCAGGACTGACGCAGGAGCTAACATTGATAACCTTATACCCATATTTGCTACCACGGCCCTGGAGTCAACTATAAAAGGAGAAATACAAAGCATACCATAGATAGTTGGCGGACAAACTATAGCTGTCCTTACCGCATCAGCATGCGCGGTTCCGCATTCCAGCACAATCTTATCGATGTTGCGATGGAACGCTTCATCAGGGAGGTTAGTGAGAACCTCGATGCCATCAAGATCGTCGAAGAACCGATTCGGCGGCTGGCCGAGCCGATTGTCCACCGTGTCGAAGTACGTAAAGATTCCGGTGCCGCCCGTGTTTAGCCAATACCCGGGTCGGGAAGCCGAATGCCCCTCCACGAGCCCGGCGGCTATGGAACGCGCGGCACCTTCGTGGTCCGATGAGTCGGCCGCATCTGCAAGGTTTCACTCGTTAGTTTCGATTGTTAGATTTATGTGTCAGTGTCTTGAGAACTCAATATCGCTTTAATAATCAAAAGTATGATAGAAATAAATATATGTACGTATGTCCGGGTCAACAGAAACGTAAAAACTAACATAAGTAGACTCTAAACCCACAACATCAAACTCAACTCTTAATTTATGAAGACACAACAAACAACATAGTGTCCAAAACAGAAATGATAAATTGGCAAATTATGAAAAAAAGAAAGAAAGAAAAAAAGAGGGGAAAAAATTGTCTCCGGAAAACAATAAAGATAGGTAACGCTTACGCAGCACCAAATCAGCCCAAGCCGCCTCCTTCTTCAGCAGGTCGGCATCGTCAAGGGACCCGAGGACGACGCGAACGGCGGGGTACGCCTCGCGGACGCGGGCAGCGCTGCTCTCGGAGCGCACGAGCGCGGCATACTCGAAGTCGGGATATTTGCGCGCGAGCGCATACAGCGCGTCGCCGGCGATATATCCCGTGACGCCGGTTCTACACACCCACACTTCATATTAGCCAGATGCTCTCTCTCTCTCTCTCTCTCTCTCTCTCTCTCTTTCTTTCTTTCTTTCTTTCTTTCACACACACTCTCTATTGAATATGTGTATAGAGATATGTATTGAAAATATAAATAAGAAAAACAAAGAAATACTCAAGAAAGCGCCGTTATACTATATGAGATAGACATACACGTAGAAGAAGAGAAGAAGAACGGGAGGAGAGCGGGGAAATTGGGGGATGGTAACCTAGGTAGTAGGTAGGAATGGAAAAACGCACAGGAAGATTTTAAAGGCCATCTCGGTACTTCTTTTTCAAACGATGATTAAAGAAAAAAAAATAGTTTACGATATCAGAACTGATATTACTCCAGGTTACCTTATCTATTCTCGTGGCTCATTAGTTAACCATCGTCATAATGCGGGATTAGGAAGCAGGGTAGAGAGACACAGTATGACCTATAGATGCGTCTGAGATTAGTGAGTGGATTAATAATAATACTTCAGCGAAGCGCATCTACCGAGAGGTAAGACCAATGACACAACCTTACAACAAGCAATGAGAGCTAAATTTAGTCTAACGTCATTCCCCGCGTCCCCATTGTGGCTTTAGGATACCTAGTCTGCTTAATGGTTTGCGACGACTATCAATGTTTCATCATGGATGTGCTTTCTTAACTTCCTATTATTACGTCCGTAGCTAAAATACCTTTCATCAAGCTGTCTAGGTATGTTACTTCTAGACATGAGACAGTCCTATTGGATCGCACTGTCTAGACCGCTTTTGTCTCTCTAGTCATGAACGCCGACGCGGATAAATCCTTGCTTGGCTCTATGCCATGGTCTTAGAAATGCAAACGCTTTCGACACCCCCTACATAGAGTGCAGTTCCTTCTCCTCTGCCCTTCGCTGACTGAAAAATATTTCCCCAAAAATAAAATAAGATAAGAATAAATAGAATGAAAAGATCGACGTCGCAGGTTTCCGGGCTCCCAAGCTCATGCCATATCCCTGTGAAGAACCTGTCCATTTCCTTATGTGGTCCATTCTACACCAAATAAATGCCGCTGCCACACGGTAGAAAGCGCCAACCCCTTATCCAGCCATAAGCCATGAAAATATTTTGAATGTTGGAAGGGGGAAAAAGATACATCTTCAGAAAAGACCTCGCGCAGTGTGCAGGACGTTACAGGCTCATCATGTTCTGTGAGAGTATTTCCCAATCCTGGGTCATCTGCAAATTTCGAGATCGTCGTTATTTATAACCGGCTTTAAATCAGATATAGTGCATAGTAGCCAGCAACCGGAATTACATTGGAATATTGCACCTGGCTTGGATGCGAATTGTTGGTGTACAAGAATGGGTCGAATGTGCGAACAAATCGAATATGATCAAGCAAGCAAGCTAGCCGTACTAAGTCTCCTGGACACGTATTAAGGATTGTACCTTGTCCGGTCGAGAGATGTGAGCAGCCTTCGTTTCCTCATTAGCCTCATCCGTAGTGCTGATATTCGTGCTAGGCGGGCTGCTACTTTGTGGACTGCTTTGCTCGGTAGTGAGTGAAGGTGTTGGTACGGCCGAGTTCACTTCGACAGCTAAGCTGGGTGTCGAGGGAGTCGTCCCGGGAATAGCAGCACTTCCGTTGGCGTCGCTTGTAGAAGAAACAGCTTCCACCGCAGCAAAAAGTCGGTCAAGCCCCGTGTTCTGGCGGCCGGCGCCTTGTCTCTTCACCAAAGGGATGTAGCCCTTGATATCCGACACAAAGGCTAGTTTTTCTGGCCCATGTAGAAATTCAATCATCTTTTCTATACAGGGGTCAGTTATGGCGTTTTAAGCGCGAAGGTCGGGAAAGAAGGAATTACTTACGGATCACGTAGTTACCAAATTGGTCTTTAATCAAGGCCTGAAGTGGGTTTGTCCCGTCACTACTTGTAGTGGTGAGTTTGGCACGAATAGCACTTCTCTCCTCATCTGTTCCAAACTCTATACATTTTTCAACCACGTTGGAAGCGTATTTGTGCTTTGAGAGAGCCAGAGCTCTTTCAATAACGTGTTTTATCATGGCACAACGATCCTCCGACTCACCATGGCTTATGATGTGTTGGATGACATAGTTACCATACTGATCTGTCAAGAGCTTTCCGGTAGAGGCGTGAATATCCGCCATCAGCCTCTTTCTTTCAGCAGCTGTGCCATGTTCTAGAATGCGCTGGATGACACGGCAAGCATAACCGTGTGAGGCTAATTGCTCAACCTGGCCCTGGAATGCGTCCAAGATGTACGGGATGCAGTGCTGCGGGAGCAATTGGATAATCTTTTGAACGACATGGTTACCGTTCTGATCCTTGGCGACGTGCACAATATCCGGTCTGAGTTCGTCAATAATCTCACGTTGCTGTTCAACCAGCACATGATCGAGAGCCTAGGAAGTAGTCAGTTATCACCTATCATCTAAGGGCTAGGTATGATACGGACCTTTTGCACTACGCGGCAAGAGTACATCTGAACGGAAAGGTCCGCGACCTTTCCTGCCATCTGTCCAGCAAGAAGCTTCTTCTGGAATAGATCGCCATGCTCGAAGAACTTCTGGATCACATAGTTGCCAAAGACGTCTTTCATCAATTGAATTCCATTGGGCTCAATCTCGCCGAAGACACGGTCTTTCTCCTCGCTATTCGCAACTACGAGCTTGTCCTGAATGAAGCGCGACCCATGTTGATCTCCACTGAACTCAACAATGTGGCCGTAAATCTCCTAGGTTTAACTATTAGCTACTATGTTATCTAGTTCGGTATACGGATTGCTTACCTTCAACTCATAGCGCCTGTTTGCCTTAGTTTGGGCCCGAAATTCATCCAGGAGAGGGCTTCTGGCGCTTTGGACTGGTGCCTTATCCCGATTCGTTTGAAGAGGGAGACCGATATAGTTCAGCGGCACTCCATAGCCATTGGCTGGTACCTGGGGACGATAATTTGGAACGTGCTGTGTATAGTGCTCATATGATGTCGGGTATTGGGGGAAATACGGTTGGTAGAACCCAGATGACTGTTGGGGATATTGGGCACCTTGCTGCTGCCTATCCAGGTCTTGTGACACAATAGGATTCCGTGGTACTGGCTGGTTCCAAGAGTTACTGGTTCGTTGATTGGGAGTCCCTGACAAGTTTCTCGGACTGTTGAGGTGGGTACGATACGAGCTACCAGCTGGAGAGCTCCTCTCCACGGAACCTCTCTTAGCATTGGGATAGGATGCATGTGGGGCATCATTCCAAGTCTCTTGTTGAGCTCCATGACTGAAGTTCCTTGAGTTGTTATTAATCTCATGTTGCCAAGACTGTGAGCTAGGGTTGGGCTGGAATTGGTGACTAGTCGAGTTATATCCATTGCTCGTATAACCGTTGAGAGACTCGGTAGTATCCTCTAATGTGAGACCCCTGCCGAAAGCTTCGTTAAACTCAGCATGCGCATTATCGTTGGATAAGTTGAGAACTTGGCCACGGGTTGTCTCTGATGACATGGTGACGGGTACATTAGAACTTGAAGGACGTCGTTGCTCTGAGTTAGTATGCACTCCCTTAGAAAATGAGTACGATGCTGGTTCCCGAAGCTGACCCGCAAGCGTTGAAGTACTGGTTTCAGGCTGTCGGCCAGAGAAGGTCCCAGACCGACTGTGAACAGCGCCAAGAAAGCCAGGATCGGCAGATTTGCGTCTATGTATGGCAGCGGCGTCCAACCCAAGTTGAGAACCTCCTTGTGTATAATATATTCCAGAGCTTCCCCTCTCGTCACCAGCCAATGTTCCAACAACGGGGATGTATCGTGAGGAGGAAGTGGGACTCTCTACAGGTCCAGGAGGCATGGTTCTGTTCGGGATGACGGAGGCGCCCTGACTAATAGAGTGGCGAACATTGTACAGACCGTGGCTGGCATCGCTTAAGGTATATGAGAAATTATTCTTTGTGTGTACTGGTGAGACGTTGTTGGGACTTGTATTTGTGTGTTTCCATATTCCTCTAGAAGCCCATCCTGCGGGCTCGGACAATGGGTTCAACTGGGCAGATCCTGAAGGAGCAGTTGGCGAAACCTCATCAGAACCTGCTAGACGTCAGCTATGCTCCAGCGTTATGAAGTCATCCTGTCTATACTACGGTCATACCTCTGGAGTTCGCTGTCTCACGATGCGAATTAATCGGCCCGCTAATACCCCAAATACTTTGCTGCCATGCAGAGCCGCCGAGTGAACCTGGATTCTGTGTGCTTTTGCCTGGGGGCGCCATGTTGAGAGCCGGGAATCCGTTAGGCCGAGTCTGATACAAGAGGAGTTAGTCAACTTCATCATAGAATGGGGGTGACAAGGACTAAGGAACAGAGTTTCTCTAAACGAATACAATATTCGAGTACGAAGCTGTAAAATCTTATAATCTTTTCCATTTGAAAGAGAGCAGACTCAACATTCCAGTAATATTACATGATTATGGCGTTAGCGAAGAAAAACTCACTGTGGTAGTCATAGCGCCGGTTTACTCGGCCTGGAGTATTGTTAGGAGTAAGATGCCCTATCGGAGGTTCGCAGGAGGTAAAGTACGGTGTTCGACTCTACTTTACGATGATCGGGTCTGTATCAGCAGTTGTGCGACCGGCGGTCACGTCGACAGACGAAGTGTTCGGTGGTGTATATAGGGAATTTCGCGGCGAGTGTACGGAACAGGATGCTCTATCCAAGGGCGAGAAGCAAGTTATTAGTTAAAGTCTTTAGAATGTACAATCATTGCGTTGAAGGTTCGAATAGAATATCAAGCTCTGTCTGAGTGCTTACAAGGCGAGGTCCAAGATAAGATGGTGTGGGATCTGTTCGTGTCAAACAGGCCAGCTTATCCTCGGTGATAGACGTGTGTGTATGTGTGAAGCTTCGCTCGCTAATCTAGGGAACCGATATAGGACAGTTCACGGTCTGGTAATGATGTCGTATTTGCAACCAGTATAGATGCGCCTGCTTCTAGATATCGCAGAGAGGCAGATGGCGAGCGTTGACTTCAGATTGGATCCGTCATTCGCCGGGAGTGGTAAGGGTCGGTAGCAGATTCGATGTCGGTGACTGCGAAGGGGGGAGGATGAATGAACGAGCGAGCACCGGAGCGAACCGGTTTTTTTTGAGGGCGCGAAGACGGGCACGACGCTGGCGGGTGAGATAGTTGCGGACACGGATGGGTAGCCAAATCAAAGGGCATGTAACGATGCGGCACAGGTTGGCGAATGTGTGGTGGTGGGGAGAACGCAAGGTACAGAAACGCCTCCGCTTGATCGCAGCAGCCTGTGGTGTGTGCTGCGAGATCTTCCCCGAACAATACACAATTAAAATCTCGCGAAGAGATCTGGTGGACAGGTGGGTTGGCGTATGCGACAAGAAGTCTAGGTGCAGAGGCTGAGCCGTGAATGGCACAAGTCCTAATGAACTGAGGTGGATTCGACGTGAACGGATCCAGCCTGATTCTGGGAATAGAGTTAAATCTCAGCACACGCCAAAATAGGTACAGTTGGGAAAAAAAGGTGAATGGCCAGGGCGGCCAGGCAGGACTCCAAACTCGAGGCCGATTCCCTACCTGGCAAATACCCAGCAAGGCTAGTGCCAGTATTTTGGGGGACGGGGGGGGTCTTAGGCCACTGAATTGGGCACTAGGGGGGGCGTCTTGGGGGGGGAGGCGGGGGCTAGGGGCAGATGGCAGATGGCAGGGAGAAGACTTGGTGGAGGACCCATGCGGTAGCAGGGATGGGCTAACCCAGACAAGCTTGTACCTGGATGACGGACACTGGCTGTCCCAGGGACAAGACAGTGTGGGTGGGTTCCGACGGGGAGGCGATGGTGCTGGAGTTTGGGGGTTTACACCACAAATAGGAAAGGCGCATAAGTATATACGTATATACGTACCAGTGCTAACAGATGCTGTCGCCCTCGTGCTCACTTGCCGGGGGGGTGGAGGAGTGGTGAGAGGAAGGGTTGTAGCAGTTACCTATGTATGTAGGTAGTATGTCGACTAGGTATGTGAGAACACTGTAGGAGGTAGCAGTGAAGGGTGGTATGGCGACGTTTCGATGCTGTCTGTATGCTGTAATCCTGCTCAGCCCAGCCTGAGGCCAAGACCGTCGCAGGACCAGATTTCGGGACTGACCCTTGGTTGCTGCACCGCCCAGGTTGCTTTTGGCCCTTTCGAGACAAGTGTGTGGAGCGTGAATAAGTATTATTGATATACTACTAAGATGAGTGAGAGTGTGTGAGTGAGAGAGAGACTGCACAACCTGGCAAGCCGAATGCTCTGTGACTGGCCGATCGCGAGTAAGTAGAGGAGCCGATATCGAAGATGTCAATATGTCGCGAAACTCGAGCTTGTGAGTAGTATACCTAGATATTTCCCAGTGCGGAATGACCCAAAGTAGAGGACGGCAGAGATCAAACTGATTTGCTCAGAGGAGAGCCCTGAAGATATAGGCAAGTAGAGACAGTACCTAAGTAGAGACAGCCAGAGAAACTGTCTTTCGTGCTTGGTTTTCAGTTGGCGGAGCGGGTGGAGCAGCCCTAAAATGTAAGTACGCAGTAAGTTGGGGCCTGCGTATGAGAGAATAGGGACCTGTGGCGGAAGCCTATGTGCATGGTGTCAGATGTTACCAAAATAGGTTTAACCGCCCGGAAAGTACCTACCTTAGTGTTCGGATGGCAGCCAACACTGAGTGTTGGTGTACACTACTGGTGCATAAACTACCTCAGCAGAGGTCAGGTACACACACTACATACAGATGGGCTAGTGCTAAGCTACACTAGTACGGGGCTAGGCAGTGGGCAGAGGGAGGGAGACCCACTCGGGAGCCTATCTATGGTACCTACCTGTGTGAAGATGGGGCTCCCGCTTTTAGCGGCGCGCTTCAGTTTGATACTTCGCGGGCGACCCTCGAGGCTTCAAACTAAAAAAGGCAGTCTTGTCGTACCTGTCGGTGTATTCTGCTGTCGCGTGGTGTCCGGAATGCTGCCACGGTTTGGTCATGTATATAGGCTTTGCCGTGACACCGGTGACAGCCTGCTCAGCGGGTGGGCATTAGACTCTCCGGTCTTGACGTATGCAGGGCCAAGTGCTAACGTGTAATACTAATGTTAATGTTAATGTTAATGTGATTGTTATTCCGGCGCGAAGCTGCCTGGGTAACCCCGAGAGACGTTCCCGTTGGGCCCTCTTGCTTCTGGCGTCTTGAAGGTCTACCTAGGTAGGTCAGAGGTTGTCCTGGTGCTGGTTTGTGTGCGCGAGTCCGGGGCCGGGTCAGGAAGACGATAGTATTATGGGGGGGGCAGATAACAGCAACACTGAGGAATACCAAAATAGTGCAGCCAAGGGCGAATGAGGGCGCCAGAATTTGCTGCACACTGATAATTAGGAGGCTCGACTAGTGTGCTCTCGGCCGTGCACTTGCTTTTCCTTTATTTTTCCTTAATATATAGGTAAGCAAGCCTGCCTTCACGATGCAAGCAGCGGCTGACCGTCTGTCTGCACACCAGGGTAGCAATGGCAGTTAGCTCCGGTATGTACGCGCAGAGTATTTTTAGGACGTTAGGTATTGTTGAGTTGTTGGTGCCAACGTTCCAAACGTGGACGGCGATCTTCGACTCCCTCCGGGATCTTTAATCGGAAAAGGCAATATGCGGTGCGCGCTATGTACGTGCGAGTAATCGCTGCGCCTGGCACTCGCTTGCTTGCCGGCAGCTGGTTGGCTCTGCTATGTACCTATAGGCATATATCCTGAGCAAACATTAGGCACTTAGTATACTCCTTGGTGGAAACAAGTATACTGGGGGGGTACAGACACCACTAACCTCGCATGCAAGCCGGTCGTCCTAGGGTATGATCAATACTACGAGCAGCTACCTGGCTAGCTAAATGGACGCTGTATGGACGGCAGGGCTAGAGGGCCTGGGGCGCGTGGATATGCGAGAATATACCGAAGACGTTTCGACGAGATGAACAAAGAATGGACAAGGAATTTTGTACGAAAGTAATAGATGCTACCTATCAAACTCCGTTGTGCCTGACACCACTCTTGGACTGAGAAGTGGCCTTCCTTTCGACAGAAATGCCCGGACAGGTAGAGAGAGAAGGAGGAGAAGGGGAGGGAGATGAACGTAAGGTGTAGGGGGTCGGGCAGTCAAGTATTCATTGCATTTGTATGTCCCTACGGCCGGTTTGTACTATCTACCAACCCAGACAATCAACTAGGCCAGGTATGTACTCATAGTTATACAATATAATGACCTCGTAGCACAGGGGCGGGCAGGTGTATGGACGACAAAATTGCAGATCACTCATCTTGTGGATCTCTAATCATGGATGTCTCCCTTACCATCACGCTTTCGCCGAGCCGGTACGAGCACGCGACCTGCAAAGCTACGCTTCGTGGTGCGAGGAAGCATTATTTAAGTAGGCCTAGATCGAAGCCGGCGCTTCTTCTGCTTAGACTAGCGACAGCCTGAAGATTGACCCGACACCATTTTGCCTTGGTTTCGGCCAGCAGTGCTGTACGCCCGAGTCGAGTCACCTAACCCTAAGAGGCGGCCGTAGGGAGGAAGGGAGAGAGCGAAACGGGCGACCAATGAGAATGCAAACCCGTGAAGTTTGCTGGGCGAATTCCTTGTACACTTTTTACATAAGTATATGAGGGCCACCTGTGATAGCTGGCTATGCGCTGGCTGGTGCGATGCTATTGCGAGTTGTCTTCACCGACAGCACCTAGTGTGAGCATTCAATAATCCCGTGCTTCCAACGCATCAAGCTCACCACTGCCAAGATGGTTCGGGGTCTTCAGCGCAATCTAATGCAAGAATGAAATGCAAGGTTGTGAATGCTGTCTAATGTCTACGTCTACAGTTTAACGTCCATACATTCTCGAGGATTATTGCCTACTAGCTACGTTGGTTTCACTTCAAGCATTGCTTCGTTTCGCTAACGATAAGTAGTACAAGAATACCTGTTCAAGCCACCCACTGGCTTGAAGTCAAGGGCTCTGCCTGCTTTCACAGATCAGTAGAGTTGCACAGCAGCGAAGCTCGCCTCGACAAGAGAACCGTTGGTTCCTGACCACCGAGGCCTAGTAACGCGTCGAGATGCTGTAGAAGGCCACAAGCCTTTGGGTTCAGATCCTCTCCGGACTATACAGGAAGAGGAGCAGGAACTTGCAAGAAGCAATACCCCTCAAGATGTGCTCGACGAAATGAATGACTCACTGCGTGAAACAGATCGCCACGTTCTAGCGCTCCTTGCAGTACGTCAAACACAAGGTGACTACTCGTACACACGCCGTAGCTTGTTGATCTATCTACCTCATGGGCAACAGAGACGACGGTAAGCATGAAGCTTCGGCTTATTTTGCGAAACCGCACCATTGCGCGGATGGGTGGGACAGATGAACAGACGCACTCCGTCACCAGACAGCAACATGGACGCCTATTAAATCATGATGCTATGCATCAGACCACCTCCTGACGGCTGGATGCAGACCTTGCCGCCAGTGAGAAAGACGCCGTTGTGGAATGTGACACTGACAGTCAATGGAGCTCGTTTCTGTCAAACCAAAAAAACACCACCGGTGATAACGATAAATGCGTACAATAATCTGTTCCGCTATAGACAGAAAGGCAAAGGCATTATTGATATTCGGCTCAATGTTCGGCTCCACCAGCGCGCCATGTCTTAGTTAGTCCCTTGGAAAGTTATCTTTATTAATCAGACTGATAGGAATTAATACTTGGAGACGCATCACTAATAGTGCATAGTAATGGAATGGGTTTGTGAGAAGTGAACTCCCCCGGGCCAATCAAAGCTATGTCTGTGCTATTTTGTCGAGCTCGGCTGGGCGGAACCGTTGGCAGCTCATCGTCGCCGGTATTGTGACACGGGAAACTGCAGCAGCCTATGGAAAGAAAGACCTATAGTACATATGCCGATCTATGAAATCCGGGGTTGGATTATAGTCTAAAATAGTAGGTATCTGCTTTACCTAGACTAGTGCAAATAGGAGATGTCTATTGAGAAAAGGAGAGCTAGTATGCAGACGATTAAGTTCCCAAGAACAAAGTACTTCTCTCCTCCATGAACATGGAAACTACCTATAGGAAAAACCTAGGGTGCAGATAAGCAACGGAGTACAAGCCATCAATAATAGGCTACTGCATGAACAAACAGAGAGATTCAATTTTAGACGGTGACAAAGACTTGAAAATATCCCCACATCTATTGTTGGCAACGAATTACAATTGGGTAGTATAGACTGGTAGGTCAATATGGCCAATCAGCTTAACTTATGTAGGCTCGATTTTCCAATTCTGGCAAGGATTCAACTCCTGTAGGTATATACATCTCGGAGTATACCTGCACACTACGTACAGTACACTCCACAATTATTGCAACGGGAATGTGGGAGCTTCAACATTCCACCTATCTACCTAGTGTACTACTTTACGTATAAGTCTATTATTGTCTATTGTGAATGGTGTCTGGTCAACCATTGAAAAATACCTGCGATTTTCAAGCCAATGGATGAAGGGCAATTCCTATTTTATCATATTTCATCCGTTTTTTTAGGCTAGCTGTGTGACTAAATTATGCAATAGAGCACAATACTAGGTAGGTAGTATATCAACCTACCTGTAGTTGCTCTTTTTCCCAGCCCTTTTTTTTCTTCCGCCTTTATTATCATCTGCTTCTTGATATGTGACGCCGATTGATGACGTAAATTGTTTTGCGTCAGTCTAGAAAGTACGGCGCATCCTTGTCAGATTTTGTTGGTGAGGATCGGTTTGAAAGTTACTATAGACTCTGCCTACTTGTATTACGAACACATATTTTTCACATTGCACTTTGCAACATCAAAGAGTTCTAACAGCAAGTTATCATTTAGATTTCTAAAATCTTGATGGAGCATAATTCATTCAGTTCAAAGGTCTCTTCTTCGACCATCATGTACCGAGCCTCTACGCCAATTGAATCAATGTCCCCAACGCCTCACCCCGTTATAATATCCTTCAATGAAGAACTGAAATAACGAAATAAGAAAAAAAGGCCAAATTGAAGGCAGGTCAACAATAGGATAAAGCTTATTCGCTATCGTCCATAGCAAAGTCGTCCTCTTCATCCTGCTCGTCGACTTGCATCTCATCATCATCATCATCCTCCTCGTCGGAGTCAATGTTGTAGACATAGACAGGCTTAGCCTTCGCAGCAGCCGCACGACCGGGTCTGCCGCGTCCCGTAGGCCGAGGAGGCGGAGAGTCAGGCTCCTCTATCTCATCGTCCTCGTCAGACAAATCAAAGTCGTCCTTCTTGGGCTTAGCCTTCTGGGCACCCTTCTTGGTAGCGTAGGCCTTGGCAGCTGGCGACAAGGTGGTCTTCTTTGGTACTGCTTTCTTTGCCTCACCCTTGGCAGCCGTAGGGACGCTAACTCCTTTCTTGACCGCAGGACCAGAAGCAGCAGATGGCTTAGCCTTCGACTCTTCTAAAGATGAGCGAGCGGGAGCCTTGGCCTTACTCATGACCTTGGTGACCGCTGGTAGGTCGTCATCAGAGAGGAAACTATCGAGCTCATCAACCTTCGCGGTCTTGTGAGGCGACTTGGCAAGCATTTCGTAATTGGTATCATCATGATCGTCGGAATCAAAAGTCTTGGACGGCTTGCCCTTAGCTTTCAAAGAGGCGTTGCCGTCGCTGCTCTTTGGCCGTGCCATAGCAAACAAACTAAGACGGCCGGTCTTACTCTCAGAAGAGTCAGCAACATTGTTGTTGTTACTAGTCATCCCTTTAACTAAGGCACCAACATCCCCGAGCATCTTGTCATCATCGCTGTCTGAGTCCTCAAACACGGTCCAAGCCTTGCTCTTGGTGGCTGCAGTGGCTGCGGCTCGCTTGCCTCGGGGTTTAGCAGGGGCGTCATCATTATCTGATTCTTCTTTAAGGGTAGGCGCCTTCTTCTTAGCAGGCTTGCTCTTGAGAGCGGCGTAGTCATCTTCATCGAATGGATCTGAATCGTTCTCCTGGTCATCTGACTTCGACTTTGCCCATGAGTTTTGAGCAAGCTTCGAGGAGGCCGACGGGGCAGGTTTTTCGACAATCTTCTCCGTCGCCTTCTTTGCTCCAGGCTTGGGTCCTCTCTTAGCAGTCGGGGCGTAATCATTATCAGCATCTTTGGCCTTGCGACCTCGACCAGCACCAATTTTCTTGGAGGTACGGCGGCCCATTCTGCGAATACCTGTGCTAATCTCTTGGTCAAGGCGCAGCTGATTTTCCCATTCGGCCTCGAAGTCATCAAGGTCCTTGCACCAAAGGTCTTTCTCACTTAGCTTCTCGAGTTCGTCGTGCTCAGCCTTCTTCTTCGCAATTTGCTCCTTGAGACGGTCAAGCCGCTCTTGAGTGAATGACCAAATGGGCATCTGCTGATGTTAGTGATGGAGTTATATAGCTAATTAATAAACAGTTACATACCGAAAGTAAGTAATCGTAACCATGAGCATCATCGTTGGCGTTAAGCGCTTTCTCGTTTTCATCCGCTGTATCTTCATCCTCATTATCCTCCTTGGTCTTCGCATCTGCATTCTTGGCAAATGCCTCGTACTTGCGCTCACGAAGCTCGCCTACAATTATCTGCTTTTTCTTGCGTGATACTACGAGTTCGCCATCCATAATCTCTTGGACGAACCGAGCCTGGTTTTTCAACTTTCGGTAATCCGAATGGTAGACGTTAAGCCAGTGAGCTTTTCGTTTAGAATACATTTCCATTCGGAACTGATAGAACTCTTCCATGATATCTTCGACCTTTTCATACTTGCGGATCATGCCACGTGTGTCGAATGCAACCAAGTTGGATGTGGCTATTTGCTTGACCAACTTAAATTTTTCGAGCAGACCTTCGTCAAGGGCAGCTTTCATGTGTTTCTCATCCAACTGGATCTCAAAATGAACGTTCTGGTGATCGTTAAATTCTTTGTAATCCTTGATGAATGATGGCGCCTTCTCAGCACGAATGATATCTTCGAGTCTCGCCTTGAAATCATCAGTCCACATGCGCACTGGCAGCTCAGTAATGATGACCTCATTGGGCTTCTTCTCATCTTGGGTCGCGATACCATTGCATTGGTAACGATTGCTCCCAGCTAGTTGGATTGTTCCTTTCCAGCCTCTGAACCAGGGAGTCATGGTCAAGAAAGGTTTCTCTTCATCATCGTCATCCAAGCGCCCCATGCGTCGCCTGAGATTCTCAACAATGTCTATAGGATGATAATTCGGAATCGAAGTACTCCAACCAGTGCCGATGCCGTCCGCACCGTTCACCAGAACCATAGGGATGACAGGAGCGAAGACCTTCGGCTCAATTTTCTTGCCATCTTCGACGTGATGGTCTAGATTCGGCTCATCAAGTGAAGAGAAGACACGCCGGGCGAACGGTGACAACCGAGTGTGTATGTATCGAGCACTAGCAGCATCTGAACCGCCTGCAAGTCGAGAACCGAAGTTTCCGCTAGGTTCCAAGCAGTTCACATTGTTAGATCCAATAAAGTTTTGGGCTAAACCGATAATGGTCTGTTGCAACGATATGTCACCGTGGTGGTAAGCAGTTTGCCCAGATACGTAACCAGCTAATTCAATGACCTTCTGATCCTTGACTAGGTTGCGCTTCAAGCAGGAATATATGACTTTTCGTTGACCGGGTTTCAGACCGTCGATAACAGAAGGAATAGAGCGCATGTTGTCGGCCATGCTAAACAGAATCAATTCCTTGTTGACGAAATCATCATAACTGACCTGCCTGCTTGAGTGGTCGAGATAAGTTCCAGGAACAAATCTGCCCAACCATTCCTTACGAGCATCTGCCTTCTTCTTTGAGAAAGCGAGCTCGAATAACTCGGCTTCAGTTGGTTGCATGACATCAAATTGCTTCAAGTGGTTGTCAAGATCGTTGAAATATACCTGTGCATCCTCGTTTGAGCTTGTACCCAACCCCTTGAAGTACTTGGATTGCCATCGTTTGATTTCAGATTGATGAGCCTCTTTCCATTCCTCATATTGAGGTTGAGTGAAGAAAGACTTCAACTTTAATGGCTTCTTAGGGTTGGATCCCTGCCACACCTTCACAATAGGTGTAATAAACTCCTGAAAAAAGCCCGATATCTTGAGGAGTGACGGGTACTGAACTTCGAGAAAATTGATAAGAAGACCCTTGATATGACTGCCGTCATGATCCTGGTCTGCCATAATCATCAAGTGTCCATACCGAAGACCTTTGGTATCATTATAGACTTGTTTGTGTTTTAAACCGAGGAACTGCTTGATATTTTGGATTTCTTGGTTCTTAGAGATCTGATCAATGGGCGCATCACGAACATTGAGCATCTTTCCTCGCAAGGGGAAGACTCCAATACGATCAGGGTCCAGAATAGCACGTCCAGCCACTGCTAAACTCTTGGCGGAATCACCTTCTGTCAAGATCAGGGTACATTCAGGACCATACTTGGTGCCGGCCAAGTTAGCATCGACAAGCTTCGCGTTGCTAATTCGTGATCGCTTGTTGCCATCACTTTTGGCGAGCAGCTTGTCGGCTTTCTGCTCAGCAAAATGTAGTATGTTAGCAACGGCATCTGTGTTTGCAATCTGCTTAAGGAACTTGTCGCTGAGGTCACACGTGCTCCCAAATTGAGCGGTTTTGGTCGTTAGCTGCTCCTTTGTCTGTGAGCTGAAAGCTGGGTTGGTGACCAGACAGTTGACAAAGATGAAGATATAATTCTTGATGTTATTGAGTTTCAGGGCAAGACCTTTTTTCTTCTTGTTAACATGTTTCAAGAGTGAAGTGCAGATCATATCGGCGATGTAGTTGACGTGAGTGCCGCCCTGCGTAGTAGCAATCGAATTGACGAAGGAGACCTGATGGAATGTACCATCAGAGACGGTAAAGGCAACCTCCCACCTTGGATGTCCCTTGGAGTCCTCGAGGATTACCTTCCCGTTGGATTCTTCCGTCTCCCGCTCCTGTGCAATGGCCTTGGCATACATTCCGCAGTATTTCTCGAAATTTAGCTTCAGAAGCGAGCCGCCTAGGTAGACTTTGGCGCCTCGTACGGTACCAGCCATGTCGTAGACACGACGACTGAGCAATGACTCGAGATCGTCGTCAATTCCATTAGGCATGCCAAATCGTTTGTAATCAGGTATGAAGGTGACTCGTACAAAATCGCTGGTCTTATTAGACGTGATCTTACCCTTATCCATCTTGCTCATGTTATCTCGCCACGTCTGCTTGTACCGCTTGCCGTTCTTAGAATCCTGACACTCTATCGTAAACTCAGAGCTAAAAACGTTACAAAGCTTTGCTCCGTAACCGTTTCGGCCGCCAACAGTGCGCTGTTCCTCGTCATCAAAATTAGAGCCAGCAAGAAGATGGCCAAAGACAAGTTCAGGGATGTAGACATTCTCCTTCTCGTGCATCTCGACGGGGATACCCTTGCCGTTATTCTCAATGGAGATTTCGCCAAGCTCGCGGTTGATAGTAACCTTGATATACGTCATGTTGGGGTCATTTTGCTTGTTGTCAGCAGCATTGACAAGAATCTCGTCAAATATCTTGTACAGGCCAGGCACGAAGGTGACCTTGCGAAACTCCATCAACTCAGTCTCCTTGTTAAAGACCCACATCGTCTGCTCGGTAGGCTCAACGGATCCGATGTATGTGTCGGGGCGTTTGATGATATGTTCTAGTTGTGTTAACTTCTGGTACTTCTCTGTGGCTGTTTTCTTCTTGGTCGACTTGGAGTCTGACGGGCGGACCAGCGCATCACCGTTTTCCTTCTCCGCCATCTTTTGTTTTTTTGAGTTCGGTAGTGTATGGGAGGAGCCTGGCCGTTCGTCGTCTTCCTCGTCACTGATGGGTTTGGTGCGCTTCTTGGGGACAGACTTGGCTGGAGCTTTCTTCTTCACGGGTGCCTTAGCTTTGGGCTTCTGCGGAGTGGAAGGTGTCAGTTCCATTCAAAACAAGGCGGATTGGCTGGTTATAGACTGCACTGTCCAACCAAGATTGACATACCGGCTCCGGCGAGTAGGCTCCAGAATCACCATCGTCAAAAACTGAATCATCCATGCTGTCTAAGTCCATGATTGGAGGTTCTAGGCGAGAGCGCGCACTGCTGCAATTGGTGATTTGGTAGTAAGACCCAAAGCTTGCTAACCAACTGAGCAATTATATGAAATGGATTGCATGAAACTGTCCGTCGCGGGTAGTAGTAAAGTCGCCTCGTTTGCTGGAGTGCATGTGAAAGTTGACCTTTTTGTTTTTTTAAATTGTTTACATGGTCGCGTTTAGATCGTCGCGTTTCGTCTATACAACCCCCGCTAAAATAAATGTACAAACATGGAAACCACGTGTATAAAAATGAACGTATTGGTTTCCCGAGGCTATGCGGAGATCGCAAGTATCTCTCTACGCATAATACTTAACCTTAGCGCCCCGGCCTTCAATGAGACCATTGAGGTAGGTACCTATGTACCTAGGTACTTAGATACATTCGCCCGGACTACGCAGTAATCTGGCGCCTGCACCTACCAAACGCTAACGTAGGTACGCAAGCTAGCTTATCCAATTAGTGACCGCAATATACAAAGGTTACATCACGCTAAGAAACGAGCTTGAATGATTCGCTAGGTACCCGACTTAAAGCCCTGGTGCACCTCCACACTACCCGCCTTTAGCATTCCCTCAGCCAATCACAGATGAACGCAAACCGACAAAAAAGACAAGGCGCGGTTGACGGGCAGTGACCATCTGCAGCTTTGTTATCAGAGTTAGACCAGGGCCGAGCCAGGGGGACCTTGCCCGGGGAGCCGGCCAGCACACGATCTTCATTTCATCCCCCTTCCTCCCTCTCCTTTCTCTCTTCTCCTCTTCACGATCATCGTCGTCGCCCTGTTGTCGCTGTCATTTGCGTGGTTCACTCCTTCTGGCTTCTTAGCCGTCCCCTCTCTATCTACATCACTCCTCCCTTCTTTGGGCAGTCATTCATTCACTCATTCACTTGGTCTCAACTTCACTCTTTAAGTTGACACCGTCCAGTCCTTTTTTCGGCATTGCACATTCAATATCTGGAGCTTGCTCCCTTGCGTAGGCTTCACCGTCTTTTTTAGTGTCTTTAATATCTTTCATGTACAGTTTACTTCAACTTCTGAGAAACTTGAAGCAAAACAGTACAGTCGTAGGGGGGTTTTTCCTTGGGTGGATGAGGAAGTATTAACATGTCGTTTTTATAGTGCTACCATTTATATTGACTTGTACCCAAACGGACGAGCATTTGGCACGACGCATTCATCGATATTGTTACATTGCCAAACAGAAAATCAACATGGAAATGGTCAAGACCCTGATTGCCCGAGGCAAATCTGTTCTCGCAGTTCGTGACGTCTCTGATAGTTCAGACTCCTGGGATTCGGCCATGAATGCCACGATTGCTCTGCTAGGCCTTGCTTTATTTGGTTTGGCTCTAGTCGGAGGTCTTTTAATGCTCCAACGGCTCCGCCGGCGACAGCAGCTACTTGATCAAACGCTGCCCAAATACAACGACATCGAGCACGAAGCTGGGCGAAATACACGCCGATTAACCATCCAGACTCCTGATGGCAAGTCGAGCATTGTTGTAGTCAATGGCCGTCCCATGTTGGCCGATCCCAACTCACCCCCGCATTCGCCCACCAATGTTCCTGAGATCCACATCACGTTTCCCGATGAGCAAGATGAACAAGGCCGTCGCAAGAATGGCCGGGTCCTTCTTGTCCGCGTGGGCGAGACGACAATCGGCCTTGAGCCCCTCAAGGAAGAGCAATTGCCCGCTTATGAAAAGGAGGGCAAAAACGCCTTTTACTCTATCGATATGGATCGTATTGGTGGACTGAAGGAAAAGGATGCTTCACATTTCGCGTGAACCATATTTAACCCAACTGGTTGCCTTCCAACTTACTTGTGTCCAATGATCCGAGCATCAAGTACTGTCGTATATCATACGGCTCGGGTCTAAAGGACAAGCCTGCATATACGCTTCACGATCAACTGCTTTACATTTACTGCATCTAAAATCTTCAGCGCTAAGGGGAGAAGACGGTGATGTCAAGTGCTGACAGACCGCATTTAGATGATTCACGGATGTCTTTTTTTCCCCTGACATCCACTTCGATGATGATGGCGTTGGGTATATATCAGTCTCGTATATAGCGATACCACTTTTCCGCTACCTGTCTTTTGAGAGCTGAATATAGCGAGGGCTTGAGGTTTTACTCTAGCGGACTATATATTCGTAACTGTATAATTGATATTACTCTTGGCGGAACTTCGATAGTTGCGCTGCTCAGCTACAATCACCCTGATTCAAACTTGGCCCACGTTTTGCCCGTGCGTGATTAATCTATACAGGTTGCAAGTTATAAAAATCATAGACAGTCATTACCGTGTTATTCTCACCGATGAGCTCAGAAATACACTGGTGATTTTCTTCTCGGCTACAAATCCCTCCTATTCGTATAAAGCCTTAGTATAGAGATTCTTCTATATCATCCATCTATAGCATGGATTCCAAGTCCGCGTATAGTCAAACCACCCCCCATACTGTCGATATATATCACTTAGCTAAACAATAGGCACAAAACCACGTTGTTACATAGAACGCTGAGGGAATAGGGGCGAGAATTTCTCCACTACACCTGAACCCAGGCCTTGTGCGATACAAGAGAAAACGCACATCACGAATCATACACAATTCTCGGAAGAACTTGCAGCGCATTGGTAACGCGGTGTTTTATGATCAATATGTCCGAGCGAGCGACTTGAAGAGAATACATATATATACATATACACAGAGAATCAACCACAACAATCACAACCACCCAGTAGTCAGTCGATGATTGATGGATACCGAGTATCCAAGGAGATCCAGGGCACCGCAAGATCCATCCACCAATCCTCATTTTCCACACAACCCTATTTTTCTGCCTATTTCACTCCCTGGCCCTCCGGATTCGACGGGCTTACACCCAGTTCCAGGTCATCTGGACGCGGCCGGCGTTGGGGTCGGCGAGCTTCGAGAAGACGTTGACGGGCACGTCGAGGTCGTTCAGCTGGCAGCCCGTGCAGCGGTCCTCGACGGTGACGACGGCCGACTTGCCGCCCCGGCTGATCTGGATCTTGCGGCCGCACAGGGAGTTGAGGTTGGGGTTGCCGTTCGGCGTGTACTGGTCGAAGAGCTCCCACGAGAGCGCCACGATGGCGTCGCTCTCCGAGTTGTAGACGCCGCAGGCCCCCAGGCCCGGCGCGTAGTACGTCAGGTCGCCGCTCATGCTTCGGCTGGCGAGGGCGGCGGGGGCTGCGGACACGAGGCCGGCCGTGGCGGCGATGGCGAGGATGATCTTGGTGAACGATTGCATTTTTGGTCCTTTTTGGGGTTTGCTTGTTTGGTGCTGGCCTGTTCTGTCTCGAGATGAAAACCGAGGTATAGTCTGTGATGATATCGCGGTGATACGCTGACGATAAGGAGTGACGATGAAAGAGAGCGAAATGAACTGCTAGTTCGGGAACCGGTCCGGTGATAGAAGGAAAGAAGTCGATACTGGTGATCAGATGCTAGGGTCCATCAACGGGGGTGACGGGACATTATTTATATTCGCTGCCCATCATGAAGTCCTAACCTCTCCTATGCTGACTCTCAGGGGTTAGCTGTCACTTCGGCCGGTAGGTAAGCTACCATGCAAGGCCTCGGTGTTGGTAAATCGTCAGCAAACTACCTCCTATTACTGAAAGGATTGTTGCCGTTTGTATGAGGATGCGCAAATAAGTTTCACCTGCCAAATCGGCTGGTGAGCTCGCCCCATAATCACCTTCACCCATCCTACCGGCTAGGAGTCCCTCGTCATCTTCTTGTTGTGCCTTAGGTTTCAGACGCGCTCGTTCAAAGTCATCGTAACGTTCCATGCCTTAGGAGTTGAAATTCACGGAATAGCCGTCCCCAAGCCTGGCCGTCAAGGATCGGCCCAATGTAGAAGGCGAGAGAACTCGGTCTATCTGTCTGTTTGTCTCCGGGGTTTTCTGTAATTTCACGATATATTGCGACTACCGAACCCCAGATTCCCGGGCCCATGTTGCCTCGGCATCCTGTCCATAGCAGACACAACGCAGTAACCATTAATGTAAAATCCAGTGCATCGAGAATGTCGTGCAGGATGCAGGTACAGATCACTGGGGGGTGCGGCACGGTCCTTGGCGCCAGGCACGGACGGAGCTGTCCGTAGCTCAAGGATAGCGTGACATTTCAAATTCAACGTTTCATTTTCCTACTCGACAGAGCCGCGAGGCTCGAAAGGGCAGTCTGACAACACTGCTCCAAAGTGAGGCAAAGGCCAGCACACACTTAAAAGGGCAAGAGCATAACTGATCCTTCAGGATTTCGGCCAACGGCACCTACTGAATTGGCCTTGAATCGGGGCCCTTCACACACTAATAAGGTAACGTATACTAAGTACGGCAGTGGAATCCATAGGGCTCATCGTCACTATATATAGTCCCTTGAGTGGGCATCGAGATCATGTGCATTTCGTGTGTTCTTCGTGGCCACGCGAAAGACATCACGAGTAACGAAGTCGATAGCGAGTTTCGAAGCGACTTAGCGAAGGGCGAGGAACATCTGTACAATACAGTGCCGAAAGATAATCGCAGTTGTGGGCCGCGTAACGGCTGTAATTAGCACCATTCGATTCCGGGGGGAGGCAGTGCAAAGGAATCCCAATCCTCAACTCGTTCATCGTGTCGTTAGTAGCTACATTCTTAATCACAACACCAATACGCATTAGATAACGAACCTATCATGACTTATATGTAGATCGTCTGCACGTGGCGTAGATCCGGGCGGGGAATCGGTGTTTGAGCGTTGATCTTTTGTGTCGATCCACAATGTCTGACATCCAGCAGATCCAGATATCTATACGTAGTGTGTACTACGGTACGCTACTGAAGTTCTTTCTACTGTAGGACAGACAGCCCGTTAGCTCGATGCCTACCCCATAACCTGTCTAGTGGACCCGACATACGTACATACGTCTATAGATGAGTTGTGATCATCTCTCCACTGTTTGCTGTTTGCTGGAAACCCCTGCCTCAACAGCCTCGAGCGCTATTATTATGTAGGATGAACCGAGCTTAGACGATGTGTAAATTTACATATTACATTCGTTAGTTTTATTGGGAACAATAAATTTAATCGATTTTCCCCGCACATTAAAAGATTCGAAGAGCTAGGGAAAAGGATATCTGTGCTATTAGTTAGTACTTATTGTAAACCTGCCCCGTATTTGGCGCACGCTTCAGTATACCCACCAAACTCTTCGCAGGGATACCGGACTTGAGTTAGAATAGAACTAGTTAATGCATAGATGGACTTGGGGGGGAAATCGCTTAATAATGTGTTGCGGTATTGCACGAGATACGATGCTGGTAGCGTTTGAAATGCCAAAATTAATTTAGTGTACACTTCTGGCGTTGAGGACTTCCCTCCGTTACCGGTGCTTTTAAACAGGGGTTGGTGATTAATCAGAATTAACTATACGGAGTACCTAATCATATAGCCAAATATTATAAAATAGACCTCGTAGCCGTAAACTGTAACCTTGTAACTATAGACTGTAACAAAAAACCTACTGAAATAAAGGAAACCTTGTGGTGGTTTGTACCGTAGTCTAGAATCCATTTTGAAATCTGGAAACCATGTTACAGGCCTAAAACTATGTTAGCAGTCCGCAACTACCTTGATATATAGTGATTATATTGCCGCTCAGCTGTTCAAAGAGTATCATACTTTAGAAACCATTTCAAAGGTCCGTGATCGTCTCCTATACCGCTGACCCCCCAACTCCCCCAAACCCCGAACCCCCAAACACTAGTGAATGCTCGTATGTTTGGACTTCTGTTGGGGTAAACATCCCCTTTGTCCCACTTAAGTCAACGTGCCGAGTCAGTAATCAGAGGGATAAGAGCTTCATTTTGTTTTTGTAGCGTTCCGCAGCAATGTTTTTTGGCGTGGAGGAGAGGGGATTTAACAGCGAAGAACAAATTAACCACATATAAAGCTTGACAGATTAACAACTAAATACTAAGCTGACTAAGTATTCGAAGTAGAAATGATATTACTCATGTTAGCAGGCATGGTACGTATGTAGTATAACGTTACGCAATAACTTAGAAAACCGGGTGGCAAGGTAGCGGAGGTAAGTCGGCCGCTAAATGCTGAGCTCGATCCTGACGAATCAGGACCACAGACTTGTATTCAACTCGAGTCACGGGTGTGCTTAAGACCGAAAAAATGCCATAAGGGGCAGTCTTTAATTACGACGGCCGATAGCGACCTACGCTTGGCCCGATCGCCGAAAGCGCCATCTCGGAGATCCGAAAGCACCCGCCTAGAGCACTCGTCCCGTCTTCTCCCGCCGATTAGTCCAAACGAGGGCCAACACTAGTACTCGTTCTCGAAGCGCTAACGACCTTCTTGATGATTATCCCATCTAGGTAGGTAATTATGTGTATGACTACGTACAACTGGAGTTAAGCCTCGGACGGCTATAACACCGCGTGACGAAGGAATATCCTTGACATGCTTGCCTAAGGAAGTAGCCATTTAGTATATATAGGTGGCCGCTGGTAGTTGCCTCGAGCATTACGTTAGGAAGGTAATGAAGTCATATAATAACACCTCACAAGACTCGCCATCTTCTGTCAGATAAGTCTGATACTAACATTGGCACTGGTACCATCATCTCTACACACCGCTCTTTTTGCCTACTACGATAACATCCCCTTGAACACATAGATCGTGATATATAATCAAATTATCTCAAGATGCCTGCCGGTACCCCAGCGGAGAACATGCAGGCTGTACACAACTTCACTGCTACCCACAGAGACACATATCCCTTCATCTCCCCCGCAAACGCAGACCTCTCTGGGAAATCAGTCTTTGTCGCTGGCGCATCAAAAGGAATCGGCAGGGAAACCGCTTTAGCGTTGGCCGAAGCTGGATGCAGCAAGATCGCCATCGGAGCACGCTCGGACCTCTCCAGTCTTGTCGACGAGATCTCTAAGCGAGCGACCACCGCAGGCAGGGCTGCGCCACAAGTCGTTTCGGTCAAGATTGACGTGACATCGGAAGACAGCGTCCAAGCAGCGGCCGATAAGATCGGGAAGGAATTCGGCGGAGCTCTAGACGTTCTAATTTGCAATGCGGGCAATCTTGAGCAGTGGTTGCGCGTGGGCGAGTCGAAGCCGAGCGAATGGTGGCGCACTTACGAGATAAACGTCAAGGGGACGTATCTCCTCAACCGCTTCTTTATCCCGCTGCTGCTGAAGAGCGAAGTCAAAACGAGCATCGTGGTGTCGAGTTACGGGGCTCTAGCCACACGGCCTGGCGCGTCCGGCTACCAGACAACCAAGTTCGCCGTGGTCCGTCTCGCCGAGTTCATCGCAACCGAGTACGCGGAGCAGGGGCTCGTCTGCTTCGCCATCCACCCCGGCGGCATCAAGACGGACCTCGCGCACAACATGCCAGAAGACATGTGGGCTGTACTTGTCGATGAGCCGCCGCTCCCCGCCCACACGATGGTGTGGATGAGCAAGGAGCATCGGTTGTGGCTCAGCGGGAGGTACGTCAGTGTAAATTGGGATATGGAAGAGCTCGAGAGCAAGAAGAAGCAGATTGTTGAGGATAATCTGTTCAAGTTCCGGATGATAGCGTCATAACTTCGAGGGACACTAGGTATGCTTTAGCTTTGACTATAGATATGTTATTCCCTATCTAGACTAAATACACGGCGTAGAGCCTCATACGTACCTACAATGTATATTATTCTACCTACCTACTATACGATATTTAAAAATTTTGGATACCGCAAGTTGACCTGCAGTATGCATGTCATTCCGTCATGCCATCAGTGGAGGAGGGCTGATGAATGTAGGTAGTATGCTGGTTGGTTACCCTGCTGGGCACATAGAATTACCTATACCTGTTTTGGGTAATTTAAGTGGGTGCGCGGCCAACCTACACAGGTAACAAACCTATCTATCTAGAGCTCCTGCGCATACTCTCATGAAGTTCCATCACCAGAAAAAAAAAGGTCCTCTTTTCAACACTTTTAACAATCCGTCGTCTCCTTTCTGCACTCTCCTTGCCATGATAACTTCGTAAAAATATATTTCTTTGCTGCATTCTAGTCTAGCTTATTCTTCCCTTCTTTAGTGGCCAATGGCTGTAATTGGACCTTGATTTGGCGCGCTATTAATGCTGCATCTTGATCATTCACCTACAATGCCTCCTCCTTCTACCTCTCGCAATGCCAAATCGAAACCCCCTACCACCGAATATAATAGGATCGCGGCTGAATGGGCCAAGGCAAAACGGATAAGAGACTCCGAGAATGCGGCAAAGAATATTGCGAAACCCTCCGACACCGATGAAGCGAGGCGTACCACTCTCGAGCGACGTCGAAAGTCAGCCTTCGAGGCTCGCTTCTCTTGGACCGTTGGGTTCTGGATTTGGCTCCTTCTCATGCATCTGGTTGGAATCGTCCTCTTCACCAGCGGCTTCCTTTTGACGCGACTTGTCCTAGATGAGCGTTCCGAATGCGCCGCCCCGCCGATCGAGCCTTTAATACAATGGACGGGCAGCAGCACGATTGATGGTGGTTGCTGGCATCCTAAAACGTTCGACAAGGCTGTAATTGTCGTGATCGATGCTCTGCGATACGACTTCACTGTGCCCGTCGAGGATGATAGCAAGGCTGAAATCTACCACAATGCGTTTCCTTTCCTCTATCAGTCGGCCGTCCAATCCCCCAATAACGCCTTCTTATTACCCTTTATTGCCGATCCTCCTACAAGTACTCTGCAACGATTAAAAGGATTAACCACAGGGACGTTACCCACATTCATCGATCTAGGCTCTAATTTCGCTGGAACAGCTATTGAGGAAGACAATATCTTGATGCAGCTTCGGGAGCATGGCAAACGCATTGTTCATCTGGGTGACGACACGTGGACCTCTTTATTCCCTGAATATTTTCAGCCTAACTTAAGCAAGGCATATGATAGTTTCAACGTATGGGATTTGCATACAGTCGATAATGGGGTATTAGACCACATATTTCCACTCATGGAACCCGAGCAGAGAGGTGAATGGGATATCACCATAGGCCATTTGCTTGGCGTGGACCATGCTGGTCATCGATATGGTCCTAATCATCCTGCTATGACTGCCAAGCTCCAACAAATGGACGCTTTCATTCGTCAGCTTACTGAAAGTATTGGCGATCATACTTTGCTAGTTGTAATGGGTGACCATGGAATGGATGGAAAGGGGGACCATGGCGGCGAGAGTGATGATGAAGTAGAAGCCGCCTTATGGATGTACTCGAAACGGCCTATCTTTGGTCGAACCCAAGTTGATTTCGCCACGCCGCCAGCAACGGCCAAGGTTCGGCCTGTAAATCAGATCGATCTAGTTCCAACCCTAGCCCTTCTTCTAGGCATTCCTATCCCCTACAACAATCTCGGCCGGCCAATTGAAGAAGCCTTCGCGGGTCCTGAAGGGAGTGCCTGGGATCACCTTGCTGCAGCGTCTGGTGTGACATCGGCCGGAATCAGGAGATATCAAGCATCATATTTCAAAGCTCGCGGACTGCAACAGAGTTCTGCCCCAGGGTCACCTGCGTCCCTCTGGAAAGATGCGGAAGATATTATCAATCAATCTACCGAAACAAAAAGTTGGGCCACTCTCTACGCGGCTTATACCACTTACCAAGCGGAAACACTGAGGATCTGCAAGGATCTCTGGGCTCGTTTCAATGTACCGAATATGATATTAGGACTCGCGGTTATGGCTTTAACCGTGGTAGTCTTGCTCTTGTATGTGTCACGGGATGAAGATGACGACTTTGCCGTACTCGACGACATTGAGCTAGATCTTGCCGAAAAGACTTTGGAGTTGCAAGGCGTCTCCGCCGATGCAGATGCTGCGTCTTACAAGACGCTGGCTAAGAGTCTAGTCAAGTCAGGGATTGTGAGTGGTTCAGTAATCGGGCTTGTGAGCTCGGTTGCTACCGCATTCAGCGGCTCAGAGCAATGGCTTTGGGCTGCTGCTGCTGCTGCTATTGGGAGTATGGCTTCAGTGACAATCACCTTACTCTCTACCGGTGGTAAGAATCTCTTCAACCTGCTTCCAACCAATTTTTGGGGCTGGCTGTCGATTATTTTTACGGCTAGTCAGTCTATTGGTTTCGCCTCTAACTCGTACACCATCTGGGAAGACTCCATTTCCTTATTTTTTCTCGCAACTTTCGGTATTGCGAGTGCTATGGCTGCACTTCGGCGTCCTTCCATACGAGATCAGACTCTGGGGATATATCATTCGGTGCTGTTTGTGATTCTGAGTCGAGTGGCATCCTTCTCAAAACTTTGTAGAGAGGAGCAAATGCCCTACTGCAAGTCAACTTACTACGCATCTGCAAACTCCTCAACGTCGGCTCCTTGGCAGCTAGTGGTGCCTTTTGCCGTGTTTCTCATCCTTCCCTCCATAATTCAGTCGTTCTTACAAACATCTAAATCTTATGAAGGACTTGCGCCCATGTGGATTGGATACGTCTTCCGCGGTGCTCTGTTGCTCTCTGCTGGCTATTGGACTCTGGATGCCGCAAGCAACGGCAACTGGCTTACATCCATCTCAGAAACAACATTTAAAACGATACATGTATCAATCGCACAAGTCGTGCTTGCGCTGGCGCTGGTAGCCGGCTCAACAGCCTTTATCTGGGCTCCACCTTGTGTCTCTATCCTCACAACCTCTACCAACAATCGAACAGCTCAAGTCACCGTACTCGGGTACGGCAATGCGAACGGTGCCCGGTATCTCTTACTACCCATTAATATCGCATGTGCTTGCATACTCCTCTCCAAACCTATGGGGAGCGGTGCTATTGCCATCATGCTGTGGCAAGTGCTTGCCCTTGCCGAGATCCTAGATATCAACGGCATTGCGGCTGAGACCATCGGTCCAGTAACGCTAGCCCTACTCGGTAACTACCATTACTTCAAGACCGGCCATCAGGCGGTCCTCTCCTCCATCCAGTGGGACGCCACCTTCATCCCCCTCCTCACTGTCCGCTACCCCTGGAGTGCCATGGCCGTTGCGCTCAATCACTTCGCGGGACAGATATTAGCATGCGTCGCACTCCCGCTGCTAGTGCTGTGGAAGACATCTCCGAAGCGGAAAGGTGTTCTCGAGAGCGTGAGCCGCGCCCTCGGCATCTTCGTTGCATACTATGCTGTCGAAAGTCTGGCCACGATGGCTTGGGCCGGGCACCTCCGACGTCACCTAATGCTGTACCGCGTCTTTAGCCCACGATTCATGATGGCGGCTGCCATCCTCTTGATTGTCGACCTTGTGAATATCGTGGTTACGTTGTTGGGTATCAGGATGAATGTGCTCGCTGTAAGCGAGGTTTTTGGATTTGCAGATTAGGTACTGCAGAAAGCATGACATAGTGTATGTAAGAGAACTACCGCATTTATATGTTTAGAGAATTAAGAAGTAGATGACATAATACAACTACAATTATAATGTGCGTTTGTCTTTTGATTTTGCTTCTATGCCGCGGTATGAGTTTGACGTAATCCTAGTTCTAATCTACAAGTATTTACAATGCTGGACAAAATAGAGTGGCAGATTATAGAATAGGAATAAAATATTTTTTCATGTGACTCACATATTTCTAGGCATTAGGAACGGTCAACGTATGGGTTATGATTATCGCTATTACCAAAGGGGTCTTACATTTCCTTGCCAACTACCTAAACCCTTGATTATACACACCTTCTTTAATCTAGAGTGTACTATTACGACGCCAGAGCACCCACCAACCCGTCAAAATGCGGCAAAGATGAAACGCAGCCACCGTCCATGAAATGTACTTCCTTTGGAACATGTTATCACCTAGGGCATCTTTTCGTCGTCGGGCCATTTGACAAAGGGGCTAGCAACACCGCGGTAGCATTCAACACAGTTCCAATCAACCTTGGAATTGATTGCGTGGGTCGTATTCGAGTTCACAATGTTAATACATCAGACACCACGCTCGCGAAAGTCTATTACTGTCACACTTAAACTCCATGCCATAAACCCCGGGCGACGGTTCACGGAAGCTCATGAACGTTCGTATAGCGATGATAAGGGCTGAATTAAACACTTTAGCAGACTTCTGCACCGCGGACTACCCTATGTGCGTGCTTGATGCCGTGATCCTCTTAGTTGGGAAATGAGGCATCATACGCCCTAGAAAGTTGTCCTAACTCATGTTTGTATCATTCTTGTACCCATAGTTAATAGGTGTTAATTCGAGACGTCCACTCTATAGAATATCGAATGGTCGAGTTGACGAAGTATATAGGTAGGGGCGTATTGTTAAAAGAGCTCACATTGCTTCGGCCCTGAGATACAATGAATTTTGATCTCAATACAGCCAACGATAGCGCGAAGTGCCCATCGCGGATATTGATATCTAAGAGATAGATAAGTTACAATGCTTTGTGATGAAGGAATAGATTTACTAAATGCGTCTCTTACTCGAACACGATCACTTACGGACTTTTCATTAGGGAGTAAATCGATACATCAACAAGTTTAATATACACGAATAAGTGTTGAATGGTCACTCATAGCTAGCCTAACGAAGAGATAGAGCATAACCATACAGATAATTGAAGATCTTTTACGGGGAAAGGCTCCAGCTGCATTGGCTTATCAGAGGTTTCCTTGCAAGGTTTAAGTCTGGCTGAATAACCCATTCAAACTTAATGAACAGCAGCGTTGCCGTTCAGTGCCTGACTAACCACCAAGATTCATAGTAGATATATGTTGGTCATCTTTGATGCTCTGAACAGCGAATATCAGGGTATTTAAAGCCATTTCACGGAGTGACATGCGGCAGAAGGAAGGTCTTCGATAACATAGCACTGCTTTCTATCCATGTCTACCTTAAACTTTACACTTTGGCCAAACAAACTCAAAAGGACGGATAAGTCAACCCAGCTTCTAGGATTACCGCGTGAAGCTAAATCTAGGTTCAGGACTTATCATCGAGTAGTAATTGTTGACTAAGTTGATAGATAAATGGTTATTTTACTGCATTAACTGCTTTTCGTACAAGGTGCTATAATAAATCTATTTCACCGCGCCATAAAGAAAGCAAGGAAGGAAAAAGATATCTATGTCCAAGATCCCTTCGTTTTACTACCTTACTCATTCCTTCCCCCATCAAATCAAGCAGGCTACATGGCTACATGACGGAAACGTGGCATAAGATCAACTCAAGTGCCGGGGAAAGTAATTCCGGGTAAACCCCTAAGATTTCCATAATTTCTTCTTAGTTTTGATCAATAATCCAACCGTTCATTTGAAACTTACGTAAGGCATGAACAGCAAATGACACCAAAAAACAACAACAAAAAAACACCCCCATTTATACTGTTCATCAACACGTCTCACAAAGACACCCACTGTCCATTACCCCTAGCGCAGATCGCTCGTGTTGCCCGCAGCTTCAGACGCGAACCGCCGGGCGTTCGTCCGTAATGAACAGGTCAATAAGCTGAAACTCGCCCCCTCCCCCCCTCCCCTGGACACACGCCTACGAGAGTTATTTGTCCGTCCATACTGTCACCTCCGAGATCTGTAGTGGCTCTTGTCGTATTTATCATGAGAGATCTTTTACTTCTGGGTTACCCTTGGCCCAGTACTTGTGAAACTTGTGAGTGAGACTTGTTAGATGTTGTGTCATCATTTTAGATTTCCGAAGTATAAAGCCCACACACAACTCAACGGAAAAGCCAACGAGCTTTCGACCGCTTCATGTCTACATGTATCAGAGCACTCGTATAAAGCTGGGATCACAATCACATTGCCTTAATTGGTGCAATCTTTCTATAACGAATCACACGCATGGGTTCTGCAACATACATTTAACAAGTTCTTAATTAAGCTGCCATCTTGATAGATGACAGCAATATAGCCGATCGAGCAAGCGTAACTAGAGGGTAACTATATACAATAAGATTAAATTTCATTCCATAGCTCATTTCCAAATTCCCCGTTCTAATTCAGGTCCCAACATCTACCATGTACCATTTCAGATCCAAAAGCCAAGAGGGACAAAATTCGGTATATACATCAGAAGAGCTTGGATTTACAACACGTAGCAAAAAAGAGGCACGGAGACCTTTGTCATGAATAGCTATATGGTAAGCGCGTACTAGTAAATCTTGCACGCTAGCAAAGAAGTAAAAGAGTATTGGGGTATCGTATCGAAAGGGCACAACGGTTGATATTATTGTGTCGCAAAAAACAAGATAAATAAGGCCTTGCGGCCCTTGAGGCTGTTGTCGAAAAGCAGAAAACAAGCCTGCTGTCGTGATCTTGGAGTGTTCTTTTTGGAAGATAAGAGTCAATGAAGAGTAAATCCGTAGTCGAGTTATATCGAAAATTTTCACAGAGCCGCCCTGTTCCTGAGACGCCGTGCATTTATATCCACTTGAGTCTAAGATGGCTGCTTGCCGCTTTCATCTCTAGACTTCCGACAATAAAAGTTATCATATCCAGTGAGAGATGGCCATGAAGGTGAAAGAAAATAATAGGGCCCAAGACGAGGGCATTGTGTACAATGATGTGGTTGCGCCTGACTGAACCGCCGCCGCAAGCGTCGTGTTTACGAAGTTAGTACCGCATTCCAAATTTATCTGTTCTGCAGCGCCTATATATGTGTTGGAGATATCAGCTTTGCGGTTGGAGGTCGCGTCCTGGTAAATGCCCATGGTTTGTTGCGTGCACGAGCCGCAGGAGGGGGCAGCGTTGGCAGGAAGAGTCGAATTGAAGGGCAGATAGTATAGATATGCATTCGACGGGGTGGTGTTGTTCGTGATGGCGTTGGCAAAGCAATATTCGCGTGATTTAGAGTCTTCGTTGGGCAGGCACGTGGCTTTGTAGACGGTATTATACGTCTTCATGCCCTGATAGGCCTGTACGACGAGGGCATTCTCGCGGTCGTACTCCTGGCCGCAATTGTCGTCGGAGATGAGGCTGCTGGCGAGAGTGTTGAAGTAGTCGGTGCACATGTCGACGTCGGCGGCGCAGGCGGCGTCAAGCACCTGGGTTATGCTGAAGAAGGACTTCTCGGCCTCGAAGAAGGACTGGGATCCCTGAGCAGCGTTAGCGTGATGCAATGCGCGCGCGCCTGAGATTGCAGAGTTGCACCATCGCAGATTGTGCATCGGCGCATGGGTATGAGGTCCAGTGCTGGGCCAAACTCACCTGCAGCAGCAGCGAAATGGGGTAACACGCCTTGAAGGTGGCGTTGGACAGGAAGTCGTTGATGAAGGTAGGACACACGTCGTCGCCCGAGAAGTTGGCGGCCAGGGCGCCGTCGAAGGGGCTTGGCAAGGGACTGGCTGCGGCGGTGGTGGTGGACGCGGGATTCGCGGTGTCGGTGACGGTCGAGGCGTCGATGACAACCTCGGTGGTCCTCGTGGCCTGCGCCGTCTCCGTCTCCTTGGGTGCGGCGGCCCGTCGGCGGAGCTCGCGATGCTCTTCATCGGACATGATTCGCCAGTGGCCGTCGACGAAGACGGGAATCCGGGGATCGATCAGCAAGACCTCAGTGTCTGTGGCGGGCAGGGTGGTCGGGCGTGGGGACTGGTCGACTGAAATAGAGGCGGCGGCGGCGCCCAGACAGACCCAACAGGAGATGAGCAGGAAGATCACTGCCCTGCTGAGGCTGGATGCGGAAGCGGATGCAGGGCCTGTAATACGAGGAGTGCCGGGTGGACCGTCCCAGCGATGGCGCCAGTGAGAGCGACCACGCCAGCGCCCACTGCGGTCTAGCGGTGTCGCGCCTGCTCCTGCTCCTGCTTTTGTATATGTAACTGTTTCGGTAACTGCTCCTGCAATTGTTGCTACCACCGCTACCATCGCGGCTGCCCATGGCGACTCGCGAGTGCCCCGGTGCGAAGTCATCGTTGTTTCAGCACGGTCCCGCCTGGTGAAACCTCAGCCAACATTACCACCCAATTGCGCCTCCCTTGGGAACCGTTGGCGGTGTCTGCCGTGCGGCACCTACTGAGGTACCTGCCTTCAATGTTGGCAGGTGCAAGTAGTCGGGTAGGACTAGTGTGAGTGAGTAAGTACTGGTAGACCTTGGACAAGTACTATTTAGTACTAATCAGGTCGCTCGAATATGAAGACACAACAGATGTGATGTGTCTTTCAGCCAACTTATTATATTCGTCCCGTTAGCCAGCCAGCCTTTTCACCATCAGCACCCGAATGATGCCCCTCCGCCCGATTGATGGAATTGAGAGATCAGGAACGACGGCGACCTTATATGGACTGCGGAGATCCGACCAATAATATACCGATAGACAAACGGGTAAATGGTGTAGGGTGCCGCAACCAAGAACGAGATTCCACACTGCGCCTAGAAATCATGCATCCCGCTCCCATACCAAGGTCAAATGACGACCAACAAGGGCAACAGGCGGAGTCCGAGGACCGTGTGGAGAGAGGGTCGCAGGTCGGAGAGGGCGGGATGGATAGAGACAGACGGGCTACGCATGAATGCAGAGAGGTAATGTATGTAGGTATGTAAGTATGTATGAGTATGGATGATGTAGGAAGCGATATTATATATATCTGGATAGTTAGTAGACTTGGTTAGTTGTTATCTATATAAGTTAAGTTGTGCTTGGAAAAGAGAGGGTATAACTAACAGTAGGGGAGTTTGACTAAACCCTCTCTCCTCCTCTACATAGCCTCCAAGCCCGGGGGGGATGCCCTTTTTGAATCATGAATTTGACTGCACTGCCTATAATACCCGTCTGCCTCTACCGTTTTACTAACGACTACTGCGTACGGTATTTCTGGTGCTATGATACTACTATCCCAGGGTTGCATGGAAGACCGGTATTGGCGGTATTGGTGGTATTGGTACCGGTAATGGTACCCATTCCCCAATGCTCCATACTTCCAGATAGTGTACGTACGCAATATGTACATATGTGGACTAGGTACATTGAGAGGCTCATCCTCCCGGTCACACCCTGGCCGTCATCCCGAGCGTACGAATACAGGTTCTAGGCCTGACGCTTCCCAGTTAGTCGCCAGTTAGTGTGGTAATAAATGGAACCGAGATCCAATACATGCAGTTTTAGGCCAAGTGGATCCAACAGGCCAAGTTAGGGGGTTTACCTAGTCTACCTACTTCAGTGTAAACCGTGCACTCGTGAACTTAGGATAAGAGACGATACAGTATCTAGTAATATTACGGCGGTATGATAAAAACTCCGGGGCTCTTCTGTTTTTGACTTATTATACATACAGATGCCAGATAAGCACGATGATGTTGAACCCGTACATGTCGGTATAAGGTTTTTTTGCTACGGTACATATACACTACATACAGGAGTCATTGCGTCGTTCACGTTTGCCAAGGGCACCATGCAGAAGCAAGGCATGCGAGGCGTGCATCCTGGCGAAGCGCCACGCATCCCTCTACTATATCTGGTTATCTATACTCTACTACTACCTGCGATATACTGTATAATACCCGATGCTTACACCTGCGCTATGCACTACAGTTATATGACTACGCAGCCAAGGCATGCCGGGGCGCATGTATGGGAGGGGCACTAGATAGTGTAGAGAAAAACCGACCATTGACTCTTTTCTTTACAAATATGTTGTTGGCTACTTCCAGACGTGAAATGATAGTCCGCGAATCCTCCAAGAATTCATACACCACGCCCCAATAAAACACCAATACTTGGGGAGGAATACAAAACTATCGGTGGCTCGTAAGGCTAGTAGTGTCAGTAGCGTAATTACACCACCTCTACATCCTTGCCATGGTCGGTAGGCAAGCCGCCGGCTCGACCAATCAATCATGAGAGCTGGGCGTGCCTGAACAGACTATTTATTGGTATCTTACGTGTGAATGTGGGGGAGGCATGTAGTATATATACATACATGTAGCTACATAGGTAGCTTTCTGTTCTGAGCTCGTGGTTGGTTTGTTGTACGCTACACCTTTTTTGTCGGTTTAACGAAATAGATTAAAATCATAGGACAGGTATTTATCCAATCGTCTGAATGGTCGCTAATTCCTATTGTTAGTTAATTAGAACATGTCTCATTACCTATACACATGTAGGAAGGTATGCCGTATACCCGATTCACCATGCAATTGTGATCGGTACCTTGACCTACTTACCTATATGATAGCAAGTAGGTATTATATAGCTAAGTATGTACGCAGTACGCAGTAGGTAGGCTCCGAGACAAGTCGTAAAAATCTGCTGAAAAACACCGCATTCAATTTCCCTTGCAGACCGCATGTCTATTTACTCGTAACACGTAAGCAGCAGAAGCAGCAGAAGCAGCAGCAGCAACAACTACTTTCATCTGATGATCCATCACCCCATCGCACATGTGTAAGCTTGCAAGCAATCAGGCAAGCAGGCAAGGCAAGGCCGGTCCATGGGTCGGCATCCGCGAGCCGCTTCGCAATTCTGCAAGGTACCCGGGAGCCAACTTCGACCAAGGACAAAGTACGCTACGCATTCCTTTAGATAGATGCTACCTGTCTGGCTAATACAAAACAAGATAAGTGTAGGACTGTTGAATACCCATGATATCCTATCTGTTATCTATACTAGGAATGATGGCTCCCTATATAGCATCAACACTCGGCTAAATAATTACCTAGTTACCTGCTCCTATATGTACACTTGTATACTGTAGGCATGTCAAATTACGAATCTCACGCGGCAAGTAAGACATATTTAACAACCAAAGACGTCGCTTATAATGAATGCGTATGCGTAATAAGCGCACACAAGGTTTTATTTACCCTTGAGACAGTATCATGCAACGCTCGGCCCTCATCTGCGGCCCCGTCGCACAAACGATGCAATGGAGGGCAAAAATAAAAAAAAAGTACCGATGAGAAAAAAAAACTTGAACTTGAAACACGGTCACTCGCATCACAAGGCGAAGGAAGGGCTGAGTACATACATACATGTAGGCTGAAAAACATAAATGTAAAAATAAAGTTGAGACAAATGTGACTTAGACTCGTGTGATATCTCGAGACAAAAAGCCCTGTGTTTCACCTTGCTCTGCTTCCCACGGGCAGGTTAGGCATACTGATCTGATGGAAACTCTCTCGTACTGATTTTCCGAATGCGTTAATAAGGATAAATCAGCATAGTAGTCATATCATAAGCATAGGCTTTTAACATCATTCCCCCTTTCCCCCCCCAAGTACGTATTTTACTTCCCCCCCTCTCTTTTCTCTGTCTCTTTCTTTAAATGCAGGCTCAGCGGTGGCAGATCTGCACCCTTCCGCACACGTGGTTTGCGTGGTCCCTTGTTGGACTACGGTAGATGGATCTCACCAAAAACGGGATCTAAAGCTGCGTGTGGTAGTGATCAACACGATCGTCGCCTCCATATCAATTTTAGAGTTTGCAACGGTTCGATTGTCGGGCGCTTGGTAAATGGGTGCGATTGGCTATCATGTTATATTTACTTTGTGTAGCGTAGGGGGTTTATGGGGGGGGAAGAGGTAAAGTGTTGGGCAACATGTTTCTCTCTCATCTTCCCCTATTTCCACTAATTAACTTAGCAAGGATATCTAAAGGGAGAAAGGATGTCGCATTTGAAGTTGTCAGACAAGAGTATCTATTATATGTGCATATAGAACAATTAAATTGTATATTAATACTGAACAGGATATATACCTAGTCTAGAATAACACGCTTTGTATATTCTGCAGGTGTAAAATACTTTATGCAATATCTCCCTGGTAGAGGAGAGACAATAAGGCCGCCGTCCATTTCAGCGACCTAGTTAAACGCCGTACAATGCCATGTGGTATATGGGAGAGCTTCTATCTCGCTCGCAGCCGCATTTGCGTGCTGTATAGTGGTCTATTAATCATTCAAACGCAAATTATCCTCCTGCACCCTTCGCCGCTCCCGCCAGGGGGATATTTACTGATGTTTCTCTAAACTCTGGAGGTTGACGAGCTCTGCATACCGGCCATTCAGATGCATCAGCTCAGCGTGTGTACCCTCCTCTACGATGCGACCCTGGTCGAAGACGTAGATGACATCGGCCCTCTGGATGGTGCTGAGGCGATGCGCGACCGCGATCGTCGTGCGTCCCTTGGCCGCAGTGTCTAGCGCGGCTTGGACGACGTGTTCAGACTCGGAGTCGAGAGCGCTCGTCGCCTCGTCTAGAAGGAGGATTCTCGGGTCACGGATCAACGCACGCGCAATCGCGACACGCTGCTTCTGACCACCGGAAAGCAAGGCTCCCTTTGTGCCCACCACCGTGTTGAAGCCATCAGGAAGGGACATGATGAAATCGTAGATGTTGGCTTCACGGCAGGCGTGCTCGATGGCCTTGTCTGAGACATCTTCATTGGACGAGCCGAGCATAATGTTCTCTTTGATGGTTCCTTGGTACAATGTGGGCTCCTGGGATACAAGAGCAATGAAGGACCGATACTGGTTGACATTCAGCGTGCTGATGTCCTTGCCATCGACGAAAACGCCGCCCGATAATGGATCATAGAAGCGCTCGAGAAGAGCAATAGTCGTACTCTTTCCACAACCTGACGCGCCAACCAAAGCGATATATTGACCCGGGCGTACGGTCAGGTTAAGGCCACGAAGGACTGGCTGCTCAGGTCGAGTCGGATATCGGAAATGAACGTCGCGGAATTCAATCGTGCCTTCAACCGTATCAAGGTCTTCGCCATCTCCAGACCAGGTATCGATGGTTGGTTTCCGGTCGAACAAAGTCTTCAGTTCAGTGGCAGCCTGGTGAGCTTTACCCATATCTGGGGCAAACGAGAAAATGGCGCCGGCCGACTGGGCACTGTAGACGACCGCCATGAAACATAAAAAGAACTGGAACAGATCGTATTCCCTGTTTGCAATGAGTCTACCACCATACCAGAAACCCAATGCAAAAGCTAAAAATAGGGCAGCTTGAGACGCGGCGTATAGTAGAGACGATTTCAGGACGGAGATTAAGCTCGACCTTTGCTGTACGGCTAGGGATTCTCGGTACTGGGCCAACACGTCCCCTTCCCGAGTAAGGGAAGCAACAGTACGGATGGCTGAAATTGCCTCCGAGGCGTAGGACGCACTTTTTTCATAAGCCCTCTTTGAACGTCGCTGGAAATGTGCCAACATGTAGTAGCGGAAGTACCCAGCCGCGATGATCACTGGTACCGCCGAGAAACAGACGAGAGCCAATTTGTACCCAAAGATCAGAGCCACAATGTTGGAAGAGACTAGAGTTGTTGCGACCGTGAGAAGAGTGCCGAGGGTGACGCCACTGAGACCTGCTAGATGGGTTGTCTCTGTTGATAAGAACGAGGTTAAAGCGCCAGGTGTGTTCTCTTCCTTGTCGAAAAAGGCCACGTCCTGACGTAGCATTGTCCTAAAAGCTCGATCGCGAACCCTATGAACGAGTAGTTCGGAACATTTCGCAAACGGGATACCCTGAGCGATCTGGGCAATGAATATAACGATGGCCAAAATCAGATACATAAGACTCCAAAAGTCACTGTCATGTTTGACCTGGTGTTTATTCGCATCGGTGATGGGTACTCCAAGTGTCTGGTAAAAGTTAGCTATAGACCAAAGAACAAGATGATAGGTGTATTGAGCGTACCAAAATCTGTTTAGCGAAGAACAATGCTTGCGTTGGATTAGCGCCACCACAGATAATGGACCAGAACAGGCCCCAGACCAGTAGCTTCCACTCTGACCGATTGAACGAAGCAGTAAGCTTGACCAAAGTCCACACACTATATTTGGCCGGCTCTTCGCCCTTGTGACCTTTCAGAACTCGGCTAGAGACAGAAGCTTGGGTAGCTGATTTTTTCAGTTTAGCTGCAATGTTATCGTTAGGATCCTCCGAGTAAGCGGCGCCACTACGGGTGCTCGACATTCTTCGAATTAGTTGTTCATCGTCATCTTCTTGATCATCCTCGTCCTCATTTGCTGGTGTTTTTACGGCAGCAATATTCTGAGCGGTCACGAGATTGTAGTAAGCGCCTTGTTTCTGTAACAGCTCGTCATGGGTTCCTGATTCAATGATGGCGCCCTGTGACATGACGACAATGTTATGTGCGTCTTTGATAGTTGACAGACGGTGAGCAATCGTGATAGTTGTTCGACCTTCAGCGGCAGCTTCCAAGGCAGCTTGGACTACACCCTCAGATTTGGTATCAAGGGCACTCGTAGCCTCATCAAGCAAAAGAACTAATTTGAATGTTAGTCGTCAATATCAATAGACGAAGTATAATGTGTATCTTACTTTTTGGATCTGACACAACAGCACGAGCGATAGCAATTCGCTGTTTCTGGCCACCGGAGAGTAGGAACCCACGTTCACCAACATTCGTCTCGTATCCTTCAGGCAATGATGAGATAAAGTCGTGGGCGTTGGCTTTCTTGGCTGCCTCGATTACCAGCTCCTTCTGCTTCTCGGGTGTTTCATTCTCGTATTTCGTTCCGAATAAGCCATATCGAATATTGTGGTAAATTGTGGTACCGAACAACGTAGGCTCTTGGCTCACTAGGGATATTTGCTGACGTAACCAGCGAAGATTCAAAGTGCTAACGTCGTGGCCATCTAGAAGGACCTGGCCACCGACAGGGTCATAGAATCGCTCTACCAACCCTACAATAGTACTCTTTCCAGAGCCAGAGGCACCCACAAGTGCAGTCGTTTTACCTGCTGGTATATCGAGAGTGACATCCTTCATAACGACTACCTCGGGTCGGGAGGGGTAGATATGTTTGACATTCTGTAGGCGAATTGACCCCTGAACCTTTTCGAGTTTCTCGCCTTCCTCCACGGTGGGATCTAAGGGGGAAACTCGGTCAATGGTGTTGAAGATCTTGGCAGCGGCAGCGAGCCCCGTGCCGAAAGCCTGCAGATTGGGTGCGATGTTGCCCAAATTAAAGGCACCAATGACGATGGCCAACATAATAGTCAGAACGCTAGACAGGGGAATAATTCCCTCAACGAGATACATGCTGCCAACCCAAAAGCTAAGTCCATAATTGAGATAGATGACCAAAAATAGACCACCGACCAGAATGGCAACGGTAGCAGTTTTTCGAAATCCCCAATATTCACCAATTTTCAAATGCTCATCATACTTCTCAGCAAGGCGAGATTGTGTGCCAAATGCGACGGTATTCCTGATAGAACTGAGAACTTCTTCGACGATCGTACCTCCCGCAGCATGAGCCTGGATGTTCTTCTTTGTAAATTTGACAATAAAGAATGATGAGGTACCCATGAGGAACAGAAGTGCGAAGACGACGGAGGTGAGAATAAGAGTCAGTTTCCAGTAGAAGATGAAGCCGATGACGAAGGCAGACAGAAAGGTGGCGACAGCGGTGAGTGTCAAGCTGACCTTCTCCGAAATGCCTTCTTGGACCAGGTTTGTGTCAGCCGTAATTCGTGTGGTGACCTCGCCAGCGCCTATCTTGTCGAAAAAGCCGATGTTCTGACGCATGCAGCTCTCAAGATAATGCTCTCGGATCTTGGCGCTGATATGCTCGCCGGTATAGATGAAGCCAACGGTGGATAGGTAAACTCCCACAAACTCGCCTATGGCAAGGTAGATGAAATTCAAGACTAGGTTGTTCAGCTGGCCGGAGAAGTCTGACTTGGATACCTGTCCCTGGAAGAAACCCTGGAAAGTACCCTGAAGTCTGCCGAAAATGACTGTCATAATAGGTAGAGCAGCACCGGCACCGATAGCCGCTATAGAGCTTCCGAATATTATGAGTAGATCATTTCTCGTGGCATATCGGTAAAGGGTAGCGAAGCCAGCTTTGACCTCTGGCATAGTGACCTCTATAAACTCTATTAATATTTTGACGTTCATGACAAGCATCTAGAAGTAACTGGGGATATATAACAATAACACTACATGGAGATTGTAACCGTTCGGCGTGAATAGACAGGTTTCGTCTCCTATGCCTAGGTTTGTAGTTAAAAATGACAATGAAGATAATATAGCACTTACGTCTCCTCAGTATTGTAGCTTCATGTTCAGGGAGGTGTCGAAACGGGTCGTCGTCCATTTCCTTTGGCGCCACAGCAATCTTGGAGTCGAGTTTAGACAAAGTAGTATCGTTTTGCGCGTCCGATTTTTCGCCTGTGCCTGAAGGCGGCGAGGCGGTGCTACGGGTCGAGCCGTCATGAGTGGATGGCCGACCATCATGATCATCCAGGGGAGCCTTTTCAGGCTTCTCCGAGAATTCGGAACCCATGGTGGGATAAAATGTGGTGTGTGAGCGCAAGCCGATGGTTATCCGGGAATACGACAGCACGGGGCGGCGCGGGGCGCGCAAGCCAACAGAGGAGAAGGCGACGACGGATGCGTCCGTGTGTTATTCGAATCCTCCTATGCCTCGAATTTAATTTAGTTCCGTCGCAATAAGAAGCGCCGCGTCTAGACAGACCATGCGATGAACTGGCTGTGCCGCCTATCTTTTCGACAACCACATATGTGCAGCGGCGTATCTCGTTGGCTTATATAGGACACGATATAGGCACGGGCAGAGCTGCACGGGAGGACCACGGTTGGGGTAGAGGGATATGAACTTGAGCCTACCTGCCGTCGAGTCGAAGGATGGGGGAACAAGGAAGCGAGAAGAAGGTTATATTTGAGATTGGGGAACAGTCAATGGTACCTAGGTACCTAGCTGAGATAAGACATTAGTACCGAGTACAGGGTTAGCGTCTTGGGCGGAAAGTTGTTAGCTACCAGGTGCGCGTAGGTAATACAGAAGCAGCGGAACTGTGAGGTTCCGGCTGAGTGCACAACACCTCCACATTCGTGGGTGGTTCCCGCATTCGGCAGTAATCCGGGATAGTCTAAGGTACGGAGGAGCTGAATTCCACTGAAGCATTTGTGAAGTTGGTGCACAATAAGAACCGAGGCTTAATATCCATAAGAAGGTACTAGTGTATCTGCAAATCTGTAAGAACTCGATTCGTTCAATCACGATTCATGAAATTGGATAACCGGACAACTACCTAGCTAGGTAGTATAGTTATGATGATTTAAATAAAAAGCCCACACATAAGCCCCACTACCAATTTACAGCACACCAGCTGTGCTACATAGGAGACGGTAACTATAAAGTAAGGAGGTATGTATACTACCTAAGTACCCAAGACTTGATATAGGGGCAGTGGTATCAGCTGGTATCGGTAAATATGCAAGTCATCTTTGATTCTAGAACGATGACTCAAGCGAGACTTTATACCTACCTACTGCATGTGGCATAACTCTCTAGTGTAGTAGGTATAATACTGCGTATTGGTAGGTAGTATTGAATGGCTAGCCTATCATGATAGTCCTAGTACACCTGCCACGTTGTGTGGTTGTGAAATCCTTCAGGAGGGTAAGACCCTCGATCTGAGATGAGGTTCGAGAGGTTCTAGTGCCTACACTAAGCGATCTTGGGGATGGGTTGGACAGGGGTGCGACGCTGTCTCCTATACGCTACGATCTGCATACCTGGCTCGATATACGACCTTTATACGATACCTATACGAGCGAGTCGACACAACCCGCGTATACGCAGTAGTAAACGTTAAAATGACCAAGGTAACCTGAGACATACCTCGACGGAACGTTTGTTCCTCGATAGGATTGCCATGAAACTGCTGTCAATGACACATACTTAAGTACATACTCCTGAGGTCCATGCACAATTTCACAGTACACCTAGGCAATGCAAGTTGTGTATCAGAGGTCGCCGTCACGGCATCTCGGATTCTTTCCTATCCCGCTTTTACATCGGAACCTCGCACAACAGCTGCGTGCATCCTCCACCGCACCCCCACCAACAACAAGCGCTTTTCCGCGCTCAGGAATTACAGAAAACTTGCAGTATGCGGGCCAAAGGTTGCATCGAGCGCCCGCGCCCAACCAAAACACAGCGCATTCGGGTTGCTATATCATCCCGCTCAGAGCCCGCGTACCCATATATTCTGTCTCTGTGTAAGCGAACCGGAACAAAACTTGGAACCATGCTTATGTGTTAAATATATGTCTCATCCAGATGCACTTTTCCAGCCTGGCTGTGAGGAGTCATCCGGCCTACCTTATCAGCACTTATAAGGTAGATACGGCCTTAGGTAGGTAGGTACAGTATTGTAAGTACTTACCGATCTAATCTACATCTTCTCTTGCCGTTGCAAGCGTTGCATTCGGTTGCCAACTGACGAGATCAAATTTGTCCCCGTTTGCCTGACCTCAAAGAACCGTCTTGGCTTCTTTGTCTTTTTTTGACGTCATGCATCTACCGTGAACACCTACCTACCTGTGCTACATACGTGTATACGTATAGGTATACGAAGATCAACTACCGGCAGCCACCATTACATTATGTAACAGCTAACTAATTCGAACCGAGGTATCTACCTACCAACATAGTGTGAGCTGAAAAGAAGGGCGCATGTCACCACATCAGTACCACCTACCGGGCGCATTCCATGTTCGTTCTTGGTGTCCGGGCTCTGTCCGGGCTCTCTGGGTAGTACAGCGGTGACCGAACGGTAGAATTTCTCGGCCTATCACTTAACTGAGAGGTCCAATTAAAATTGCAAGTGCAACTTAGCTGCCTGATGGCTTCGGACGAATGAGGTTCTAGAAGAAAGGAACTGAATTGCCCCTCCATCCAGGCAGCCAGGCAGCCTTGTTTTGTTTGCCTTGTGCAAAAACCAAAAAACCAAAAAACCACCTAAGGGATTGGAAAACGCCAATGACAAACAGACAAACCACGCCACTCTGAGTCCGACAAGTGTCCTTTCATCAGTCGCTACCACGACATGGTCATTTGGTCATTTGGTCATTTTTAAGCGCATTTCAAAACAATATAGCTTCTGAAGCTGGTATTCCTACACATCGAGTAACTAACCCCACAGCCGTATCCAACTGCACCCATTATAGTTGTACCTAAGCTGTCACCGTCACCGTAAGGCCGACACCAAGCCTAGCAAATAGGGGGAGGGCATAACACAACCACAGATTCTCGGCCTGCCGAGTAAAGGACCAACCCCACAACAATAACAGCAGCACAATCACAATGCACACAGGCATCGCGCTCGCAGCCCTCCTGGGCCAGCTGATCCCCAGCATCTCAGCAGCAAGAGCGCAGCCGAAAGACGCGATCCTGCTCTCGCAGGTACAGACGCTGACGCTGCGAGCGAACAAGCAAACAAGCCACAGACGGGTATCGGCAATCCCCCAGCTGCGGTGCGTGTCGTCGCGCGAGGTGTGCGCGCTGCACGCCGTGGACGTGATGCGGTGCACGAACCAGGGCTCGTCGTACGGCGCCGAGGACGTCGAGTGGTCGTGCACGGCCTCGCTGCCGCCCGAGCTCAAGCTCGGCGCCACCGACGTCGTCTGCGAGGGCTACGCCTCGCCCGACGACCCCTATGTTCTCCGCGGCAGCTGCGGCGTCGAGTACCGCCTCGTCCTGACCGATCTGGGCGAGCGGAAGTTCCCCGAGATCGCGGGTGGTGGCGGCGGTGGCGGTTGGTTCTCGGGATGGGGGGCAGGAAATCGAAAGAAGCAGCCCGAACCCTTGCGGAGTCCTGAGCGAGGTGGTGATGGGGAAGGCGCGGGTCTGAGCGCTTGGCTCTTTGGAATTCTCTTTGTCGGCGTATTGCTTTGGATCGCATACTCGGCCTGGACACAGGCGAACACTCCCAGTGCCGCCCGGCGCAGACCTCGGAACAGGTGGTTTGGCGGTGGAGGAGGCGGTTTCGATCCTGGCTTCGGACCCGGTGGAGGCGGTGGTGGTGGTGGCTATGATCCGCCGCCGCCATATAGCAAGTATCAGAGTTCGTCGAGGCAAGGCCAGGGGGGTTGGCGTCCTGGTTTCTGGTCTGGTGTAGCAGGGGGTGCGGCCGCAGCTTATCTGGCAGGAAATCGCGGGAACCAGCAACAGGCACCGCGCAATTCCTACGGAGGTGGCAGCAGTAGCAGCGGCTGGGGCTCGACCTCAGGATCAAGTTCAAGTCGCAGAGGTTCAGATCGTGGTACAGGGTCAACCTCTTCTTCGAGACACACAAGCACGGGCTTTGGGTCTACGAGCAGAAGATAAAAAATCGGAGAAAAAGATGACTGCGTCGCATTGGTTTTTTACATTATTTAAGAACTAGCCATCAACAGAAGATTTCAAAGGATCCATTTGTTCGTACAGTTTATTATGAGAACCACCTGACCTTCTTCATGCTCTCTCATGCTCCCTGATGCTATCCTGTGTTCACAGTGGCTTTCTCACGACTGTGAGCGAGCTCGAGATAGTCGTGTATGTATTCTTGCCATCCAAATGTGGCAAGAACCATAGCCGGGTATATCAGTTTATCAACTTAGGCTCGTAGCCGATAGCGTGTGCCTGCACCCTGCGCAGTCCCCGGTTGAAGCCACCGCAAATTTATTTTATGTACATCGGTGATACAGGGTTATTTCATCCCCCTCAGAAATATAATTTACATGTGATGTATAAGAAACCGGACATCGTCTTCTAGAGATGAATTGTCATAATGTCGTTCTTGTCGAAAGCTTTGTTACAGTTGGGACATTTTCGCATCCGATTGGCAAGTCTGTCATCAACACAGCCCCGGCAGAAGATGTGCCCGCAACCTCGTAGAACCGTATTTTTGAAGTCCTTTTTGCAAATGGAACATGTAGCCATGCTCTATAACCCATGTTAGCCCAGTGGCGAAGTTTGTGAACCCGATTATCACTTACACGTAGCATTTCTTCTTCTTCCGAAGAGTTGCTGAGGCTCTTGGTCTTCCATTTATCTCGGTCCTTCGCAGTTGATTCGAGACGGACCTTGAGCTTCTCTACTTCGGTCTCCAGGTTCAAGTTCCGCTCCTTCGTCGAAGAAGCAGTGGAATCCTTAGTCTTCGCGAGACTGGCAAGTTCAGAGACCTGCTGTTTGAGTGTATCGTAGCGCCTAGACGTATCCTGATTCGTTGTTTCAAGCTTCTTGTTCTCGGCCATGATCAAACTATTCGTTTGTTTCATGTCCGCTAACTGTTTGTCTAGGTTTGCCACCAGTGTACGGTTCTGCGTCTCCACCTCTTTCAACTGAGAAATTATTTCTGAACTCTTCATATTTTGCGATCGAAGCCGCTTGACCTCGTCAGCCTTTGTGTCGCTCTCTTTGCGCGCATTGAAGTATTTCTGATCGGCCTTGCTCTTTTCTGCGATAGATAGTGCCACACGTTCTTCTTGGGCTGCGAAATCCATGACCTTTTTATTTGCGAGGGCCTGGAATTTCTTGACTGCATTTGTCATTCCAGGCATCTCACTCTCAATAGAATTGTAATCTCTTTTCAGCTTCTTATATTTTTCTCGGAGATCATCGAGCGACATCTCGTCGATTTCTGAAGGGGCCGTCATTTCCACGTCCTCGCTAGGCTGTGCCCTCTCAAGTTCGTACTGTAAAGCCGAAATTCGATCTTCCTTACCACTAATTAGCTCCTTCATGTGGTCGATAGCCGTGCGTTCTTGCTCTTTACTCGCTTTCAGCGTCATTACGTCAGCATGCAACTCGTCTCTCGCAGCCCTCACACGGGCAAGGTTAGTGTCTGCTTGTTGAAGTTGGTCTTCAAGCTCTCCTATTAGATTTTGAGCTTCTGATTCAAATCGTTGGCGATTCGCTTCCCTCTCCTTTTCTAACTTGGTATTTTCTTGCCTTAGCGTGTGGCACTCGGCTTCCAGGTTGTTGGTCTTTTTGATGAGGTCTTCATTCTGGGCTTTGAATAGCTTGAAAGTCTCCGTGCGAGAGTAATCTTCGTCCGTAAGATTTGTTAACCGTGTTTGGAGTGAAGTGAGTTCTGCTTGTAACGACTTGTTCTGTGCCAAAGCGGCTTCTAGCTGCTCTTTCTGCTTGTCCGCCACACGGGTAAGTTCCTGTAAGGCTAGCTGTTGTGATGCGTAATTTCCGTTACTTTCGTCGGTACTTGTGCCATTAGCTTGATCAACCCCTGTAGCTGGTCGCGTGGTCGAATTAGCAAGGGCTTGCTGCTCCAATTTTTGAACTTGGGCACTTTTAACGCGATCTAGCCTTCGCTCCGCTTTCATGTACCTCAACGTGGCATTATTTAACTGTTCCGAGAGACTGTCTTTATCTGAAGTAAGCCGATCGACTTTGAGGACAAGTTCCTTTTGGGAGGCAAGGAGATTATTGACTTGTGACTCCAAGTTTGCAATATTGGGGGCGATCTTGCCACGATTGTTGGCGAGCTGTAAAAATAATGTTTCCAATGTCGATTTGATTTTGGATGCTTTCTCATTGAGGTGTGATTCGAATTCTTCAGTGTCTTTAAATTGGGTCTGTGTGGGAAATGGTTGATCTAGTGCTCTTGTAAGCAGCTGAACAGTCCAGTATATAGAATGTCTCTACCTTCGGATTCATCTTGGAAGTGAATAGTGCCGTTGACTAGTAGCGAAACTTCTTGCAACAACTTCTCGGTCTATTAGTATTGTTTCGATCAGACCGGTTAGAGCATTCGAGTTCTGCTTACCTGTGTCCACCAACCATCCATGACACGAATATGATCATCATGGTACGTAGATCGTTTGTCGAGTTCTTCTAATCGGGCTTCTAGCGTTGCCTTCTCACGTTTGTACTCGAGCATCTGACGATATATGGCGTCTTTTTGATATTCCTGCACATCCCAATCATGGCATTAGCGACAAAATCCCTTCTTGACAGGCCAACGCAAATGTACAACTGAAACACTGAGGCAAGCCCCTACTCGAGAACATGTAGATGAGGGTAGGACGGAAGGTGGTTGGTACTATGGGAGGTTGATGACAGGCAAGTCGCGCATCAGTTCTGAGAGCGTGAGCACACGAGCAGGAATATAGGTATGAAGATAAAGTCTCTGGAGCCTTCCATGCTCTAGAAGACAGCCTGCAACAGTCACAGAGCTGGTGGAGGTGGGGCCATGAATTCGAGGGGAAAGCAGAGCGAAACCAGGCTGACGGAAATATTGGCGGTCAAGCAACTAACCTCAACCCAGACTTCATCCTTAGTGTCGGCGTCCTCTTTAGCCTTGCTGCCGCCGTTAACAGCCTGGCGTTTGCTCGGAGGCGCGATATCATCAGTGCTGTTAACGGCGGGTCTCTTACGGTCTTCCATCTTGACCCGGGTAGAGAGTGGCGCTACGGTCGGCGATGTAGACGAAGGCATCAGAAATGAGGGCAACGAAAGTATGGGAGGTGCTAACAATGCATGAGCTAGAAGATGTAGCCGCGAAGAGTGCGCAGATAAAGAAACAAAGGGACGAGCGCAGGAGTCGGCACAGATCAGGAGGCGGAGGCGGAGGCACGCGTGTCTCCAGACAAACAATCAATCCAGGAAGGCGATCCCCAAAGGAACCCCTTGTCAAGGAAAAAAACACCGATCGCAGGGGACTGGATGCTCTGATTGGAACTGGCAGCGACAGGATCTGGAAGAGCCGGAGGGAGGGAGAATTGAACAAAGTAGCCGCGCGAAGACAGGATGGTAACGATGGATGAATGGAAAAGCGATGAGCACGGCTCCCAGAAGGAAACACTGGCACGAAAAATCCAGGTTGCAGATTGACTGCCAACACTGTCAAGCAAGCTAACCTACTTCTGGCCGCGACGCTTATCAGCCATGCCATTAGCCTGCCCAGCGGGTGGCATGCTACTTTGTACCTACTGTAGAGTACTTACCTTACCTGACGGCTGAGCGCTTGCCTCCCTCTTACAGGACTCCCTACAGCTCTCCCTACAGCCCCTTACGTAGTGCAGCTCGTAGCCCCTTATCATATACATAGGTACGTACCTACCGTCATTTACCCATCAAGCCCCTACCTGGAAAAGTGGATTGTGGCTGTGTTGGAGGCGGCTTGGCATTGTGTCCCTCCCTTGCGCCAAAACAACCCCTCCGATGACTGATAAAAAAAAGAGGTACATACAAACCACTTAAACCACTACCTACTTCTTTTTATCGCGATATTCTCTAGCCTAGGTGTCTATCCATTTTAGTTTCCTACATCCATTACGGTTCATTCGCTACTCTCACGAACCTCGGGAATTTTACGTTGACATCAGTATTGCTACATCCTCATGCGTCTTCTTAGAATCCGAATGCCCCGCCAATTTTCATTGTATCAATAGGTTAGGTCCTCGTTTGCGCGATACCACCCCGCCAAGTCCTTCGAAGGCCATGTCAAACGTGCACCCGATCCCAATATAGCCGTAACCCCGGGGAGCAACCAGCAGCGCGGCGGCCATGAGTTCCATGCTAAAGAAGACCGGAGGCTTGACCTTCAAGCCGAAGGCAGGTCGTCGACCCGGAGCTGGTGGTTCCAAACAACCCGCGACTTCAACCTCTGCTACTACAACGCGTGCCCCGACCACCGAGCCTCAATCTCTGGCTTCTACTCCAGCCGATTCTAATCCTTCTACTCCTTCTGTTGTCGAATCAATTGAACCGGCCGTTAACGAACCCACCAAACCAACTCCTACCGAACCGCTGCCGGCCGTAACGAACCTACAAACCCCCTCGGCATCTAAACCGCACGCAGAAGTTCCTTCTGACGAACCCACCTCACAGCCTGCGGTGTCTCCTCAATCACCACCACCTTCTTCTCTGCCAACTGTCCAGAACCCGACTCCTCAGCCCAGTAATAAGGTCATCCGCGATTCCGTCCCGCGCCCAGAACAGCGTGGGCCGAAGGCAGATTCGTCAAGGCATGTTACGCAGCCAGCGTCCAGTGTGGAAGCAAGAAACAACCCTCCCAGCACGCCTAATACATTTTCGCAACCTTCCGCTCTTGCTCCTGCGACAACGTCAATATCGAACCCTGAGGTAACACTAGGACCACGTGCGGTGCCTTCTCCTCCGCCTGTAGCGCCTGAGGCCGTTCAAGCGGCTTCTGGATCGGGTGAAACCGCGGCAACTCAACTTCCGGCTCCGAAGAAGCCTACGCCTCGGAGGCGCATCTCGAGTAGAACTAATGGTGGGGCTGATGCCGATGACTCTGCGCCAAAAAAGAAGCGACAACGTAAAAAGTCGAGTAGCCATGCGACGGCCGAAACTGACGAAGGAGCGGACGCTGAGATCCAGAAGCCTACAAGGCGCCGAAAACGTGAACCAACCCCAGAAAATGCGGAGGAACTAACGGTAGACCACTCTACAATGACAGTTGGAGAACTGACTAAGGATCTTGGCATTGGCAAACGGTTTAGACATGCGGAAGAGATCGAACAACGTGCCCGAGAAGCCCGTGCGAAGAATCGGCTAAAGAGGCTGGAGCGTGAGAAACGAAAGCTCGGTCTTATTGATCCTGAAGATGAAGATTTAGCATTACAGCCAGCCACCCCCAATGAGAGCGGCGAAACCCGTGGAGCCGCAATGGCTCAATTAGGAGCCTCGATGGAATCAGGAGTAGGACAAGGCGTCGGCTACGATGTTGTAGATGGGCAGATTGTCGTTCACGCGGCATCTCTTGTTGTTGACAGACATAACCGTGACATGTCAAACTTAGAAGAGGTTGAAGAGAATGACTTTACAAACTGTAAGTTAATACACTCAAGTTGGTTTCTTACCTCTCTAATCGAGGCCGGTGTACCCGCGTAAACTCCCTACGAACTATCCGTGACTCTTAAAATTCATATAAATTCTACCAGGTCTTTGAAGCCTTTCTCTAGGGTTGAGGTTACTAATTCTGGTTTTTTTAGTGGTCAACTCTGCATCCTTCGCGAAGCGTGTTCAAGCACCAGGTAACTGGACAGATGAAGAGACAGAGAAGTTCTATCGACTCCTGGGCATGTTCGGAACAGATTTCGAGACCATCTCCCGTCTATTCCCAGGCAAGAACCGGCGCGCCATCAAGCTCAAGTTCAACAAGGAGGTTAGCCGCAGTCTACTCACCATCCAGTACCCCTGTCCTATAGCCATTTTAGTAGTCCGCTAATCAACTTCCTACTCGTTTAGGAGAGACTTCGTCCAAATCGCATCAACGCCGCCATGATGGTACGTGGGCAGAAGAAAGTCAACATCGACATCGAGGAGTACAAGGCGTCTCAACGGCAGTGGCAGGCCAAGGATAAGATCCTGGCAGAACACGCCATGCTCGTGCAGGAGCACGAGCGCGAGGTGTCTCGTCTCCGAGAGGAGCGACGTGCCGCGGGTCTCATCGACGACGACGAAGCCCGCATAGGCAGCGCGACGACCAATGCGAACGGCAGTGGGCAAGGCAATGAAGACATCGAAGTGATCGAGGAAGACGCGGATGTGCTCGGACAGGGAAGACAGAGAGAACAGGAAGGACAGGAAGGACAGGACATGGATGTCGACATGGACGCGCAACCAGAGGGCATACAGGCATGAACAAGTGAATAACTCAGCTGCGCTGGCTACTCACTCACCTACTTATCTACTTCTCTTCTTTATGATACCCCATACTTACTTAAATCGTTACCTAGCCGCCATGCCAGCGCAGCTTGTCTATGCACTACAATGCCAAGAATCACAGAACTGCATGCCAATCCTCGAAAGAAAGGGGGGTCCAAGGGGAAACGAACAAGAAGGTCCTCTACGATTCCCAGACTCCCAATTACAATCCTGTCGCGCGCACATAGAATACGTAGTTTTCTAGAGCACAGTGCTGTAGATGAATGAATGAAGCAATGAGTAAAAACTACATGTCTCACGATGAAGTCGGATATCGGATTTACAAGTAACACAACCCGTATTTGTTCGTGTCTTCTTCGTAGTCGTCTGGAATCTGCTGCGACATGAGACAAACATATCTACTTTTAGACGTGGCGTGGTGTAGCTTAGATATTTAGTCAGTCGCCACGTCCCGATATGTTTCTCGCGTGCGCGTTTTATGACTGACAGATTAGGTAGAGCGATTCGAGTTCTGGGTCATAAAAGTGCGGCAGCTAATTACGAACTAGGTGCCGTCTCACGCAACGACGCGCGGGGTGAAGAAAGGATTGATTAGCGAGCAGTATATACAACGCTCACGCATCTCACTGTTTCAAGAAAACACCATTCTAACTTTCACCCTTTTGTATCATTCATCGTCGTTCTTTTAGCAACTGGCACACGAACGAGCTAGCTCACTAATATGTATGCTATGACCGTAGGTTGTCCCATACCACCGTCATTCGAAGCGTCACCGCCGTCGAAAAGACCGCGGTCTGACGTTGATCGGTGGCGTCCCCTCCTCATATCCATTACCTTACCTTGCAGGAACATGTTTCGTGTGCGCGTATATCCTGTGGAGGCTAATAGGCCACGGCACAGGTGAAGGGAAGAAAGGTCAGCGCCGCGACTTTCGCCGACCATCGTACGGGATATCGGTCTTCGTGTTGAAGGCAAGGTTAAAAAGCAATGCAGAAAATACAGCACAGAACTATAACCTGTATCATTGCTAGTGCTCTGGCGGCTCATCGTCCTCCGGTTGGTCGAAGAGGAAGTTGGCGGCCAGCTCCTCATTCTTATCACAGGCGAAATATGCCTGGATAGCTGCATCTCGGTCGAAGCCAAGTCGACATAACTAACGACGTATTAGTGAGAGTTACTGAGCAAGTAGATCTGCGCGAATAGCTTACTCTTTCGATGGCATCACGCTCTTCCTCAGTCACGCTGATAGCCTGAGCACCAGGGGGGAGTGGCGCATCGTCGTCACCATCCTCCCCTAGGAGTTGTAGGAATTGCTCGGGGTTCTGAGAAATAAGCTGAGCGAGCTGCGGATTTCCGGCCCCGAGCTGCTGTAGAATGGGCTCAAGCATTTGCGGTTGCTGCTGAACAACCTGACGAAGTTGCTGAAACTGGGCGTTATTGCGCAGGAAGTCAAGGTTCCCGAGATCTCTAGTCCCAGAAGTAGCACTAGTACCAGCAGCAGCTCCCTGCGCTGTGGAGCCACTCCCTCCACGGCTTCCACCCTGGCCTTGCTGCTGGGCTGCGAGGTCGAAGAGGTTGACGAAATCGCCCTGAGGGGCACTCTCGGAAGGTTGACCAGCAGGGGCCGCGGCTGGCGCAGCGGCGGGAGGATTTGATGATGATGCAGCTTGCTGTGCAGGCTGTCGGGCGCTCTCAGGGATACCCTACAAAATAAATTACTGTTCGGGAATATAGAGGGTCCTTTAGCCAAGCTTACATTTAGTAGGTACTCAACTGCACGATCTGGGTTAAAGAAGGCAGCGCGTAGAGCAGCTTCGATCTGAGAACGCTCAAAGCCCATGGCTTCCATGTTGGCAACAACACCAGCTCGTTCAGCGCCCATAGCCATAGAATTATCGCTAAGACCTTGGCCTGAGGCAGCAGCCTGGGCACCAGCCGGAGACGGCGTGGCAGGAGGTGCGGCACTGGCTGTGGTTGAACCGGAGGGGTGGGACGGCGCAGCTGGAGCAGCGGGTGTTGACGTGGTAGGGCGAGCAGGCGTCTCGGGGACAGCGCTTGAGGAGGAGGCTTTGGGCTATGACTAAATAAGCAACAGATCGATGATATTCACATCGATAGGAAACCTGAACATTTGTACCTTATTTACCATGCAGACTACGAATCCCTTCTCCTCGATCTTATATGTCTCGACCTTCTCTTCATCTTTGAGAATTTTGCCTATACCCGGGTCAACATATGTCACGAGGAATCCGAGATCCCCTCGGTCACGTTTGGAGCATACCAGAGTAGATGAGCTTCAGAGCCTTCGCATCAAAGCCCTTCTCGGCCTGAATTTTCTCCTTCACCGTAGACACCTATAACCAGCCTGTCAGAAAACATATTTCACCCGACCAAATACTGCCAGAGGGGATTCCGAATTAGGCAAGTGAGTCAATAAAGAAGTAAATAAAAAAATAATAGTGAGTAACAAGCAGGTGGTGGGCGGGTGGCGGGACGTTGCAACAGCCATCAGCAAGTAGGCAGGAAACATGGCAACATACAAGGTCAGACGGCTCGACATCGATGACGAATTTGTTTTGCTTGAGATCCTAATGCAACCGACACGTTAGCAAGGCGGCCCGGAGAGAGACTTCGCAGAGACAAGGCAAGGTGGGTGGTGGTGGGTTCGGACTGTCGCAGGTCGAGCTCCAGCCAAGCTGCGTGCAGCCTGATGTCTGGCGACTCCCCGCAACCCGCAACCCGCAGTCCGCCGTGCGCGCAGGGCACAGGGCAGACCGGTGCAGTCCGTGGTTCCTGGGCGTGTGGTGCAGCGGTGCAGTGGTGCAGCGTACCCTGAATGTGATCTTCATGGCGGCGGGCAGTGCAGCTTGACGGCAGCTGCAGCGACAACGACAACAACGAGGATGGCGAGCGGCCGCGGCAGAGCGAGTGCGGGCTGGGCGAGGCGATGATGCGTGGGCGAGCGGGCTGCAGCGGTTGTTGCGGTTGTGGTTGTTGTTGTGGTGGTGGTGGAGGCGGCGGTGGTGGTGCTGCGCAGGAGACAGAATGTTGAAGATGTTCTGTTCTGGTAGGTGAGGGCAGTCTGGGTAGTCTGGGTATCCCAGGTGGCGGCCAGCGAGAGGCAGGGTACTTGTAGAGAGGCACCACCAATTTCAGGTAGCAGCTACAATGATGTGTTGCGCCGGCAGTGGGGGCCCGCCCATTGGTCCAATGACGACCACCTGCAGCCAGATACCTCTCTAGCCTACCTGGGTATACCTGAGCTGCATTCCCTGCTCCCACGGGGTCTTAGGTACCCAAGGTCTCACAGCCTGGTAGCAACAGCCCTGGGTTAGGTACCTACATGAGGTACGAATCGTAGGTTGTAGGACCGGTATTCCAGGTACCTAGTCTAGACATCTATCTACCTAGAGTCCTCACCAGCAAAAAGTACCAATATAGCCCAGAATAGTAAATCTAAATAGAACCCACCGTCCCGTGACATTCATTACCAATGACAATCATCAATGTTGTGTGCTGCTCTTCCGTTGCGATTGAGAGGGATATCGATGGCTGCCTCTGGATGTAACGCTGGGCGGGTCTCCAAACCCATGTGAATGGGTGCCAGTAAGGTACCTACTACGTATTCAAGGTGCACGAACCACCGGGTGGGTTTGTCTCAAGGTTACATGCTCCCTAAAGTAACTTACATATATGTAAGATGGAAGTAGGTAAGGTAAACAAGTGTGCAGCCATTGTCATGCTGGCTTCTGCACTCAGCCGATACCTACAGAGACTGATGGGAGGGGCAAGCTCCCGAGATTTGTTTGTTTTGGAAAGGCTCGATGTATAGATCCCTTACATAGGATGACGTCCGGTAATATCAAGCTGTGGTTGAATTCCATACAAAGTCCAGAGTTACGTGGGTTTGTGAAACATTAGCGGGATAGAAGTCAAACTCGTAACATTCACATCAGCATAATGGTAACCTAAATGAGCTGACTGGCAAAAAAAAACAATAGCACTGTTCGGGTCCAAATCTAACTCCCTACACATACTAGGTGGACAGCTCACTCAATACTCTTGTGCTTCTTAATTTGCTATGTTTTACTTTATTGGTTTTCTAGCTTACTGCTAGTTCAGCTGAATTCCCCTCCAACCTCTCGGATGGAAGAAGAATGCAAGCAATTCCCTGTGACGGCCACAGAAACTGAACGCCTCGCTAAATGACAGTGGTATTCCCCCAAACGCCATAAAAGACCCCATATATCTCGCCGGACAGAGATGTGTGGGTTTTCTATGCCAAGGTGACTGCGGATCTCTCTGAGACCCTGTCAAGTCATCCCTCATTATATATCATGCAATGTCATCATCCCACCCACGAATCGGTAACTACCCAGGCCCCAGGCCATAGGCCCCAGTCGCTGGCTCCTATATTCCCGGAATTTACTCCTATCTATTCTGCCTTTTGTTTCGGTACTCTGAAAGGCTTGACGTGGACCCGGCATTAAGAACCCATTCCGGAATCGGAGGCGTCATCTTCCGCTCTTCCCCAGCTACATCCTCTGGTTGCAGACGATCGTTGGCTGTACTGGGCATCTTGTGGAAACTCTCGTGACTTCCGTTTCGACTAAGAGGACTTGGCGAATTTGGTAAACTGCCACTTCGCATACGATTCACCGACTTCCCCGTTATGAATTGACCGGCATTGGGGGCTGCAACGACCACGGTCCCTGGTGTGACTGCTGGTGGTGGGCCGGGAGAATCTGAGCGGAAGAGGGGATGAATATGGAGCTCGGATTCAGATGGTGTCAGACTTCTGTCCTGTTGGACCCGGGGTACAGGGCTATAGCTTCGGTCCCTCCGACCACGTTTCGGAGGTTCAAGGTCCAAGGGGCAGCCAGGACTGGGACTTCGACTGGTTGTAGGGCTGGCGGGAATCGTCTCTAGAAACCGAGCGCGGATAGGCGAAGAGGTTTCTAGGACCATTTGTCTGTTATGAGGATCAACAGAGGACGTATCCCACGAATCAAATCCATCTTCCACCACACTACCCCGGTCTCGATACGCATTCGAGTCGAGAGAGCCTGGTCGCCGCCCAGATCTTGCGCCGTTAGCCAGCAACCTAGTCCTAGAACCCATAGGACGCACGACACTTGACAAAGAACCAGAAAGCGAGGTGATAGTTTCGGCGGCTGAGCGCCCACTACTAGTTCCCGGGCGACTCGAATACTCCGAGAGTCTTGTCTGGGAAAGGGCTGGCTTGGTTCGTTCATATGGGACAGTTTTGACACGCATTGGAAGTTGCGGTGATATCCGACCTTCTTCGTTTGTGTGTAAAGAGAGAGCCTGTTCGGAATCGGGTCGTCGGTTCAGTACGAAATAAACCACAATAAATAAGAGTTGACCAGCGAATGCGAAACCAAGGGTGACGGAAGATGCAATCACCACATTTGTCAGCGGAAGTTTCGAAATAATCTTTGGTAGATCTCTTCCTTTGCCTATCATGATCAATAACACAACCGACACAACCGAGGCTAGCAAGCTTGCGACGAGATCCGAACCAAACCATACGCTCCACATGTCTCTCGAGTGGTAACCATTCATTCCCCGTAGATACTTGGTCAGTTTTGTAATGAGGAGGACCAGCACAAATGTTTCAGTAATGATAGATATCACTGCCACTATCCGTGCTGGTGATGTGGACGACCAGATCCCACATGTGATAACCACCTCCAAAGCCAGGATGGTTGCAGTGGTCAGGATAGCAGCAAGGCCAAGTACACCTGGGAAAGCAAGAAAGAGACCCATGATGACCGAGGCCCGTCAAAGCTTGGGCACCCGAGCAATTGAATACCAGAGCACGGAATGCAGTCGCTCGGCTAGCAGCGTTTGTAGCCCAGCGGGAACCAAAGTGCGAATGTGCTCGGAAGCTAAGTGATAGCAGATCCTCTCCAATTGACAAGCGTCGCTAGTGAGTAGCCTGCCGTGCGAATTGGCCACGCACAACAGCCTTCTAGGAATTGCCTGAGACCGGGACAAGCAAGAAGTACGGAGGTTTTGGAGCACAACGGCCGCGTCCGGCAACGTTTGAAACCTAGAGGCTAAATGGGCCGGTAGGGTAAGAAATGCCTTTGAACTAGGTGCCGACACCTCCGCGAAGCCGAATTGCTGCAACAAGCCCGAGACCTAACTGGGTTTGTCGTGTCGAGAGCGAGAGTGAGAGTGAGAGGGAAGGGGATGTCCATATATCGGGCTGCGGGCCGACTAACGGCAAAAGACATTAAACTGCACAATTAGGATAGCACAGCTAGTTTCGTCGAGTGGTGTGTCTGTCATACAGCAACAAAGTTGACAGTTCATCGACCAAGGCTCTCCACCAGATGAAACACTTAAAAGGTGGACGGTTCGTGTAAGCGAAGGACGACAGTTTAACAACACAGCAGACGGCCAATTCTTAGCGAGAGTGGTGAGCCGAGCAACGAGTGGGTAAATATAGGTTTGTACGGCAGAACGGGCAAACAGTGGCCGCAAGAACAGGCCGGTTGATCGGTTTTTAGATACCACGAGAGCGGGATTAGTTGGCAAACAAAGGCCCAGACCAGGTAGTCAGCGAGAGACGGGTGGTGGGTCGGCAGGCAAAACGAAGGTGAGGGTGAAGATGGTGAGGGCGAGGGCGAGGGCGAAGATGATGAGGATGGGGATGGAGATGAGGGTGAGGGTGAGGGTGAGGGTGAGGGTGAGAGTAGGTAGGTAGGTATTCTTGTTTGCCATGCGGCAGCGGGCGCGGCGGGCCAGTCAGGCTAAAAAGAGTGAGGGTTGTTGCGACGCGTTGTGCGGGATGGCAGATGGGAGACGCTCGCTCGCTCGCTGTTCGCCAGCTTCGCGATTGGAGTACCAGGTACAGCAGTGCTGCGTACGTACGCAGTGTGTGTAGCATGTACGTGTATGTAGCATGTAGCATGTAGCATGTAGCATGTAGCTCGTAGCTCGTAGCTCTGCAGGGCCCGGCAGGAGATGCCAGGCGATGCCATGCAGCAGCTCGATCCACCACTCCACCCCTAAACCCTACCAAACCCTACCACTGCACGCTACTGTGCGTGTGGTAAGCGGGTCCCTGGTTCCCTTGTTCCCGTCCGCCTGGGCGCTGGCGGCCTTTCCAGCCTGGACCAGGATTATGCCGGCACCTACACCATTGCGGCCCAGGAAGACACGGTCAGGACACGGTGGTCGACGACAAACCGCTGCGCTACCGTTGGACGAAGCAGCCGGCTATGCTACACTAGACCCGAAACGTTGGGAGGGCCCGATTGGTAGACGCTCAACGAAGGTGAGAGCTGCTTTGTAAGTTCCCTCGTGTATGTACCCAGTCTGACCGGTCTACTGATGTGGTGTAGCTTGCACTGAGCATGTCTAATACTGGTACCCTAACAAACTAGGTGAACAGCCTAAGGCAACTATCAGGAACGTAAAAGCCAAAGCGGCACAACTACTGCACTGTTGCTGGGCTGTGATGTGATGTGCTTTTGCCCCTGGCGTCGGTGAGCGGAAGGAGAAGAAGTCGTAGTGTAGGTAGTGTAAGTAAATTGCCTACGCAGTACATTGCTTCACACAGTACTCATAGATAGTAGTATACGCAGTAAAGCTGACCTACTTCCAGTACCTTGTTACCTACTAGGCACTAAGAAAAGACTACTTACACGCCATACACTAGTTGTTCGAGAATATTCCCTACCCACAACATCTGTCCCTAGCTCTATTTTTATTTTGTTTTGTTGTGTTTTGGTTTTTTCTCTTCATAACATGCATTCCCACTTCTGCACTAGAAATATTCCCACGTATGGGGAGGAGGATTCAAGAGTAGTGTATGCACTGCTGCAGTTCGATCATGTTTTTTAGTTCTACTTATGCACGCACACATCGCATCAAGACCTTGTCCACTACACAATTTTTACCGAGTGAAACGGCTTTCTACTGCACCCTACGTATGCGAAAAAAGGCGGGAGTGACATTCCTAGTGGCGTAACTACTGCGTAGGTGTAGTGTACGTAACCCCAGAGCTCGGAGAAAATTCAGATCGGAGTTTTGTCTTGTACGCATACTGTATGCTATTCAGTGTACACCAGCTAAACATGATTGGCCAAGGATGTGGGAAATTTGATCACGACGAGAAGACACCTGATTGGACCAAGGAGTGCGGCGGAGTTGAAAATAACATGGATGAGCCATGTGAGTACATATTTATAACAGCCATTTTTATACACTACATTATGTAGGCATGCACAACGTACGTGTAAGGAACGAACCTGTTCAGCTTTGGTGTAGGTAATATTGTGTAGGTACTGCGTAAGTTATTCGGCAAAGAATCCCATTAAACTACACATCAATATTGCATCTTCTGTCCATTAGGTAGGTGGCGTAAAAAGAAAAGAAGATGCAGAAATATTTCTTCTTTGGTATTTCGTTAGACTTTACAGGACATAATTAGGCAGATAGAATACTGTTACCGGTAGTCTCTCTCTCTCTCTCTTTTTTTTTTCCCTTACTGAGTTTTCAACTGTCCCCACAGCTTTGGGCTCTTTCGTTTTAGGTTGTAGTATATACCTGTTATAACGTGTACTATATGTAAGGAACGTAGTACACTATGCACTGGACGAGTACCTAGTAAGCAAGTCCTTGTTAATAATAATAATAATAAATTCCAGTAGGATGATGAGATGTTACACCTAGGTACACTGTAGTGTAGCGTATAGTGTAGTGTACGTAGGTATGCGCACTAACGTCCTACACTAGGAGCATGAACATAGGCCTTATTATCTGAAGTTCGAGGTGTGTACTCCGTATACTGCGTAGGTTAAACGAAAACCTACACTACCCACAACCATTCCTTTAATATAGCTCAGACGCCTTAAAATCAAGTTTTCCTTCGTCATCAGTTACAACAACACAATGGGTCAGTCCTCGATCCTTCAGGCCTGCATTACAGACAACAACAGATGCCCTTGAGCTACAGAACCATTTACCCGTTCTCAATACGTCAATACTTGCAGCAAGTAATAACACTACCTACCCACCTACATACCTACATATACATATCGTCACTGAGCTCTCAAGTTCTGCTCGAGTGGGCTTGGAAAGTTCGTATCGAGACTGTTTTCTCCAATTTTCAGCGCCATGTTTCTAGCCATGTCTTGGAGATAAGAGATTCTATTAGTGTAGAGCGGCACAGCCCATCACGCACTGTATCTGATCACGCACTATCATCGGCGCCCTCGCAGTTCTAGTCAGGATCTGCCTCGACTGCCGCGGCGCCTGCAGGGGAAATCACGCTACGTACCTACGTAGCGTCGTAATTGTCTCAGCCCTGCGCAGCACACGATACTACTCTCAGGATGGCGTGGAAGCGAAGAAACGAGTCTGGTCGTCATCGATCACGGAGGCAGAGACAAGACTAGCAACCGTCAAATCGGTTGTGGCACGTTTTCTTTTGAGTCTCAAGCTTACTTCATTTAAGCATGCTATCGAGTACCGAGGCACATATTCTAACCGTCGAATAACCATCCCTTTCGTGATGAGCACCGATGGGAAGACCAAGTAGGCGCCGCTCGGGGACAGTTCGCCCAGCGTTTGCCAGTCCTACGCTGTAGGATTGAAAAGGGGAAAGCGGTACCGATCTTACCGGCCTTGGAATGCCACCCTCCTCAGCAGGATCAGCCGGGCCCGCCTATCGGTTGCATGAGGTGAAAAGACTGCCATGTTGTCGTGACAGCATGCGGCGTGCTACACTACACTACACTATGCTGCGCTGCGGCAGACGTGGAGGATATGGTAGTGTACCGCGTACGAGTAGAACAGGCACCTTACTTAGATTGCAGGGGCAGTGCGCCCAATTGACGCCGGTGATACTCTAGCCTCAGATCATTGAAGATGTATGTTGCGAAAAGTCCTAACAGAAGACCTAACAGCGGAGCTCTCGGAGCTGTCAGAATGCAGCTTACTGAAGCGAGTGAGATCGCGCACTAACAAGTGAGGATACAGCAGTGGCAGATATTGTACTACAGTGTTATAACTTCAGTTATCGCTCTCTTCAATCCTGATAAGTGTCGGGCATTGATCCATTAACCTACTGCGTACGCATAGAGACAACAGAAAAATCATCTCATCACAGGTCACGGGCTCAACCCTATCAACCCACCTACATACTTACTGCAGTAAACTCTGCAGCGCGGCTGCAAGCCTCGTTCCGGGCAAGGTTATACCCAACCAAAATGTACAGCATGAGTCATGTCATATCAGATCATATACCTAGCTACCTACTCCAAAATCGCGCCAAAATTCGTGGTAATCCTGCCATACTACACCAGATTCGGCTTGGCCATTGGATACGATAGACTATCGAGATGTTAGTTCCATCTCGTATCTCTCCCGCAGCCGTAGTGTGCCGGTTACGGGCGAGGCAAGCCTCACGCTCTAGTGTAAGCCTCAAAGATCTGGTGTATCGCGATCTCTTTCACCCACGTCAGATACAGTACGCTGCCTTCCCACCCCGCAAAAACGTTGGATAGGTAAGTTCGGTGGGTGGTATGTGATGCAGATATTAGAGTAGGCCAACCTCTGTGATTTCGGAAGAATCCGTTAGGTCGGGAATGTTTTACCGACAGCGAATCTGTGAGGGGAACGTGGCGCCGAAAGATGGCATCATGTTCTCACGTTGGTAAATATTTACTAACGACCAATGCATAACTGCTCATGTATAGAGAATTCGAGAACAAATCCGGATACCACCGTTAGAACTAGAATAGCATCATCTACCTACATATACCTTACCGAGTACCACCCACCCCAAAACTTGGTACGGCACGCCACCTATTAAGAACACCACAAGTAGACTCGAGGCGTTGAGTGTAGGTAGCGATATGCAATAGGAGGGATAACCCGGCGTCATGGTTAGATCGCCAATGTTTCACGTGGCTTTCCTTGGCGTCCCTCTGGGACAATTTCCGAAAGATCCGCGCAGCCGCAATCTGGTAGGCTTACACTACCTGACCATCTTCTCCGGCTCAATCTAGCTGCCTATCTAGGCATTCTGGTATTCTATAACGCTTCCTTATAATACCTCACGCAGTGTGGTAAGCCACCTAGATTAGCTACTTGGCACCCCTATAGCTGAAAGAAAGGTGCGAATCCTTTCAACGGTTTTTCCCTTCGTCTGTAGTGTGGCGTAACGTCAACGACAAGGCCTTGCTTTCGCAGCTGAACATCTCGCTCTCCCCCGCTTCTTAAACCCGTCTGCAACGCGTATGGCCATTGGAGACGGCGCGTGAATCAGTGTCACATAGCATATATTCCCAGTACCGAATCATGACCGAGAGACCGTCTCCCAAGAGCTCTGCACAGCCAGTCACACAGACAAATCAATTAATATGCCAGCTTCTCAGGTTTTTACCGCCGTATAATGCATATTCGCGTTGCTCACTTGCCGTATTTGTCACAGCTTGGTAAGAAATGGCCTCCCTTGCCAATAGGAATCTGACCAAACGGCACCGGCGTTACGACAATACCAGTAGCGTAGTGCAGTTTACCCAGGTCATCATCAATCCCGAGCGTCTATGGTCAATGACTAGACCCAATGAGAGGCTTTTCCGAGCCGTGTTACTCGCGTATCTGGTATAGTGCAGTTAATTGGGAACTTTATCTTACCTTATGGTATATCTTCCGTATTGATCCCAGCCATTACTACATACGTTATACTCTTGGGTTGGCTGGCAGCACGAGGATCCCTTTTTTTTTCCCTACTGCAAAAATGTTTGGAGGAAGCGAGCAGCAACACTCATCAGCTGTAAAAGGACCCCAGTCGGCAAATCCCACTCCTTTTTTTTTTTTTTTTTTAATAATCATTGTTCGAAAAGCGATACCTACCTTCCTACCTATTCGTTTAATAACAGGGGCATGGGCTCGCCATCATTGGGGATACAATCAGCTTTGGCTGACAGGCAAATAGTAAGCCCACAGCTTCCCTTCGCTACCCAATGTAGTATACTCGCTAAAGCATCGTCCGGTCTTAGTTCTTTGCGAGGCTGAATTTAGGTCTACGGACTGAGGTGGCTATGCGGCGTTACGCTTTCATGACACTGCAAACTTCCTGATCTTTCAGCGATGAAGATTATTTGGAGCATTGGTTAAAAGTTCTAGACTATGGGCCTCTCCTGAGCTTACTGTAGGAGTTGCGGCATCCTATGTCCTAACTTTGGTGGTTCGCACCTCATGAATCGTCGAACGGAAACTCAGATAGCCGAAGATTGAGGACGAGGCATTTCATACGGGATGGTATAGTTAGCACATGCTTCTCAACTAAAACACGCTATGGCAGGTGTAGGAGGCTCCAGGGCCTTGATAGTCTCCACGGGTTCCTCTCCAAGCCTCGCCAACTTCGCTTGTGGCAGGATATAAGCGAACACACGCGCTCCCCCGCATAGGTAGTCATGCTCGGCCGAACTTTGAACCTTGATGACGGCGAAAGGACAGTGTCCGCATGAACGACTTTCGTCCCGAACTCAATCAGCCAAGTCATGGGGAAGTCATCAGCCTTTTTGCTTGTGCTTCCTCGCTAAGATGCTCAGGCATATATATCGTTAAATGCTCCATGAAGAACCCCCGTCTTCTTTGCTCACGGAGCCGCCCATCGTCCTATACTTGCTCTTCGGTTACCCGGTGACCTACCTAGTATCACGCCAGAGAGTAGATAACCGTTGACGAGAAGCTCCAATTACCGAAGAACCCTGACAATGTGGTCTGATTCTATAACTCCATACGCAGTATAGTCCTGTATAGTCCTTTAGTTGTTATACCGTACGAAAACTCAAAAGGTCAATGTACTTTCGCTACCATGCCCATTTCCTTTTGCAGAGCCATCATTAACATACTTATGTATTATTGCTTATGGACTTATTGTCGTTATCCCCAGCCGCTCTTATTAATATTGACGCGCCTAATACCTTCATCACGAGTGGCAAGGGAAAAAAAAGGCGCGTCGTCTAGGTCCCTGAGCCTTGTACCCTGGAAGGTGAGAGCATGTAGTAAAAGCTCCGACGAGGCTTTCCCTCTCCTAACGCACAAGCCTCCCTTCTATCCCGGCCCTGGGACGGTGGCTGGGACAAGATATAACACTGTCTGGTATACGTTTATATGCTATGAGACAATATTGAGAGATCGACACGTCTTTATACTAAAGTAGAACGAAGCGAGTGGCTGAAGCAGACTAACCCCGAGTAGCTATCCAGCTAGTTGGACTTAGTCATACTGCCGAGTAAGTTATAGTTATGTTCTCTTTTCTTTATGGCGATGTATTCTTTTACGGCGGCGGCGGTTTTTCTAGCAGATAACCTTTACAATTGGCTTCAATTGATTCCACTCTATTAGATCACTTTATTCCCCATTCATTAATTACTCGAAAATACCTAGAAGCGTAGGATGTAGCCTCTCTCCTTGTATTCTGAGTGCGGAGCCATCCCTTATGGTTTCCTCGCTCCGTTTCAATGCACGCCAGAATCGGCGAGTATGGATGATAATTTCCAACGTGGATGGCTAGGAAGAAAAGAAAAGAAAAGAAATCAAAAAATCGCCACCCCCTTCAACGAAAGGAAGGGCAATTGGTACCGTTATCCAAGAACACATTATTTTCCATTTGGTCAAACCCGGAATGACTCGTCTCGAGATGAGTAGACGATTAGGGCTATCCTCAATCATGGGCTCATCCAACGTGAAAGTCGTCTATCCCAAGTATTTCACTTCTATTATTATTATTATCTATAAATCGTATGACGGACCGTATCCGCTCCTAGTATATTGCGTCTGGGGAAAACTCATCTATCTAAGATGCTTGTTTTAAGCCGCCAGGGTACAAGACCGAAGGTCGTGCCATGTAGGACATAGTTTATTTAGGAGACGTTGAGTTATCCGACGATCCCACTTTGTCGTCCCATGGTATTGGGACGAATGTTCAACGGTACACTTTGTTGAACCGACCCCTGATCGTGCGCTGTCCCCGGTGAAACCCGTCTCAAGTCTTGCTTCTCCAATGTTACCAATGTCAGGGACCTAGTTGAAAAGTTGAAACAGTCTGTTTATGCTTGGCTCTCCACTTTGCTTCATAACACGATGAAACGTGTACTTGGGATTTGGAGAATTATATTGCCTCCAAAGAGATTCAGGTCGAATAGGGTCAAATGAGGCTCTACGACTCGACGAAAAGTTTGAGCAGAGGTTGTGAGACGAAAGCTCCCGGGCAACTCTATACTAGTTACCAGCAGCCTTGGTTCATCTACACCAACTAGTTAGCAAGGCTTGCAACGAACCTCATGGTTGTAAATACTCCTCTCGCCTCAACACCCTAGACTAGTCGAAATGACTACACATCGACATAACGTGTCTGCTTCTACCTCTCTTATTCTTTTCTCTACCTAACTTGGTCTTTTTGGCTCGGCCAAAGTTTTTATGGATTCACACCTTTGCGAAGCACCATAGGTCGAGGGTCGTTAATATAACTAATTCTGCTTTACGCTAACTCGATCTCATAATCAAGTTCATTATATCGAATTGATAGTGACTTTTATCGCCGCTGTCGCAGTCATTTTGATATCACTCTCCAGGATATGGGAGCCCTCATCCATATATATCATAAGAGGACAGATACGTCGAGGAATGACAACGGGAACCAGAACGCTGACAGTCGCAATCGATGAGGCAACAGCGTAGTAGCTAATTTCGCTAGACGAACAATGGCTCGGGAAAGTAATGGGCCACAACCTTGTTTTCAAAGAAATCGGTGGTATTCTCGACGATGAGTCGTGACTTCCAGTCAAGATAGTATGTTTGTGAAATCCCCACGCCCAGTAGCTTGAGCCTTCACCTTTGCATTAGTTTGCGAGTACGAAAGCACGAACTAACAAACCATTCATAGCAAGCGAGATCTAGATACTGCATGCGTCGAAAACTGTTTGTATCGGAAGATAACACCTTCGACGATCTAGAGCGCATCGGCTATTCAGGTCCAGCATAGGTTTTCGGCCGGATTCCGCGTGGATCTCGGAGGCGTGCGTGCGGGCGTGCGGAGAATTCAACAGCAGGCATCTCCCCGCCTCCGACTGCATCGATTATCGATTGTAGCAATTCCGGTACTGAGCTAGTTTCTTTACTGGCGCAGAGCTGAGGACGGCCTCAAGCGCATGCGCTTGCAATTAATATGGTACCGTATAGACGAGTACGCACGCCCGTGGGCTCCACATTCCCCTGCACAGTCGTCCCGAAACTCTCGATAGTGGGTGACGTCTTTACCATCGGCAGCAACTAATCCTGGATTCTGACAGCGGTTGACCTCACGGACCAGTCATACGCGCAGTGCGAAAGCACGGCCGCGACGCCCATTCCTGCTTAAGCATCTCGGTAGCCACTTTTTTATGCGCGTCCGTCGGTAACAAACAGGGTTGGCTGCTCAAAGGCTGAACCGGGGCAGCGATAACATGGCGGATGCTGGCAGCGGGGGGCCTGATAACGAAATCTAAGCCGATTCTGCTTGGTCGATGGCAACCAAGGTGATTGATATATCGACGTGATATATACCCGAAGGGAGACGAGTCGAAGGGATGAGCGAAAGCCGGCATATAAATAAATCAGCGCAGTAGGATCGCATGGTGGCATCGAGATGTCAATGACGGAACAGTAGCGTAAGTATGCAATGTAACGATTCGGCCGCCAGCCGCGTTATACCTCGTGTAACCGCGCAAGTGCCGAGCATAGTCCGGCACGGCTCTGCCGTGTCCATGTGCGAGGTGCGATGTGCTGCCAGTCCGCGTGTAACCTGGGTTGAATGGCACATGGAAAATCACGATGCTAGCTGGGTAGCTCCTGCGAAGGACCAGACTAACACGCCGCCGACTTCGGGACAGCCATCACGAGCAGCAATTGCCAAAGCCAGACACAGGCAGCTGCGGGCGATGCTGTCGACTAATAGAAAGGTCAGCATCCGCATGCAATTGCCTAATGCGGCATGCCAGACCCAGGCTGGGCTCGCCTGCCGGATGGGGACCCTGGCCACCACTGCAAGCCGGTGGGGCCACGAACCAGCTGGAGCTCGTTGCGGTGCTCTCACATGCGCGGTTGGGAGCGAGAATCGCTGACGTAGCTCCGCATGGGCCCAATCAGCAGCCGGGCCAGAAACCCCGCAAAACCCTACGGTTGGCGAGACCAAGCTCAGCGCCCCACGTGCGGAATCATTGATAAGGTAGGTACAGCCAAACACAGCGAGCACAGCAGCAAGCAAGCAGGACCGACTGCCCAACAATCCCGGCTGGAAACCTCCTTCGCTCTCTCGGCACTCTGGCCTGCCAGTCATCGTCTCCTTCAAAAGCGCGCCTGCATCTCTGCCTGAAGTCCGAGTTGCCACGGGCCAATTAATCATCGTGTCCGTAGCGTAAACCTTTTCCGACACAACACTACACAGCACGACACAACCCACAGCCCACAGCCCACAGCCCATAACCCAAGCTACTAGGTAGCCAGGGATCACGGCTCTTCGTCTTGCTTCTCTTCGCCTTCGCCTTCCCCTTTCCTTCCCTCCCTTCTCCTTCGCCACTCGCCAGGGCCACTCCGGGCTACTTCTTAAGATGACGGTGCTCCGTGTCGGGGGTGCTATCCGCCCTCTTTCTTCTGCCACCAAGCGGATAGCTATATCTTCGGCTTCTCAACCCATACTTGCTCCAGCATTGGCTAGACAAGCAGCTGCTTCCAGTCTCAGAATGGCTTCTACCTTCTACAGTGGCGAGCCAGAAGGTCCGGTCATCAAGGCCGAGATACCTGGGCCCAAGGCTAAAGAGGCCATCGCCAAGCTGGACAAGGTTTTTGATACTCGAAGCTTGAACATGCTTGCCGATTATACGAAGAGTACGGGCAATTATATCGTGGATCCAGATGGCAATGCGCTGCTTGACGTGTAAGTTCCGGCTGGCTGCTAAGTAGGCGGTTGTCATGAGGGGTTTGGTATCGAACTAATATCCGTGAAGATATGCTCAGATTGCTTCCATACCCATTGGCTACAACAATCCCGTTCTGAAGAAGGTTGCTGAAAGTCCCGAGATGATCACCGCCATAATCAACAGGCCAGCACTTGGTAACTTCCCTTCTCACGATTGGGCCGACATCCTGGAGACCGGTATCCTAAAGGTGGCCCCTCCCGGACTGAACCAGGTCTTTACAGCCATGGCCGGATCAGATGCCAATGAGACAGCTTACAAGGCAGCCTTCATGTGGCGACGCCAGAAGGAGCGGGGTGGTCCCACCGTAGAGTTTACCGAGGAGGAGCTGGAGTCATCCATGAACAACCAGAGTCCTGGTGCATCGCAGCTTTCCATCCTTTCTTTCAAGACTGCCTTCCATGGTCGCCTGTTCGGCTCGCTGTCCACGACCCGATCCAAGCCAATTCACAAGTTGGACATACCCGCCTTCGACTGGCCACAAGCCACGTTCCCTCAGCTCAAGTACCCTCTGGAGGAACATGTCGAGGAGAACGCTAAGGCCGAAGCTGATTCCCTCGCTGAGGTCGAGGATCTCATCAAGAACTACCACCTGCCCCCGTGCGCCGTGGTGGTGGAACCAATCCAGTCTGAAGGTGGCGACAACCACGCCTCGCCCGCATTCTTCCGGGGTCTGCGGGAGATTACCAAGAAGCACGGCGTGCTGCTAATCGTTGACGAGGTACAGACGGGTGTGGGAGCCACAGGAAAATTCTGGGCGCACGAGCACTGGGACCTGCCCACACCCCCGGACATGGTGACCTTCAGCAAGAAGGCACAAACGGCTGGCTATTACTACGGGGACCTGAGCCTGCGACCCAACAAGCCGTACCGGCAATTCAACACATGGATGGGCGACCCGGCCCGCGCCCTGCTATTCCGCGGCATCATCGACGAGATTCAGCGTCTTGGCCTCGTAGAGCATACGGCAAAGGTCGGTGACTACCTGTTCGGTAAACTGGAGGATCTCGCCCGGAAATACCCCGACCAAATCCAAAACCTCCGCGGCAAGGGCCAGGGCACCTTCATTGCCTTCGACAACCCGAACCGCGACGAGTTTCTCAAAACGGCCAAAAAATTCGGCGTCAACATCGGCGGTAGCGGAGCCAGCGCCGTACGCCTGCGGCCTATGCTCATTTTCGAGAAGCAGCATGCAGACCTGCTTCTCGCGGCCGTAGAGAAGATTATCTCGAGCTAGGTGGAGGAATAAGAGAATGAAATGCTCTGCTCTATTTATTGTTTGTGCCGAGAGGATTGATTATTCATGAATTTGATTGCCCATGTCTGGATCGGAAAGCTCTGATATGAGTCGTTGGGAAATTTTATGGCTCACAAGTATTAGATATATGTGAAGCAGGTGTGGTTTCTACCACCACCACTATCAGGGAGCAGATTTGCAAGAAAGAAAGAAAGAAGCAGTAAGTAAGTATATCTTAGAAAGGGGGATGCGAAAAGCATTATACCTGCGATTACGGACATACAGTGGCATGGGATTCGGAAACGGGAATAAATAGGGAGAAAGATCTGATTACAAATCTGGGCGCATATTATATATTATATATATTTGCCAAATGAAGTAATTGAACAGTTCATCACCAACCGCATACTTGGGTTACATAACGGATGACTGATGTCTTCTATGCAGTTGCTCTCGTGTTATCTTATCTCCTTTGTTGTTACTTGGTTGTCTGCCTAGACTGGCTAGGTAGGTATCTATATTTTGATATTTGTACGTTTTTTCAAACCTATTGAGTGCGTACATACAACTCATTTGTAGTATTTGCAACTGCAACTGCTGATGCTGCTCGCTATGTACAGACCAACGATAACAACAACCACCCGGCAGATACCTAGACGGGCGCTACACAAAACCTCGCCTCACGAGGTGCGGTGTGCAATGTGATCGAGCAATCGTCCGAAGATATTTCCTCTCTCCTCCCCAGGAACGCTATACTATTTTGATTATTTCTCGAGCTCCTTGGTTACAAATGAGTAGGCGAGTAAATTCCAATGAGCGCGAGAACTCAGCGAGGAGGGGCCGAAGAGCGAGAGAATTGTTCTGCCAATCGAGTTGGTTATCCGCCGGATGAAACATCCCTTTCTCCGGGGATCTTCTCGCCCGTCTTCCTCGCTGGCTTAATCCGGCGAGTAAGTCTGAGTAAGCGAGCCTTCAAGAATAACAAACAAATGGGCTTTCCCACCCCTATGTGGGGCACGTGCGGTTTAGTCGGTTGGAATGATACAAATACGTGGATACGTGGATAGGTAGGTGGATAGTGTGTGAATAGATGGAGGAGTAGGTAGTATTCGAACCGTCACAATAATAGGGTCAGCAACGGTTTCCTGGACAGCGTGAAAGTTGGAAATCATGGTGGTGAAAATGGGAACGAAACGCCTTGATAATTGCCCCTTCTCGAACTGGAGAATGCAGCCTGGAAATGCACGCATTGGAACCAACCGTAACAGACGGGACGAGTAATTATATAGTGTAGGGGGGGTAAAGCAACTGGACACGCATTGTCGGAATGTGCCAAGTGCACAGTCGTCGTAGATGGCTAATGGCTCATCACACTAGTCGCTTCACTCTTGAGTTCGCCCCTCTGAAATTCAAGCATGTTAAGCTCATTTTCCCTTTCCAGGGCAGCCTCCTCCTCCCGTAACCTCTGTCGCTCTTCCTCCTCTTGCTGCTCGAGAAGAGCTGTGTCCTGTTCTCCGAGAGGATTCTCATGCTCTGTCATGACAGAATCGAACGCATCCTCAGTATCCGGGGGTGGAGGCGGAGGTGGTGGAGGTGGACTGGGTGCATCATTCTCGTTTTCCTTGAGTCGCTTCAGAAACGGCGTTTCAGACGGTGTCAAGTCGGGAGATCCATCGAAGTCCTCTCCGGCACGCTTCCTTTTGAGATCAGTACTACCTGGTGTTGCTCCTACTTCCTCGTCATCGGTCATAGTAATGTCCCCACTGTCCCTATTTACAACCGTCTCCATAGAAATATCATGACCATTAGTAACTAGTCGTTGCGAGCTCTTCGAGTGATCTTTGCTGGCACGTTCCGTTTTCTTTTTTTCATGCTCTTGGTATTTTTGAACGGCACGATCGAGAAACTCCTTGACGTAAGTTTTGACTTTCCTCTCTTGCTTCTCCGTGATTGAAGTGGGATCGTCGACGCGGTTATTCTTATAATCCGAACTTACGAGCTTCTTGCTAACTTCTTTCGCAAACTTCTTTAATTCCTCTTTGGGCAGCTTATGCCGGAACTTGTCCATGACATGTTTGACATGAGGGAAGAGCTACCACGAGTCAGTATACCATGCAAACCGGAAAGGGGAGGGGGGTTAGTAGAGGATATGCGCACAGTGTTCTCGTAAATTTTCATTTGTTTTTCAATAGGTAGAGAACGCCATTTTTCTTTCTTAGTCTCTTGTGTGGGGGTGCTGGTTGGCTGTGGAGTTTGTGACGCGGAGCGGCCGGGCACAACCCCGGGTTTCGTCAGGGAGTCAATGATGTCCTGCAGTGTTTTTTGTTCTTGTTGTGCTTTGGACGGACCGTTGGGTTGCGGCGGAGCAACATCTGATGCAGGCGTTGTTGGTCTTTGCCAGGTCGTAACGCCGGTCTTGGTGTAATAGTACAGACTACCACGCTTATCAGTAGTCGCAAACCACCCTGCAGGGAGGGCCGGAGGCGGAGGGCGATTGCGACGCGGGAAGAAGTTGGGGTTTCGCTGAGGAATATTGCTCCGCGGGCCTTTAGGGGTGTTAGTTGGCAATGTCGTCAAAGGCTTTAGTGGCTCTTCTGGGCGTCCACCACGGCGCTCCTCGAAGGAATTAATGGGCTGCGAATTCTGGGTTTGTGGTGCGTTGGGGTCTAGTTTCTTTCGGGGAATCCTGTAGGCGACCTCCAGCTTACTCCATTCGTCTAAGAGCCGTGCTGACTCTGTAGCAACATCCTCATGTTCTGACTTAGTCAGATATTGAATGGTGGATTCAATCTTTGAATCCACGATCTTGTTTTTGGTCAGACGGGGAAATTCATTGAGGATACCTAGAACCTGGAGAACGACGTTGTTATCTTCGATGAAAGTGTTGAGCACGGTCTTCAGAATTTGGTATCCGTGCATTTGCACGACCCTGTTGCGGACCCTATCATCGTCGCTGCGCTGGATACGCTGCAATAATTTGACGGCAATCCACTTCTCCTTGCACTGCATGAGTGTGGCCATGACTTTAGTGACTCCCTTTTCGTCAAGGCTGCGAGCCTGTACGCTGTTAACGTAGTCCTCATCGTCTTCGCTAATCTTTTTCTTCCGTGGTTTCTTGGCAACAGCCGTATCCCAGCCATCACTGTCATCAATGCCCAGGGCTTCAATAGTTGCATCAGAGAGTTTAGTCGCCCGCTCCGTCTGGGTCTTGCCTCCGATAAAGCCGATGCAATTAGGCTCACCACAGTAGCAGGGTTGAGGGTCTGCACCGTATCGATCGACATTGTAGTTGAACACCAACTCTTCACCGAGCTGAATTCTCCGCCCGGCAAAAATGCCCATACGCAACTTGTTGCCAACCACCCATTTGTCCACGTAGCAGTTAGGGTTGCAGGAATGGTTGCAGAAACGACCAAGATTACCCTTTTTAGTGGCATCTACAAATTCATTCTTAGTCAATGACATGAAATAAAAATGCCGGATGCCCTCCTTATCGTATTGGATTGCGCGGCGGCGGAATGTAGGCTCATTGATGACTTCGCCGATGTACTCAAAAATGAACTCGTGGGCTTGAATGTCTGTGTTTGCACGGAGGCCGAACCCCTTTTTTTCTGTCTTGATGACGGAGACATCGGCATACTGTTTGCGTTGAAACCTTTGATTCTGGCACTCATTTCCGCAGTTGCAGTTTCTGTCAACACACTCCATTTTGGTGGCCCGATTGATACAGTCGGAGTCTTCCCCGCAGGCATGGTTCATACCATCCCCTAAACCAAGCATCACCATTAGTACTCCACAGGCTTAGCATCGCCAACACAAACGGGGTACCTACGCCATTCTTCGCTGCAGTCGCAGTCTAGTGAATCGTGATCTGTCGAGCCAAGCGACTTGGATCCGTACAAACAGTCGGGTATCACCTGAAAGTGCTCGCAGGATTCGGTGGTTACATCTGGCAAGTCTGTAAGAAGAGTCGTAGGTCGCGGTGGCAGTTTCTGCGAGGATTTGCGCGAAACTTTCGGAGGCTGGACGCCGTCAGGGGTTGATGCACTATCACTACGGGCCTTCTGGTCATCGGGCGACAAGCTCTGAGATCGAGAGCCTTTGCTGCCATTAGGTGTTGAAGCCATGCTATCGCCTTCCTTCTTGATCGTCGTAGCAGATGTGGGACCTAGACTCGTGTCGACTTTGAGACCTTCCAATCCATCCTTGAGATGATCTTCTTCCTCCATCACGGCGGTCGGCGGCTGATGTCGTAAGAAATACAGGCCTCGGAACGCGGTTGCACCCCTGAAGATGGAGGAGAATCACCAATCGAAGATGCAGAAGAAGATGAGTAGCACGCAGTGGATTGAACAGCCAGCCCTAGTCGATCAATGCTGGATCAAAGACTGCCGTCGTGCAAAACCAGGAGCTCCTTAGGGACATGCAGGGCGCAGCAGGACCAAGGGTGACAGGGAAAGGGACACAGAGAGGCGCTGAACGAAGCCGACCGGACGCGTGGCTATGGAAGAGAAGAGAGAAGTGTTCGGAGAGAAGGCCCGAAGCTACGAGGACGCGGAATGAAGAGAGGGAGGGAAAAGAGAGCGCCGAACAGATGATGGGAACTAGCTGGCGGCTGAAGTTTGTGACATTGCAAGCCGAGGGACGTGCCAATTGCAATGAATTGAGCTGTCGATGGTGGCCGCCTCCACACAGAGTAACCCGGAATGTGTCCTCTCCGTCGACGCTCTGCTCGTGCGGTGCTTTGGCTGGCGCGTGGTTGAGCAGAAGAGAGAAGGACGATGCTACGCGAATCCGTTGTCGCAAAAAAAGAGGTCAGTAGGCCCAGGTACCTAGGTAGGTCGGTAGGTACCTGTAAGGGTAATCTGTACCTGTGCAGGCAAAGGAACTTTCCAATGGGAGGAAGACATTGGCCAGCAGTGGCCACTGCACTGGCAGTTGAAGACTTGTAGTGTCCATCGGCCAATCAGCTACAATCATTCCGGTCTATGCAAAAGCCTCGTAGGATGCACAGGGTACATGGGGTACACGGATATCCTACGAGCTACCTATACTATTAGAGGCATATCACACCTCCCGTTATGTCTACCGCTATTTTGGTGACTCCACACCAACCCACCTGGGCACCTACTTGTTTAGGCACTTCCATCTACGCATAATATTGGAAGCTGACCGACTTGGAAGTTATAATGAGGCACAGATAAGTTTGCGACTCGAGGTAAGTCCATGTATCCTGATGTTGTAGTGTAAAACCTTCAGATGTTTCCATGCTCACGTTCACAGTTTCAGTACTAATGGGAAACATAACATACATATACATGCATGTCTTCCCATGAGTTTTATCCCTCTCCTCTGCACATGCTAGGATATTTTCCCTTTTGATGGATGTGCTCCAAGAGGCTTCTAATCTACTTTGCCTTAGCATTGCAACTGTGAAGGCAACAAGTGTTGAGTCTTGTCATATTCACAGGCTATTCATGCCTGGACAGCTCGTCAAGATTCAATGTGTACAAAGCTAGGTTTACATATAGATGTGGTGACCAGAGTGTGGAGATTTGAAGAGCAACTCGATAATCTGCCCCTATGTTTATACTATCCACCAGTAAGTCCCCAACAGTGATCACAAATCTTGTGATTATATCATGCAGTCCTTTTTCTCTACCCTTGATGCTGTGTTATTAAACTTCAGCATACACCAAGGGATGTTAGGTGGACATTGTTGTATAGTCTGCTTAGATGACAAAATCCGTGGGGGTTGCATACTACGCTTCGTACTCTTCGTTATGGCATTTGTTATAAAAACTAGTTTATACGAAGGGAGGTGGTCTTTTTCATTAGAGTTGGCAAGGCTGTGCATGTAAGGGATGAAGTGAAGTTGGCTTTGCTCATAATATCTTTTCACTGTGTAACATGCTCAAATCAGTGCCCACTTTGTCCTCAGAATACCGAGGACAGACCGACTTGATAAATCAAGATCTCGGCTTACACAAGATGCAAAGTCGAGGCACAATCCTTAATATACAGGGTGTCGCAATGATACTCTACTGCAGCACGTCGGCCCGTGTCGTGTCCAAGACGCCCAGACTGGCAGCTGCACACAGACGAAGCCGAGCTAGTTGCCAATTCTGCACGGCGTCCACGCGATCTCTTGCCGGCACCACACACAAGGGTGGCTGCCCTTGCGTCAGTGTACGCCGGTAGTAGACAGCTAGAAGGCATTGTACATGCTTGTGGGCCCTATGGGGAGATGCCAGCTCAACATGCATGGATTGAACTTGAAGCCTAGGCAAAAGAGCGGTATGTGAGCTGGCATTATTAACGACAGGTCTATAGGTATATAAGAGGAGAGAGTCCGAGTCCGTGTCGTAGGATTCCCCGGGGAAGCGTTCGCACTGCATTCTTCAACGACAGAAGCCTTCATGGCCGTGTTGTTCGGGGAGGACCTGTGTCGCGATTGCGTCTATTGCCTACTATCAATTGTCAATTGTCAATTACCGCAGAAGCTCACGATGGAACACCACCGAGAAATGTTGCGGCTCGGGTTTCTTGTCAGACAACGAACCCGTGATCTGTGCTTATTCCACCCACTAGACGGGCGCCCCCAATGGGCTGATTGGCGAGGGCTCCAGTGAATATCGACCACTCAAACCACCGCCGCATTGGACTTATGAGATCCCCAAGACTGCAAGGCCAGCGAAGCAGAGCAAGAATGGCCAATAAGAATTGCCGGGTTCTTGATGCTCAATTCGACGTCGTCGGTCGTGCAGAGAGGCTAATGGTTTCTCAGAACATTTGTGCAATTCGTCTCATCTCTGGCTTATACGCACTACTCCACTAAGGGGATGGTGTAATCATACCGAGGGCGCTCACCACCGTGGCCGGGGGGTTCTGACCATGCCCGCATCATACATCATACCGTACGAAGGAGACACTCGGCCGATGTCATACTCTCTATTCCTAGTACGGGTGGTGGTGTGGGCAGGACCGTCTCGAAAGGACCACTGCCTGTGCAATATGGAAATGCTATGGGATAATCGGGCCAGTCAGGCGACCCGATTCGTCTAAGTGGTCAGCGGGATTGGCTTACTGTCAGTGAGCGCGTGTTTGTAGGGCGCATCTGCATGGCAGAAAGAGGCTGCATGTGGTTGGCCACTCAGCTGCCTGTTGCCATTCTTGGTGGTTGCAGTTATGCATTGAGCATCACTAGGCAGTTAGGTAGGTATCCTCGCTCGGCAGCATATGACCTACACGTTGCTTAGCTGGAAGAAGCTTCCGAATGGGTGCACGCACGCAGCAGCAGGCCTGCACGCCTTTTACGCCTTCACGCCTCTTGCTGTGCTCTGCCTGCAATGCCGTGCTCTTCTCTGCCCTGCCCTGCCCTGCCCTGCCCTACTCTATAGGTTACTCACTGACGTTTAGGCCGTCTTATACAGCCAGGTAAGTAGACTACCTACATAAGCTACATAATGTACTATCATAAGTACATACATATGTAGGTATGTACGTACTGACACTGACCTGGCCATGGTGCTCCGCTCCACTGCTGCTGCTGCTCCTGCTCCTGCTGCTGCACTGCCGCTGCGCTTGTACATGCTACCCGGGTACCCAGACAGTAAGGGTACATGTATGTATGGTTGTAGCAGCTGTGCCATGCCGTGGAGGTCAAGTGCAGACAGAGTGCATGTGGTGAAGCTGAATGGGCAAGTGGCGAATTGGCGAATTGGCGAATTAGCGAATGGAGGATGGCGAATGGCAAGTGGCCGGCTAACGGGTGATGGACAGAAAGACATGCCTACCGCTATGGGGAATCTGGGGTTGACAGGAAGCCAACCTGGTCTAAGGTAGCGACTACCTCTCTACTTAAGTCAACATCTCTTTTTTTGTTATTGCCTGTCTTACACCAGCACCGTTCATTCGCTGCTGGGAGCCCGGCCTCGTTGTGCGGCGACCTTGTCTACGACATAGATACCGAGCCCTTGGTTCCCTAATTCCCGCCTGCCTCCTAATACCTACCTATCCGCCTGCCTACTTACTTCCAAGGTTACTTACTTACTTACTTACTTACCTACCTGCCTGCCTACCTGCCTACCTGCCTACCTACTTACTTACTCAATACACTTATTTATTTATTCATTTATTTATGTGTCTGCTTGTCTGCCCAACTGTCAGCTACACCTGGGATTCAGCCTGTTTCTCAGCTCTGCTTATCATCTGTTGTTGTTGCTATTGTTGTTAATGTTATTGCTAGCCTGCCTATATCATATCTACCTAACTTATCTATATCAGTGTGTTTAATGTGGTGGTGTTTAGTCCATCCAGGGTGCTTGGGTTCCCAGAGGATCTAAGCTTTCAAGCTCCAATTCCTGAGCCAGACTGGACTGGCAGCTAGTCTAGGCATCGACCTAGGCAGTCCAAAACGCCCTGATCCCTCGGTCAACCTTGACACCTTGACAATTTCTCATTATTCCACATTACTTTCCCTGGAGGCCACCAGCACCGACGCGGAATCTTGTCGAAGCTCTGTGGCAACATTCTGCCAGGCCCGGCCTGCCCATCCAGCCCAGCAGCTACATACCTGGAACCAGCTGTTAGCCAGCTAACAAGCTATTAACCAGCTAGCCAGCTAACAAGCTACCCAGCTACGCCAGCTACACCAGCTACACCTCCCTCCCACGCGGTTCACCTTGTTCGGAGCGCGCAGGTAATCCCATCCTTGCAGGCGCAGCGCAACCCTGCGCTACCTATACTAGACACTGACCTTAGGTGTTCCCTGTCTGGGTCCTGCCCAATACCTTGCCCAATTCCTGGGCCGTCTGTGTGCTGGATAGTGCCCTGCGCGACCCTCGCTCGCCTCTGTTTCGTTTACCCGTCGTTTTGTACTACTTAACCGGCCGTACAGTACATACCTCCCTCCATCCGTACATAGTACGTGCCTGTTGCGCTACATGTGCTGTCTGCAGTATACGCTCTGCAGTATACACCCCCCCAGGTACCTCAGGTAGAGTTGAACCACATTCGCTTTTCCCCGGCTCTTCTCGCCAGAGGCGCGCGCTTGGCCTGCCTATCTTTGCGCGCGTCTTTTGAGCCTCTCCGGTGACTTTTCCCATACCCTCCCCCCAGTGTCCAACCCCTACCCGGCACTGGTGGAAAAGAGTAGTATTCTTTGCTTGCCTGTTGCGTGAGGCCTGCTCTGCTCTGCCTTGGTCTCTCCGTCTCTCGCATGGGGGTCGTGCGCCTCGGCGATATACGGTCGACTAGGCGTCTACCACTACGACCTGATTATTTTCACTCAGCCTCTACCTTCCCATTAAGTCACCTCCCCCATCACGGTCGATGTCACCTCTAAACATTACAAATGACTTACCTGCGACTGTGTTGCCGAACAACTCTTTCTCTCCCCAACTCATCGTCTACGGGTCTTTGCTACCGAGGGTCTCACCATGGATACCAGCTTCTCCGACGATGAAAAGGTACATTTTTTCGGTCCGCTCTTGTTTTGGCTCTACTAATCGTCGTGATGGGTTGTAGAGGTTCGTCCTGGGCGAGATAATCAAAGTCAGCACAATAGATGTGCCCACACTAGTTGAATTTATAAAAGCTCATAATGTTGAGCCAGACTGGCTCTCGATGCAGCTTCCTGGTGGTTTGTACTGACCTCGATAAAGTTCTTCCCGTGCCGAGTCCTAATGACAATAGGCCGCAATATGAACCAGTGTTTTGGAGCGGTCGAGAAAATGTTCCAGGTCAAGTTCCCTCCGCCAAACATAGCAAACATAGGAAGCTTCGGCAAGCGCAAGTCCGGCGGCGACCTGATCGATCACCCTGCGAAGAGACACGCTATGACGGCACCTCCCTTCGAGCCCATTCTTGCCCCAGTACGAACTCTTCAGCCACGGCCTCCGGCTCCTAACGGTTTTCCGCTGGTGACGCCCATCACCAGTACTCCAGCTGTACCAACGACAGGCAAAAAGCGTGGACGGCCGTCTAAAGCCGACAAGGAAGCCCAAGCCCAAGCTCGTGCTGCCTACACGCGCCCTACCGAATATACGCCTATCTCTCCTGCTCCCCCGGCTCCTCCCCCGGCGCCACCACAGCGCGAATATGCGTCCCCACCTGGATACGAGATAGCGAGTACTGGCGCCGACCAACCCTCCAAAAAACGCTCTAGACCGACCGCAGTCGATAGTCCCCGTCAAACTAGTGGTTCGCTGCCGTTGGTCTCTCCCGCGTCCACTGCTGGGACGCCACGGGCTCTGCCAGAACCTATGGAGCAGATGGAACGGACGAACATGTCTCCTCGCGACCATAGCTCGGCCCCTGTGGACTCGCGATCTCCACCACTTGCGCCGTTGATTCAACAGCATGACCAAGCGCAAACTCACTCACAGATACTTCCACGGCCGCAAGGCCCTCTCGTTCCGATTCAGCCATCACCGAGGCCTCCGCAAGTTGGTGGGTCAGGGTCATATAGGCCAGACCCCATCTTTCCAGACCGAGACAGAAGCAGGAATATTCCCGATCAAGTACCCAGAAATGCCTCGGCTTCTCCAGTAGTCAGTCGGATATAATGCGAAATACAGGATGAAATAATCGTATTTTGGGGGGATGGGCTCTGGTAGTTGTTATTATTCCGGCCGCTATCAGAAGAGCTACAAGTTTCGCGACAATTAGATATCTTTGGATCCATCCAAATCTCCCTTCTAGTTCGGAAGTTGCTTTCTACAGCTAATACGTGGCGTTATATCATACCCAGCCGGCGTCTTCTACTATCGAATCTGTTGGATGACATTTACTTGAGCGGAACTACGCGGTTTCTTATCTTTCAGCCATATTTGGTATTTTGGTGGTTGGTGTCTGAACGTCACGCACGATTGTACGATGCGACTTGATCGAATTCTTCATGTCAAAAGGCGTCTGGCACGTGGGCAACTATGGGAACCTAGAAAGCCCTCTTCTTGTGATGTTTACAGCCCTAATTCTATTTTCCGTATTTACGGTCGGCGGCATCCGCTCACGCTCCTTGGCGTCGTCCTCAATGTTCATTTTGTATACTAGGCGAAGATTTGCTGGGGAGGGGGAAGAGAGGCGTTCTTTTGTGAGTGTACGGTGGGCTTAGCTGTTTGTGGACTATGATACAAACGTTTTATGTACGGGGTATGTAGTGGTCCAAAATCGATTCAAGATGACCGCAACAGTGGCATAAAGGTGGATATACCTCCAGAATAAATTTCAACATTTGCATTGAACCAACCAGTGGAAAAACCAGAGGCGAGTTTCGCGAGCATGCGAAGTCTCCAGGATCGTGAAAAGGGCCTTCTCCTCGATTTCACGAATTTCGATTTCCGCAGCGATCCAGGACCGTACGATCTAGCCAGATAGGATTGCTAGCTTTTGCAAGGCAAATAGCATGCGTTGTAGCCTTGGGCACATCGGGTCAAAGCAGTCAGCTTATCCTTCAAGTTGAGTGGACTTGATATACATATGCAAGAGAACGGAAGCAGTATACTCAGTAAGCACAACTGCTATCGTTTACCACAACATCCTGTCTTCCTCCGGCACGAGCTTCTAGAAAAGACAAAAATCTAAAATTACTATAACCTATTCGGTCGGATCTGAAACCTATCCCAATATAATACCCGGGAAGGTCATTCATTAGATGGAACCAAGCTCATGGTATTGAGCAGCAAAGCTGAAACCGTCTTGAAGACGCCGATCGCCAGCGGAGCCCCGAGATTTCTAGCACGGCGCCACGAGAGGAAGGCTACACAATATGATAAAATAAAAAAATAAGAATACTAATAAATTAACAATAATAGGCAGCTAGCAAACGCGTCCTCGTTTCAACTATGGAAATACAGGTTCTGGTTTACCTACCTAAGTGTCTATTTCCAGAACCGTTGGGACACGGGAACCACGACAGAGCCGGCCGCCCCAGCCACGGGGTTGCGCCAAGAACAAGACCCAGAAATGAGTTGTTATCAAGAGCGAGTGGCGGAAGCAATAGAAAGGACAATAGTGGCAGTCTATTGCTTACTCGATGAGAGGAGACTGGGGGTTTGGGTTTGGGTTGGGGGGAAGCGGACCTTTCACCGGTAAGACACACCACGTGTCGGCTCTTTCCTCCCTACGCATGCTACCTACTGCGTACGCAGTATGTACCTAGGCCATCTTACCATACCTACCCAGTACATGACATTTTGCAGACCGAGCCGCACCTCTGCAGAGCCCGGGGTGTGGATGTATGTATGTGTGGGTGGTGTGTGTGGGCGTGTGGGTGGTGGTCAGGAGAGGAAGAGAGAGCGACTGGACTGGAATGGACTGGAAAAAGAAGAACGACGCCCCGAGACCTGGAAACTGGGGCGAACCAAAGCCCTGGGCCTAGCTCGGGAACCAATTGGGGCACACCCCGGGATATGGACCGGTGTCTCTTTTACTACACTACTACTACACTACTTACCTTCCCATCCCACTGCTACCCTACCCTACCCTACTTACATACGTATATACAGTGTACACCTTGTCGAGCGAGAGTACATATACATATACATATACATATATATATATAGTAGTATCCACGGCTGCTGCATGGCGGGTAAGTTCTCTCCGATGCGACGCAGGACAATGCCTGATGGGGTGCTAGGCCGTCTTATATTGGTAGGGATTGGAAGGCTCGGGGACTTTTGGAGAGGGACGGGGGAGTAAGTATGTAGTATACGCAGTAAGAGAGAGGAGAGGGAGAGGGAGAGGGAGAGGGAGAGAGGAGAATGCTGGAGGGGTGTGTGGAGGAGGGTTGCATCTGGTACAAGGCGCGCGTGATGTTGCATTGGGCCTCTCTGAATCGCCTGCGTGCACGCGAGGGCGCGCCGCCACTTTTGTTTTGTGTGTTGCGTGCGTATGTTGCGTGTGTGTATGTGTATGCGTGTGTGGTACGTTCGCTGGGAGAATTCGTATTCTACTTGTTGCGCTGCTTATATTCGCTCTCCCATCTATCATTCCATCGCGCACACACCATACACACACACTCACGCATACTCAGTCAGACGCTACATAACAAAGACCGAGCTAGGGGAGAGGGCGAAGACGAAGACGAAGACAAGGACGAGGATGAGGATAATTGCGCCTTTACGGGGCTTGAGTTATATTATCCCGAAGTTGGAGATCATTGTTACATTAATCGGCCGAGGCAGCCCACGCGAGTGTAGATCCCTAAGGCTGAGGGGAGGGAGGTTACCGAGCGTACAGAGACGCAATTTCAGGCCGCCCCAGCTTGGGAAGATGAGACGAATTCTGCGGCAGCGGCATCGAATCTCCAACTCGCTTGCCCACGCCGGAGAAAAAAACAGTGATGTGACTAGGTTGTGGCACCCTAGTTCAATTAGGGGAAACCCAATGCCAAATGACGGACGGCAATCAATAATACGCCGAAAAACAATTGCTGCTCAGACCAAAGAAAAGAATTAAAATAAAAATAAAAACTCAAAATAAAAGGGGATAATAAGATACGCTGACAAACGGAACTAGGTTCGCTCACCCTCCTCCCATACGTATATGGCAGGTATTTCTTTATTATTTCTACACGGGCTTCTGATTCGTGGATTCGGAAATTCGTCTCATTCGTCTTCTCCTGCCGTCTTGGTGATCGCAGATTCATTCCTATTTGTATGAGGCAGCCCGTCTTTCTGGGCGATGGTACCCCCAAATATGTCAGTCAGATCGACGAGAGATGCAAGTGAAGGCCATCACATATACTCCGCGTGGCCTGCACATGGGAAGGTGAGGTGAGCAATGCAACTCTCCAACCGCCACCTCGCCTCCCGAACATACCATACCACGCCATGCTATTCCGTACCATTCCAATGAAGAAGAAGTGGTGGTGTGAGCTTCATATGACATACCTACGCATACACATACTCAGATCCAGCTTCCGGTCCATTGGAGCAAGCATTGAGGATGGGGAGGTACGTCATCAATCTAGATATACAAACACATACTGCGTATGTATATACATATTCACTCCCTCCATCTATCTCATCGTCCCGTTATTAAAAAGAGCATAACATTGCTCCCCGTCGCCAAGTCCAGCTGAGCCTTTGCTACCGTTGTTTCCACCACGGTTGATTGTGTATTACATTACTAGATAAATAGATGAATAGATGGATAGGTAGTTCCCTGGTTGAATTCCTACCCACGTACCCTGCATCCTCGGTTGGAAAACCTCGCCCGTATTACGTCAAGTAAGCCCCAGGTACCGTACTCCTACATGTAGGTAGCTATGCAGGAACTCATTACACTGTCGTTAAAAGGATCATTAGGCAGGTAGCATAGGTAGTATAGGTGGTATATTGCGCGCTAGTCAGCATAGTATAGGTTGACTATTCTATAAACCCACTCACTGACTAACTGACTAACTGAGTGACTGACTCATTCACTCACTTACTCTCTTGCCCGGAATGACCGGCGTCTACTCTATCAGTAATTATCTCTATGAATCAAATGCTGGCATCCGAGGTAATGTTGGATCGTGACAAAGCTCTGTGTTTTGTCGGCGGGGATAGAAGAGAACAAACGTCACTTCTTCGCCTCGCGATGAAATATACAACAAACAAGACAACGGAAAACTCAGTGCCGTCGTGTCGAGGGCTGACATCTGTCGAGTATCGTCAAAAGCTAGTACAGCGATTTCACGTATTCCACCACGAGCAGCAGATGTAGCAAAAGACTGAATAACAGCAACAACAATAATAATAAAAATGCGAGACCTACGTATGCGAGGTCGGCGATATGTACTCTCGACAAATCTCACAGAGCTGGCTAAGCTATCCACAACCCCAGACAAGCACAGCACAAGGATACCTGCCAGAGTAGGTACACTATATCCGCACGCTCGATACCTGCTCGAGAGCAGCAGCGCTCTCTCTAACCCTGTACATGTAGGTAACGTCCGCGCCTCGTTACTATGAATAGCGTGGCGAAGGGTCAGCCCGACACGGTTGTCCCGCCGATAGACAGATTCGGAAATCGGCTTATGTATGTATGTATGTATGTATGGATGTGTGTACGTAGTATATATGTATATGTATGTACCGTATATATGGACCTTGCATTTTCGGCCTGCGCAGGGCAGATAGACGGCGATCAGGGGGACAAGGGGGCTCTCGTCAGCGTAGTGTGGTGTAGTGGTGGCTGGCGCTTGGAGTTTTCCAGGGCTAAGTAGGTCGTTACCTCCCCCTCTCTTTCTATTCCTCTCTACCTGTCCAAGTATTAAGTAGGTATTCAATATTCTGGTCTAATCTGTCTGTCATCGGGTGAGACAAGTGGTGAATGTGCCGAGACATTTGAGACGTGAGTACCGACGTAACAAGCTTGGCCTAAGGATTTGGATAGGCGAATCAGGGAGCGTCAATAGGCTATTTAATAAGATTGTAAAGTCACAATCGTTGGCCGTTGCGGTTAGCTGGGACTGTCTATCCGTCTACCTACTTACCTATGTATCCCTTTCGTAGCGACTTCCGATGACTGCGAGATTATGTATGTCTCAAGCCATGGTGCGCGGGAGAGGCGGCGGCCTCCTTTTTCTTAGCGCCCGGTTACATTTCATCGAATAGAGGAGTATTTACATAGGTACCTAGGTAACTGCTAGGTTAGACATGGAATTTGGTATTTCAATTAATAGTGGTTATTCTGTTATAGGTGAGTGTCGATGAAGAACATTGAGAGATCACTGAAGCTGGCTATTCTCCTCATCTACCCATGGAGAGACGAGAACGTGCGTCTCGTAAAGCTTACAGTATGGATTACTACCCAGGAACAACACTCCGTTTTGGCCAAGCTCTTTTAAGGGACAGGAAGCCTCGATGCAATACCCGGGGAACGCACCGGTACGCCGCCAACTGTCATCCAATTCCTTTACGAAGACGGAATCTGTGATCTTAAAAAATTAGTCGTTAACGACGCGGAGGTTATGGCTATATAGCATAGGCTATCCTATATTTCAGAGACGAAAGTGCAGCTGTAGAGGCATATGCTATGCCGCTCTTGACCAGGAAACGGACTTAATATGTCTATGCAGAAAGTGTCACGTAAACTAGTGAATCCATCTCTCCCTGGTGATGATGGTGGCATACATTCTAGTGTATGAATGCATTTTTCCCCGTATCGATGAAGATCCGTGAATGGAGGATTGTCCTGCCCTACGACAATCTGGACAAACACTTAGGCCTCTCCCGAGCATGAAGATGTTGGTGCCGGTTGCCTACAGGAATGAATCATTTGATACAATCTCTCCAAGAAACGCCTTGACAGACGTGGTACTGGTACTACATATATTCACTTGGCATTTATCGTGTGGCTAGGCCTAGTTCTCAAGGGATGTTTCATTGGGGTCCTAGTCAGCGAAACTGTTTGCAATTAACTTTACACCCACATCCGACAAGACGTAAGAGGCGGGTACAATGTTATCTGTTTGTGTATTTATCTTGAGATCTGTGTTTGTGTTTATGTCGAAGCTCACTCTTCTCGGAGGAGAATGGTTTTCAACTATTTCCTACGTGAAGTGACAGGTATCACGACCGACAAGCAACACTCTATTCTAAGGCTCCGTTCTCCTGGTTTCATTATACAGCAAGCTACGCATCCGGGATGGGCTATTAAGTAGATCTTACTCGAGGGGGGAGCCTCTAATAAGCTAGTGCTGGTCGTATGCGAAATTAAACCTCCTATATGAAATATTTGCGGACCAGCTCCAGTGTATCCCCTGATTGAAGCTGGGCATACCAAAGTGCAAAGAATTGGAACGAAGTCCGTCGAGTTGAAGGTTACTCCTCGTCAGAAGAATCATCGTGTTTCCTCGATCTTTTAGTGCCATGCTGTGCCGCAGGCGACTGGGCTTCGACATCCTTCTTCACGAAGATGTAGCTCCGTGCTAACCTGTCCTCGCCCTTCCATCCACCACCGACCTCGCCAGAGCGGCTCCGAACCACACCGAGCGTCCGCGCATGGTGATACCCCGGGTACGCACTCGCCTGGAATCGGAAGCTCCGCTCGACCTGCAGACCACTGTGGCGCGCGAGGTCTCGGATGTTCCACAGCGTGTACGGCTCGCCCTCGAACAACGTGACGATGATAGAGCCCCCCGGAGCCAACGAGGGGATCGCGCGCTGGAAGAACGACACCAATAACTCCTGGTTGTACCGCACCTGCCGGTTCACGTCCGTGCTCTTGCCGCCGACGTGCGGGAAGTTGAACATGATGCGGTCCATGACGCCGGTGACAGCTGCGGAGGAGGCATTGCCGTTCTCGGATCCTGGTGTCTTGCCGCGCCCGGCTTTGTTGGTGAAAGGCGCCATCTTCGTCGCATCCACCCCGAACAAGACCCGGCATCCATCCTCGGCCTCGATCTTGGCGATGTTGTCTGCGGCTTGGGGGTATTTCTCCAACAGCTCCTCGCGATTCTTCTCGAATACCGTCGCGGTCACGTCTGCGCAGTAGTGGTGCTCGACCAACGACGCCGCGAAGCTGAGATCACCGTCGCCGACTAGCAGAATTTTGTCTTCGGGGGAGAAGGGAATAGTTGGCTCGGCGTGGCGTTGCTGCTGCTGCTGCTGCTGCTGCTGTGGAGGGGCACCATTGTTGGTGCCCTGTTTCTGTTGCGACTTTGTTGCGCCCGGCGTTGTAGGCTTCTTTGGGTTGCCGCCGGGAGGAAGACGCCTTGCGGGCTTAGTATTAGGACGCGCGCCGCCTTGCGCCAGCTTCCGCTTCTTCCCCATGATTGCGGTCGCAGTCGGAGGGGTTTACCGGCTCATGACTGGCTCGGTACCTAGTTCTGCCGCACCTGTTGCGCCTCGGCGAGCGATAGATAGACAGATGGAGAATTCAAATCGAGTTGCCGAGGAGGCAGTCGAGTTGAATGCCTGGTGGGTGATGTGTTGGAATGGAATGGAGGGCGCAGGTCGGGCGTCCACCCTTGAAATTGTCTGTGACGTGCCCGGTTCGACAGTGGGTTGCTCAAAAAGGAAACTTTCCAACCTTTCTAGTGGCTCGCTCGCTAGCAGGGACGCGGAGACGGAGACGCGGAGACGCGGGCACCTTGGACGGCTTGTGCGGTTCTGCGGTTCTGCGCTTATGCGGGCGGGTAGCCACATCGGTTACCCACTAGGCACTTAAGTAGCTAGGTAGCCCGCAATGGGAAATACCCTTGGCAATAGTGCACAATGTGGGTATACCTACCATACTGGGTTGGGTGCCTGCAACATGGGGGTTGAGGAGGTACCAAGTTACAAGGCTTGCTGCCACGACACACTGCACGAACTTGCTTCGAGGGAGCAACCAACGAATTGCCGCAGGACAAAACCCGACCAATCTCACATCTTTTTATTAGGCTGGCGGGGCGGTAACGTGTCACGGCCCAGCTGGAGATAAAAAAGGTATGACGCTGAAAATAAAATAAAATAAAATTGAAAATTGAAAGAATACTAATGGTGCACAAGACTATATATTGTTGGTACTGGGTGTGGTGTTAAGCCAGATGCCTAGATTATACATGTATGTAGATAGATATAGTGACCTGTTTTTCTAGAGGAGAGGCATAGCATAGATAGAACACATATAGGTGACATTCCTCAGCCCTGACATGGAAGCCTTTAGAAAGAAAGAGTGTCAGCGAAGAGTGAGATAGCTGCGGATCTGCGAGTTATCTAGTTGCTCACGGTGAGATCGGTCTAAGTGCTACTGCCAAGTTCTCAGCACGTCTCGAACGTGTGCTCTCTCTATCTACATAAATAGATAGATGGATACCTACCGTGCAGGAGAGAAATGATAACGTGGATTCCTCGGGATTAGGCCACGTACCCTGCATATCCTCTCTTGTGCACCTGTGCAAACTCTTGTTATCAACACCGCTTGTTTTGGGGGCGAGTTGTACTCGAACAACGTACAACATACAGCGTACGACGTGGAGATGGAGATGGAGCTTTGCAACCGATCTAGGGCACACCTTGTAGTTTTAATCTACGCGTGATCATGCAGGTACTACACCAGATATGCCCATACGTATGCGTACATACATACATACCTGCCCACCTACCTAACCTACATAGTACTATAGAGCTACCATGTTACCTGGCGACATATCGTATAGGTGCCACAACAGGTATTTTATCCCTTCGAACCCACCCTTCTTGCGATAGATCGACAACTCGCCATAAGAAATAGCCATGGGATAGATAGCAAGTGGCTTGTAGTGGTTCATGTACTAGATAGTATGATTCCAAGGGTACTTAGGTGCATCTTCCGTCTCTAGCTAGCTATATCTTTACGTCTCTGAGCATTTGAATGTTGGTGATATGAATACCTAACTACATGCCTACATAGTAGGTACCTACATAGGTATTAAGGAGCACTACATACCACCTGTCAAGTCCAGGAGCATTAGACCATCTACATAGACTTTTACAAGTTACTATAGAGACGAGCTGAGTCATCGGTAAACAGATGTACGGATGATAGCGATAGTCCGAAAGTTTATTACCGTGTACGTAGGTAGGTATTTGACAGACATCAAGGTATCAATCCAACATAAGCATAGGTTAGGTATGGTACCTACTAATATACTAATACAGCACGTATCCAGGACACTGGACACTGGACACTGGACACTGGTGGCCCGGAGTTGACGGTGTGAGTGTGAGCCGGAAACGTTTAGCGGATTATAAGTTTTCCCGGGCCAATCAGGGGCGCCAGACACTCTAGGCCAGGGGGCTAGAGAGGCAGGCTTATCCAAATCGGGAAGTGCTGACTGGGGGGCCTGCACAGAGCTGCAGAGTGCATTACTGGTCTAATTGAGTTGTTGCTTAGGTACATGGGCTGCTAGGCTGGCTCGCTGGCGCTGGCGCTGCTGCTTCTGCTTGGCCTGGCTGAAGAAAATCTCATGGAGATATCGACGGCCGTTTTCACAATACCGGCGACGACAGACGGAAACGCATCTCACGTCACGCAACGGCTGCGCATCTGGCTCTGGCTCTCCCCAGTGCGTCTCTCTCTTCGCTCTCTTCGCGCACCAACGCGGCCGGGCGTTGATTTAGAGCTTGCATTACAATTCAATCCCAAAATTCTTCCCGTCCTTTTCATTCGCTGGCTTAAGCAAGCAAGCAAGTAGCAAGCAAGCCGGCCAGCCCTTCAACTCTACTTACTTACTTACTCACTTTTACTGCCCTTACATTGTTTACCGTCCGGCTATCAATCTACCTTACCTTGCATCTTTCTACCTCCGGCATCACCCACCGGCCGTATTTCAATCAGGGCCCTTAGACATCAACATCTGCTGTAGTTTTGCCCTCTTCAGTCCCTGTCACCCTTTAATTCCTGCCCCTGCAGCCCGTTTCTACGCAGCTCTTGTATCATCGCTGCCTCTTCTCACACAACAGCTCCCAACGAACAACACAACACACTCCCCCTCCCTTGTATGCCCGCCCAACATGGACAGCTTGCAGATCGCTGGATCTCCAGCGCCCAGCCCGGCCAGAGGTAGGGTTGGCAATCTCAGGAAAGCTATGGGCAGAGGGGGCTCGAAGAAAAATGCCCGCAAGAATGCCGCTGCCCCCAAGAGAGGCGGCCGCCCTAGGGGACGTGGCCGCAATAAGACTTACGAGGATCCTCGTGTCCAGGCCGCCTACGACCGTCAGAAGATTCTACGCGATCTCTATTCAGAGGTCGCCAGCGTCATCAAGCCCGTCCTGGAGGATCTCGCTGACGGCACCGTGAAAACACTTATTGAAAACCCCACAGCCCACAAGGAGGTCCCCGAGTATCAGATCCTGCAACGGCAACTCGACGATCGCCTCGAAGAAGCCATGCGCTCTGCCGACCGCGAGTTCAACACCAGAACCGCCATTGCCACTCGCGAGTACCAGCTCAATACTGCCGTCACCGAACAGAAATTCCACGTAAGTTTTCATGCTCCTGCATTTCTCTGTTCTCGCACTCTCCACCCTGTCGCCTGCTCGGATGTGTGACCCGACGCCCGAAACAAAGTTGCACTACTTACACCTGTGCACAGGATGGCTACCATTACGCAGCTGAAGAATTCTACGACGCGTCTCTCAAGCGTGCTAGTCTACTAGCCGAATTACGATATGAAGGCGTCGACGTAAATGTAAGTTATTCGCACGCATTTTCACAGTGTGCAATCATTCCAACGCTCGCGTTCTATATGTGCTGCAATTGTCTTGTCTGGCTGACTGACCAACATCTGCAGTTACCCGACACTACCTACACATTTGTAGAGAAACCTAACGATGTGGTTGCTGAACAAGGCACCTGGGTTGTATTTCGCAACGGTATCAAAGTGCCTTACCCGCATCTCTTGGAAGAGAACAAGAAGGCGGCGGTAGCCAAGGCCCAAGTCGGCAAGGGTAAACTGCCTGCCAAGCGGAAGGCGGAAGATCAACCGGATGGCCAACCCGATTCTAAGAAGGCTGTAGGTCCTTCTGGATCTGCTAAACCAGACAATGGAGATGAGGTGTCCACTCCGCAGCCACGACATATCAAGGGACTGCTTTCCGCTGAGACCGAACCAGACGGAGAACCCGAGTCAAATGCAGCCTCGCCTTCTCCCGAGTCAGATCCGAAAATGGAAGTATCCCGGGGAAGGAGAGATCTGCCGGATCTCCCCAATGGCGCATCTGAGCCTGATAAATGGGGTGTTCGCACAGTCGCAAGAAGAGGACCTAGAGCTAACAATCGTCTCATCCTCCCGCCTCCCTTTATTTTCGGCGACAACGAAATTGGTTTCCGGGACTCTACCAATGACTCAAGCAAGAAGGCTACGCGTGGGACGAGGGGCAGGTTTCTCGATAATCCCAATTCCAGAAATCTTCATATAGATCGCACGATAGTGACGTACGATTGCCTTGATTATGAGGACGACGCATTGGATCCCAAGCTTGTTCAGAAGCATAACGTTCACCCAAAATATGGTTTATTCCTGCCGGATTCTCACAACGAGCCTGAGTCTCCTCCAATCCCTGTCTCTGGCTCAAAACCAATCGTGATAGTCACCTCTGATGGTACTACTCTACATGCATCTCGTTCAGTTAGGGGCTATAATATGGACTCCTCTTTGCGCGAAGACGCTAGAAAGGATAAGCTATCCTTCCTCATCACGCAGTACTGCGAAGAGACCGGTATTGAGCCGGACGAGATTATAACTGAAGAGATACGTGAGCGTGAGCGCCAGCGCCGCGTTCTTGAGGAAGCCCCGGCGAGGAGTGAAGACGCGGACGAGAACCCTACGGATGAGGCCCCTGACGCTCAAGATATAATGGTCGATGAATCGATCTTTAGAGAAAATGTGAGCCGACTTCTAAGCGCCGCGTCCTACCTCGAGCTCGACCGACCCAGTCATCCTACGTCCAACCAAAGACTATCTCGGCCGTACGACGCAGTTCGAGACGTGTTCACCAATACAGAGCCATCGCCCCCGCCTCCTATGCCACCAATGGAGATAGATACATTTGGCCTCTCTTTTCTTGCTGATGTTTCCGAACAAGTCTCTCTACAGCGCGACGCCCAATTCGACCCAATGTTCGACCACCGCCTCGAGCCTCAAGTTGAATATCGTCCAGACTATCATTTAGACCATCATCCCCATATTCAGTTTGAATACCGTCCCGAGTATATTTCAGACCATCGTCCCAGTCATCACCTAGAACATCGATTTGACCAACCAGAACCCCCCTCAATGGTAGATTCGATGATCGATCCGCGGCTTCTCGGCCCTTCAAACCCTGTCCCGCCGCCGCCGCCGCCGCCGAATGCCTTTCTGCAAACAGCCCTGAACCCGCCTCCTATGCTTGCTCATATTGCACCAGCCCCGTCCCAAGGAATAGAGCCACCAACTCAAGCTTCTGTTGGCAGAAACCCTTTCACGAATCAGGGAAGTGGAAAGGGAAGCCCTGTGCTTCCTCCTCTCCGCCCTTCACGACGAGAAAAGGCCATTGACTCAGCCCATCCACCACCTCCACCTCTCATTCAGCAGGCTTCGGACTTTGGTCCTCCTCTCGGTATGATTCAGACCAATTCCGGAAATTTCTTTCCGCCAGCTCCTTCTCGACCATATCATCAAGGATATACCCTATTCGAGCAACCATTGATGGGAATACCCTTCGGGCTTCCTGGTGGAATGGCACCATCTCAACCCCCGCCTCATTTAACCCCACATAGACCTTCATACCAACCTCCATCCCCAACAATGTCAACTCACGGCCAGATTGCGGCTATGTCCATGCACATGCCACACGGGCCATCTGTATCTCCCCAAGACCCATCTATGGGACTGCAATCACCAACAGGACCTCCTGGTAGCAGACATAGAGCATCAATCTCATCGGGGAGTAATGGTCCTGGCAATGGAAAATATCGCAAGATCGCGGCAGCCCCCATTCCACACAACCGACCGTGGCCGGCAAATGGTGGTGCAGAACTTCGCCTCGCACACTATGATCATAAGGAAGCTATAAAGGACTACAGAGCAAATGAGCCTCCCCCGCGAACTGGTCCCACGACTATTCGAGGCTGGAATGTGAATAATGTTTCCAAAGGGCGTAAAGGTCTCAAGAAGGAGGACTCCGAGGAAAAGGACTCGCCGAGGTCAGTACCCAAATTGTATGGACAATGTGCTGTAGTAGACTAATGGGTATTTCTACAGCATCACCACATTTATTAACAAGTGGAATCCGTCTGAGAAGACTATCGGTTAACCATGCTATGTCCTAATAGGCTCTCTCCCTGGAGCACCCGACACAAGAATCACGCAATAGATGCGTTCCTCCAAAACTCTGTATTTTTCCTGAAGTTCGCTCACACATACACTCTTCTAATCACTATCTATTCATTACCCCCCCTCCCCCCTTTCTCTCTCTCACTCTTTTACGACTAGCATAGCGCTGCATTGGAGTCTGGCCAGGTTGGTAGCAAAACAAAACCAACAATCGAAACGGGGCCCAGGACACACAAAAAAGGAACGAGAAATCTTTGCATGCATAGACCTACGGCGTTCTTCGGTATCATATCACAACCTGCATATTTTTTTTCTTGCGAAGGGGGGGAAGGGGAATCTCTTTTCTTGCACTATCTGGCGATTGCCGAAGCAAAACAGTTAGCTGGGGAAGGGAGTGCTTGGATGTTTTTCCTCATCCGCCTTTTTCTCACTCTTGGCCTGAAGACGTCGGGGCAGATTGCCCTTCGACATTAGGAAATGGTTGATGGATCGGCGATATTGAACGTGTTGAAAAGATAAGGAGCGGGCCGATATCGATCGAGCGTGGCTGTGATGCCGTTACATACGTGGTCAATATAGTCGTCTTGACTGAACTATATTCTTGAGCCACTAGGGATATAATAAAGCCTTTTTTCGCATTTAAAATAGTTGTGTCTTGAGTCGTTCTTTCCTGATGTGTACTACATGGTTGCTTGACGTAGATAGTTCGCGCAGCTCACCTTGACTTAATGTTAGTATTTGCGGGCTGGGTCGAGATGAGAATACCCTTGACTTTATAACTAGGCCGATAACCGAATCACATTATAAGAAAATGTACCATGAACTGCCGATTAACCACAGTGAAAATCTACACCGTTCCTATCCATTTACCACCTTTTTGGTATGTCACCGATATTCTATTGTACAAACAGCCCTACGTCTCTGCACTCCCTCCATAATCTTTTTAATCTCTCATCGTTATTTTCATCATCAGAGATGGGGAGAAGTGGTAGTTAAGCCAAAGTCAGAAAAAGGGAAAATGAAGTGAGACAAGGCGACTCATAACCATCTAAGATCCAATCCTTTTTTTTTTCCTCTTTGCCATGCGTCGACTTTGCTTACCATAGAGACCAAATCAATGGGCCAGGTAATGAATCCTCGATCCATGTAGACGAACGAACAGATAGGATTCCCGAAGACAGGACAAAGTAAGATGGGGGATTAACTCTACTTTCACGCGACCGGGGCTAACTCCAAAGATATGGGGCTGCGTGCGTAAGCGTTCGAAGGAAGAGAGTAAGGGTATTGTTGGTTTACTACGCTGACTTGCTGACTGCCAACTCAGAAATGATGATTCCCTCTCTAGCGTGCCACGTCTACTTAGTAGGAACAAGTGAGAAAGAAAAACACATATGACGTAGTATGTGTTCCTATGTGGGTGTATATGGTTTTTGTTCTTAACGACATCTTGATATACCCAGTAAGAGAGTGGTCTTTTCCCCAAACTCGTGCTGGAAATATCGACTTTACTTGTAACCTGCGTCGATTTCGCTATCGACTGGGACCGACGGCCTCCCATACTCGTCCTCCATGGTGTTGAGCGGAATCGTGGGATTTGCTAGTTCTACGGGCATCATCTGCAACAAGTCTGCTGGACCAGGTGTCATATCCATTTGGATTTGTCCTACAGGCAACGAGTTACCGAAGTCCAGCTGGGAGCGGCCAAGGTTGCCCTCGGGATGCAGGGGGTACATGTTTGCCTCCATCTTGTTGCCGTCGAAGATGACCATGTTCTGTATAGGTTGCTGGTTTTGGCCTAGAACGTTGATAACATCTTGAGCTAATTGACCTCCGAGGATCGCAGTCACTGGAGCGATTTCGCTGTTGATATTTTGCAGAAAGCTGCGGAGAAACTCGGAGCGAAGGGTCTCAGCTGGTAGGGAGAGGAGATTATGATTATGTGTAGCAGATCTGGTAAACCATTCCAGGTCCTGCTTGTTATGCATAGGCTCCCGGTTATGTTGTGTTTGGAATCCCCACAAGGCACGTAGACAAGAGAGAGCAGGCGTAACGGCCTTGAGGCGACGTTTCGACTTCGTGTACTCTCCAGGAAGTAGACTGGTTTCTGAGACAAGGTCCCATGTCGAGTAAAAATCCCGTTTTGTCACCAGTTCAATGGACTTTGTGCTTTCTTTCTGTGTTTTTACCTCAACTACGCTCCTAAAACGTGACTCAGAGCCAACAGTGGTGACTACGTTCCCTTTATCACGTTTCAAGACGTAATCGTGTTCTATCAAATCGCAGAATATGTAGCCGTAAAGGCCATGCACGCCGGCAGCATAGAATTGACGGTTGTGTAAGCGAGTAGCAGTGTTGATGAATGCAAGAAGTGTGGGATTCAGATCAGTGGCAATGACGACATCAAAAGCAGCGAAATAGGACGCTCCTTTTGTCATGATACTACCAGAGTCGGGAAAGACCTTCACACGGGGATTTAGTTTTTGTACCTGGACGGCAGCAGCTTCGGCGCGATTTTGCCCAACATTCTCCTGGGTGAGGAAGAATTGAGCTCCTAGATCGGCTTCTGTAACGATTTGATCATCGACAATGGTTAAAGACCCGATACCAGCGAGGACTAGGTTCTTGGCAATCTCGTTAGCAAGAGCCTTCATAGAAATGAGGAGTATATTGGCTGCTTGGATTTTCTGCTGTGCTTGCATTCCCCAAAGTCGGATTTGACGGTCGTAGAGAGCAATCTCATCTGAAATGTGAGTTAGCAAAGTTCATTGAGAGAAAAGATCTTAGCTAACATACCTGCACTCATTGCGTGACCATTCGTAGGTTGCGGTACATGCGAGGTGCTGAGCTCTGGTAAGGGTAAGTTGACAGGCATCATTACGCCTAAGGGAAGGACCCCGTTGCCATTGACGGCCTGACCTATGGCGGCGAATGGTTCATCTTGAGTCTGTGGGATGAGATTGTCGCCCTGGTTGGGAAACGGTATGGCGTGAGACGCCTCGATGGCCGCTTGATCTTGAACAGAAGCAGACGTGCTGTTGCTTGCATTCGGAGCAGTTGATTCTGATGGTGCAGCAGGCTGGCTCGGTTGGGTTTGTAGTTGTGGAGGCTGCTCCTCACTATTAGAAGCAGTAGAGGCTGCTGCTATATCATGGATGAAGACCATGTTTGAATAGAAGAGCAGACAGATATTGAAACTGGGATTCGATTGCAAGTAGAACAAAGCGCCTCGGCGAAGACTGAGCAGTCGAATTCGGGACAGGAAAACATCCGCCGAATTGAAGTAGATTCAATTACGACAATTGCGACCAAGCGGTGTAATGAGACGGCAAAGGTGAGGTAGATGCACGCTCGCTCGCCGTCGCAGAACGGATGAGAACAATGAGTGACGGGAGCTGCAGTTGACAGAGAACTTTAATGATAACTTCAGGGATGCTTGGAACAGATGCTTGGAATAGATGCTTGGAATAGGGTGGGTGTCAGCAGTTTAGGTAGTCAACGGACTTGCACACCATCCTAGCCGAGTCTGCACTTTCGAGGGTTTGCGTCTGCGTTTGTGTCTGGAACACGGGATTGGGGTCCCGGAGGTGATGATGCTGATGCTGATGGATGCAGATGAGATTGGTGGCTGTGGTGTGAGAGCCGGAGCCTTCCATGTACTTGTCCTGTACCTGCCTTACCTTACTTCGCACACGTAGGTACCTAGCGTGAGGCATAAGGCAGACCGCTAATTATGTACATACCTACCTAGAAGCCTTAAGTAGGTGCCCTACCTAAGACACCCGGGTAATAGGTACCTACCCTAACGGGATATCAGCTATGCATACTTGAGTATGAGGTACCTGTTGTAGCTTCTAATCACGACCAGGTATCTAACTACGGCATCATTTAGTGAATTGATGTAGTAGCTACTTATAGAAAGACCCTGCCTGATTTAGCAGCTGAGACATGATATACTAATACTATGTAGGGTATGTATATGTAGGTGGATAGGCAGATACCCATCTACCTAGTGGCATAAAAAGATCTTCCCGACGCGCCGGTAATATAAACGTGTTTCTACACTAATGCGGAACTGATCGGAGGTTTCAAGTTGAATCCCTTATTTGTAGTATACATCACCTAGGTATGTAAGTACTTAAAGAAGTACCTAATACAGCTTACGGACCTTATACGGGGACGTAGTGAGATACATACCTAGGTAATATACCCCCGGGGCCATTGACATACATCATGAAGGACCTACACTCCATGTCCTCCTGTAGGTGCCTGTCTGTGTGTGCAGTGCGCACTTACACGACACTGCCAGCAGCACTGCATCTCTCTCTCTCTCTCGGCATACGTAGGAAGAGGTGGTTCATAATGTAAGTAGATACTCGAGTACCTACTCAGGTACCCATAGTGCACGTACACAGGTAGATAAGTGGAGCACTGTTTAAGTGGTACCTCAGAGGATCCCTGGAAGTCAGCGCCACTACAGTCTATGGTTTCGCTTCTAATGTACCGTCTTAGGGCATTCCCCAGCCAGTATCGTGTAACGTGATAACAATTCTTCCTGCCTCTGCTGGTCCCGAAGCGACCCCGCCTATAATTGGTCCCTCGTCTTAACCTTGGGAGTCGATACTACATTCCTTGAGTGCTGTTCTCTACCCACCTCTTACTATTACATTACACTACCTACCTAACTTCTCCCTTTCATCAGAGGATAAACCAAAGCCTCAGCCGACTCTCACCATTCCACAATATAATCTCGCTCTCTGTACTGCATTGTCCTCCTCGCTCACCCATGATCATTTACGAGCCGTCATCTCTTACTATAAGCATTTATAGAGCTTGCATCGCCCGCTTCGCTAAAACTTGATTTACTTCTTCTTGGCCTTGAATCCAGAGCATCTTGTCTTTTGAATGTTATTTCAGACAGACTACGTACCTATATTGTGTGCTGGCGTACGTTAAGGTGCTCTCAACAAAGGTCACCGCTCTTTGTTCCCTCATGGTGAGATTTCCTAGACCAACCTGGGTGTTGGACTATGTTGGATTCCCCCAGTGTTAATCGTCGAGAAGCCCCATAATCGCTCCGAGAGCTCATCTGCTGCCGTTCATCTACCGCATCGCCGACGGGATTATCTGGTTCTTCCCTGATAACCACGCTCAAGCCGCCGATATCAGTTGTTCCGGGTAGTTGCATCGCGCCTAGAAAATTATATCCCCGTCGTCCGGAATCGGGGTTGAATCATCTTACTTGCTGGCTACCCAGACTCTTTATGACACTATGTCCTCCGACGATAACTCTGAGGCGCGACGTGTACCGTCAAGAGATCTGCGGTCTTCGAACGCCTCACCAAGGGAAAATCTGCCTCCATCAGCTCCGATTCTCCCACCACTACGTTCTTTGAGCACCCGACGGCCATCCGCCACTCCCGCCTCGAATAATACTGGTGCATCAGCACGAGCACGGTCATCCGATCTATTTTCGAGTAGATATTACGAGTTGGTGGTACCTTGGACCGATGAGACTGAAGATGCTTTCGAGGACATGGATCGTTGGGAATATAACATACCATTAGACACAGAAACGCACCGCCTCGAATTTGAGAGAAGAGCTACCAGCCTCTGGCATCCTGGCTTGGAAGAAGACCATTCTCAACGTTTCCGGGAGGACGGGGTTTCTCAGTTACGAGCGCTACTAGATTTCACGCATCCCACTTCACCTGCCCTCCCCGACCTTTTCTCTTCACTCAGCTCTCAACCGCACGACCCACCCGAAGAGAATCGACGAGTCAAGAGACGCAAACTGGACTCGGACCGGCTGTCATCGAATTTCCGGGGTTTCCAATACGGAAAATACGGTCAGGTTCAGCCCGGTCAGCTGACGATGGAACTCGTCAGCTGTGATGGGGGGATTTATTCAGAGGATACCCCCACTAAATATGCTGCTGAAAACATCCTCAAGAACGACCACACCGTCTACTGCACCGAAGGGCCCAGGTGTAACATTGTATTGAGACATCAGGGCGCTACAGTATTTACGCTGAAAGAGCTGGTAATTAAGGCTCCTAGGTCTAACTTTACTTCTCCGTATGTCTGTCTCGGCTGCTTCTTAGACTCCCATGCTAACATTCACACCTCTAGAGTTCAAGTAGGGATGGTCTTTGTCTCGATGACTTCTGATCACCTCCTAAATAGGACAGCTCAATACCAGATCCAATACTCCTCGGCCAGAAGCTCGTCTCGGCGCATTGAGCGAGAGACGCAACCTTTAAACCCTATCGTTTCTATAAGGCATAATGAAGATGGCAGTACAATGACCCGAGCGCAGGTGCGAGCGAGGAGATTATACAATATGGGGTTGGACGACGAGGATAACGAAGTGGCTGTTGCTCAAATACCGTCCGAGTTTAATGTCTCCCCACCGCATTTCCAGGTTACAACTGAGTGTAGTGACGATGAAGCAGATGATATCAATGTAAGGCTAAACAGGCGAGCACCTAATCGAATTGGGTCACTGCCATTCGAGAGCGATAGTAGTGACGATGAAGAGCCAGACGACTTCCCGATCAGTGGAACAGACTACTGGTCGAGACGGCGACGGAATCGGTCCAGCACGACGCTGGCAGAAGCGGCAGAAGCAGTACAGGTAGCTACGCAGGAGGCAGTTCGTGCTGTTGGTGGGGAACTCATGACTCCTAATGCACGCTTCTACATTGAGCCGCACAAGAGCAAGTGTACGATCCGATTCGACCCACCAATCTCGGGAAGATTTATTTTGTTGAAGATGTGGAACCCACGCCGTAACACGCATCCCAATATCGATATTCAGGCGATTGTTGCCAAGGGGTTTGCCGGGCCGAGATTCTTCCCATCAGTTGAGCTACGGTGACATGATCGAGTTTCACGATGCTGAGATCACTGGTCTACATAGCTACATTTAGTAATGAATTAGCAGATTACTGCTGCGCATAGCCTATTTGAAACGATTGAATAATTTGTTGATGCAACGAAGATGGTAGGTCTAGAATGAACAGATGTGGGAGTCTGAAATCTGGTAATAAAAGCACTCCTCAGAAGCGGTAGCAACGTCGGATCAGGAGTCAAACTAAGTATTGAATGGCCACCAAATAATCAAATCCGCCAGGTATGAATGAAGTAGTAAGGGGATAACAAGTCAGAAGGAGTCACAGCCACACAGCCTGTAGTGATGGGAAATGAATCATAATGAGATGCCGAAGCTGCAGTGTAAGTAACATTACCTACCCCGAGATCTAGCCATAAATCTAGCCATGTTGTGTGGCAAAGCAAGAGAAACTGAGTCACCGGAAAGAGCTAATTGGTGCAGAGTACAGTAGCACTGCACCTAGGTAAGCTGAGAAAGTCGACAGATGCAGGGCTGACCAGTGACACATCATCAGCAAATACATACATACCTACTTAAGTAGGTAGGTACATATGTTAGAGCAAGTACCTCATATGCACGTATGTACCTACCTAGGTACCTTATTGTGTATCTATAGGTACATTAGGTAGTGGGCGGTATCATATCCTGTATCCACTCGACCAGGGCCACAGGGCCAGGTACAATAATCCCACTTCCCTCCACTCCTTCACTCGAGTTGAGCTCAACAGCAAGTCAACTCCACGAACGCAACACGAACACAACACGAACACAACACGAACACAACACGAACACATCGCACGAACACACTACCAGCGATTGGCGAGAAATCCCCGTCACAGGCTTCTTCTTCCACCATTCTACCTCTTTCCGCGTCTGGCAGCCAAATTTCAGACAGCATCATGGCGGTGCGCGCTCAGTTCGAGAACTCCAACGAGTGAGTACCCCGCCAAAGTTGTCGAATGACAAAAAGAGGGAACCCCGCCATGGCTGACCATGCGATTTCGCATTTCCACAGGGTTGGCGTCTTCGCCACACTCACCAACTCATACGCCCTCACTGCTGTAGGCGCAAGCGAGAACTTCTACAGGTATGTCTGGCCATTCGGGCTTCTCAAGGGCAGCAGAACTTTGGAGATAGCGGGCATGTGACAGCAGAAGCTGGCGAGGAGGGCGCTCGCGCGACAGCACACATGACACATCCATACGCACGAGACTGATCGACTGCTCGACTAGTGTTTTCGAGGCCGAGCTACAAGATGTTATCCCTATCTGCCGGACGACAATCGCAGGGACGCGCATCATTGGGCGGTTAACAACTGGGTGAGTGATCCGATCCCGGTACTCCTATTCGACATGATACTATGTTATGTATTTCCGCAATGGAGGTGCACATTCTGCAAGTGGAAACCACCCAGCTAACCCTTTTGATCTCGACATCGTACAGTAACCGCAAAGGTCTTCTAGTACCCACATCGACAACAGATCAAGAGCTACAACATCTGCGTAATTCCTTACCAGATGAGATACGGATTCAGCGAATCGAGGAGCGGCTATCAGCGTTAGGAAATGTGATCGTGGCCAACGACCACATCGCGCTGGTCCATCCCGATCTCGAGCGTGAGACTGAGGAGATCGTCGCCGACGTGCTGGGTGTTGAAGTTTTCCGCCAGACTGTTGCCGATAACGTGCTCGTTGGTAGCTATATGTCTCTAAGCAATCGCGGCGGCCTCGTCCACCCCAAAACCAGCATACAGGATCAGGATGAGCTGTCTTCACTACTGCAAGTACCCCTCGTCGCCGGCAGTGTAAACCGTGGAAGCAACGTGGTGGGTGCTGGCATGGTAGTCAATGATTGGCTCGCAGTTACGGGCCTCGATACGACAGCAACCGAGCTCAGTGTTATCGAGAGTGTCTTCCGCCTAGGTGAGGGTGCGGCACCAGGTAATATTAATACGAATCTGAAAGATACCATGGTCGAGAGTTTCTATTAAGATGCTTGTGGGAAGAATAATCTGGGGCGGGCATCATAGAGGTGATATTCAGCTTCGGTGTCGAAGCGCCTAGAGGGCAGATCAAATCAGTATTCGCAGTCTGTTCAAGTCATGGCCTTCAAATTAGGCGATATTATTGGTTGGGAGCCTACGTATAGATACTCAACCTCATCTTGTGTCTAATGCTACAAACCTAGATACAAGTCTTCGAGATCTTCTCGCTAGAAAATCCAAATCCCGGCCTTGGCCGAAGTTGCCCACTCAGAATAACATGCCGTCGCTTGACGCGTTGATTATATTATATACGAGGTAGGCAACATCAAGCTACTGTCGATATACTTTAAGCAATCAAGTTTTCAACCCATACTCTACTACCGTACGTCAACACCAACAGCACTATGAGAGCGCATAGCTACGCAGTATGATTTAAGACATCGCCACGCGCTGCTTTATTGTATGCTAGTACCAGTGGTATTTGGCGTTTTTACCCACTTTGTAGTACCTCTGAAGAATAAATGATGAACACGTTGACAAGTATTCGTATTTGAGAATGCCAAGAAAGATTCTCTCTCCTCTTATTGAAGAGAAATATGACTGCCTACTTGAGCCGCTTTTGCTTACCGTAAGTAGTGTAGTTTCCCGGTGTACCGGTATCTAGGTAGCTACACTTGTGTAACTTGACATAACTTAATAATCAAAGGGTTTTGTTTTGGTGATAGGTGGTACATACGCAGTAGTACAGCAGCTCAGTAGGTAGGTACCTACATATAGGTAGTAGTATACATAGGTACTTAGTATACTGTAGATGGATATGTGGAGACCAGCCATTTCGAATAGGTACTTCAGCGACCCAGCTCTAGCCCAGCCACGGCACTTCGATTGGATTGAAGAGGCTGGGCGGATGTTTGTGTCTTAAATAGGAATATCTCTGTCATAAAGACTTGAGCCCGAATCTATACTAGAATGGCAACGAGAATCTTGATTTTGTTATCATAGCCGGTTACTTCTTCAAACGTTGAACTTATTTAGCTCTACGTCCTGACGATCATCCGCGCTCCACATTCTGCCTTGCTTGCTGAGTAACCCATCGTTGTTGTCTTGTACCGGTACCTACCGATGTCGATGTATACTATATACTACATACATACCTAGCTTTTCAGCTCTCGCTCGGCTGTCGATGTTGCTATCCCTCTACTTACGTACCTACCATTTCACTATTTCACAGCTCAGAGGCGCCACTTGGAGGTTAGGTGAGCCAGGTATCTCCCGCAAATCATCGCTCGCAGCTTGATCTGCATCGTCGTCGGTTGGCTGGATACACTGGGTCTGCGCCCTAACCTAGCTGGATCCACGACGGTAGCTCGAGTGCAGCCAAGAAAACCGTGAGACCCTCCCTCCCTCTTGTCCTGCCCGTCCAACCAGTGGAGGCCGAAGCGTGCCCGCCTCCGTTAGGGCAGCCCGACACTCGCCCGGCGTCGTTAGTCCTTTGTGGTGCTTTGTTTATTTCATATCTGCCAGGCCATGCCCGGCACAGACAAAGCTACCAGCTACCAGCTACCAGCTACCAGCAATCTTTTGTCGTCCGGCGTTGCGATAGCAGCTTCTAGGCCCCGTCTTTCATACTAAGAACTTGGAGGCTTGACTCAGCACTGATCTAACCACGGAGTACAAGGGTCATTTAATTACCATCCGAAACATCTAAAGAGGTACCCCTGAAGCAAGTAGCCACCAGGGCCCAGAGTTTCCCACTATCCGGCGTGCTCGAAAGAGCTTTTCAGTGACCCGGGATTGTTGAGACCTTCCCGACAGGGCCCAGCATTATCAACAATGCTAAGGGGGGCCACGACTCCTCCATCAGCGCTGGAAGCGGAGGCAGGACCACACCATTCCCGGATGCCGCGAACAAGACACTCTGGAGTCTACGAACCACCGACTTTGACCTTCGGACCAAATGAAGAGACACCGTCAAAGCCTACCACTCTCTTGGCCACAAACTCAATCGAAAGCAACACAGCCTGGACTCATAGACAACACCAGCGCCAGCAATCGGCACCGAACCTCTCGGCCAGACGTCCCAACGCCCCCTCATTTCCCCCCTCGCAAATAAGTAACAACAGGCATTCTCAAGGCATGCCGCTGACGGGCGACGGACGGGGTGGGAATTCACCAGGACGTCCTAGAGGTTGGCGCAGTGGCACATCAACACCAGTCGAATATGACGCGTCGCCTTCTCCCCATCAACCCCGAACAGCAACAGATACTACTCCAAAAAGCACCGCACAATCCCGTTTCGGATTCATAGCATCTTCAGTCTCGGCCTTCACCTCACGCATGACGAGCCCAACCCAAACGCCCGCCCGGACCGATGACGAGCTATGTGACCTCGACATCGAAGCTGCTCTATTCCCGGCATTGTCACCCTCAGACAGCGACGTGTTCTCTCCAGCCGCGTACAAGAACCTGCAAACCAATGCCACGGGACTGCTGCACAGAATGCAAAACGCATATCGTCAACGGACGATCGCGCTGCGAGAGATGCAGGCTGAGCGCGAGGCGCAGAGGGAAGAGATGGAGGAGATGGAGCTGCGAACCCGGAACTTTAAGAGCCAGCTCGAGAAGATGGCCGCCAAGGCCGCAGAACAGGAGAAAGCGATGCAGCAACTGATGGCGGAACTACAGGCGGAGAAGCGGGCACGCCACGAGGAGCGTGTCAGCAAGATGGTGCTGGCAGCGGAGGGCTCTGTCATCACGGAGGACTTGTGCGTGGACGAGGACGAGAGGAAGCGCTGGCGCGCTTCCAGCAGCACCGTCAAATCCGACCTCAGCATCGACACTGACGGCGATAGTACCGCTGAGAGCGAAAGCATCTTCTCGCGTAGCCGCAGCCCCACGGCCATGACTTGCGCTACATCCACGGAGACGGAGAGCGTGATGGACGTGCCACCGAGTGTTCTTCTTCATCCGAGAGCGGCGGCGGTGGCAGCGAAGCAGCCGAAATCGACACAGCAGCAACAACAGCAACTTACGGCTTTCCAGCGTTTGGTCAAGGGTATCTCGGCTATCAAGGAGGAGAGTGGCGGCGGCGGTGACAATGGTGGAAGCGACGGGTGCCGGAATTGCAGAGGCCGCGACGCTAGCGTTGCGTGGAACACGGTCAGCTTGCTGCGGGACGAGAACATTGCGCTGAAACAGCGCGTCGCGCAGCTTGATGTCGCCATCGAGGGCGCTTTGGACGTCGTTAACGGACTCAAGATCTGATCTGGTCTATCTGATCTTGTCATGATATGTCTTCTTTTTCTTCTTCTTCTTCTTCTTCTTCTTCTTCTTCTTCTTCTTCTTCTTCTTCTTCTTCTTTGTCAGTTGGCTTACATGATGTCATGTTGGGAGTTCTGCATTCATTAGACTTGGCTATGGGAAGGATATGATGAACTTGGGTAAGATAGGGCGGGAATTTGGAGGCCATTTGTTTCCATTTGGGGGTGAGGTACATAGGTAACAATGCACACAAACAAAGAATGATGTCTGTCTATCTGGTTTCAGCTCGGCTGTCGTATGTGATGTGAACACACGATAGATGAGGTTGTGTTATTGTTACGGATGGCAGAACCCAGGTGTATAACACTTAATTGTGCTCTAAAGTGGTAGTCTCCGTACCGGATCTTCATGTTTTTCTTAAATATGTTCGGTTGTCCCAACCAGTTTGCCTGGTACAAGCCCAAACAGAATACACGAGCTAGTCCTACACTGTTTCGACAAGGTTGAGTTAAGAGCCACTGTTCACTCTCATCGACGGAAGGAACGGCCGTGGACTTGAAGAGCGTGTCTATTCGCCGCGAAATCTCTCTAGTGCTTACACTATGCGTCCTTCCACGAACAACAAATGGAGACGTAAGAAAAGGTAGGTAGCGCCATCGACCGACGGGTCAATCCGGTTCTCTGTGCTCTGCACGTACGCAACGCTTCTTCTGCGCCAAAATCCCGAGCAGTGTGTGTGTACACGTATATACAAGTTTTTATTCCTGTCTATCGGTCTGTCCCATTCGACTTGCCCTGCCCAGGCGCGGGGATGCTTTGAGGGAAAGGTGTAGATTCCAGCCGTCCATTCACCTCAGTGGTGTTCAGTCCCGTGCGCCTCGCCGCCGTGGTGTTCGTCTTGGAGGAAAAAGTGCTCGTATCCGAGATATGCGGCGAAAGCTACGGTTGCTATGCCCAGACCCGGGAAACCCCTTCTAAAGCGGTTCCATCGCGAGAACGTTCCGGTGTATCGCCAGGCCTCACTGTTTTCGTCCCCCCCGCCTCTGTCAGTAAAACAAAGAGCCGCCTCAATCAAGCCTTTGCGCTTTCGGAAGGGGGTCGGACTAACGCTCTCTCCCACGGATCGTAGCGCGGCTGGCCGGCGGCGCGGGCGAACTTCCTAACGTCGAAGCCGGTGATGTTAGGCTTGGGGCTGTGGTGCGCTCGGAGTATCCTGTTAACGGTGTTCATCATCAAGGTTAGCAACTTGTGGTGGCAGCGGGAACGTCGAAGTTGCCTGTCCGTACCTTGTGGGATACATGGTGTTGTTAAGCTGTTGGGTGTGAATGGGGTCCAAGAGCTTCAATTCACAGGTAGACAAGCTATTACAAAGATAGGGCAGGTAAGTACATATGTAGCTTGGGTTGGAGTCCCAGGTCAAGCTCAAGCAGCCTATTGATGCAGCCGCTGGCGGCCGAGAGGTAGAGCCTCAATTGAGCTCTGATTGGCAGATGGCTCGAATAGCGGGACGTCTGCTCGGGGATTTACTTTTCTCCAGCGAGGTACGCGGGCACCTGCGCACAGACCATGTTCGGCCACCACCACCGGCCGGTACCCCAGTCCAGGAGGGCATTGCTCCATCAAGGTTCAATTCATGCGAGTCCGTCGTGCCAAATCGCGATTGGACTCAACCCAGACCCAGACCCAGCTCCTCAACCTACAACCTCGCAGCACAGCATCACCACCACAATCCCCAATCACTCACCATCACTCACCTCCTGCACCGACACCAACCAGACGCCTCACACACCCCACCTCCCGCCTCTGCTCCGCCGCCCGCCGATTCCCAAGGGTATAAAAGATTCGCCGCCGTCGTTGCGAGTGCGAGCTCCCACGAAGTCGGGCGCATCAGCGCAATCCACGCCAAGCCTGGCCTCCACGCCCTACACGCCTGCCCATCGGCTCACGAGCCCGTCCTCCCATCGCCCTCCCGCTTCCCATGTCGGCCGCTTGTCTGCCCTTTCTGATACAAGCATCGAGAGGAACTCCGTGAGGTCGACTCGGCATCTACGCTGCCACCCACACCGGCATCCCTAATGGCGCCTCCTTCGCGCTTTGGCGGTGGCCCGCCAGCCATGGCTCCTCCCTACCAGCATCCCTTTCCCCAGCATCCTACCACCACGCATGCCTCGCACCAGCAGACCTCTCTCTCAAATCCCCCCTTCTTGACACAGCAGTTAAGTCCCTTCGCAACAAATGGTCTTGGCTTGGGCGGTGGCATGGGCGCTGCCTCGAGCTTCCAGGTTGGTGACCAGACAGGTTTCGCCAGTCAAGCTGCAAGGACCGGCTTCCAGCACGCCGCCGCATTACAGCAGCAGCAGCAGCAACACCCCCATCAACAGTCCCATGGCCAACCTGGCGAACGAGCAGCACGAACGGGAGGCGGAGGCAAAGGCCGGATACGAGAAGTATGGAGACATAACTTCGAAGAAGAAATGGCCGTGCTCATGGAGTTGGCTGAGGATTTCCCGTACATAGCTATGGTAGGGCTAGACCTCGGTATCTTCTGTGTATGATGGGCTCGCTGACCAACTTGGCTCAAGGATACTGAATTTCCAGGCATTGTTGGACGGCCGATGGGGAATTTCCGGGGGAAGAGCGACTATCACTACCAGTGCCTTCGCGTCAACGTCGATATGCTCAAGGTAATACAAATAGGCGTTAGCTTATTTAACGAGAAAGGCGAAACACCCGCAGAACGCGCGCACAACTCTCTCGCGGATCTCGAGCCTAATGCGAGACGGCACGCCCAATCACAAATCCCCCTCGCGTGGCAGTTTAACTTCAAGTTTGCACTGAAGGATGACATGTACAACCAGGCCTCTATCGAGTCACTGCAACAAGCCGGCATTGATTTCAATCTTCTCGAGCGGGACGGCATCGACCCTAGGAAGTTCGCTGCTCTCTTCGTGGTTTCTGGCTTCGTATGCTTTGACAATATCAAATGGCTTTCATTCCACGGCGGATACGACTTCGGCTACTTGACCAAGCTATTGTCGGATACAAAGCTTGCCAACGATGAAAGCGAATTCGACAAGGTTATGAAGAAGTGGTTTCCCCAGACATATGATGTCAAGCACCTGATGAAGTATGCTGTCAAGCTCCACAATAGTGGCATTCTGACCCCGACGGATCCTTCAACAACGGAAATACTACAGAAATTCGAACAGAAGTCAGGCTTGGAAAGCATTGCTGAGGCACTCAAGATTAAGCGCCTTGGAGCGGCTCATCAAGCTGGTTCCGATAGTCTACTTACCGGCAAGGTGTTTTTCCAGTTACGAGAGAAGATATATAATGGAGACATATCTGATGATCACATCGGAAAGATCTGGGGCTTAGGGTTCAGCGGCATGGAGATGCCACTACAACAACCAGTAAACGCTGACAACACTCCACCAGGCGGAACGAATGGTAATAATACAAATGGTGGTCCCAGTACTCCGAGCACTGCTAGTGTCGGCTTAGCAACCACTCCTGCTGCACAGTCGCACAATACGAACGGCATGGGCATGGGACCTATGACACCAGGCGGAGGCGGTGGCGTATTCGGTCAATTCAACTTCCCTTCTAATACCAGATAGAATCCGTTAGAAGGAAGACAGCTAGTGGAACAATCACACAAGAGAGCAAGCTCGCTAGCTAGAAATTTGCATCGAATGCGTCACAAAACTTCCAATCCGTCGGACCGTCTTTACAGTTCCCATCAACCTTCGACCTCGTGGCCCAATACTCCGGATTTGCTTCCAGTCGACCATAATCGGCCTCGATCAGGAGGTATTATCCCTAATCCTCTCCAGTGGCCAAACTTTGTTCCTCGACAATAATACTCCTAACACGAGAGCGCCGGTTCTGAGCAAAACTTGCCATAAGGTCATTTTGCTGTAAAAGTACCCGAGCTTTCGTTTTTCCTCACAGGAGACGTTTATATCACTCCTCAAGAGTTGCCATATATGGCACGTTCATATATCGAAGGGATCTGGGGTAGCACAAAAACTTCCCATCTTCGGTGTGAAGGAAGAGTTGTTTTTTTTCGTTGCGCAAAGATTTCTCCCAGGAATTTCGGATGCAGGGTGGTTGCTTTTCACGAGCAACATCTGGAGTATTGAGGCTAGAGAATCGGAGTTTAAGGTCTATCTGGTAATGATGTGGCCGGCGGTTTGGTCCATATCTCTTTTAAGCCCTCTCCTTAATTTTTTATTAGGCGGCTGGGAACTAGGGGGGGCACCTCGACCTGAACCCTTTTACGGCCGTTCATGTACAGTGTAGTTTTAGGAGACGATAAGGCGTCTATAGCATTGGTCAGTGTGTATTGGGAGCTTGCTGCTTTAAGTTACCTACCTATCTAAGTAGGTACGGAGGACGGGACTCGGAATACTATGATGTCCATACAACGTTTTATGTGTCATGTTTGTCTGGTTTATCTTGTGATGATGATACCGCCGATTTACCCCTTTCAAGTTTTTTAATTACCTACGTAAAGTGAACTGAGCCCTTCGTGTATATATAAGTAGGGCTTCCCTCTTTATTTCTCGATTTCATGGAGGAACTAGGACAGATGATGCTATGGATCAGATAGTAGTTATGTCTATGCAGCCCTCTCATGAATCCATTCAAGTTAGACACATTACTGCGAGAGCGGCTTATTGTTGGTTTGGCCTAAGGGTTGCTTAGATAGGTATTTTACCTAGTCTAGTTTAAGTCCATAGTGCCAACTATTTTAAAGTAGACTTCCTATTTAACTATCTAGCTACCTAGGTATATAAGATTCATTGCATAGGTGAGTCAGATATATATAACTTAGAAGCTTGAGCAGGGCTTAGTAGAGTTTAAGGAAGGAAAGCCATCTTGCAACAGCCTACCTATCTATAGATAAAAAGGAAAGAAATTGTGAATAAGAGGTACCGGTAGGTGATATGGAGATAAATAGTACAAGGGGGGATTCTGTTTCACTGCAAACCTTCTCTCTACCTAGTTATCTACTTAAATTTTAGCTTCGTTTTATTTCTAGATGCTTAATAATAATACGCAACTCACTCTCCTCCGTCCATGCATACCAAGAATCTATATCCAATCATTTTTGCTCACCTCGTCGTTTCAACGTGCTATCTAGAGCCAAAGTCATAGCCCAGGGTCAGGGAAGTTCCCAAGTACGAAAATTTCATCTTTCTTTAGCCGGAAAAAGCGTATTGAATTAGATAGACGATCTATATGAATATTTAAGTGAATGCCATGCTATCATCATGTTCTGCATATACCGATGAATGAGAATCCTTCGTAACGCCCTCCTCCCCAAAAAACCTGTCCAACGACCTAAGACGCCTATTAACTTAATCCTTTCCGTCCCTACCTAGGCAACTTGTACACCGCGATATGTACACAGCAACTGATAGATGGGGTGTATCGCTACAAAGTCCCCACCGCCTTGCGATCTATGCTACTAGCAACAACGAATAGGCACAGTGTTAATGTTATATGTTAATGCCAGAGTTTCCGTGATTTGTCTTAGAATTTTCGATCTAGACAGCGAAAGAGTGAATGGGTGCATTGCACAGATTCGTCACGAGATGTACACTTTCTTGAGCTGGTCTACTCCGTACACCTCGCCCGTCCGGAGATCTTTGACCTGGCCCTCGGACAAGCCCGCTTTCTTTGCGTATTCCTCGAGACGCGCCTTTCCGTAAGCGCGGCCATTGGGAAGCAGCAGCAGGTCGGGCTCCACGTGGCTCTTGCTATGTAGCGCGTGGGGGACGTTGCGCGCGAGTTCGTTCAGCTCCGTGCTGCAGATTGGACACACGCTAGTGGCGAGGGACAGACTCGTGTGGTGCGAGGGTGCCGCGGCGGAATTCGGGTGAATTGAATGGCAAAACGGCGTCTTGAGCGCCGACAGGCCAGACGATAGAGCGATGTGGAGAAGCGGGATGGAGGGGAGGGACAGCAGGCTGTGGTGTGTTGTCGTGAATAGGTCTGCTAGCATCTGCCATCGCGCCGGGGCGTACAGCTCCTTATAGGCGATCACCCTCTCGGCGTATTCAGGCAGCATGCCCAGGAGCCCGCAGGCGTGTAACACTTCCTTGGGATATGTGTCCCTATATGGAAATAAGTGCTTCCGTGCGTGCGCCAATGCCTCGTCTGGCTTCGTTTGCCCGCGATTCCGCACGAGTTCGATGTATTGCTGATAACGGAGCATGAATTCAAGATTGCTCTGTCGCCGTGCATATGTTAGTTAGAAAACCACATGAATACGGATGTTTCGGGATTTTACATACATCCATCTTTCGCAATTCCTTCTTTGTATCTCCAGCGGTGCACCAAGCGAGTGCTTCCTGCACACTGCCGTTGAGCAGGCACTGTCTGATCCTGTTCATCTGCTCGAAGGTGTCGACATCAACGAGGAGCTCAATACCGCGCTCTCTGGCAAGCGCTCGGGCACTGTCGACGTAGCCCTGGCGTAATAAATAATCGGTAAGTAAGCGGTCCAGCCGCGTCCTGCTCCAACCCTCGTACTTCACGTCGTCGACGCTGTACATGCTATACAGCTCTGTGAGATGCTTCACGCGGGCCTCTTCATGCCGGTGTAGCCGGTTCTCCTCCTCGGAGAAGGTCGTCAGCTTCCGCTTCACGCCCCGCATCCGCGAAATCATTGAGTCGAGCGTCTTGAGCACATCCTGCTGGGAGATGCGCCCGTTGACGCTGTCGGTGGCCGTCTTCTTGAGGGTTTCCTTGACGAAGCTGCCATCTTTCTCGACCTCGTAGCGAGCGGACCTGAGGTTCTTGCGGAGGAGCTCGACGGGAAGCTGGAGGAGGGGTTGGTCCTAGAGATAAGCAATAGCCGATGTTAATAATCCTCAACTTCAGCTGTAAGCACTTTCGGAGCCAGAGCGGAGGAAATCATCGGCCTCACAAGTAGAAGGTGATTCTCGTGGTCTAGTTTGGAGCTTTCGTGGTCTCCCATGGCTGGGATTTCGACTGGCACGCAACTCGGCGCTCGACAGAAGACGCTCGTAGTAGGCTTACCTGAGACGACCTGGGTGGGCAGGCCGGCAGATTAGACTAGGTGTCGGGTGTTGTATTCGGCGACTGTCCGCGGTGGTCTGATATAGCAAGGTTGAGCGGAATGGCAGCACTACCGAGTTTCTGTGGGGTCAGGGAAGTGTGGGGGTGCTCTTCTGTTGGCGGCTCCACTACGGTCCGGTGGCCCCAACCAGTAAGCTGCTAAGACGGACCTACTCTACACGTGTATGGGCCTCCAGTTACTGCGTATGGAAACTTAAACAGTATTACGAGATACCGTACCTGGGTACTTTCGTGTTGAACAGCTGTACACTAAGCAAGACAAGACATGTCAGGTGGTTCTTAGGTAACCAAAGATAACTTATGTAGGTATAATGTAGTATCGTGTCAGACTCGATTGAATACCTTGGTCCCTACCTGCTGTAACACGTGCCTTATTGCAGCGTTTTGTTACGCACACTACTATACTCTATCCTCTCAAATCTGCAGTATAGTACACACTTGGCTTCCAAGCCACAGTGGGTAAATCCCAGGATAGAGTATGTAGGTACATATAAGTAGGTGTGCCAACAATTGGCTCTCTTCATATATCATACAGTAGATACTAGGTATCAGCTCACCAGGCAGACAAGGGTGCACTACACCATGCATCGCATATCAAAGGGCTGCATGATGTACTCCTGTGCAGTGACTACTTACCTATCTCTACGATAACTCGAATTCTTGGTAGGTACTTGCTGACTATCCGGGAACAATGTGGCTCACCAGGGCCATACAGTATGCATTTTTAATTTGGTGCCTTGCCTGAGCCTGCTGCTGCAATGCCCATCCAACGAATGGGTTGATTGGGCGAGGATGACATGTCATCAGCTTTTGTTGATTTTCCAGAGCGCCAAGAGCGGCTCTTCCCGAGTCACTGTTGTTAGTAATGGGGCACCGACAGGGCACGGCATCGGATGAGGAAGCCAGCAGAAATGATATGCAGTCACACACAGCCAAATGCGGTCACGAGAGAGACGCATCACGGGACCTACATAGACATCGTCCCCCACGGTGAGGCAGAGAGCCAGAGAGGGGACACAGGGGCTGGAAGGGGCTTGACCGACGACACCACCAATCCGCCGAGGGGGTTGCATCGATACAGTCAGTCAGTCAGTCGCAATTTCGAAAGATGCATATAATTTGCAGGTTTCAAGACACGTTGGTATTTGCAAGCCGTGCTAGTAGATACCGGTATTTCTTCTTAAGCAGGGGATGACAACAACAACAACGCGTCTCGTTGGTTTTCTGCCATCTGTCTTGTTCTGTTCTTGTTTTGCCTTCCTCCCCTTCTTTCTTTTTTTCTTTCTTTATTTATTCCCTCGATGCGATTAAAATAGGTAGGTGTTGCAAAACAGGATGCTTTCTAGTAATGAACACTTTGGCATTACATGCAGGTGTCAGCCTATGTGGCCCGTATTATATGAAGGTAGGTAGGTATGAACAAGACAATGGAATCAATGGTATGCCGATATACACCACTATGTAGAAAAAGCACCAATACTGGCGTTCTCGCGTTCGGCATTGTCAACGCCCGTGAGAAAGGTAGGAAAGGTAGGTATCAGCGTGCGTGTGGACAGTACCTACACTATTCACTTAGGTAGTCCACTAAGTAGAAGCAGGGGGGAGGGGGATGGTAGTACCTTATACTACACACTACCCAAGGGACCCACCCTCCCTCGTCTCTCAATGGGCAACACTCTGAGCAACACTGGGCGACACCGGGTCAGCTGATTCGTCAGATGTCAAAGGTGGCCTACCTACTGTGGTGGGGTAGATCAGTGCAGTTGGTACCTCCTAAGATTGCCCTCGCCTGCCGCAATGCTTCCCACCCGAGCAGCTCTCTGCGACGTCCAGGTGGGAGAGGTGGCAGGCAGAGAGCATGTACCTACCTTCGGTTCACTGCCTAACAGCTAGCAGGTATGCAATGTACGCTCCCATTATTAGGCAGGTTTATTGCACTACCTGCTCTAGGATGCCGCTAGAGGCGTGGCCCGTGCCAGGCCCAAGGTGATGTCGAGAGCTGGACCGTGCACCCGGCGGTCATATGAGTCCAAGGCATGCCACCTTCGACGGTACCTGCTACCTACCTATACTGCTCCTTCAACTCTCCTCAGAACTCGCTGCTGCAGAGGCATAGCATTCTTTTATTAACGCAAAGACCCCCCTCGGCCGAGCCTGGTTCCTGCACCGGGTCGCGCTTTTTGTTGGCGACGCAGACGCGGATTTCGAGTTTTTTCCACTTACACCACATACTTCCTCCATCCTGGCCCCGTCCCCATATGCTTGCGCGCAATTCGAGGCTAGACACTCCGCGAGCACGTGAAGTCATCTGACCTGGCCAGCGGCGGCCGAACCCAACGGGATCCAAGCTCTGCGCGCGGCAGCCACGAGATCTGGCACATGATTTCAGGTATGTGGTGCTGCTTTCCTGCTTTCTGCTATCCCGCTTTCCAGCTCCCCTCTTCCTTGGGAGTCAAACTCCGTCAATCCGTCAACCCGTCAATCCGTCCATCAGTCCATCAGTCCGTCAATCAATTCCACACATCGTGACTTTTCCACCGCCCCCAGTCATTTGAGACCCTTTGAAACCCGCTGTCCAAGTAATTCTGCACCGGCGCATCCTGTTTGAAAAGTCTTCGTCTTTGCATTGCCTCCTTCGCAGCCGTCTGTTCTGGCCACTTGCTCTCCCCTCGTCTGGTCTAGCTCTGGTCACAGCCAAGTCCCTCTTTGCGCGCAATAAATATGTCTCCCAATGTCGCATTTAGGCCTGCATGCGCTTCAGATGAGGGTCAACCACACACTACACCATTCTGTACCAAGATGCAGAGAAACCAAGTTGCAGCCTGACAAGAGTCTACTGCATCTCTAGCGCAGTTCGTCCGTGAGCGCCCACGTTCTAGTTTCTCTGCTTCCCGTGAATTGCATCATGTCCAATTGCCACTGCAACAAGCACTGTCACGCATTCATAATTCTCCAACTCTTCTAATTGTCCAACCCCTGGTCTTGCACAAAACAAATGATCATCTAGGTGCTCTCTACTGGTGTTGAGCACAAATCGTATCCCTCTATTCTCTGCCTATCAGAATTAGCACTGGATTTCCAGTACTAACATCTACAGGCCTCTCAAAACCAACGTGATACTCATCGCTACTGGGTAGGCCGAAGTTTCCTAGAACTGGCCACAGCACGTGGCGTTGTATAACGATCTGTCTTGAGCTAGCTCACAATGGATGCCAACGGATACTCTCAAGGCGAGGCACTGCTAGAGCCTCTTACACATCTCAATCGCGAACATCTTGCCGCCATGGCAGACGCGGCCGTCGCAGATCACCATAATGATTATAGCGCTCCTGGTCCATCAAGCCCTAGCCAGAAGCGTAAGCGCGGTGGCCCTGACTCTTCACCGGATTCAAGACGTTCGAAACGCTCTGCTCCCACAGCTACTATATCGAGCACCCCAGATCCATCCGCAGCATATGTCGAAAGCGCTGTAGAAGCAGCTCAGGCCGCTGCCCAGGCTGCGACGAATGCTGATTTCGTGGCCCTACAGCAGGCCGCGGCTGAGCGCCACGAGGTATCTGACCCTGCAAATGCATCGAGCACGGCTGCCGCTGCTCTGGGTACAATGTACCCAACCCTGCATGTGCCCCAAGCAACCGATGCAACATTTGTTGCACCAAGTAGCGGAGAGGCCGAAGGCCATCAAGAATCACCCTTTAGTCACCATGACATGTTACAGTCTCACGGTCTACCCGAACAATCGCCGAATGACATGACGCAACAGTCACAACAAAATGGTGCTGGACCAGTTCAATCACCCTACACTCGGTCTCCAAATCAACCAAAGCTCGCGGTAGGCTCTGAAGAATGGCACAAGCAACGAAAGGATAATCATAAAGAAGGTAAAGCTCCGTAGCTAACTACGTTTCCTCTTTGGTCATGCTAACTAGAAGATAGTCGAACGTCGTCGTCGTGAGACCATCAACGAAGGCATTAACGAGTTGGCCAAGATTGTACCTGGCTGCGAGAAAAATAAGGGATCCATTCTTCAACGGGCAGTTTCTTATATTCTCCAGCTCAAACAAAACGAGGCACAAAATATTGAAAAGTGGACACTCGAAAAACTACTCACAGAGCAAGCTATCCAGGAGCTTAGCAGTTCAAATGATAAACTCAAGACAGAATGTGAGCGGGCATATCGGGAACTAACGACATGGAAGAATTTAGCCCAGAACGCGGGGCTTGAGCCCCCTCCGCCTAAAAACGAATCTTGAGGGCACAAGTTCCAACAGGCAAATTGTCGAGCTGGACATAACTTCAAAGGCTCGGGTTTTAGCAGTATCAATAACCTCAGTCCCAAGGTTTGAGGCATGAGGATATTGACCCACTAACTTGAAAGTTGCTATCCCCAGGCAATTGTAAAATCAGTTGATGGTATGGATGATAATGATGGCACCCGGTAGTTTATTACCGAGTGCATATATTTTTATGGAGAGTGTAGACTTTATACTTTAGCATCTGCACAGCTCAGTCTCCAGATGAGGTTGTTTAGCTAGCGCAGGCGTTGTACACCTGTTTATTTTATTCCTGTGAACAGACTTAAGCGAAGAAATGGCAGGTCTGACAAGGATGAGGTGGAAATCCGGGGGGTTTTGGCGTTGAAGGCAGGCGTCTCGGGGGCGTTGAATCTCCAGTTGCTTGTTTGTGAGATCAAGCCAAGGTACCACTGAGCTAATGGTAGTCGAATTCCTACCGAATTCTCTCAAGTCCCTACGTACCTACTTCATATCTGGGCGTTGCATAATGGTCACCATTGCCTACTTGTTGCTTGGCGATTATGAACTATATCTAAATATGAGTATAGCTGTCTTTCGGACTACATATATGCAGTGCTGTGTACTAAAGTACCTATCTCGCATGTTTTGAAGCACGAATAACGACGAGTCGGAAATATAACCATCTAAAAAAAATTGATAAGTGACGAATCAGAAGCTGGGCAACGACTGGGACCGGTGGAAATGTTCCTATCAGACTACAGTACTCTCATAGTAGCAAACCTCTCTATTTCAACGCAGTAATCATTATGAAGCATTAAAGGAATTCAAAATCATCATCGCCGCGCTAAGCTAAATGTTTGTACGGACAGAAGAAGATAGAGAATAGAGTAATTGCTGTCTCTTTGATTAGAGATGGGTAAAGCGTACTTTAGTTTACTTATGGCCTTTAATCTATCGATATAGAGAGGCTTCTACCGCAAGAGAAATATATAGACAGCATCCTCCTCCTTCATGAAACTTCTCGGCGAAAATCCGAAGAGAGAACGAAACCATGAATCTCCCGAGTTCCGGGACAGGCTTTTGCTTCCCCTCCCCACCAAGAAGCAACGGTGCGCAAAATGTCACGCCAGTGAGCGTTCGCGCGCCACGGCGGCCCAGACCTGTCTGACTCGCGGCGATCCGTCACATACGTGATACGGCTCTATGTAGAATTACGCTATACCGTAGATAATCCGGCTTGTAACGGCCGCGCGTACACTTCTAGCTCGACATACAACAGCGCAGAGCCGAGGGGTTGCGAGCATCACGTTATTGCTCACACGTACTACCAATGGGCGACCCAGGTATCATATGACGTAGATCGACGTGTATGCTCCCACCGGCGACTATATCAAGTTCCTCAACGGGGTCACGGCGTTTCGAGACACTACACATACAGGTAATACAGAAAGTGTAGCAAGCACTACCTAAGTAGGTATCAAGATACCGTTATCACAGCTGCGAACTCTCGGTCTACTCCAATAAAACCTACCAAACTCGCCGTGCTATTTTTACAACCCCACTCGGTTAACCCACCGATTCCATTCCTCGACCGACAAGCCTTAGATAGGTACAGTAGGTATCCATTTACAAGGCAGGATGGTTAACGAAACGATGACCAAGACGCATTACATACCCGACACTGCGGCTGAAACAATCCCTAGCCTTGTTACGTATACGAGCTAATACGTCGTGATATAGGTACCATCACGTAGTATAATTAAGTAACTTGGTACCAACAATAGCAGTACCTACCAGGTAGGTATTCAATTTCCCCACACCTCCACGATTGTTAAGCTTAAAAAAAAATACAACATCATGTTTTCATATAGTATAGTACTTTACCATGCCTATTAACCTATTTGTTGAAACAAGTTGAGAAGCTAAATACCTAGGTATATATATATAAAAGCTTACAGTAAGGCATGTTTCTTTATTTATTGTTTATGACTACAACAATGTGTCAAAGGAAAACTGAATTGCAGGGGCTAATAAACCTTACCTAGAGGTAGTATACTACGCCAACAAATAAAATAATTAAAGCTCGATTAGGCATTTTACTTGCAGTTGCAGCCAATTATAGCTGCCTGTTAACAGGCCTCCTACTTTCGGTAATACTGCTTTGTCAGATTACCTACTTAGTATAAGTACGTAGTATGTAGATACATAATGTGATACAGGTAGGTACTGTCTGTGCCGTGCAAGTAAGTTGACCTGCCATACGTCAGGCACTTACATCAGGCCATGCTATATACGGAGCAACAAAGGATTGGCTCGTCGCCCGCCCTAGGCGCGGTGGTACGGCACGACAGCCTTAGAAGTTTCGTATTTCCGTGGTTCTAGTACTGTGGTTGCGGTAAAGTCCGAGCTGCTTGCTCGGCCGGTCGTCTGTGATACATTTCACCAGGCTACCTCATGAGTAGTATGTGGTACCGGTACTCTCTTTTACCCCTCCAAGAAACCCCTCCTACGAACATGAACCTATGCGGTAGGTTTAACCTAAACATACTACTGGTAGGTACCTGTCTCCACAGGAAATTTTTCATGGCATGCGTCCACTAAGTATGTACGTTTTCTCGGTAGTACGAAGTACATGTAGGTGGACATACTGTATACTGTACGGTTTGCGCTAGCGTCTGCAGTCAGCTCCCCACGCGACGCCCTGTCCAGTTCTGCCTGGCGTTTATGCTGGTGTCAAGGGAGGCACAATGTGGTACCGTTATAGAGGCTACAGCGCTTCATTGGTACCTAAGGGCGTACAGTACTGCACTGTAAAGCACAGAGCACGCTTGCAGGAGCAAGTGGCCCGCACGTTCCTATTTGTTCCTTGTCCACCATCCATTACCAGTCAGTGCCCTTTGCCCCGTTGTTCTTCCCCGTTGCCCTCTTCTAGTGCTCCGCTTTCCACTCTCGCTATTCTCCCGCTCTTTTCCAAACTTCTTCCTCCCCATCACAACCACAATCTTATTACACAACCATTCTCCCCAAAATATAAAAAAAACCGCACACCAAACCCACTCTTCACCCAGCATCTCAGCGTTCTCACACCTATCTCTCTGTCTCCCGCGCTCTGGTTATACGCGGCCTCTGCCTGTCGTTCCAATACCCAAGATCATTCAGGCGGCTATTCTTGAACGCTGTCTGGTCATCAGCATATCTCTCACGCATCCTAGCGACCCCTACACATAAACTGCCACCCCTCATCGCTCCGACCGGTCCCGTCATCAAGACAGGCCATCACTCTCGTGGTGACGATCTGCCCTTCAAGTTCTTTTTCGACGACGACGTTCCCGTCCCCTTGGATCTGAACACCCCCCACATAGAAGGGTTCACGATACACTTGTTGTTTATGTATCAGCACGACAAGACCCCTGTGTCTAGACACCTTACCCCTCTCACGCGGCAATCGCTTCGTATACCGCGGAAACCTTGTAATCCGGACATCAGTTCAGTCGGCTGAACCGATTCGCGGTAGCATCGCTCATGTTAATGCCTTCCAACGCTCGCAACTGTTCTCCAGTCACCCCTATGTCCACCATTTGGAACCCACTGTATAACTAACCTCCTGGCTCTCTTCGCCCCTCTTGCCCATTTCGCCCACGCTTGCGAATGACTTTATAGTATTTCCCCGTGTCTCCAGACTCAAGAGACTCGCCGTCCACTCCGACCAGTACGACCGACTTTCCCAACATTGCCAACTTTCCACCGACAGCCACTCTCGTAACAACACCGTCAACATGGCTCTAATCAACGTCCGCCGTGATGTCACCGACGCCTTCTATCGGTACAAGATGGAAAGGATCCAGACCAAGATCGAAGGCAAAGGTAACGGCATCAAGACGGTTGTCGTCAACCTGAGCAGCGTTGCTGCCTCTCTTGCCCGTCCCGGTTCTTACGTTATCAAGTACTTCGGATTCGAGCTTGGTGCCCAGACCAATATCGATCCAGCCGACGATCGCTGGATCATCAATGGTAGTCATGATGCCCCCAAGCTACAGGATTATCTTGATGGGTTCATCAACAAGTTCGTTCTCTGCAAGAAGTGTAAGAACCCCGAGACCGACGTCGTCATCAAGGATGGCCATATTGTGCTCGATTGCAAAGCCTGTGGTCAACGGACTGACGTAGACCTTCGTCACAAACTCAGTGGCTTCATCCTGAAGAATCAACCCAAGAAGGGTGGCAAGAAAGATAAAGCTGAGCGCAAGGCAGCCCGCAAGGCCAAGCAGCAGGCCCAGCAGAATGGCAATGGAAATGGGAACGGGAACGGAAGTGGTGGCGAGAATTCCCCCAACGACTCGAACGAGAATGATGACAACGAGGAGAACGGCGCTGGTAGTGACGACGAGTTCACTCGTAAAATCACGGCCGATGCTCAGGTTATTGATGCGCCCGTCGAAGTTAACGACGACGAATGGGCCGTCGATATGTCCGAGAAGGCTGTCAAGGCCCGTCAAAACCAGCTTCCCGACCAGTTCCGTCAGAAGCTCGCTCTCGGCGGTGGCGGCGATGAAGAGGATGAAGATGGAGAAGGCGGTGGCAACACCGTCTATGATGAATTGGGTGACTGGATTCAGGAGGAGGCCACAAAGGCTGGTAGCATTAACAAGGTCGATGATATTCAGGTCTATATTAAAGCTAAGGAGCTAGGAATCGAAGGCAAGCACAAAACCGTGTTGGTCCTTGTGCAGACTCTCTTCGATGAGAACATCATCACGCAGATTCCTAAGCGTGCTGGATTACTCAAACAGGTAAATCATATCTCGGACTCGTCTGTTACGAGGTGATTGAGCTAACTATCAGCTTAGATGATAACATCCGAACGTCACGAGAAGGCTCTTCTCGGCGGCGTCGAACGTCTTTTAGCTAACCTCAGCAAGGACCACGCTGAGCTTCTGACTAGCGACAAGATCGTCAAGGTGCTTCACCAGCTGTACGACAAGGACCTCGTCACTGAGGAGGTTGTCACGAAGTGGGGTACTAAGGCGAGCAAGAAGTATGTTGATCTCGCAACTTCTAAGAAGATCCGCCGCGCCGCGGAACCCTTCCTGAAGTGGCTTGAGGAAGCTGAGGAGGACGAGTCTTCTGACGAGGAGTAAGAATGAACCATTCAGATTGTCAACTCTTAGTCGAGAGCATGTGGGGCATTCAGCTCCTTTTCTATTCGCGCGGGCTTTTTCTCGCTTCATACGTTCGTTTCGTTATTGTTTTACGCCTTCCACGCCCCTTACACATAGACCCAAAAGAATGGACTAGCAGAAACAAAAAAATCTTTGTATGAGGCTGTATTGCAAATTTGGTAAGCTTCTAGTCTGCCTGTACTGCATGACTGGGCCAGGGTCTCATTGTTATTGGGGTAGTTAGTAGTATTGAGTTAGCAAATACTATTCGCCTCTATCCTATGAATTGATATAGATTCGTTACGACCTATGTGATGAAAAGAATACTGTAGCATTATACCTTGGTCTGAATGGTCCAACCAAAGAGAATCTTGTAGGTGTTTCATCGTGGCACATCAGCCTGTATACCTTGTATTATCATGCTGAGCACCGAACTCAATCAAGGCTTTAGAGCGTCTACCTTATCCTATCATGTTCTCTTAGAGATATGTTAGAGAGATATGACTTCGCGTTTGCCAATGAACCGTTTTTCCAGAATCAGGTACAGAGGTGTTTGACGTTATAGGTATAACCGTACAAGGCTAAATGCATCCATGTCGTTTCACGGGCTTGTCTGTCTGTCTGTCTGGTCTGTCTGTCTGTGCCTTTGGTTTTTCTTCTCCAGGGATGGTTTTGAATCGAATACTGGGGTTGGGAAGAAGCAGGGGACGAAGTGTTGGGCTTGGGGTTTGTGGAGTTGTATGTATGTATGTACTTATGTGAGTTGGCCAATAATCGTCGCTTGAAATTGGGTACCTGTTATTGGAAGAGTATGATAGGTGGTAATAATTGTACACGAGTTAACCTCTTGGAGGTTATGTCCGTTGTCATCGCTCGCTCTACCTATTTCGACTTTAACCACTCTCTCTTCCTTTTCCCCCTTCTTTAACCTTGGATGGATAGATATTAGGAGTTGGCGCTTTTTTTTTTTTTTAACTTCAATACGAACGTTTAGTGCTGAGGTACATACTGCCATACTTAATAATTATCCTATTTCCAACCCACTCTCGTTATCATTCATATATATATTTATACGTGTGTCATCCTCAGCGCCTTGACAGATGATCTTTTGATCACAGAGAGAGAGAGGGAGAGAAGGCGAGAGCTATTCATCTCACTCATCACGGAGCCGGGGAAGTGAGTGAGTGAGTGAGTGCTACACGGTTCCACCTCAGTATATGAAGAACTAACTAACTAACTGACTGACTGACTGACCACGCACACAGGTACGGCTAGACAAAACTTCGTCGAAGAAATAGGTATATTAATAAAGCCGAGAATACCTAGCAATCAATGTGCTTGGAGTCCGAGTCCATTTCAACAGTAATAGGGGTAAAGCCCGAGTCTCCTCCTACGACAACCCCCAACTTCCAACAACGAGACGGAGAGGGAGTGAGAGAAAGTAGGTACCAATCATGCGAATTCCTCCACTCCTCCCTACGACGGCAACAAGCGAGCTGTGCTCAACAACGCAGTGCATGTTCTGTACATATGTATGCATCTAAGTATATAGTCCATCACCACCAAGACTCATTACCCCCGTCCTTCTTGTTGTTCTTGTTGTTGCCACTGCTTCCCCTGGCAATATCCGCCTGCCCTTCCTTCGTATTCCAGTATCCGCCGGAGCTCTGCGCCAGCGTCTGGTCGCCCCAGCCGGCGCCCGACTCGGCGGCACCCTTGCCCTTGCCCTTGGTGTCCGTGACGGGCGGGGAGCCGTGGCCGCCTCCGTGGCCGCCTCCCCAGTTCGACGGCGGTCGGTTGCTGCTGTTTGAGAGCACGGGGCTGGCCCACGTTCCTGGGATCGGGGTTGTGTGTTTGGATATGGGCGACGGGGGCGGACCGCTGGGGGGCCAGGTTGTGTCGTTGTTGGATTGGTAGTTCGCCCAGTCGTTGTTGCTGTTGTTGTTGTTCGCATTATTATTATTATCGTTGTTGTCTCCCCATCCACCACCGTTGTTGGCGTTGCTTGGTCCGCCATTATTATCCCAGCCGCCGTTGTTATTATTGTTGTTGCTGTCCCATCCACCGTTGTTGTTGTTGTTATTGTTCGTATTGGCGTTGTCCCAACCAGTATTACCGCCGCTGTTATCCCAGCCGCTGTTGTTGTTACCTGCTGTGTTATCCCAACCGGAGTTGCCGCCCGTGTTGGCATTGCCAGCATCCCAACCGCTTCCACCTGCATTTCCATTTCCCGCGCCCCATCCACCACTATTATTCTTGTTCTTCGTATCATCACCCCAGCCGCCAGGTTGCGGGCTAGGTTCTTTGTTACTACCACTTCGGTTGCTCCAGCGCTCCTCTCTAGCACGCAGGTCGGCAGAATCCTTCGCCGCTGCCTCCTGGAGCGCCTTTCCAAGGCCGGCAAGTTTGCTGTTGAAAGCTGCATCTGTGTTAATAGCATCTTTGGTAGTAGTGTCCTTCTTCTTTTTCTTCTCGATCTGCTTGTCGGGGCTCCATGAAGAACCTGGGACGCCCTGAGCGTCCCATGGTTTTCCCGAAGTACTCCAGGCCTTCGAACCTTGTGAGTGATTCGACTCCTTGCTGGATGGTGGTTTTTCGATGGACGGGATCGGCATCACGTTCGAGTACCAGCCTGCGTCTCGGTCTCTGGATTCGCGAGATCTCGGAGGCGACTGATTGTAACGCTCGGCGTAGTTTTTATGGCTCTTCTTGTCCTTGGGTGGCGCAAATTCCGGAGGTGGAGGGATATTGGGTGGTGCCGGTGCCGGACCTACTGTCCCCCAGCCTCGGAACCACGGATTGGTCTCGTCAGCAGCGCCTCCCGGAGGCGGTACGTTTGGAGGGGCGGGTTGGCCGCTGACTGGGGGGAAGCCGCTGTACCATGGATTCTGTGAGGGGTGCGGCACGCCGACTGGAAGATTCTGGTAATCATAGACACGCTTGGGGTAAAGCATCCCATATGGATTGCCATAGGCCGGACCATGATAGACCCGCGTGGTGCCACTGTCGTTGTCGAAGAAGGCATTGGGCCGTGGATCTTCGGGAACCTCAACCGCGTGCTCAACCTGCATTACGGAAGTCCGGGGAGGAAGCAACATGTTGGCCTGACGTAGGTGGGGAGGAGAACGAGTAGGTGGAAAATGGGCCACCTTCTTTGGCTTCTTCTCCTTTTCCTTGGATTTGGACTTGACTTTCTTGGGAGCCCTGACCTCGACTTCAGGTTCAGACTCAGTTTCGGACACGGATTCGGATTCTGACTCCGAAACAAACTTATCATTCTTCTTTGCGGACTTCTTCTGTTCGCCCTTCTTGCCCCCTTTCTTGCTCGTGGCCTTTTCTTCATCTTCTCGCTTCCTACTGCCGGTCTTGAATTTCTTGTCGGTGGTCTTGCTGTTCTGCTTACCCTTTTTCACCGACTGAGCCTTGGTCTCCTCTTCTGTATCCTCATCAGAGTCTGAAGAAGTGTTTTCATCACGAGACTCGGCAGACTCGACGGACTCGGACCCGCCTTTCTTCTTTTTCTTGTCTTTGGTCGTGTTCTTCTGCCCCTTGGAATTCTTGGGTTTGTCATCTTCTACATTCTTGTTTTTTGCTTTTTTATTCTTTGCAGGAGGAGCATCGCTCTCGCTATTAGTGGCAGACGAGTCCGGAGTGAGAACAGCGTTCGTCTTCTTAAGAATGCCGCGCAGTTTCTTCCCCTTGTTTGCTTCGGGGTTCACTTTGACAACGCTGCTTGTTTCGCTCTCGCTTTCGTCTCCAGATGACATAGCTAGGGCTAGAGATACAGCGCCTTTCGCCCCTTTCTTTGCTTCAATCTTTGCTTCTATGGCACTGTCCTCACTCTCACCCTCCTCTTCAGAAGACACAGAAACGGCAACTGCGCTTTTCTTCTTGTCCTTTTTAGGTTGGGTCTTCACTTTCACGACGCTGGCATCACTGTCGCTCTCTTCGAGTGACGCGTCAGCAAAGGAAACCTTCTTTCTCGCTTTTTTTGCTTGATGTTGCGCATGTATAGCTGCAGAAACATCATCTTCGCTTTCCTCTTCGGACGATGAAGCAACTGGAACGACCCTTCTCTGTCTGCTTTTTATTTTTGCCTGTTTCATCCATCTTAGTTTTCTGCGCCCTTCTATACACATCGTACATGGACAGGTCGGGTCAGGTGCCTCGTCCGAGGTCTCCTCATCCCAACTAGTCTCTTCACTCACATCGGTAGTGGCTTCTGGTTCGGGATCCAAGATAACGGGGGGGCGGTGCTTCAAGGATGACTTTGCAGGTTCACTGATAACTCGAGGGTTACGATGTCCTGCAGGCTTTCCTCTCGGCACGGCAATTTTGTAGAGATCAGAGCCTGATTCGTCATCTGTGAGCACTTCAAACGAGACGACGTGACGTAACCCCTTAGATTTCTTCTGCCGATGTTTGAAGTTCTGGCCCACCATCCATTCACACATGGAATGAGGTGGCATGTTGGTGGTGCTATGCGATGTGCTATGCAATACGAGTTGAATCGTGTTTGAAATGGATTATATGTCGAAGGCGTTTAGAAAGTGAGTGAATTGATAAAAAGGAAACCACATCGGCAGTAGGTAGGAAAAGTAGGGTAATTTGCGTTGGTATTGTTGAAAAATGTAGATTGTTGCTTGTGGGATGTTGTTTGAGCTACGGCTGGATGGTGGCTGGATGGTCGAGTAGAACCCGCTGGCAGTCCTCGGTGTATTCACCGGACCACCTGCATTGTCGAGTTTGCTGATTAGATAAAGACAGACGTGTTATTACTGCAGTCTAGGTGCACTTCATTGAAGGCTCGTCTGAGGGCTTGAACAATAGGTAAGGTGGATACTGGATTGGTTGCCGGGGGATGAACGACAACAATGGTGGCGGGGTGGTAACGTGCATAGGAGTTGGGAATTGATATAGAGGTTAACTACCTGGGTACCTAGGAGTAATCATGATCGATAAACGTAATAGCTTGCTTGCTTACTGCAGTAACAATATCCTCCACCAAAAACATGTCAGGTACCCAACCACTAGAGTCTTGCCTTCTCGTTCAGTTCCATATCGTGCCATTTCCGGTTTATCCTGATATTCTGCCAATAGACCCAAGTTCCTGCCGCAACACCCAATGGAGGGCAGAGAAGGCACAGCCAGTTCCACCACGGCGGACTGCTCTTTCTGATCTCCGCCATACACGCCTCGATAGTGGCTTTCAGCTCCTCCCGAGATCCGTCGTTCCACACGACCACGCCCCTTCCCTTCCCTCTCGCCTCGCATCTTTTCGCCTTGAGTCTGACGTCTGTCTGGCTGAGCACGCGGTTGCGTGCGTCTTCGGCGCTGAGATGGGGGTCACGCGCCATCAATCTCTTCATCTGCACCTTTGGGTCTTTGACCGCAACGACCATGACCACGCCGGATAGCTTATCCCAGCCACTCTCGAACAGCAAGGGGACATCGAGCACGACGGCCCAGTGGCCCTTCATGTAATTGCGCAGGATGGACTTGTAGGTCTCCTTGCGCACCGCGGGATGCACGATCCCGTTGAGCACGCCGCGGCTCGTCTTCTTCTCTTCACTGTCCCCAAATACACGCTTGCCAAGGGCCAGTCTGTTGAGTGGCCTGCCTTTCCCGTCCACTCCGTCCTCAGGCATGGACTCGGAGACGGGGACTAGCAGGTCCGGAGTGGTAGGACCGAAGTGCTTGACGATGGCATTGTAGCCGCGGGTGCCAGGCTCCACGACTTTTCGTGCAATGACGTCGCTATCAATGATGGGCAGGGAATAGGGCGGCAATGACAGAATGGACGATACTGTAGATTTGCCGGTCGCAATAGACCCAGTCAAGCCGATGAAGAGCATGATGGCTGTATTCTCGGCTCTGGCTTGTCTAGTCTCTTTGCCGGAATGTAGGGGGTATATAAGGGACTATAGTTTCATACAGGCCTATTGTGGTGTCAATGGTAAACGGCGGAATAGCTTGTAAACAGGCACGAGGTGAAGTTGAGCTTGCTCCGAGGCTCAATTCAAGATGGAGTTCCACAACATGGGCCTGTCACACGACACTGCACTACTCGGCAGACTACTGGATCTAAGGCACAGAAGGGAAAGGACCCATGTCGACCCACATCGGCTCTATTGTTAGCACTGCTTATCGACTTATCGGGTTGCAGCTACAGAGCATTAATGCAGCGCTGCGGGGGAGGGGTACTTGTGACAATTGGAGGGGCATTTGACATTAAGAGTTTAAAAAAAAAACGCGGAGCTGGTCCTACCTAACTAAGAGAGAGGCAGTTTTTACTTTTACCTAATCTCATCTTTGGCGCTGGTCGGCATAGACCCCATGCAAATATATGATCGAACCTGACCGCGACTACCGGTATTTCAATCTCGGTTTGCGACATTTACAATTCTTTATGAGCTGCCTATACTAACTAGCCATTTAGGAAACCAGACAATCACTCCACAACAACGTCAGGTCTTTCGGATATAGTAAACATGGGTGTACAACCCATCCCTCTTCGTGTCCTGCTCATTGGAAATGGAGGCAGGGAGCACGCCATTGCCTGGAAGCTGAGCCAGTCGCCCCTGGTTGAATCGATAATAGCAGTGCCCGGTAACGGAGGCACAGCAATATGCTCCAAGACCACCAACAACGCTTCAGTGTCTGCTGAGGACTTTCCTGCGCTGCTGGATCTGGCGAGAGAGAATAACATCAACTTCGTCGTCCCTGGCCCTGAAGCGCCTCTAGTTGCTGGCGCCGTGGATTTCTTCGAGGGTGCCGGAATCAGGTGCTTTGGTCCGTCTAAGGCCGCTGCGCATTTGGAGGGTAGCAAGACCTTCTCTAAGGACTTCATGAAGAAACACAACATTCCAACTGCAGCGTATGAGAATTTCTCCGACTATGAGACAGCCCGCCAGTATCTTGACAGTATCCAACACGACGTTGTCATCAAGGCCAGCGGCCTTGCTGCTGGTAAAGGAGTCATTATCCCTACAACAAAGGATGAAGCCCACAAAGCACTCAAAGATATTATGCAGAACCGGGAGTTTGGCTCTGCTGGAGATGAGGTTGTTATCGAGGAATTCCTAACTGGTGATGAACTGAGCATTCTGACGTTTAGCGATGGGTACACAATCAAATCTCTGCCTCCCGCCCAAGACCATAAGAGAATCGGCGAAGGTGACACGGGTCTCAACACAGGAGGCATGGGTTGCTACGCGCCGACCAATATCGCTACACCGGAGCTTGTGGCGCAAATCGATCGCGATATTATACAGCCTAGCATTGACGGCATGCGTAAGGACGAAATACCTTTCAAGGGAGTCCTCTTCACAGGCCTTATGATTACCTCTTCGGGGCCCAAAGCGCTCGAGTACAATGTGCGATTTGGCGATCCCGAAACCCAGACGGTCTTACCCCTCTTATCCGATGACACTGATCTAGCCAAAATAATGCTCGCTTGTTCAAAGGGACATCTGGACAGCATATCGATCAAAATCAAAGACGAGTTCAGCACAACAGTTGTCGTTGCCGCCGGTGGCTACCCAGAGTCCTATGCTAAGGGCGACGAGATCACCGTCCAAAGTCCACCTTCAGGTGTCAACGTCTTCCACGCGGGCACCAAATTAACGGACGGCAAGCTCCAGACGGCGGGTGGTCGAGTCATAGCAGCAAGCGCCACAGCCAGTGAAAGCTTACAAGCAGCGGTAGACAAAGCTTACGAAGGTGTCAAACACATACACTTCAAAGACATGTACTACCGTAAAGACATCGCACACAGGGCGTTGAAGCCTACAACCGATACGAAAGAAGCTCTGACATACGCACAAGCCGGAGTCAGCATCGACGCCGGAAACAAACTCGTGGAACGAATCCGTACCGCAGTCCGCTCGACGCGGCGTCCTGGCGCAGATGCCGAGATCGGCGGCTTTGGTGGTGAGGTCGATCTTTCGAAGGCGGGCTTCTCTAGCGACGCGCCTATCATAGTAGGCGCTATCGACGGCGTGGGCACGAAGCTCATGATCGCGCAGGCGATGTCGAACCACCGCACAGTGGGCATCGATCTCGTGGCCATGAACGTCAACGACCTGGTCGTGCAGGGCGCCGAGCCGCTCATGTTCCTCGACTACTTCGGCTGCAGCAAGCTCGACGCTGAGGTAGCCGCGCAGTTCGTCGAGAGCGTGGCCGCGGGCTGCCGCGAGGCCCAATGCGCACTCGTCGGCGGCGAGACGGCCGAGATGCCCGGCATGTACAGCGCGGACGACTACGACGCCGCGGGCGCCGCGATCGGCGCCATGCGTCCCGGGAACCGCCTCCCGCGCCTCGACGCCATGCAGCCCGACGACGTGCTCATCGGTCTCGCGTCCTCAGGCGTGCATTCCAACGGCTTCTCCCTCGTGCGCCGGATCATCGCCCGCGAGAACCTATCCTACTCAGCACCCGCCCCCTGGATCCCCTCCTCCTCCTCCACACCAACCCCCACCGTCGGCGACTCCCTGCTAACGCCAACGCGGATCTACGTGCGCTCCGTGCTGAAGGCGCTCCCGCACCTCAAGGGCCTCGCGCACATCACGGGCGGCGGGCTGACGGAGAACGTGCCGCGCATGCTGCCGGCGCACCTGGCAGCCGAGATCGACGTGCGCGCCTGGACGCTGCCGCCCGTCTTCGCGTGGCTCAAGGCGGCCGGCAACGTGCAGGCCGCCGAGATGGCGCGCACCTTCAACACGGGCATCGGCATGGTCGCCGTGGTCGCCGCCGCCGACGCAGAGCAGGTCGCGCAAACGCTGCGCGATGAAGGTGAGACCGTCTATACCATCGGCAAACTCGTTGGGCGCGCGCAGGGCGGCGAGGGGTGCGTGTTGAGGGGTTTGGAGTCTTGGTAAGCTAGAAAAAAGCAAACAGACAAGAAAGAAAGAGTAGAGAAGAAAAGAAAAGAAAAGAAAAGAAAAGAAAAGAAAAGAAAAGAAAAGAAAAGAAAAGAAAAGAAAAGAAAAGAAAAGAAAAGAGATGAAACGAAGGAAAAGAGGGAAAGAGAGAAAAGATCGAACAGGAATGTGGCTTTCTTAGGTCTTGCTTACTTGCTTTCTCATCATGTTCCCCACGGAAACAAACGAGATGTTGATGGGGCCAGGTTACGCAGGCAGGCAGCGGTTTAGATTTACTAAAAGAAATGAGAATTAAAAATAGGGGATGGAGGAGTAGCAATACTGTTTCTGTTCATCAGCATCATCTTCCTCTTCTCTTATCTTGGTGCCTTTAAGATAACTACCGTATTGTTTTACCTTCGCGTATTATAGGTATAGCTAGACGTATTATCAAACGTAAGCGTATATTGGTATGCACACGTTGGCATTGTATTCACTGAGTCTATTTATGTACAAAATTAATCATCCAATCCGGAAGCAATGGTCCTTGCAACTATTCTATTCTTTCCTATATCTCGTCATTCCTCCATATTTCGGCTGTGTCCGCTTCGTTATCTGGTGCCCGTTCCTTGCATGTCCCATACCAATGTCTTTCGATACAATGCGACTTGGGCGGAATGGTGACTGGCGCTTGTCCAGAGGAAGTGGTTGTAGGTATGGAGGGCGGTAATGTAATTTTATGAAACTGTGATGTTGTGGTTGTGGTTATGGTAGTTGTGTCTTTGCATCCAAACCAGCCCGGCGTAGCACACGTCGTTGACGTAACAGGAGCAGTGGGCTGGGAAGATGTGGTGTTGGTTTCGTCATGGCACCCAAACCAACCAGGCGTAGCACAGGTCGTTGTCGATGTAATGGTGGGAGTAGTCTGAGAAGATGTTGTTTCGGTGGTTGTCGTTTTGTCCTTACATCCAAACCAACCAGGGGTCTTGCAGGTTGAAGTTGAAGTTGAAGTTGAAGTAGTTTCTGAAGTTGTCGTGGTAGCGGTGTTTGTCGTAGTTGTCTTGTCATTACAGCCCCACCAACCAGGTGTCTCGCAGGTTGCTGTTCGAGTGCGAGTTTTGGTAGTCGTTGAACTGCTTGTGGTTGTGGTTGTCCCATCTGTGCTGTTGCTCTCATACATTTTCCAAGAAGCGCAGTCTCTGCACTCCGGAGTATATTTGCATTCTGGGACAGTATCATACTTCTTAAGCACGTCGTTAATTACTGATCGGATTTTATGCGTTCCAACGCCCACACGCCAGCCATGATCAGCTACGGTGTCATACGTGCACTCGAATCCTGCGTGACAAGCCGTTTCCAAGGCATAACCACCATATGAGCAAGAAGCGGTTGCACCATTGCATGTGCCAATGTAAATGGGATCTGCAGTATGACCGAAGTGGTATGTTCCTGTGTATTGACGAGTTTGGGGAAATTCAGGGTCGCCGTGGGGAGGAACCGGCAGTCCGAGGCGCGAGGCTGCTAGTGCTTCCGGCACGGCTTCAAATGTAACGACAGGCAAACCGTATGTGAGACCAACCATAGAGCTCACAGCGCCGCCAAGGGAGTGGCCGGCAAGCCAGATATTGGAGCTTGGGTAAAGCTCAGTGACGTTAGCGTAGAGTTCTCTGGCGGCTTGATAATAGCGGTTCTCATCGCGCAGGGCGTTTCGGACACAAGTGTTATTACAGGAGTAAGTTCCTGTGGCACAATCGCAAACCTGTTTGTATGTCCACTGCCCCTGCTGTGCACAACAACAACTAAAGAACAGATTGTCATTGATCTTGTCATTTGTTGTTGTCCCCTCACCATCAAAAACGGCGGGCGTGGTGCCTTTCAAGCCGATAACGATGGTAGAGTTGGTTTCATCTCCCCATATGTGCCCCCGAAGCCCATCGGATTCCCAGCCGAAATCAGCGGTTCGGTTGAACGGCTCACCAACCTCATCCCAGTCCGGTAAGTTGGGAGACTCTACATAGGCGTCCGCTACTATCAAAGCCATGGTGAGGACTGTCTCCTTGTCGGTAACATCAGGGGTAGGCACATCGTCAACAGTCCAAGCGGACGGGGAGCTCGCAAACACATAGCCTCTCTGACGAGCTGCAGCAACTAAAGGATCTACGGTGCTCGGCCGCCTATCAACTAGGCGTTCTATCTTCTGAGCACGACTCTTCGCCTTGAGGGCCGCGATTTGTTGGGGAGGATGGGCATCCTCGGCAGCGAGCCATACTTGGGCCTCCGGTTGTCGGATGTCTCGTCTTCGATGGAGACCAGGGTGTCGGTAGGTCCCGTGATGAAGGATATGACGAAGTGTCTAAGTGCTTGGTTAGGAAGAGCACTGCAGTATTGTGATGAGAAATGACATACGAAGGTGTGCTCAGCGGGAGGAGGAGGTTCTGGCACCAAAGGAGCTAATATCGGATTATCTGAGAAGATAGGATCGAGATTGGATGAGGAAGCGGCTGCGGGAGAGGCGGCGGATAATGCGAGTAAAGATAGAAGAAGATTCGCGGTAATGCGACCAGCCGAGTCGCAAGTTGTTGATGTCGACCGTCCCCGGTTCAATATCATAGTGACCGTCTTCTAGACAGACAAGCACAGATATGAAAAGGAAGAGGCGAAGAACGATCGGCGGTAGTCGGTTGAATAAGAGGGGCGTTGGCTTAACGATGCAGTAGAACCATGGGCGATACGACGTGCTGATGCACCTGTAGTCGAAGGTTGCCTGATAAGCTTATTTATGTATGGCAGTAGAGAAGTTGGGGATGAACTGAGGCGAGCGAGGTAGGATAGATGACGATGAGGCGAATGATGAGTGGTAGGGACCGGGTTTATGTCCCAACCTAGGCAGCGGTAGGTCTAGTGCACGTAACGTACAGTGCACTAATAGGGACCTAAAATGATAAGACGGACGGATATGGTTGGCATCTAGCTGGCACCTATGCGGGTTTCCCCATAGCATACCCACAGAAGCACCCACAGCACCTTGTTGGGGGCGCTATCCCGTGGCACTCCAGTGGGGAAAGCAGATGACCTGAGGTATCACCTATGACAGCACGTACATTCCACGTACATTCCCATCCGGGTCAGCTTTGCACTTGTCTACACTGTAGAAGACCCTCGAGACGGAAAATACTTGTTGCAGCTTTCCCAGAACCGGCACATTGGAAACAAGATGCATAATCAGGCCGACTTTTGGTACCTGGACGCAAGACGGACGTACCAGCAGTGTATCCAAAGGAGTGGTACCACGGGTTTTATCAGATAGGGCACGCAAGGGTTGGTGTGCCTTGCATGCTGTACTCTATTCGTCCCGTGTGCCTAGGTAGGCCAATGTATGCTCTATTTCGGTATTGAAGTAGAATGTCTACCCAGGTAGGCGACGAAGAAGAGGATGGAGTCAACACTCATGCTTTACTCCACTCACTCCCAGTAGGGCACGGCGGTTGTTGATTTGGCTACCCAGATGTCTCGTGACCCTTCAACGAAGACTTTGATAAGCTGTTCAAATTTGATCATTTCTGCGGTAACGAACAGATGAGCAAGAATGTACGCATAAGCTAGCGATGGCTTTGTGTGCTTTCTGATGGAAGCTGATCCGGGTTTGTTATGCGTTGGTTGGCTCGGAAGAAGAGCTTCAAAGCTGAGAATTGCTGCATACTTTTAAGTAAGTGCAAACATTGCCATCCATCAAAACTTCGTCTGGGTAGGTACTGTATTAGACACATCATGCTCACACATGTAAGGTACATGTATATGTATGTAGGGCTTGCCTACTACCTACCTATTCTTGGCCTCTTCTACTTACAGTCAGTTGCCTAAAGTACTTACCTAGGCACCTACCTATCTCAACATCCTCGGTAACATTAGAATTACTTAGGTAAGTTAGGTATATTCGGCGCTACCGGTACCTACTGTACTTAGCTTGTGTCAGGTGGAGATACCTACCTAATCGAGATTAGGTACGTGCGCTGACTACTGTACTAGCCCTGTATCGCATGTGCGACATAGCCTATGTAACCTTACGCAGTACTTCGTACCTAGTCTAGATAGCGCTAAAGCATGAACGCGTCCATGTTCTCGATCCATCTAGCTGGGCTCCTATACATTGACACTAAATCGGCCACGAATACCAGCAACAAAACGTTTCCATTTATCTTCAAACTTGCAATTTGGCCTGTTATTTCATATCACGATCGGGGCTACCTACATAACCTGATTCACAATATTCATTGCATGATATCTACCCATGTTTCTGGTCTTCTCTCTGAGCCAAGTCTAACTGGAGACAGTGACCAAAGTAAAAAAGGTATCAGATCACCAAGCTCACCAACGTTCCATGCTATTCCGCTGCTTCATCTGTAATCAACGACTGCTTGAATTTGCAGATTGTCTTAGTACCCGTAAAACGTAAGCTAATTGCCATTTTACCTAGTGTCGTCGAGCGAGCATATATGTCATCCTCAGTGTCCAAGGGCTCCGAGCCCAGACCCGGCCCCCCAAAGTCCGCTCGATCATTCCCACACCCGTCTGTCTCAGATACGGTAGATAGTTCCCTGAGTAAGGCTCAGAGAGCAAGCAGCTTTCAAAATGGAACAGCCACGGAGACTGTGGCTCAAGACACTGCGCAGAAGCCCGATGCTTTCGAGTCCGAACCTGCCGAGGAGGAGGAAATCCCTCGAGCATCGGTTGATATAGGTATAATTCCGATAGAGCTGGTGAGCATGACGGACAAGTAAGTGGACGGGCTGGTACCATCTTAGACCGAGCTATTAGGTAACTAATTTGTCTCGTTCCTCAGTTTTATCGATTCTTTATCCGCCAAAGTTCACCCATCCCCGCCTAATATTGATAACCTCGCGAAAATGTTCCAAGATTTCTATCATACAGCCGCGCAGCATGTGCAAACCCACATCGCCTCTCTTGCCACTCGACAAACCCGCGAGTATTCCCTGAATGCTGCCAACTCATCGCGAGCCTCGGCGGCGAGCTTATTACGGGCCAAGGCGGCCTCTATCGGGACTAGGGACAAGACTAAGACTGCACAGACATACGAGACAGAACAGCAAATGCTCACTGCTGAAGAATTTGCCGATAGGAAGCGAGCAAGAAAGGCGCTCGAGCAAAAGAAGATTCTATTGGAAGAAGCGGTGGAGAGGCGGCTTTGCGAAGGCATCTATGATCGAATATATCGCCATAGAAGTACACAGGATGAAGCACAAGACGATAAGCTAAGGTCGAAGACCGCGGCGCTGGCCGTTGTAGGTATTGGACCGGCAGATCTTGGGGTTGATCTGGGTGAATCTTCAGAAGAGGGACCGGATGCGTTGGTGAAGAAGAACGAAGAAATCGGGGAGTACTTGGAACAAGCGCGGAAAGATCTCGACCTTATGAACCACAAGCGATATCCTCTGGGAAAGCTCAATTGTCTCAAAGCTGCTCATAAGAGCATCGTCGACACGTTGTCGTATTTCCACCCTTCTTCTTCGGCGGATGAAATCATGCCCATGCTAATCTATACACTGATAACCATGCCCCCTGAAAACCTCAACGTCATTAGCGATTCGAACTTCATTCAGAGATTCCGCTGGGAAGAGAAACTCGAGGGAGAGGCCGCCTACTGTTTAACAAACCTCGAGGCTGCTATCACCTTTCTGCAGACGGTGGACTTGGCTAGCTTGAGAGCCGAAGAGGCATCCATGGGACCAAGCAAACCTGGCGTCTCCAAAACAGAAACCTTTCCACCAGCTTTTACCGCGGGGCTCTCCACAACTACCACCACCCCGCTGGTCATAACCCCTGAAAATACGTCAGGGGCGAAATCAGCGCAGGCAGCCAGCAGCCTTAGGGCCGCAGTCCAACGTCGGAGGCTGAGTGATCTCATTCAGACACCCGCTCAAGCCATAGGGACGGCAAGCGATTCTTTCTTTACCACCGCGGATCAGGGCATCAAAACTATTGGCAACAGTTTGAATGAGAGCTACAGGTTTCTACTCGGAAAACTCCGTGACAGCTCGGCTGATGGGCACGAAGTTATCTTGCCACGCACACTCGACGACGCTCGTAAATTAGTAGGGACGCCGTCTCCTGAAGATGCCATGTCCCTCGATGATCCTGCTTTGACACAGCACACCGAGGACGTTGATCAATCGCCAGGTGGTAGAGACGAAAGGCTTTTCTCTTTAGTCGCTGGCAAGAAAGTTGTTCGGGATCATAGTACAGACAGTATTCGCAGTGGCCGAAGTACTAGCAGTTCAAAAAAGGTCGTCTTTGCCGAAGACAGCAGGGAGAAGGCTTCACCACTAAGCCAAACGCCCCCAGCAGCAAGCTCCAATCCAGCTCTCGTCGAATCGATGCGGAATCTTGGCAATTCCCTGAATCCCATCAGTAGACTCTCCAGTATGGGCATGATGCGAGGCTTTGGACGAACAGCGACTACTCCCACGCCAACAAACCCGAGAGATACCGCGGGCAAGACGGTGGAAGGAGGAGACCTGGCAACAGTATGTTTACCTATCCTGCCTTACTACACATAATGGAATTGAAACCGACCTCAACTCACCTCCTTTTTAGGCATTTCCAGACATCGCGGCATCACTGCCGCCCAAAGATGTGCCGAAAATCGACCCGCCAAAGAAGCGGTTCATGGAGTTACAAAATCCCGCTGACCTGAGGATCGGTGAGGTTTTGGAACTGATACGAGATTACCGAAGACTAGCAGGTGCACTGAAGGACATGAACGCGTTCAAAGAATGAAATTGTCCCGAAGAGCAGCGGGGTATGTCCGCTTCATCATTTAAAGCCGGGGGCGAAGTTGTAGGTCAATCTGTGAAAGTTGGTAGAATGGGAAAACACGGCTGAACTTTTTGGGCATTTGCATGGCATGGGTGTTCGTTTGAAGGGTACATTGGTTGGGCGATTACGGATCTAAGCAATTTTGGCTTGCTGTCTTGGTTTATTTAAGGAGCAATATATTGGAATTCATAGAAGGTTTCCTAGGGTTTGAGTTGTTTTGCTTCCACGGCTCCTGGATCCAATATTACAATGTGTGTGTGCATACTGCATCCATACTCGGAAGAATAAATATTCATAGTCTTTCCATACAATGCGACGGCTTTACATACGTGAAACAGTTGTGTGAATGGATATCAAGGCTCGGAATATATTACGTTTGTAAGTCTAGGGTGATAAAAGCTGAGTGGGAGTGTCTTAACGCCAGGTAAAAGACAGTCCACTCAGCAAGGAAACTGAAACAAAAAAACTGAATTACCAATGAGAGAGCATAATTCTCAATTTCCCTCCCATGCCTTTCCATTTCTCCCTAATTCCCATTTGCCCCTCCCAATGCAAAGAAACAACAAGAAAGAAGAACCAAGGAAAAAGGAATTAACACCCCGATGAATGCTATTGAGACCTTATGACCGAAAACAAGAAAGGAGGATTCAGAACCGGGAAACATACAAGAGGGGGGAATCAGACAGATGACGGCGCTCTTTCCCCGGTTTCTCCGATGCTATTTGCAAATGCTAGTGACACAAAAGGAAAGAAATGAAGAGGGAGAGGAAAAGGACTGCCCGGGCCTTTTTCCACCTTGGTGGACTAGCCCAGCCAGTTCCAGGGGTGTTGAGAGGCTAGGAAATATGTAGTGAAAAAAGCGAAACGTATCTCTTGCTTCCCTGGCTTCTCTTATGTACTTGGATTAGAATAGGCGTTATATTTTGTACGATGGGTATTATTTAGCGAAGACTGCAGTAGTAGACTGAATGCCCGTGGGGGTAACTTTGTCTACCGAATTTGGGAAAATTTGTGTTAATCGGAGAGGATGGACTAGCCCATTAGCGCAATATAATTTGATTTCGATTCTATCAGTGAGCACCATTGGATTTTTTGGTGGGACTGGTCCTGCCGTTCGTATCCTGTAGCGCAGCGCCTGTACTTGGTGAAATAAGTTTCTCCATGAAGCTGATGTAATCATACTGAGGCACGCCGCGATCCTCCGCCATGTCCGGGCCGTGGTGAAGCGGTACAATGTTACATAACTGCTCGATCACCTCGTCAGGAACGAGAGAGTGCCGAAGGTCCATCTCGGTGACGTATGGCTTCCCATCAGCGACCTCTCTGAACGACTGGAATACTTGTTCGGCTGTATTCTGGTCCTCGGTTACGTCGACCATGAAACGGATGAACTGCTCAAAGGAAACTCGGTCGCGACCATGTGACGTCTCGAGGAAGTAGTCATGCATCTCGTCCTCGCTGAATACAAGACCAAGGGATGCGAGCGCAGCCGAAAATTCGAGCTCAGAGAGTGAATTTGTGTCGTCCCGGTCAAAATGTCGGAATACAGACTCGAACTCTTCCAGCTGGATTGGCGTCAAGTTTGTCATGCTTCGAGCGACCATCTGGTTATCTAAGAACGCTAGCTTTTTCTGTACCGAAGTCTTGACAAGCCCGAGCTCGTAACATAATTCATCATACGAGTAGGTGGTAAAGTCGTTTTCCTCGATGTTGGCTTCCCGACATTTTTCATCCACAGCAGCAATTTTCTCCAGATATGCGTCCAGAGGCGGCAGGCTACTACTGAGCCTCCGCACATGGAGGAGTTGATCTTCTACTTCTCCTTCAAGTCCCGAAATAGCAACTTGCATAGTGTTGAGAGCTAAGGCAAAGTCGTTGGCTTTGTCTGCAAACGACTTACGAAGGGCGTTCTTGATGCTGGATAGTTCTTAGTTAAGCTTTTCAAGGTAATGAATCTGGGGATAACTTACTCTCTGATAGTCTCATTAATCAATTGACCACGCATCATCTCTGATTTAGTCAAGTTCCCCCATTCTGCTTCCATAGTCTCTAACGACAGCTCCGGTGGAGGCTCGTAAGCTCTAAGGCGATATGTACCTAGTTTGGTCTTAATATTTCCAAGAAGTGTTGCTAGGTCACTCTTTTCAGCAACCCAATCCCTCTTTTTGCCTTTCTTGTGGGATGCAAACTCAGTAGCTTGTTGCTTAGCATCCATATAAGTGCCCTCAAACGTGGCTTGTTGCCATTGTTCAATCTGCTCTCGGATTTGCTGTAATAGTGCGGCCATCCGTCTCTCATAGGCGCTCTGCATTTCCCATGCCCCCTGCATGTTGTTCACGAATTTCTCAACGCGTCGACCGGCATTCTCAACTTTCTCCATTTGCGAGAAGGCATGGAACCAGTAGGCGATATAAGTCATCAAACTCTTCTCGTCAGGTCTTGGCACATCACATACATCCTCGACGTCTAGCAAGGCAGGGATACCGATCTCCTTATGAGCAATATCGAAAGCCAGTTGCATGTTGCCACGGTGGTCGCTCTTGTCTAATGCGTCGTAGTCGATCAGATCTGGCCGATGAATATCTAATAATGCGCAAAAAGCCAAGCCATCGTTCCAGCTGGTGCTGAAGTCACGAACTTCCACTTCGTCGTAGCACGCCGTCTTTCGCTGACACCACAACAGGAGGCCCTCCTTGGCCGTCATGCCCTCGGCATTGATGTCACTGATGGTGAAGCGAAGAATGAGGGTCCATATTAAACCCAGGATAATCTTCCTATTGCCGTCGACAACATCTTCAGCACCAATGTTGATCATGGCAATGCCCCTCGATTTCACGAAGTTGAGAGCTATGTTGGCATTCTCGAATTTTTGAACTCGTAGTTTTGGTCTGGCGGCATATCGTCCAAGCGATTCGTTTGATAAACACTCGAGTAAGTGTATCAGAAGAATCTGCAGATGCACATCGGTTAGAATGAAATAAATGCATAGGAGATGCGGCCATGGAGGACTTACACCATCGCTTAAATCAGTGACCAGATCTTTGACTTGGACTCCCCGCGGTTCGATTTTAGTGTTGAGCCTAGCATTTCAGCAATGTGAGTCCTCGTGGCCGAGATAGCGTGGAGAAAGACGGTGTCTCAAGAGAGACGACAAACTTCGATGACTGACCATTTTGTAAATGTTTTTTGTTGAACGATGATCCATTTGTCGTCCATCTTGGTCAAATTGGACCCCGGATGCTCAGGGGCAGAGTCGGCAGAGGCGTTTGACGCGACGGAACGCCGCTTTGGACTACCGGTCTTGGGCTCTTTTATTGAGTCTTTCCTGACAGGGGTCGAAGTCGAGAGGGTGGCTGACCTCTGAAGACGGGCGGCATGCAGTTCAGGGCGTGATCGGTTCGAGATAGAACTGCGAGTTCTCCGCGACCGTGGTGGTGAGGGGGAGTGGTTGTGGCTGGGTTTGCTGCTATTGCCGTCGCCGGTATGATAGTTGTTGTTGTTGACCGGCGCGGGGGAGGCTGTACGAGAGGTTGTACTACTTCGGGAGCGGCAAGACGAAGAAGACGAAGAGGACGACCACGGTGTCGAATTGGGAGACGAGGCTGGTGTTGATACGGATACACGTGTGAGACCATAACAGGCGCTACTTCTGGTCGAAGAAGGTGTCTCTGGGGCTTCTGGTAGAGGTCCGTCTGCACCGGGCTCCAATGTTGGCACCGCTCCAGCTAATGTGTATTTGACGTCTACTATTGGTTGTCTAGGGGATTCGTCGCTGGTGCCCTGGCCCGCCCCCCTATTGTGCTCCCCGCTAGGAAATAGCGGTGCCACCAGTGCTGGGCGCGAGGGGACTGCCGACATTGTGTTTTATCGATAAGTCTTTGTTTAGGGGACAGGGGACGTCAATACACTAGCGCCGTTGGTGACCTGTGGGGTACGGCTTATAGAGGTTGCAGGCCTAAAACGACCAAATAGGTAATCTGTAGATACTTAAGTACCTAGGTATGTAGATACCATATATCGTAATCGTGGAGTCTTTGGGTAAGAAGCGGCAAAGGAAAGAATGCCTTGAGTACATAAGGTATCTATGTAAGTACCGGTAGGTAGCTGAGCAAAGACTTCCCTACTGGCAATTCTAGAAACTAAAATAGTTGAAAATCAGTGTAAGAGGTAGGTAACGGGTGCGACCATGCGACGTGCGACGTACTCCCTTCAAATACCTAGGGCATTACGACGACAGCCGTGTTCAAGCTGAGCGTCTACATCGTCTCCCACCTCCCACACATAGCCAGCTCTCGTCGGGCATTATGCTGCCTGACACTCTTCAGCATCCCGAAACGTGCACCTACTACCCAGCCTAGGTGGTCTTCCCGCATTCGCCATCTCGCAACGCGGCGGCTCGTTTCAAAGAATGACTTGCCTCTTTGCTCTGGTCGCTGCAATGCATGTCATTCGTCCATCTACCCCAGTCGGGTGGCGGTACGCATTATAGTGCAAACTAGTGTAAACATCGTGTCGATCCTCGCTTTCCGCCAGGGGTTGGCTTTAACTCTCGCATCCTTTCGGTGTCCTGTAATGAACCACATTGGGTTCGAACATGCCATTCTCGAACTCTCACCAATTCAGGACGCTTTGGGCGAGCTCGGAGAATCTCTTGGCCCAGCAGGTGAGTTATATGCATAAATTATGGTCAGCTCGAACGAGCTATGCATGAAGGTTGCATGAACGGCCCTCAACAACCATTCCCAGACAGAAAGATACCGCCTACTACTGGCCTCCACCGCCAACGACACAAAGACGACGTCCAAATTCGGTAGAAACCGTTAGACTAACCGTCAGTTTTCAGGGACAATCATCAATACTTCAGTTGACTTTTATCGTCCAAAGTTAGACTTCGTCTAGTGCCGGAGATTTAAGAGCGAAGGCCAACCATAGCAGTCTCCTTCAAAATACACTCTCAACTAAGTTTAGTCCCTGAACTCTATAACAAAAGTAGTATAGTCGTTTGATATTCACAGGCAAAACAGAGCCGCCATTAGCAAGAAAAGCTTAAAGGCTAACCCTGCCCGTCCTATGAATGACAGGGCCAACGCTCGTGTGAGAGGATGCTTTAGGCTAATAGAACGTCAGTTGGTACCGTTCGTAGTACCTACCCAGAGTTACACACTGATCACCTCATTTAGATTATTCTATAACTAGAAGAGCGAACTCTGCCACGCAGTTACACTCTTATCAAGTTTTACATATATATACACGTATATACACACATATATACATGAATCAATATTGGCGTCCCGAGAGCCGATTGGCTCTACCCATAGTACCTAGGTACATCCGTACTGTACCTAGGTAAAAAGTCAGTACCGATCTCCGAAACCGCTCCATCGGGCGGAACCACTTTTGTAGCTCCTCCGTCGCCAATTGATGATGGATTTTTAATTTTCTGGATTTGCGCGTGTCGTCCCGACAAGCAGATCCTTCACCATGGCTTCCAGGTCCAGACTAGCGCCCCTCGCCCGGCGCATCTCCACGCCCGGGCCGCTGAGGAGAGCCCTCGCTCGCCATCCCGGCCCTTCCGCCGCCCTCCACCGCAGCCTCTCGAGTGCGCCGACGAGGCGCTTCCGAGCCTCAGATCCGCGCCGAGGGAACTTCACCACCGACAGCTACCCCGAGATCAAGCGCGACCCGCGGTTCTCGCAGATCACCGCCGAGCATGTGGCCTTCTTCCGGGAGCTCCTGGGGAAGGACTCGGCGCTCGTCGACGGCGTGACAGCCGACATCTCGGCCGACGACATGGAGCCCTACAATGGCGATTGGATGAGGAAGTACCGCGGCCACTGCCGGCTCGTGCTCAAGCCCGCGTCCACCGAGGAGGTCAGCAAGATCCTGAAGTACTGCAACGACAACATGCTCGCTGTGGTGCCGCAGGGCGGGAATACGGGGCTGGTTGGAGGCTCGGTACCCGTGTTCGATGAGATCGTCATAAGCACGGGTCGCATGAACCAGATACGGTCCTTCGACGAAGTGAGCGGCATCCTGGTGGCAGATGCCGGAGTCGTTCTGGAAGTCGCGGACCAATTTCTTGCTGAGAAGGGGTACTTGTTCCCTCTCGATCTCGGCGCGAAGGGTTCCTGCCAGATTGGCGGCAATGTGTCTACGAACGCCGGTGGTCTCCGTCTTCTCCGGTACGGAAGCCTGCACGGCAATGTCCTAGGCTTACAAGCGGTCCTCCCCAACGGCACCATTGTAGATGATCTCTGCACGCTACGCAAGAACAACACTGGCTATGACCTCAAGCAGTTGTTCATCGGAGGCGAGGGCACCATCGGCATGGTCACCGCAGTCTCAATACAGTGCCCTCAACGTAGCAAGGCGGTTAACGTCGCATTCCTCGGCGCCGAGTCGTTCGAGAAGATCCAGCTAGCTTTCAGAGAAGCCAAGTCCCAGCTATCCGAGATTCTATCAGCTTTTGAGCTGATGGACTCCTATAGCCAGGATATGGTGCATAGGGTGCGCCAGAACAAGCGGCCTCTGGATGGCGAACATCCGTTCTACTGTCTCATTGAGACCAGCGGTTCCAATTCAGAGCACGATGCTGAAAAGCTTGAGAAATTCCTTGAGGACGTCATGTCGAAGGACATCATCGCCGACGGTGTCCTAGCGCAAGACGAGACACAAATCAAGTCGTTATGGAGCCAGCGAGAGGGTATCACTGAGTGTGTAGGTCACTTTGGAGGCACGTATAAATACGATGTCTCCATACCCCTGAAGGATCTGTATAGGCTAGTAGATGAAACCAGAGAAAGGATCGAAGCAGCCGGTCTGAAAGGTGACACTGACGAGTTCCCCGTCGTGGAAGTTGTAGGGTACGGCCACATGGGTGACTGTAACCTGCACCTCAACGTCGCCGTCCGGAGATACGACAAGCGCGTCGAGGAAGTGCTAGAACCGTTCGTTTATGAATGGATTGGTAAAATCAATGGAAGTATCAGTGCTGAGCACGGTATTGGCATAGCCAAGAAGAAATATCTTGGATTCAGCAGAAATGATGCTATGATTGACCTTATGAAGCAAATCAAGCAGTTATATGATCCTGTAAGTCTCTATACTATGAAATTTGATAATAGAGCTACCACCGCTAACACGCACTGCAGAATGGTATCATGAATCCCTACAAATATATATAGCGCTTAGATAAAGCCTTGTATATACAATGTGAATATGTATCTTGTAATGAATTTTCAACCTCAGAAGTGCCCAGCTGATATCCTGGTCACCCCTGTGTCCCAACCTTCTTATAATACTTAGCCCTTGGCCTCACAAGGCTTTGGTATCTCTCATGCTATTCTTAAAGGTTCCTAATAATTATTGTATCTACTTGAAATCTGTATCAAAGTGTCTACTTTGCTAGAAATTTCGTAAAATGCTGAAGTCATCCGTGGTACAGCTAGCTAGCTGATTTACCAGCTAACATCTCATATCGGCGATAAGATAAGAAGAACACCTCGACAACGTTTCCCAGCTTTTCAAGCAAAACAACAAGCATCCATCAATCAATCCCGTCAGCAACCGCGGCCAAACGACCAAGGCCCAAAACAACGAAATCTCCGTGCCCCCGAAGCCTCGCCGCCGCCCTCGAGCTCTCAATTCACTTTCAGCTAGCCCCAGAGTAGAAGTCCGCCCGCCGACAAAACCACGGCACACAAGACATAGTAATGGACGACAGAGGATTCACGGTCGACAGTCCCGACCTCGACAAGCTGAACAACAAGGACAGGGCAGAGCTGCAACAATTCCTGTCGAACGAGACCTCGAAGGCTCGCGTACAAGCTAGTGCGTCCGCTACCTCTTCCTCTAGCTCTTCCTTTGCGTCCCCTTATTCTCCATTTCCACACCCGTCTTCAAATCCAGATACCACGCAACCACGTGCTTATTCACATCCCACTCTCCCTACTTAATTCAATAATACACAAATCCAACAATCGAAGCGAGTACGCCCTGCTAACTAACAGTTTCTTTTCCCCGCCCTTCCAGCCATCCACTCCCTGACCGAGGTCTGCTTCAGGAAGTGCATCACGGGGACCATCAGGAGTAACCAGCTCGAGAAGGCGGAGCAGAGCTGCATGGCGAACTGCGCCGAGCGCTACTTCGAGGCCAGCTTGTTAACCATAAAGCATGTGCAGAAAGTGCGCCTGTCAGGAGATTAAAAACCACCCAAAAACAAGAACTTATTACATGTATGCACGTCACATAGAGCGATGTCTACCCTTTTAGTGGGAGCTTGCTGGCTATTTGGCTAGGAGCTTAGGATTATGGCCATCTGAGCCTGTATAATGCAGATTTGCTACGAGTCACGAACGGTGGTAGCTCACATTCTATGAGCGGCATGGAAATAGAACAAAGACACAATTCACGTTTACATTGCTTCTCACGTGAGAGAGTCACTTTTTTTGTTCATTAAACACATGAACCTTGATCCGAGGCAACGCCGTTTTTAATGCCAGTTTCATTCGGCTCGGAGCGTATCTAAAACACTCAACACGAGCGGCATAAACCCTATACACCCAGTGCCAAACCCAGGAAAAGCCGTCTAAACCAGCGCAAGCTTAGTGGCTGCGATATCGAGGGCATCAACATCGGGAGTGAGCTTGCAGTAGGCCTTCTTCTATATTCAGGAATCGAGAATTAGCATTTGCGGATTTTGTACAAGTGCTCGTGAATATTGGATATGCAGGGGCAATATGAACCAAAGGTGTTGAATTCCTCTAAGGGATGGCACAAGAACAAAAGTGTTTAACGCACCTTGCCATCAGGGCGGATGAGGGTGTTGATCTTGACCACGTCAATCTCGTAGAGCTTCTTCAAGGCCTGCTTGATCTGGGCCTTGTTCGCCTTTACATCCACGATGAACTGCACAACTGTTAGATCTTACATATTTCCAAAGATACAGACCAGCTACAGGGAGAAGTCGTTGTACATACCACAAGGGTCTGTGCTTCCTCAAGCTTCTTCATTGACGACTCGGTATTGAGTGGGTGGATTATAATCTTATGCTCATCCAAGCGGGGCTCGGCGGCGACCGCCTTTCGGTGGTCTGCGATTTGTTAATATGCGATGCCGGGTCCGAGATCCCTCCTCCTCCGTTTGTCCAGGGCGCCGGCGTCTTTCGCGTGGAGAAGAAGCGGGAGAGTAAGCTTACTGTGCAATTGTTAGCTTAATATCCAAGATTATCTTAAAGAAACACAAATGTACGAATCAAATGAGGTTATACATACCACTTAGGAGCTCTGGAGAGAGTCAAGGTCCTTGAGATTGTATTAATACGAGCGGCATTCGAAGGGCCTGGATCTCGCTCTCGGGCTACGCAGCGATCGACTTACTTCGGGCGGTGGAATCTACAAGCATGGGGTTAGCTTTCAGACAGACTTGGACTTCAAGAAGTGGGTTTCATACGTGGTAGAAGTCCAGACCTTTCTCTTCTTGTGGGAACTGTCACCACGAAGCTGAGGATGGTTAGCAAAAACGAGTGAATGTCATGCTGTCGCGGGGCAAACCATGGGATACATACAGCGGCCTTGGCCGCGGCAGAAGCCTGCTTTAAACCCTTGGGTTTGCCGCCTATTGTTGGAAAGCATCAGCATACGCCCTGATTAACAGAACTACGCAACATTGTCTACTGCTGATGCGACGGACAGACTGAACCCATCAGGGAAGCAGCCTTTGAAGCCATGTCGGAGATTGACGGTGTCGTCGAAGGGGAGAGGTTGAGGCAGTACCTTTCGCAGAGGCTTTCGGACCCATGTTGTCGAAATTGGGTGTTGGGCGGCCGGGTGATGAGGTTGTCGTCAGTTGTTGTTGTCGTCGTCGTCGTCGTGGGTTGGATTTTCGGTCTGAAGCCTTCGCGATAGAAATTGTGGTGGAGCGTTGAGGGTACCTCTAGGCCGTTATCAGCGGTCCGGGCGCAAGATAGCGCTGCTGATAAGGGATTTAGCGAGAAGCGCCAAGCCTAGCCAAAATGTTAAAGCACTGACCACCTTGGTGAACGACCGCCAGGGATAGGTATTTGAGAAGCACCTAACCTATCTGTATACCTTCATTACTGTTGTAGGTTATGCAACCTACTTAGTAGGTATGCTTCAACTCATTATTTGCCAATTATATTACTCTTTTTCTATTAAACATGCCTGTTAAAAGGAAGAATCGACCTACCAAAGCATTGGCTCAAGGACGGCCACCGACAGTCCAAAAACCAAGGTCGATATCACGCAAGGCTACAAGAGGACTCATCAACACTATCCACCAGCTAGAGAAGAAAAAGGCACAAGCTGTTGCTAAAGGGGACAAGGCTTCCGAGGCTGCAGCTGATGCAGAAATTGCTGCTCTGGGTGGCATCCAGAAGTATCAACAAGCAAGCCTTCAGGGGCAGCGCAACGATCGAGGTGGTGACAGTTCACGAGTCTTAATGGGGTGGTTGAAGCCCAGGTTCCATGCATCAGGCCTCACAGCAGATGGTTCAGTGCGTATGCTTGAAGTCGGTGCTCTTAGTGTGACAAACGAGTGCTCTAAAAGCGGGTTCTTTGACATGGAAAGAATTGACCTCAATAGCCAAGGCGACGGTATCCTACAACAAGACTTCATGAAGAGGCCGTTGCCGACCGACGACTCACATACTTTCGATATCATCAGTCTATCTCTAGTACTGAACTTCGTTCCTGATGCTCAAGGCCGGGGCGATATGCTTCTCAGAACATTAGATTTCCTAAAGCCTCATACGACGACATCGCATGATGCATTTCCGTGCTTGTTTCTAGTCCTCCCCGCTCCGTGTGTAACAAATTCAAGGTACATGGACGAACCACTATTAGAGAGGATCATGAACGCTCTCGGATACATGAAAACTCATAACAAAATCACTCAAAAATTAGTCTACTACCTTTGGAGGAGGGTGTCACGCGTCCCGGCTGAAGTTCCCGCCTTCAGGAAGGCTGAGCTTCGCTCCGGTTCCACGAGAAATAATTTCTCAATTGTACTTCGTGGTTCGAGGTCTGAGCGAGGTAAATGACGAGTCGGATGCTCGGTTTCGAAAATTATTCTTCCAGTCACCCAACCGCAACTCCCCGGAAATGCCGACATCTCGGCAGGTTGACTATCTTGCGTCAATCTGTTGTAGTACTGACAACTGATAATTGTTGATCAAGAATTGGTTATGAATAACATCTGTTGGGCCAGCGGTGTTCGGCCAATCCCGCGAGTTTTGCGGTTGCCTAGCCCGGCAATCTATTTGCGACGGTTGTTTGGAATTTCTTGAACTTCCCCAACGGCCGGCTCCTTTGTTGAGGAGATCGCTACCTGGCTCATCAACCGCTCGACGGTTACCCCGCAACCATCTTTGGCCTCCAAACATGAAGGGGGTTTGGAGCGGGGTGACGGACATACTGGCTGGGCCAACCAGATGGTACAAATCTGAGTCAGGCGACTTCAAAATGCCAGTGCCGTGCGTTCATTCATTCGACAATCTGGAGAGCCTGAGTCGACCTCTCAGCGTGAAGGGGATGACGAACGCGCGGCGATCATGGCCCCTGTCACTACCATGGTGATAAGACGTGAGACTACCAAGAGGTACACAGTATATGGCCCTCCCTCTTGGGCGAGGCGAATAGGAAAATGCATCACTATGCTTCTAGGACATTCCAGTCGATCATAAAATCGTGGAACCTGGACCAATTGGTTGCACGGGTATGGAAATGGTACCATGGACGGGGCTCGAGCGGTACAGTTATTGATTAGCTCGTTGCCTCAAGCAACGCATAAAAGAGTTGTTTAGCCCAACCAGTATGTAGTTACTACGTAAGTATGTAGCCAATACTGGTGAATCCTGGAAACGCTTGGCTATCAACAAGGTGGTGTGTTCATTTGGTCATTGCGAATAACCTACATGTAGATAGCACCTACGCAGACGTGCACTATGGGAAATTCCATTGTAGTATGGAAAGCTACAGTAGCCTAATGTGTGGATATACATACGCAGTATGCTGCGTAGGTATACTTACGCAAAGGAGATTCTGCAAGCCCATCATGAGATCGTGGGACGATATCGACTAACTGCAAGCGCGTTTCGTCGCGTGACGCCTTTATGCATTATGCGAACCTAGCCTTTCCTCATTCCGCGAAAGCTCAACCGCACTTACTCATACGCAGCAGATCCTGCCTCCTTACCCCAATCATTCGACTGCTGAAACATCGAGAGTAGTCTGTAGTTTGTAGTTTGGTTCATACATATGTACTGTACCGCATAGGTAGGCATACGATTACGATGTCTTGGGTACAGCCAATATCTTCTTCTATCCAAAGTGGCGAATATCCGACGTCCCCCACGTTCCTGAGCGCAAGTGCACGATCTGCGACGGGCTTACTCATTATTTGATGGAAATGCTGGGGAAAGCTTTGGTAGGGTGTGCTGGGCGGCAGTCTCATAGGATCTGACGTCGAGCGAGGCACTCTTCGATTGCGAGAGTTACTTACTTAGTGTCCTGTAGTTATCCTTCACGTATGTAGTGTATCCCTCAAGCGTCATGCTTGGTAAATTATCTGTGCTGTACCGAGTGTAGTGTACCGGTATAATGTAGACATGCCTACTTGCCTACTTACACTACCTACCTACTTACCCATGCAGTGTTCCTATCGGCCATGCGTAACACACCGCAGTGCAGAAAGCTCATCTCCGTTGATTAAATGGTGGTGGCTATGAGACTCCTTGTAGTGTATCAATATCGTTACCTGCGCATCTAGGCTGCATGAGGATGGAGCAAGGCATCCTCGTTTAGAAACAGCGTATGTGTAGATTAGGGGGGTTAGGTATCGAAAATCACGCCGAAAGGTGGTATACATACTTACATGTTTGATCAAGGGTGATATCAATCAATGTTCATTCGAGCTTGAATCTCTTTCATTTGCTCGCTTCCCTACCCCCAGCCTGTTATTATCCACTTCCGCCACAACCAAGTCGACTTGGCCTAACACTCTTTGCTCTCCTCCTGCATATCGATCAATGTTCATTCGTGTCTTGGCTATGTCTAAGCGTGGAATTTTCCAGCTGAGATTTGCTGCACGTCCGCAGTAGAGGTTGTTTCTGGGGGCGCTTACGTGAGATTAAGTGTATCGGCGAGGTGGTAAATCAACGTCTTGCATATGTTAGGTACATGAGTATATAGGCGGCCAGATACGTATTTCATGGAAGGCTGATCTGCCGTTTGTTAACTGTTGATATGTTCGTCATGGTCCAAAACCAGCCTCCTACTGCGTAAATCAGATCCGTTAGCCGGCTACCTACTCTTGCTGTAATAGTATTGCGCAAATTGTCAACTTTTAGGCATTTTCGAATGGTTAATTTGTGAACTGGTTGGATCCTAATGGTATTGGCAGATAGGTAGGCCTCAGTGGATCACGAGTCCGGAAATGCCTTATTCGGAGTCTAAGGTCCTTACATAATATCAAACCTACTACCGTCAAGTGAATTATCTAACAATTAACCAATTTGTTCTTATGTGATCGCGAGAATAAGTTTGACGCGTCCCCTGGTAACAGCTTGTAACCGAACCCAGGTTGAGGAATACGAATCCTCTTCGCTATATGTAGGCTTGGCCAACCGGGCGACTTCCATTGACATCCCATACCGTATCATCGCTAGAACAGTTGCATTTGGCACAGGCTTGAAGCCTGACTTTGGACTTTTGCCAATGGATAGCAGCAAGTTACCGCCTCCTGCAGCGCCAAATGCAACCCCTGCATGGTGGCATCGGAGACGACTCGCTACCATGCCTGTCCCGCAAGGAGCACCTCATAGCCTAGGTATTTGCGACGAGGGTCTTAAATTTGGATTCTCAGCTCATCAAAATCCTAGGGTGCTGATCTACCGGTAGATATCTTTTCGCTTGTTGCTATCTCAGTAAGTTGGCTGGTGACGTTGGTCACGTGAGAGTGATACAGGCAAAGTGTGAATAGGCGCGTTCCTCATGTGAAATACGTAGTATGATTACGAAGCAGGCGAGCTCTCGGCTGTTTCTGACACCTAGATACTCTTATTTAAGTATCAATATCTGTTGAAACAAACATATGCTTATTCCCCGATATAGACGCTGTGAGGAGCAACGTATGTAACCAGCTTTGACTTTTTCTACGTTTGAGCCATTCAATACGTTTCTAACATGATCACGGATTATTAAATTGCTTCTTCGGCATCTTTAAGCGCTAGACTCATCTATATGTTGAGATCCCTTTAACTCGAACCAGGTTTATTCTCGTCCTCAGAAGCTGGCTCAAAAGAATGCGTACGCCTTGTTCTGCCAATTCAAATCTGTTCGAATGATTCGATAATTGGAAACCTTCCTATCACGTCAGGAGGCAACTCTGGGTTACCAGGACGCTGTACAACCATACTCTGCATCCCCGCGGCAATAGCTGCATCAACTTCTTTTGCGTTGTCACTGAGAAAAAGCCATTCCCCAACCGGAACTTCCGGATGAGATTCCGCGATCCTCTGGTAACTCCTTTGTTCTGTTTTCAGCCCAGCATTAACAGTATCAAACCAGTCCGAGATAAGAGGCGTCAGGTCCGATGGCTCGGCATTTGTGTGCTTAAATAGTAGCTTTTGTGCCGGTACAGACCCAGAAGAGTAGATCATGATCATGAACCCGTTTTGATGCCATGCGTGGAGCTTATCCGCTACGTCTGGAAATAAGGGCGCTTTCAAATGACCCGCGGCGTACCCCTCTTCCCACAAATATCCTTGAAGACTTTTCAAGTATGCAATCTTCACGTCTTTGGCCATGAGATCTCGGGTATGGGCAGCCAGTTCATCCTTAGATGTCCTATATTCCGGAGGAAACGCATCCTTGTACTTGGCGAACTTTGGATCATCCCACTGAGTCTCCAAAGTTTCTGGGAGAACCCTTAGAGCATAAGGAAACTGAGATGATGCATTAGTCTACGGCTCTATGGGGGTTGTATTCTGCGATAGCATCGGCCGGGAGACGTTCAATGAGCAACGAATGAGAACACATGGAAGATCGGCACAGCGTAGCCTGTATGTAAGGGTGTATATGTTCCGAGAAACCAATACCCGAAGCCACTGAGCATGTGATGGTCACAGGATCACGACAGAGCAAATAGTTGATCGTCGCCTCCTATTCAGCGTAGCGTGGGTGCCAACAAGCCAACAAGGTAATAAGACTGACAACACTTTCCAGTCTAGGGGACCTGACAGACGTAGATATGACGCGACACGTTCACAAGATGCAAAAAAGCTGGGTCTTACCAAGACATCTTTGACAAAGGAGATTGGACAAACGGTGCCCTCTGTTCGCGATCCCATTAGCCAACACATCGGGCTAATGCAGGCGACTCTACGATAAGGAACCCAGCACCAGTGATAAGACTATGGAACGAGAAAACATGATTCCTTACCAATGTCTAGCAAGATGGCCTTGACATCTGATGCAGGCATAGTAGCAGCAACCAGCTTTGATCGTGGAATTTCTGTATGCTAGAATGCTCGGCAATTCTTTCTTTGGCTTTTGCAAATTTTCACACAAGTCCCGGGATATACGACTTGGAGAAGTTTGGCAAAGGGAGCGGTGAAGGGTTGATTCTAGGTATTGTAAGAGGATCCGGCAATGCAAACTCCCTTTCGGACGAGAAACCCAAACTTTTCCTGTAATTCCCGCTCCTGTTTCTCGCTCCTTTGCAGGTAGCCGGAGATGACGACCGGATTGGAGGAATAAGTCGTCCCCTTTGGGCGGATTACAGTAGATGCGTAGCGGAAGTGTGTCGTGAGTGTCGGCGACGAGGCGGTCAAGATGCAAGACAGAAAGAAAACCCAAAACGGCCCACACGATCAATGCACGATATCCGGGGCGTACTATAAATCTTGATGAGAGTACCTCTGTAGGTGGTAATGTATGTACCTACGGGCCTTAGGCAGTCAATAATTGCGGAGTCGGGGATTTTTGGCTACCTTAGGCTCGGTCGCATGCAGTAGACTGCATACCTACAAGATGAGTACAGTAAGTAGCGTAACTGGACAAGTTAGGCGTGTTGTTTGTATTGATTTACAGGAGGTAATCTTGCACGTGGAAAAGGGAGGTTGCGATGAAATCCATAAGTGCACATATGAGTACGAGAACGAGATCGAAAACGGTAATTTGTGGGAGGTTGGCCGATAAGTGCGCGCGCCTCTACTGCGTAGGTACGTGTGTATGTATGTGTAGGCGATAGACGTTGAAGGCCAAGAGCTGTGGCTGGTCGAATGAAAACAAGCCCCCAAACCGACTACTACTCAGAATACGTACATATACGTAACATCGGACAACCACAGCAACCACACCACCTTTTAAGGGGACCCTCACTATCAACACACATGCAATCCACAACCCGTTCACCCAGCTGCTACTGCACGTACTACTGCATCCCATGCATTGTGTGTAGCCAAGACTAATTTCAAGTTGGATGTGGCTTCACTCCACAATGTCATGCAATAGACTTACTTAGTCCTATTTTATAATCGTGACGACTAACTAACCTAAATGATAAGGCAGGGCTATACATAGATAGTATGATACTATAGTAGGTAGGCGCAGTAGCTGGTATATAATTCTACAAGACTATAGGATCTCAGTCAGACCTTAGGTACGCAGGAGCATAGTTGACATCGATGTTCACCGACTACATTTCTATATAACCTTAGATTAGGGCAGAATATATGGAGATATGCTCCGGTATCAAGGCTACCTACCGATTGTCAAGGGTAGATAGGGGGAGAGAGGGAAAGGACCAAAAGGTTTTGTCAAACTACCAGAACATTCGGTGGCTCAGAAAAGACGACGATATTTTAATTTCCATCTACACATATGAGGTACTACCTACTGTATGTATTATACGTATGTAGGAAGACCTGCAGGAAGCAAACCAGCCAACTACTGCCAGTGGTCTTATTTTACAACATGGCGAAAGGTGTTGATACTTCTGTTGTGTACCCATCCAACCCCCGAATTGTACGATGTAGGTCGTATAAGTGCAGTACTACATAGTATACCTCTCACGAATCGCGAGAACGGCAAGCTCCGGCCACACCTCACGCGAATATACCCCGCGGCCTAAGCATGGTAGTAGTTGTTTTACATTGTACAACATCATTGCCCTAGGAGCTTCGCCCCCAGCCGGGCGTGTTTTTGGCGTTTATCGGATTGCAACAGTACACAATATTCGTGCAATTCCAGCGGCTATGTGCATGATCGATCGCGCACAGCTGTTACAGTACGCTCTGAGATTGTTTTAGCGGTACGACCAGATCGCCCGGACAAGAATGAAGCGAATGAAGCAAGAGCAGTGCCTCCTCAGAGTCTGTTGCACCCTTGCTGCACATCCGGACCGTGGATCAATCTGACGATCTCAAGCCATTGATAACGCAAGACTCTAAACCAAAACATGGGGTCGCATAACACGGCAACGGACGACACATAGTGTAGCAGCGTAGCAGGTCTCTCATTCGCCGAAATGAACGTGTTATTGTTTTGCCAGAGTCTGCGATGCCAATCATCGTCTCCTTGATCGCCTACTGAGTATGTACTGCGTATATGTAGTGGAGTGTCACTGTATACTACATAGTAGACTACTACGTAAGTAGACTAGCCCCAGTTCTGTCCCCCAACATTTGTTAATCTATTATTACACAGCGAACGACAGTCCCTCCGACAGTTGCTGGTCAATGGTAGCATTTGTTTCAAACTCGCCAAACAAATGAATCTCCTCCATGAGCAATTTCTCTAAATTGTGTCTCGTGTGGGATGCCTTCAATCTCGACGATCATTGATCTCAACGCGAGCAGGATAACTGAGACCAGCCGTACCGAGGTGTACCCACGCATATCCAGTAGTAAACCCGTGGTGCTTAGACAAATATCTTCCCGCATGCCATTTGTCAAGTCGAAAATAGGAGAGCATAAGACAGCTGCCTTGGGGGGGTGTTTGTAGCTAGGTATCCTGCCTATAGAAAGAGGGCCTACGGGTACCTGATACGATAACACGGCTGACACGTTGCACGACTGGAATGCAAATATGGGGGTAGCCGAGAAATTGTCACACGACGGTCCGCTATGCTTGGTGGAATGTGAGCTTCCAGTCCTGCCCAAAAGGGTGAAACGATGACCACGATTGCATCATGTTGCAACATAATAATCAACTGCCATTACTATCCCTCCCCATAATCCCCATCTCGTAGGATAGGTAGGATCACATACCTAATTTACAACTATACTACTTATGTATCTATTGCCTATTGCCAATTGCCAATTGCCAATTGCCAATTGCGTAAGATTCGGTTGCATACGTAGTATACGTAGTGCAGTAACTAAGTGATTTTGATTTACATTTTTACAAAGAAGATGACGACAGCTTGCATCTATGCGTAGTACGTAGTACCCCCCTGGAGCAGCATCAACACTGCCACAGCCGAAAACAGATAAGTAGATACATGGGGCAGAAGCATGGGGCAACTGACCTCAGGCCACGCGCATCTAGGTATTCATCCCTTCAGGCTGCATGGGCGCTCGTTAGACGATACCCCTCCAAATGACTTGAGGTGTGATGAATGTTGAAACCTTAAGGTTGATAGTGTTCGTAGTGGCTACACCGTGGCCCCATCTGGGCTGTCTAGTACTTATGTCATGACTACACTACTGCGTAGGTGATAACAAGACCCGTTTCATAAGGTGTGTATGGAGTCCGGTGATGCGTACTCGGCAACTGGATGAATTCGATCTAGATCTCCTGAAGTATGAATTCTACGGAGATGTCCTATAATATCCTGTGGGCATGTGGTATATACGTACATTTCATATGATGCCTAATATCCTGCTGAATACCGGTGACGCTAGAGAAGCATAACATAGAGACCCTACCTACATATCATCCACGTTCAGGGCAGAACTCAGGGATATAGAGAGTAGTAGCCTTTCGCCAGTTTGGAAATTATATTCTACATGTACATGTATATTGTAGTATAGGTATAGATAGTGTCGTGTAGGAAAGCGGTCAAGATAGACTAAAACCAGATGCTGGACGGATTCAGCAACCAGTGCTGCAGGTCAAAGGAGTCGCATTCCTTTGGACATGTCGAACCAATGACCTCGTCCACGACGCTCAAGTGAAACGGAAGGCGCTGGAAACCCTGGGACACGCAACCCGCCGTTGATTGGCCTGTTGGTCAGCGACAATCGGGTCGCAGCAACGTGTCCAAGTGTCGTTCTGTGCCTGGACGAGACCTGCTTGAATGAAGGTGCTGACCTGCCCAAATAGCTGGCTAGCGTTGCCTGAATAGTGTACCCTGACTACTCGCGATGGCGTACGGGGTACCTGTTAGGATTAGCCCCAGCAGGCACAGGACCGCTACCTGCCTCTGCAGTCTCTGACGTGCTGCCGCGTGCCTGGAAAGCTACCTCGGTCCGGGGTATCTGGCGGTGTGGCGATCTTCAGACCACCGCCCCTGCAAGCGGCGGCACTAACGTGCACGGTGCATGATCTAGCTCCATTCCTCCCCTGCCTAGGTACTGTGCCAGAGGGCGTCTTCGCCAGCGAACCTTGTCCGCGTGGTCGCAATCCCAACTGGTTCCCCAACACACACGCACCATCCGTACCCATTTGTACCCATTCGTAATCTGCACCTCGCTCTTTCCACAGGCTTCCAGGTGGCTGCTGGCCCGCTGCAGACATGGAGCCTGTCTCTGTCCTCTGTCCCTGGTGAGCGACCCAGTCGTGGCGCGGCAGTCGCGGCACTGTGACGCACCGGCACAGCCCAGATTCGGCGTCCTGACGGCATGGCGGCTGCAGCATAGTGCTGTACTTGTCGACACATCAGCGCCTGCCCGCTGCTTCACCCCGTCGTGTTAGTCGCGGCGTCTCGCCCGAGTGCCTCGCTATCGGCTGGCGTGGCATCATGCCGATAATCGTGCCCTCGAGTGTTGTCATGCCACAGTGAGCTGCACTGTTGTTCCTGTTCCTTCAACAACAACAACACAGGCCCCAACTTCTGCCCCAACCAAGGCAGTGACAAAGCTTCCCCGGTCTAGTCTAGTCTAGTCTAGTCTATTACTTATGTTGTCTGTATGTACACTACGTACACTACTACGTACACTACCATTTCGTAGCTCTGTCCTGCCAGCAGCGTGACCATTTTGGCCCAGTCGAGGTTGCCTTTGTAGCGTGAGGCCAAGACTCTTGTTCTCGCTACCTCCGGCTGCCCTTTACTGTACATGAATTACGCCATGTACATAGTAATCTGTACTTACTTCCTACTACATGTAAGTAAGTACCTTCATACTTACACCTTAATAGTAGGATACTATGTATGTATACCTAGCATACCTCTCCACTGTACTTATCGTCATTAACCCTGTCGATCTTTGTCAGTGACTTACTATCACCCTTTCAACACGGCAACAAAGCAGGTCACTCGCTTGTTCTCCCCCCCAGCGCCTCTCTCCTTGTCTGTTTTTATCGTCAATTAGGTACTGCGTACACTTACCCTACTGCGTATGTACGCAGTACGTTTCCTGCTGTCTCTTGTCTCCTGTAGCGTGCTGTAGCGTGCTGAGGTAGCTGCCCCGGGCAGTGGTGTTATTCAGACCCTCTTCATGCTATGCCTCTTCTGGGCTGTCTCCAGTCTTGCCTGCATTGCTTCATTGTCGTCTCGCCCAATCCAGTCGATGACCAACCCACCCCCATGGCCAAAGACTGGCGTGCTCCCCTATTAGCTCACTGGGTACCCTAGTGTATGTATAGTCTGGTTCGTTCGAGTGCCTTCGTACGTTCATTCGTCCTGTCTCCGTCTCCCGCTTCTGTATCTCTCTTTTCCATCCACCCTTTTCCTACCGCTCTTCTCTTTATCGAATCCTTAGCCAGCCGACCTGCTTCCTCTTTTACCTGCCATTGTCATCCACCTTTGTCCTTCGTATCGTCACTCTCTGCTCTCTTTCTCTCTCCTTCGTCACCATACCACCAGCTCAGCCGTGCTTCGGGTTCGACAATCAATCAATCCATCAATCACCCGCCTGCTCCGGACCGAGAGACCCAGGCCTGACTCACCAGCTAGCCAGTCAGTCAGTCAATCCGTATCTGTACCTAATTACCTGCCTACCGTAAACAACGAGCCTCTCTTTCCTTTGAGCGAACCTGAGGTCCCTTTCAGCAGCTCCGCTCCTGCGTCACCCGACCTTAGCCCAAGCAATTCATCGACTGTGGTTACCTCTTTGTCGAAATAGCTCATCGTAATCATCCAATACCTCGCCTGGGTATTTGTAGCACCGCTTCCGCCTTTTCAATTGCCAGGACGTCCACTCCGATCGGATAGCGTGCTCACCACGTCACACCCGCCCCGACTCTACTGCCAATTCGGATCCGCTTCTAAGCCAGGTCTACCTTGCAACGACACCGGTCACCGCAATCTCTGGTTGAACAAGCATCCGAGGAGTCATAACTACCATTTACTGCAGCGTCGAGTCATAACTGCTATAGTCAAACTCCTGAACCGTCCGTTTCGACTATCTTCGACTTGGCCACGCCTGAAGAGCCCCGAACACCACACCTAGATCCTCTCACAACTCAGTCCTCAAGAAGCCGCCTCGGCTCAACTCGATTACTTAACATCAGAACAGCGCATCTCCGTCCTCGTGTGATCGTCTGATCGGATGGTTCTGTGATCGAGTCCGTTTCGGTGCGTTGATACTGCAGGAGCTCCGTCATCAGGCCCCAGTGCCTAGCAACTTGTGTTGACTTCTACTCTGGTAACACAAACCTGCCTCTTATCACGACCGAACAACTTGGCAACGCCTCCCTCAGCCAAGTCACTTCACCACAATCGACACTCTTTCAACTTTCTTAAATCATACTCATGTCCTCATAACGACTTTCATTTTCATTTTTTTCTCAGGATCCCTAGTTCCTCAGTACTATTGACGATTATTTCCTTCTCACCTGTCCACATACCGAATACCCTCGATGAGCCTCTGACCTATTAACGACCTGGAGTGTTATGTTTTCTTTTCCCACTCTCAAAACCCTGTATATTGCATCTATTTAGCCACCTCGTGGCACGATTATCACTTTCTCTTTGCCTGGTCGCTTCACACTCCTCTGTCGACTTTTACGATTCTCAAAACTTCACAAAAATTTGTACACAAAGACTGAAAAGTAATCTTGATTTTCATCGGACCTTCATACGCTCAACAAAATAGACGGTCGGGATTAAACGAGCTGTACATTGCGCAATCATTGGTGGCTTTTGGACAAAAAGTTCCACTACCTTTTGCTTCACTAGATTACTGGTCTCCCGTTGAGACGACGTCATGGAATGCCTGCGAAACAACTTTCACGATGGCGTCTTACTCGATGGGAGATTTCAGACTATCTCCCCACTCAACCACGGTTCGTTTGGAATGGTCTTCTTAGCCAAAGACTTGCAAACGAATGATCTTGTCGCCATCAAATGCATGACCAAGCGAGCTGCTGCGAACGAGGCTGGGCTCGAGTTTGCTATGGACGAGAGGTCAGAAGAGCAACTTTGTCACCTTCGTCTTGGGGCGCATCCAAACATTGTCAATTTGATTCACTCTTTCGAGACGGAGGCTCATTTCTACCTTGTCCTCGAATACTGCTCTCGTGGAGATCTTTACGAGGCCATTCGAACTGGATACGGCCCCCTGGAGACTGAGCACGTCCGCCAGTTCATGCTGCAACTTGTGGATGCTGTTTCTTACATGCATTCGAAAGGCATCTATCATCGGGACATCAAGCCAGAAAACATCTTCCTCACCGAATCGGGAGCCATGAAATTAGGCGACTTTGGCTTAGCGATCACGTCGAAGTGGAGCTACGAGATGACAGTAGGTAGTGACCGGTACATGTCACCTGAACAATACGACTCAGCTGGCAACGGATACTCGCCTGCTCAAGCTGATATCTGGGCTATCGGCATTTGTTTGCTCAATATTCTTTTCTCACGCAACCCTTTCACAACTCCCACTGAAGCTGATCCCCTTTTCCTGGACTTTTCTCGAGACAAGCAGTCTCTTTTCGATGTCTTTCCGTCAATGTCTCAAGATACCTACGAGGTGATTGTCGAGTGCATGAATTTGGATCCTCGCAAACGTTCTCTCGAGGGAGCTAGGGATGCTCTTCTTCGAGTCGTCAGCTTTACCACTCTTGACGAGGGTTTCGATGACTTCTGTGGTCCTGAACGCACGACCCTAGCGACTGCCAACCGGGAACCTCTCCGGACCCCTTCGATCCAAAGTCCCCAGGTTGACCAGGGCGCATTCCCATGGGCTAAAGCTCTCCATGCCACTCCGGTTCAACCACCACGACAGCTGAGTGTTATCCTTGATAGTGACAGCTACACCGAAGACCTCTTCCCGAAGTCTGAAGGCAGAAGAGACTGGTGTGCTAGCTCTGTTGTGACACCATCCATCTCGTCTGTTCTTACTTCTAACCTTGCCGCATCGGTGAACTCTCTGGGCATCTCTGATCCCATGGATATGCCTAGCCGCGCTCGGGTCCAAGGAGGTCTTGTGGCTGGCTCTCTGCCTATCAACGTGTCCCGACCGAAGCCAATCTCAAGTACCATGTCCATGGTCTTTGGTCGGAAGAACGAAGCTGTATCGAAGAGTTGGAGTGATATGTGGGAAGAGGATGTCGAGGAAGAAGAGGAGCGCGCCCGACAACTTGAGGAGCGCAAGGAGCTGAACAGTCGAACTTGGAGCCATGAGAGCAATGTTGTTGATATTACTATTACTCAACATGTGCCTGCGTCCGATGAAAAATCAGAGTCACCGGCCTCTGACACGATTTCCGGTGACATTAATGGCGACATCGATGGCGACTTGGTTGCTGATGGATTTTTCTTCCATGAGCCGATCACTATCAAACAACCTGTACAGTCTGCTCCTCGTTATTCACCGCCATCGAAGCGCAGTGTCCTTGATAAATGGACTGCTCTGGGAGAACGACGCCGGGCCGTCGCTCCTGCCTCGGAGCCCAAGTTGACTGAATTTAGTCCGAAGTCGCGACGACAGTATGGCCATAATTTTAACAATTACGGAGCTGGAATGGGAACGTGGGACAACCCCAATCATTTTAATCATAAGTGGAATCGAGACCGTTCGGTATCGCGGGGCTGTCCATGGAATAAGGGCCGAGATTGGAACTGGCGCGAGAAACGCCATGGTTTCGGTGACCTTGAGTGGGTTGGCCATTGGCAAGATGCCCATTAAAGGCTTTGCTAGTGTTGCCTCTTGTGGTTGAGCTCATCCTTCATGTTCCGCGGGTTATTCGTCTTGGGTGTCTACCGATATTTCATTTTATTCTGCCTTCTCTTGTTCTTGATAGCGGGTTATTATTTTTCTTTTGGAGGTGCATTGGGATGTTAATGCGGGAGGGGTTCATCGGCGTGTATGGACTCTCCACTTGTTGGATCAGAAAGTTTGGCAATCGGCAGTAGACACTCATGACGTTAACCTGGTGGACGGATCTAGCTTTTAACTCGCTCTCTAGGTATTAGATATTCTCCCGTCACTCAAAGAATACCAGAAGTTACCCACTCAAATTTGTGTCCAATATCCTTGCGTGACCTGTCTCGTCTATAGAGCACAACGCTTCCTTGATAACTAACTTGATGTCATGGACATCCACTAGGAACCGTCCTGGACCCTACTCCCATCATAGATATCTCCCGATCGTCCAGAGCTCGCCCAGCCTTAGCTAAATAATGTTGGATGTGGTGTGAAGGTAATTCGAGAGGTTGTCTATTTCAAAATGGGATTCGGCCGTGAGAGATTGCAAACAAAGCCTAAAGGATCCAGTGTAACACGGGAATTCGTTACTAGCAACCCGAAAACAAACACTACGTATAAGATATGATAAACTACTCAATCTCGATTGTATAATTTTCCCTTGATTTTCTTCATTATTCATGATCTCGTCTAAGCTGATAGATTATTCCGCTTATATGCGAAAGTCGATGCGTTCAACGTAAAGTTTTTCGGCATCGTGTCGGTTCGGCCTTGGAGTAGCACTTGTGTCGCGTCTACTTGTGTATATGGTGCTAGAATAAGTGCTATATACTTCATATGCGATGCAGGCAGGTTTTCGGCCTCGCGGGGCCTTGCAGAGCTGTTTCCTGCCTGGTTACACAGGAAGAAGGACCGCGCTCTTAGTAGCACAGCGGGTAATTAACCAAAAAAAAAAAAAGTGCTATATACTACTAGTTGAGTTGATTTTTTTTCTTCTTTCCTTTGTGCTGGGAGGGTGCTTTTGCGCTGGAGAGTCGTAGGATGAATTTCGCTCGCCTACCTACCGTCGTCATATAACTTCTTTTTATGTGATATTCTGTTGCGCTACTAGATATAGGGTAGATTTTGTCAAATGGGATGCTGCGGTGACTCACTATGCACTTGAATTACGTTTGAATACTGTTTGGTATCAACTCCTAATGCCATTAAGTGAGGGGGATATATATACTAAACAGGAAAAAGGGGTGACAAGAGCTTGGGTAAGCTGCATAGCAAGATAATTCCAACTCAATGAAAGGAAGGGAGCCTCGATTTTCACGTAGCAAATTATGAGGACGATTACGGAGCTAGCGCTGGTTAAGTTGGGTCTTGTCGATATGTTCTTCAGCTATGTTCAAATACAGACAAGAAACTCATGATACAAGATATAGCCGCGACACATAGGAAAACTCTCTTACACACGTACTAGCAGTGTATAAGCGTTGTGCGGGGAAAATTTGGGATAATCTCTTAGGGGCTCGGTATGGTTGCCGGCTCTTAGTTATGGCTTGCATACCATCTATCGGTGGGAAAGGAAGCAGCCTGCCGAAATACCTATTGTAAATTATGCCGAGGATAACCTATTATGCTATCCGTTATTCAATTCCTCCTTTTTCAATAAATCTCTACAGACGGATTGACCCGCTGCTGTTCTATTTTTATTGTTCTCCGTAGCCTCTACCGCGCTTTGTTTCCGTTTCTTCTCGCTTCTTGCTGGTGTGTGATACGTTGGCTTACGACCGCCTTTCAGAAGGGGCTTAAAAGAGAAAAATTCGTTGTGTACGGCAGTATTTTCGAGTTGGAGTAATAGAGGAGAAAATGGATGACTGAATAAGGTAGATGGAGGCCGGTGACTATGCTGGTGTTGTTTGAAATTGTAAAGTCTGATGATCGCCTCCGGGTAACCTTCAACTATCTTTTAGGTGATAATTGTTTTAACTGCAAACTGACCATTATTAAAATGCCCGGGAAGTGTCCTTGACGACGTCAAATTATGAAAGCTAGCATGACCGAGAGGCAAGGCAGTGAGGAATCACAGCAGTTATTCGTCGACATAGGGTATTATGTTACTAATTTAAACGTCCACTACTTCCTGAGGCTTATTACATCATAAAACAACTATTCAGGTATGACGGCTGCTCCGACTAGAATCTGGGTCAAGTGACAGTGATCATACTGCTAAGCCAATGGATATCCCACGGATCCCTTGTTCATAGTCATTATCCCGGTGGACATTTCCTTTGAAGAGAGAGGCGAAATTCAAGAAATACCATCTTTGTCCCTGGCCTTCACCCCTTTCATGCTCTTAGTGGCCTAACATGAACATGAAGAACGTCGATATGCTGCAGTGACCCTGGGTTTCCTCTCTTCCATACTAATCTCAATTCTCGGATTGCGAAAGTTTGTTTTCATTTCTGGGGGTATTTGATATAGGCCACGCTCATTTTGGGGGATAATAGCTAGGAAAATCATCGTCTAATGGAGACCTTCTCGTCATTTCATATATCACTACAGATTTAACTATCTACTTAATAGTACCAGGCATTCATTACGGTACACGAAATCCTCGGACTTTTTGGCGGGCGAGAAAAGAAGAGGCTATATATAATGGGAACCGACTTTAGGAACATCCATTCGACATCGACCTCTCTGTGTCCACATTCATATGAAAAAGGAGTGCCAGTTTGTTGGGACTGTGCCGAGGCAGGGCACGCCAATAACCCTCGTGTGGCTGCAGGGGATGACTTTTCGCCGGCTCGGCAGAGGATCAGGAGATTTCGAAAAAGCCTCGGGTTTTGGGACGCGAGCCTTCGTAGGAGCATCGTCTACGCGGCGGGAACGCAGTCCTCGACACCAGAGCTTCGTCTCCCGGAGGAAGGTCTCGAGGTTGCTTCTCCTAACCCACGTCGATCTCAACCAGGCCTGATAGTCGTTGCTGGACCACGGATAGTCAGTCCTGAGGATAAGTTTCTAAAGCCGGAACAGGAGACTTGGAATTCCGAAACAAAAACAATTCAGAGAGATGATGATGCTGTTGCTGCGGTTGAATCCGAGTCGGATAAGAGAGTATGGGGATTACAGAGGAGAACGTTTTATATTCTTATCGTAATAGCAATTCTTGCCTTCGTCGGCATCATCGTGGGCATTGCTGTGGGTGTGACGCGACAAAAGGGGGCTCGGTAAGTCTTCATCAAGAGAAGAAGCAATATGATGAACGGGCACTAAGTATATTCCTGTCTCTTAGTTCGACTACACTGTCGACGCCTGTCGACGGACAAGTAAGCAGCAGTTCCCTTTCGATGCCTGCTATCATTGTCACCGAGACCGTGCCTCTCTACACGACGAGTCACTCTTCCACATTCGTAACCCTACTCAAGACCGAAATACAATCGTCATCTAGCCCAACACCTACACCTCCGACCACAACTCCGGTGGGAGGAAGAGTGGACGTGGATTCTGAGACCGCCATTGTTGCTACTGTGTTTGTCACCCAGCTGCCGCCATCACCTACTAACATGATTCCCCCGCAGCCTACAGTAACGGTCACCAGTGTCCCACCTCCAAATACATCGCCATTGTCACAACCATCTCCATCGCCTATAAACCCCCCTACAGACTTCCCTACAGACTCTCCTCCGGATTCCCCTGAGGACTCTCCTTCGTCAAGGATCTGCATTGGCGATGATGGCAGCACATACTCAGATCCTAGCACAGGCGACAAGTTTCGAATTGAATGTGGCGTGGCTCACCAGGGCAAGGACATCGAGAACCTCAAGGCATACACCATGGAGGCGTGTATAAGCCTGTGCGTGAAGAATAGGTTCTGTAAGGGCGCGATATGGTTCAACGTCGGACCACAGGGCACCGACCTGAACTACTGCTGGTTGAAGAGCGAGATGGACGATAGTGCTATACAGCTTATGCCGGATGCTCAGTCGGTCGTACGGTTATAGATATATTACAATAGAACGTCTATTTTTCTAATTGATAGAGTGCAGGACTTGGAAGGATGATGGAAAGGTGTTCGCGGTCTGGATAGAGCTACTGTCTGTATTAGCATTTATGATATTATGGGTAATGGAACTTGAGAGAATCATGAACTTTTATATTGACTTGGTGACATGTATACTAGCAGCCTCTTATACCCGTCACGCTAATCTGGAAGCCCTACAATGAAAAGGGGGTTATGCTGTTGTTACCTAATTGCACATATGTTACTGCTAGGACTAATAGGTGTTAGTTAAGTAACGGTCGCTAACAAATGAGGCTGAGTTTGATTTTAATGCTTTTTATAGCTACTAGGTATATGAGCAAAGGCTTGTGATAAATGAGTAGTCTCTCTGACTCGAGCAGTCCTGTTTAGCTACATTACGCTTAAGCATTTTCGAGCACGACGTTCTAGCTAGGGAAGCCCTTACCTACTATAATACTAGTTTAACATGGTTGAAGTAGAGTATACCGTCACAAAGAGTATCGCCAAAAAAGACCCCTGGCTTTTAAGACCTGAACAGGGTTCTGCTGTCCATGAGAACTTTTAAGAGGCGAGAGAGAGACCATACCACCTATTTAAGAGAATCTGGATAGCTAACCCAACTCAACATACGAAGCTCTTGCTTTGACTCAGCAGATTTTCGACTCGCCTAATGTTGCATACTAGATGATGCGATGGCGGGGTTAACTAAAGTCATTGCATAGGAGCTGTTAAGAATCTATATCATGGGGAAATAACTAATTTGTACTGTAAAGTGGATTTAATTTTCCACCGTAAGTAGACTAATCGCGCATCGGATGCAGGAAGAAAATCCGCGACCGTCTTGCTAACCATAATGGCATCCTTCAGTGGCGCTTGGCTTGCGCTTAGTGACAGGTCTAGAGATCTTGGCGCTGCTGATCATGCCTGGAGGCTACATAGTGGAGAATGCACAATACGCTCATGAAAGACGACTCGTTGGATCTAGGCAAGGCATGGACTACCTAGGTTCTTGTCGCGATTAGTTAAATGCTGCTACGACGACGACGTTACGAACGAGGTCCATTTCTTGTACAAGAATGAGTCCAAGGCTAAGGTATGTCAGATAAAATGTTTTGGGATGACGTAGGAGTTGCAATACAGCCAGTTATCAGGGACACAGCCAGATCCCTGTCAAGCTCAGGGTGACTCGGTTGCATATACGTATAAGACGTGGGGACAAGCTTCTGATACTGAATTGTCGCTTAATAATTGAATGAAAGGAGTCTGCGTTTCGAATAAATATCTCGCGGGGGCCAAGGAGCTGTGATTAAAGAGTCGAGATAAGGATCTGAATTTCGATAACTCTGAGTTACAAGTTATAATCTCCTTTCACATCCGTGTTCTATGTCAGTGCTACGGCACAGGCTCTGTTGATTTCCGAATTATCGTTTGTAGCTTAGTATGGGCTCGAGATTTACCCTGTTTGGGCTAACAGTGTACGGAGTATATCTCTTGCTATCAGCGCATGTCATAACTCATGACTCATTCTGTTTTTGCTTTTTTATACAAACAGCTTGTTGACTATGAGCAAATGATATAGGTACTGTATTATCATGAATACAAACACTTGGGTTGAGATGAGTTTTGATAGGCTAATTTCGGTCTCGACAAGGGAGGGAAGGGCCGGATGTCAGCCAACAATCAAGGCAGCGTTTACTCATGCTAATCAATTAGAGCTTAAGCAAGCCTGGAGAGGGTCTTGGCATCACCAAGACTGACATAATAACGTATGAGAGGTGTTCTATGTCAGGTGGGGGATCGTTATCTCGTATGAACAGGGTTCGACTGTCGGTCAACCAGGAGAGCAAATACCCGTGACTCGCGGATTATCTACCCAGTGTAGTCTTATTTTCGCCTGGTCATCACGCGGTCTGTGCCGTCGGACTAGAATGCTCTAAGCAGAGCGAAATCCCCGTGTCCTACCCAACGGGCATAACGCCTCGTGCGAAAATATACTAGTGTTGCGGCTGGGCGTCTTTGAGAGTGAGACGGCCTGCGTGACGGCCAAGGCTGCCTTTTTTTGGTTGACCAACAACCGTGCTTCCGACACTCCCTCGGCATTGTCGGAGCCATAGTAATCGTCTTAAGAACTGCCAAACACAGATGCCTCCCTTCATTTCGTCAGCTCACCGCTGCGTGGCTGCAAGGGTGTTGACAGCGCGGATAGCGCTCAAAACACGGAATCTGACCCCAGATCAGAGGGATCGTCACCGGGATATCCCAAGAATAGTACCAACAGAAATACCATGCCGGCAGTCCGAGTAGTATATAACTCGTATTGTGTGTGAGGGCGTGATATGGGAATGTGAATTCTTGGCTTTGGTGAACCTCCTATTTCAACCCAAGAGATCAGCTTATCAACAGGTATAATGACGCCGAGCGAAGAGGTCAAAGATTCGGCTCCAGCCCCTATCAAGGTGAAGCTGAGTCCGGTGGAAGAGACGATGATACTGACGCTGTGGAGTCGTGCCCGCGATGCCGCCTCTCCGAACCCAATCTTAGGCGACGTTCATGCGAAGAGGATCCTCGACCGGGTCGACACCGATAGTATCAGCCCGACGCTGCTCCCCGGCGACAAGCGGTTCGACAACTATATTTCAATGCGCGCCAAGAAGCTCGACGAGTGGTGCAAGGTCTTCTTAGAGTCACACGCACACGAGCCCGTCGCCGTGCTGCATCTGGCGTGCGGGCTGGACCTACGTGCCATGAGGATGCAGCCGCTGTGCGGCGAAAACGTGCTCTGGATCGATCTCGACCGACCCGAGGTTGCGAACCTTCGCGAACGCCTCATCCCGGACGCGGCAGGCGATGGCAATGGATGGCACTACCGGCTCATCGGCGCCTCGGCGACCGAGGACGGGTGGATCGACGAGGTCCCGCACGACCGCCCGGTGCTGATCATAGCGGAGGGGTTCTTCATGTACCTCGCAGAGGAAGACGGCGTCACGCTCCTGCAGAGACTGGTGGAGCGTGCGGCCTCTGGCGGCGTCGTCATGGACACCGTTGGCACGATCATGACGCGGTACAACTCCTTCAACCCGCTGTTTCGCGGGACGAGCGTGCGCCTGAAGTGGGGCGTGGACGACGGCGAGGAGGTCGCCAAGGCCCATTCGCACTTAAGTCTTGCCGAGACGATTCTATTCCAGGATCTGCTGCCTGGGATGTTCGCTTCTGCTGCGCCGCCTTGTCTGGGCCCCCTTACGCCTGTGTTCTCGCTGTTTCCGTCCTGGCGGACCTATGGACAACTGCTGCGGTTGGAGTTTTAGCTGGTCGGGCGCCTTTTCATATATTGCCTCATTAGAATAGACTAGACTGGGCGCTAGGGAGATATAACTGGTCCCGGGCAGGGCTAGGTCGAGTCTGGAAGGTGAGGTGTCACCTGTGTATTCACGCCATATACCGATATTCCTAATAACTTCACTGCCGGTGGGTAGCGACGATACTAAACCTGACATCATATTGACTGCGTTGCACGTCCTTGATCTTTGTCCTTCATAATACTCTTAACGTTGCTCTCATATGAAAACATTCACTTTGTCATCCCTTATATCAGTCCAGCCAGACCGCGCTGGCACAGCAGCCTTGGCCGTCGGGTATATCTAGGTGCGCGATGACACTGTGGTCGACACGCCAGATTTCTACGAAGCCCGTCGAGTTATCCGTCAAGGCGGCAATGGAATCGTCAAAGGAGCTCGCTGCCACACTGTTCGCGAACCCGCCGCTCGTGTTCGTTTCGAAAAGGAAGAGCTGGTTTGCGATCTCCCCGGCCGCGCTCAGCTCAAACACGGATAGTACCCCCTGCGGCTGTTGTCGCGCGCCCGATTCGTCGCCCAGAGATAACGGTTCCCCCGCGACAGCGAGACTTCGTCTGCCTAGTAGTCGGTGAGATCCTGTCCTTCGGGAAGCAGCGAGTAAGTGTCGTCGACGAGATGTAGAGTCCTCGGCCTCCTCGACGATGTACTGCGTGACCTCGCCGGACTCCTCGAGGACGACGTATGCGTAATTTCCATTCCTGTGGATGACGAGATGCCGCGGGCCCGAACCAGGTGATGGTCCGGCGACAACGCTTACATTCGACAGGATGCCAGTCGCCTCATCGATCTTGTGCGTCTAGATGAGATTTTTTTTCGTGTCGGCGGATGAGAGGTAGTCTCCAGAGGGCGTGATGGCAGTACCGTGGACGGCCGACCCGGGGACGATACATGTATTTCTGGATCACTTCTTTCAACATGCCGTTCTCATGTACCGATAAGATGGTGCTGCAACGCGCATCGCCGTAGTAGTAGTTGTCGTAGACTGGGTATGTCTTCTTCTGGTGCGCGTTCACAAAGATGCTTCTGGAGTCAGAACACATTCCGCCTCCTACAATTCTTGCTTCGACTTTGATGTTATACGGGTCTGCTATGTCGTAACTAAGTTAAGCAAGATCTTGTGCATCATAGTTAGTGCTGTATAGCTTGATTTTGTCGTGCTATATATCGTTGACATTTGGTCAGTTTGAATGAAGTGGTGTCTGCCATGTCGGAACACCGGACGAGATTTACATTCAAGGAGATCCACGAGCTAGCAGTAGATAGGGCGCTCTGCGAGACTAGCGTTAAGGTCTTTTCTGCATCGTCGTATTCTACGGTATAGAGGAACTCGGTGCCTAAAGTTCCGACGATGATCCCGTACGTTATTACGGACGCGTTTCTGTCATGCCATGAGAGGGCCAGAGAAAAAATTGCGCTGAGGAAGCTGAACATTGTGATTTTATAGCAAGCGGGAACAGTCCTCTAGGGCCCCCTGGTACAAGAAAACGGAAAGCAGCTCCGGCATTATAATGGTGTGCTGGGCGCGGTTTGAGGCTAAACTAGGCTGTAATTAATGGCGAGACGGCGAAATCTTTATTGCTCGGTTGCTAAGCATTAAACAGACTTAAACGTCAACATTTCCCTCACTTCGCTAAGGACAAATTGATGGACTGACGCTCCGCATATTACCCGGGGAACCAGGTGGGCTAAGCGCTCCGAGAGGATCCCACTTCAGACCGAGGAGGAATACCGAGAACCGCTATCGGGTAAAGGTGTGGTTAGACAGGATGGTCTTGATCCCGGAGCTGCTGGCCCGTATTATTCCTGTTATAGGTAGGCCAGGCCGGTGAACCGTCTGACTAGATTTTCCATTGGACGACTTGCCTCCGAACAAGATGGGACTCAGCAAACATACCGGCATCGCGCCTATGCACGTCGTACCTGGTCTGGTACACGAGGTATAATACACAACATATTGGATCGGAGAGGCCCCGGTCCATTGACCGCATGCGGACAGACCTAGCATGATATAATTCGCGTAATACTTCCTGTTGTGATACCTGCCACGTCTCATTAGCGCAAATGAAGTATGTTGTTGAGCTCAGATACGAATTTGATCATGTTATTAATGAGTAACTGTTTGTGCGCGGTGTATCACCGTAATATCGTAAGCGAAACTGCTAGCCGGATCCAATGTAACATAGATGAGGCATTCGTACTTGTAATAGCCACTTATCGCATGGATATAAAAAGTATGCCTCTGGCAATGCGGTGCTCACACCAGAAAAGGGTACATGCATCTAGTGTCAAGATATCTTAGAACTGAACACCTAGTTCATTACGTTGCCTTCGTTTGAATAGTTATGCCTCATACTCCTAACATTGTACTCGTTATCTTTAGCGTAACAGAAGCTAAAGTCAGAGTAAATACCAAGCTTAGAGCTGCTAGTTAAATACCTATCAAATTCTTATTTCCAATCCTCAACTCCGCGGTTGAACGCAAGACTTCGTCCAAGGGTGAGAAGAGGGCCACAGATGACTCAGCGTATGTTAAGAGTTTGAAGTCGATCTACTATGATATCAAGATGTAGTCGGTCGAGTTCATCTAATCCTTCAGTCTCTTTAAATTTTGTTGCAGCGGTAACTAGAGGTTCAGCAAAACGCTGATCAACCGCTGCACCCATACCGGCAGGGACCAAGTCTTTACGACCATTGAAGAGGAAGTAGGCGAAGTTTACTACTTGAAGGAGGAACGTTTGGTTCTCTCCCCAATATTCGAGAAAACCATCGCTGTCTAAATTGGCAACAGATCGCGCGTCTGGAAAGATGTCATACTGTAGTCGCTCGATGACCTCAGATTTTGAGAATATGTTGGAAACATTACCCTTTTGAGCTGCAATAAGCTCCTCCCGGAGCCATTGGACGGCACACGCTTTCAAAGCGGTAAATTGGCAATTCTCTAGTAGATCTTGTAGTATGTCTAGTCGACTCTCGTCGTCTGGATCGGAATGGAGCACAGTGCCAGCAAAACTCGCGCCAGCATTTCTGACTCGGATATCGGGATGGAATACGGTAATTAAGGTCAAAAGATGGTGGTAGACCATGTAACTCGTCGGTTCAGTTGCTGCTACCAAGCCTCTATGATACAGCCCAAGACCGATAGCTAATAAGGCGTCCGCTATGCCAGGGTTATTGGTGACTTCGGTATCAGGGTTCGCACCCAGAAACAATCGTATCATGTCTAGGTGTTCTGGGAAAAGGTGCATTTTAGGGACTGGGTTATCTGCTCCGAAAGCGTCTGTTGAGAAGATCCAATAGGCAATCAAACATGCGGCTCCGCCTTGTGAGAGGTGGATGTCATCAACTGAATCGAAAGTTTCAAGATCTGGAAGAGGATTGGCATCGCTTGGATGGCACAACACCTCCTTGACGAAGGCCGTGGAACAATCGTCGATACCGAGGTCTCGTAGTAAGGCCTTCAAAAGCGAGGGACGTCAGGAAAAGCTCCCAAAGTAGCAGGAAAGGTGAATACAAACCGCAAGTTGCCCTATTACAGCGTCCCACTTCTGTAAAACCTCATCTTCCCGAAATGCTTGTGTTGCCGTGGGCTCGCCAGGGATAATCTTCTCGGGGTAGTACACTTCAAGTAATCGCCGGGACCACTGCATTTTATGTACGTTGACGTATCGCTGTAGAATGCAGGTGGTGAAAGATTGCAAAAGTCTTCGGTTTAATTTCTCCTCCTTCGGGTCCTCCAGCTCAGCTTCGGGGTCAGGAGCATTCTTAGAGAAATCTCCGTGCTCATCAGGGTTGGCCACATCTATGCTAGAAGCACGCGTAGGGAGAGGTGGCCTAACGCGGCCTGAGAGTGATCGCACCAGATTAATCACGGCGGTTGTCATTTCAGGTGTTGGCTGGTAGGCTTCGAGGACCGAGACTAGCGATGGTCCTAAGAATCGCGAAGGGTGCTTTGTCTTGATTCTACGTTGGAGGATGGCGAGCACCCCAATCAATGTGATAAGACGCCCAGGTACATCACTGGGCTTGAGGCCGAAATGGAGACTTTTGTCAGCTACGTCGCCTTGGTCATCTTCAAAGGGCCTGGCCAAGGCCGCCAAAGTCTCCATGACTTTAATGATGACCTCGCGAGGATTTCCCAGGCGAGCGACAGTCTCTAGACAATCCTCATAGCCATCAATAGCAATGAGCATCTGCACGAGGTCCCAGCCGATCTCTCGCGTGAGGTCAGCATTTTGAAGGACCTCATTCAACGTTGGAAGGACACCCGGTGTGCTGACATGGTACTCTAGGACGGTGAGATAGGTAAAGCGATCCTCCTTGGCACCTTCACGGATGGCCGTGATGGACTCCGACAGCTCAGGCATCTTGATCTCTCTAGCTCAACAGGGTGGCTGACCCCCAGAGATATTCTTACACTAAAAAATAATTCTGAGTCGGGGTGATCCCCTGGTTTGAGTAAGTGAGCAAATGATTTCGGTATGAGGATGGCTATTAGTTGTACTGCTGCTGTATAACGTATCCAAGCAGGTACAATGACGTGGGTGAGACTCGTGAGGGGCATTTGTTCTAGATCGTGAACATAGGTAATGCCTAATGGCAGGGCGTGGGGCAAGACCCAGAGGATGGGAACCAGTGCTGGCCAGGCCTCGAGGCTAACACACACGCATGCCCTGTTATGGAGACCTACGTCACTAAAGATTCCCTGTGACAAGCGCTAAGAAGTTGCGACCGGCGTATCGCATTAGTGCTTTAGGTAATGTTCCGGGTACTGTCCGGTTACCCCTGGTAAAATGGAGACGGGCAATGGACTTTGAATGTTGATTGACACAGGAATAAAAGAAGCCATTCAAACACGTCAAGTGACATACTTTACGCATATTTTATTTAAACAGTAAGTGAGATCGAATGATCTTGTTTGATCCCCAATAACTATAGTGAATATAGTACAGGATATATACTTAATATACTAGCAAGTACCTAAGACTACCTTAGGTTAGGTAGCACTAATATAAAAGATACTTAGTGGTCTTTTCCGACCCTAAATTTAATCTGGCATCTGTTTGAGTTTCTACCAGTAACAGAAAATACAAGGAGTTCCTCGCTATGACAACTCCAAATTCTAGAAAGGACCGCCAGAGGAAGAATTCGACAATATCCACAAATAGGTAGATCTCTACCATGATGTATGACCGCCATCAATGACGAGATTGTTGCCAGTCATGAAGCTGCTGGCATTGCTGAGCAGGAAGAGCGCTGCCCCTTTGAATTCGCTTGTCTCAGCTAGACGGCCCACTAGATGATGAAAAACGGGTGTCAGTTGGTGCCCCGGTCAAGAGCTAATGGCTGTTCTTTCGTAGGTAGACTTACTCATATTCTCAGACTCCCATTTCTCCCGCAGCCCAGGAACTTCCTCAAAGTTCTTGAGCACCATAGGCGTCAGGATGTGGCCTGGGCTGATGCAGTTGACCCGGATACCTCCAGTACCGTCTTTTCTGATAGGACTCCATTCCATCGCGAGACTGCGGGCTAACTGGATAACAGCAGCCTTCGACGAGTTGTATACCTACGGTGAGGTGTTGGTTACTAGGATCGGGGAACAAGCAATCCCATCATAGCACTTACAGGAGAAATCAGCCCCTTGTTGGCTACTTGCCCCGACATGCTCGCAATGAAGCACATGCTGCCGTGGCACTTCCATTTGAACATCTGGCGAGCGGCCGATGTTGCTGTCATCATGACGCCTGTGTAGTTGATAGCCAGTATTCTCGCTACATCATCAGAGCTGTACTCAACTACGACATTTTAAGTCAGTAATATCACCGACAGGCAAAGGTTAATGCTGGGAGGCGCTTGACTGTTTACGGGAAAATTCAGGAGAAAGAACATGAAGGAGAAAGCAAGAGATGATTTAATCGTATGGGCACCAAACCTACTAGCAGGGCAAATTTGCTGTACTCCGGCCGCCGCAATAACACCATCTAACCTTTCATGCTTGTTTGCGATTGACTCGATTGTCTTATCTAGGCCCTCAGAATCTTGGACATCTTGCTGACGGTAATCGAGAGCGCCACCCCATCTATCTGCTCTCCTCTCAGCCTCATCCCAATCTCCATTAGGTTGATCCTCTCGATCGAAACAGTAAACTAGACGATGTGGCGTTAGCTCGTCCTCGCGCTTCTATGGAACGGGGTTCTAAGCCCACGTGATGAATACTAGGGCTTACCTATACCACCTGCTTCGACGAGGGCTTCCGCCAGAGATAGACCAAGACCCCTTGCCCCACCAGTCACGATGAAAACCCCGCCCTCCAAATCGAAGTCTGCCAGTCTTTTCTGGCCCACGTTCTCATCGCGACTAGGTGCGATGCCAATAGCAGGATTCTCGCGAGGCTCTGGCGGCACCGGCGCTGTCTTGTGCCGGGTGTCGGGGTCTGAAGTTGTTTTGCATTTTGAGGAATGAAAAAGCCTGCGCTGTGCCACTGGAGTAGAGTTTGCTGATGCTGCCTTTAGGATGGCTCGTATACTCTGCCCGCAGCGTTGGGTGACGGTCTTCAATAGGGGTTGCGACATGCTGGACCTTTCCGAGCTTTAATGGTTGAGACCTTGAAACTAATCTGTCAGAGAGAGTTAAAAGATAAGACACATGCATGAGAGTAAGTAGTTGTCATTGATCGATTACGCAACCTTGGGTGATTGATTCTGCGCCCGAAGAATTGTGTTACTCTTATATATATCGAGAAGTTATGAATTAGCTAGGATGAAATGTTTATTTATGAAGATAAACTCCAGCGAGCCGAAGAGAAGAAATCATGGTATTTAATTAGTATTGATGTCAAACCTATGATTCTACGCGTAATAAGGATGCCGAAGGACTTTGCTACCATTTAGCTCACGCGACTTATGATTCTTATCCGGAGAAGACCCCGGAGCATGCCCCCTAGCCAACAACGAAAAGGGGTCTCTTAACATTGGCGGATAGCAGCTTCGCTGATTTTGATGCTCGTGGTCAGCAGGCAAAGATCGTCGGTCCAAATTACGTGGGTGGAGTTGGTTCCTAATAGTGATGATGTCAAGATGAAATCATACGGTACAGATAAAGCACACCGGATTATAAATTTGGCTAATCACGATGTATATTGCACGTGGAGATGCACGTGTATTATTACGCAAAGATTCTTTTTCCCCTGTTGAAACCAAAATATCGGATCTGACGGCGAACCCCTGACTAACGTCCGGACCCGCCAACCGTGTTTCCTCCGGGAACTGCTCCGGGCTTCTGCTCCGGTGGCCGGTGCAGAATTATAGAGACTGTCGACGACTGGAACGATGAAGATGACGATACTGATAATATCTCTGCTCTAGGTCCTCTATTTTACTAGATATAGCTCGTTAGCATCAGAATCTGATACTTGTAAGCAGACTTAACGTGCCTGTAGACTTCATTGACGATGGGTGTTGTGTTTACTTGACGCGGGATACAAGACGGCGCACCGACGTCAACGAGAAACTTATTTTCGAGTATCAGCTCCGCGAAAGCTATCTAATAAGGCTTGCATACACCCTAGGAGACATAGAGAAGGAATTATTCTACGCTCGAAGTCCGTCTCCATATGAACCCATCGTACTTCTACATGCGATATTGAGAGTCCGTGCAGTACATAACGATACGAAAATGCAAAAAAAAAAAAGGTCACTTCATGAAGCCGCAAACTAGTCTCTAGAAAGCAACCAACCGCCGACAGATTCATTTGAGATTCCCGTCCAGCCCCCAGACTAACTCAGTACATCCATCTCCTAGTGCGACCCAAGCAGCACTGCGCCATTGCTTAAGGTAGGAATTATTTCGTCGCAGTCACAACACCCTTACCCTTACCCTCACCCTCACCCTCCTCCTCCTTCGCACTCGCCCCACGCACCAGCAGCAGCCGCTTCTCATGCACCATCCTCGTGCCCTCCCCACAGAACTGCACCGCCTTCCTTATAAGCCTCCCCTCATCCACAAGCTCGAAGAACCACGAGTACTCAAGCGCCATCTCCTCACCGTCGACGAAGCCGATGACATGCACGGAGCGGGCCACAGACCGCTGCACGCCCTCGTCGATCGTGAGATCCAGTATTACCGTGTTGCGGATGCCGCAGACCTTGGGGTCCGTCGCCTTCCACTCCTCCCCCGCTACTTCCGCCGCCGCCGCTGCCGCCGCTTCCGCTTCCGCTTCCGCTTCATCGTCGTCGTCTACGACGAGGGTTGGGGGGAGAGAGATGGTGGAGGAGTAGGAGGACGGCGGTAGCGATGTGAGCGTTGCGCGCGGCACGATGAGGCATGCGCAGGTGGGCGTTAGCTTCGTCGCGCTGAATTTCGGGTTGTGCAGCACGTGGTCCCCGCCGTAGAATGACCGGATGAACTCCCGTGTGGTTTTCTCCATTGCCACGCGGAGGTTGGGGTTGGGTCTCGCCCGAATTCGGGCGGGTGAGTTGCAGAGGTCCGTCATGGTTAACGTGGGACGTATACGTAAGTTGAAGTTGATATGAAGAGGCGTATGTATAATTTGGGGAAGTGAGCAGGCGTAGACTGGAGGATTAGACAACCGTGAATTGAAATATAAACTGAAGGGATGTAAGGGAGTAGTTGTTTATTTATTTATCAACACGGGCGTGCTACATAAGGGATAATGGCATCGCGAAGCACTTTGTTTGCGAGGGTATTCCTTATCCAATCGCTATGCTTCGTTCCAAGTGATGTTCGGGGGGGAAATCTGTTGTGCCCGCCCGCCCGGTGTACAGTAAACAAAGAAACGATGATCCTATACTTACCCTCTAGATCTCTAGATAGTTGATACCGTAATTTCCACTCAGACCGGAAGATAGCCCTGCACCGGCCCAGCGGGTTCTGCAAGTGATTGAGGTACAACAGTCACATACTTTGCAGGTATCACACGGGTTCTTCGGCTAACTGCCATTGGAACACGAAGCACTCGCTACACTGTCGCCGCTTTACGCAAGGACTTCACAGTTTGGCAACGATGGAGAATAGATGGGGAATGGTAGGTTAAAAAAATGCTTTCGGGTATCAGTTCTACGCTCATTCTCGCTATACAAGTGAAACAACAGCCATAAGCACACATCCCCATAGACTGAGTGCTCCCACCGCAACCGACCCAGCGCCAGCCGCCGGCGTGGAAGAAGTAGATACAGGGGCCGCCGGCGTGGTCGCTGTGGCCAAGGGCGTGTTGGACTCCGCCGTAATTAAGTTCCCGAACCCGGAGCGTGGGGGCGGTGTCCCGGTGGCGATTGCTAGTGTCGTCAAAGTGCTCTCGGGTAATACATCTGTGAGAATCAGTACGTCTGATGTGTTGATCGCCGAGTTGGATGCCGTGCTGTTGCCCTTGTGTGGAACGTTGGACATCACTGCACCGAGCGACGCGGTTAATAATGTGGTGGGTGTCGTCAGCAAGGTAGGCGTCAGCACGAAGACCGTGGAGGAAGCTGTGGTTGTTGTGATTCCTGATTTCGTTACAGTTGGGCTCGATATTATGGCTGAGGTACGTGTGGGCATGGTGCTGTTGTTGCTGTGTGCATTCCAGGGTGCGAGGACACATTGTTTCATGAGCGTGTTGTCGACGAGACGGCCATTTTGATTCGATGGTGTTAGACTTAGGACGTAAGTTGTGCTGAAGCTGCCGGCGCCCCAGGCAACTAGGCCCGTGAATACGTCCGAATTGGTGTTGATGAATGAGTTCTGGGCACAGAATGCTGTCATACACTGCATTTCATGTCAGTTGCGAGATGACCCTTCCACTCTTCCCCATGGATCGGTTAGCACTGGACTTACGGAAGCGTCACTCGAAGCCCCAGTTTCACTGATGAAACCCTTCCGTCCCTTGCTCCGCAGGTACTGCGCAACGGTAGTGAAGGCGTCTACATTGTTAGTGGTACACGCAGCATGGGTACCAGAATTATCTTCATCTAGATACTTGTGAATATCTAGAAGGAGGTTATCTGTACTTCCATCCGGGTTCGTGATGGCAAGAAGTGCATCTGCACTCCCACTTGAGACCAGCGTCGCGGCGCTGTCAAAGTTGGTACCGGAGAGTAAAATCATCTGGGACGTGGCTCCCGCCTCGCGTATGGCCGTGACAGCATTTTGAGAGGTCTGCGCCCAGATTCCTATGTCAAGATCGTGGGGTTCGTTCATGAGCTCAAAGACGATTTTGTCGTTTGTGGCGTATTTTCCTGCTAACTGGCCCCAGAAGCTGGCGAATTGCTTGTCTGTTGGTCCACCTTGCCCTATGATCTGTCCATTCCATCGCGCAAAGTTGTGGATGTCTATCATGCAATAGGCTCCGGTCTCGAGACATGATTGCACTAATTGGTTATACTTCGAAAGGTTCGAGGTATCGAGGTCGCTGCCTAGTTGGTTGTTCACAAGGAACTGCCATGATGTTGCTATTCAACCGATCAGCTCCCGGTTCCCATACCGAAATGAGTCCTAGTTCGTACGTATTCTCAATATATTAATCCCGTCATCCTTCACAAAATGGTTCATTTGAGTCGGTCCATCGCTGAGAGGTAATTGTGCAGACTCGGGAGGACAGGTCCCCTGAACATGGCTCAGCAAAATGATTCAATGGTATTAGTCTATGGCGATAATCTTACATCGATCTGACACCCAAAATCGCCCCCTGCTATAGCCACTCCCTATTTTTCGAACGGCTTGATTAGCAAACCGCAGCATTCGGCTTTTGTCATATGAGCAGTGGGACACAACGTACCAGAAACTGAACCTTGGCAAAAGCTGCCGGTAGAAGGGCAATGGAAAAAAAGGTCGTAAATAACATGATCAACACGATAACGACAGGAGAAAGAAACGGGTATATACAAGAACTGAACGACAACGACAACGACGACAAATGCGACAAGCGCGGAAATGAATGAAAAACAAAAAAAAAAAGGAGAAAAGAGGTGACTCAAGCAAAAAAAAAAATAAGGGTGATTGTTTGACGCGAGAGACGTCGTGAACGACTTCGTAACACTACACCAGAGCCATCACCCGCATCTAAGTATCCCACGGTAGAGCCGGATGCTATTATACATTATACCACTTAAGTCATCCACAACACACACTAACTAAGCACACTATGGCTCACCTGGGTGGTTAGGTTAGCCATACCTACCGAGTATGGAGTGGTCGCTCGGGTAGTCGCTCCACGGCGGCTGCGGATCAGGAAGGTTGCATACATGTAGGTAGGCACTTACTGCGTATTGCGTACACTAGGAACAGGTTGCATCCTGGCTCTGTGGCACCGGCGCATGTGAGACGATGTGAAATGTTCCGACGAGTCCAGGCCCTCATTGGCCGGCCACCATCCCAATTCGTACAGGCATCAAACAAGTCGTGTCTCAGGTTGAGAGCACCAACCCGGTGGCGACGAACACAGCCAGGTTATACCGAACACGCTAGAGTCTTGATTTGCCATTTTGGGAAAAGTCTTAGCTCTTAAGACATATCTCGGAAGTAGTTTAAGTTAAGACATGCATGCTAATAAAACAAATATGCAAATAAAACAGATATGCAAATAAAACATGCAAATAAAACATAAACTTAAAAACATATAAACTTAAAAACATATAAACCTAAAAATATATAAACCTAAAAATATATAAACTTAAAAATATATAAACATAAAAAACATATAAATGCAAAAAAAAAAAACATATATATATAAGCAAATATAATAAATAAAGTTTTATATAGTACATTTATTTAAAACTATTATATGCTTACTAATAAAACAAACTAATAGCTAAAATAAATAATAAGCTTTTAACTTTAATAATATATATATAAGTTTTTAATATTTTTAGTTTAATTTTTAGTTTAACTTTTAGCTTTTTATGCTTTAATTATTAGTACTAAAATTATAGCTATATTTTTAGTAAATATTTTAATATATTTATTATATATTATAACAGTTATTATTTTAATATATATTATTTAGCTTTAAAGCAAAACTTATAATATAAAACTTTTGTTTAGTTGCTTTAATATAAAAGTTTTAAATAATATATTTTATTGCTTTAGTTATAATAATTTTTTAAAGTTATTATAATATTAAACATATAACTTAAAGCACTATAAAATTTTTACTATAAAAAATCTTGCTATATATTAAGCATTAATAATTAGCTTTTATAGCATATATGCTAAAAATAATAGCATAATATACTAAAGTAGCTATTATAATAAAATAAAACTATAAAGTTTATATATATTAAGCAATTATAAAGTTAATAAAGCTATAATATATTAAAAGCAAAAATATAAACTAAAACAAAACTATAATAAAAATAAAGATGTTTAAAAAACTAAAGTAATAAAAATAAAAGCTTGCAAGCGTTAAACAATTATAAAATTAATAAAATATATATAGCATATAAAAAGCTAAAATATAAACTAAAGTAAAACTATTTTAAAAACAACATTAATTAAAATAAAAAATAAAAAATAAAAGTAAAAAAAATAAAAGTAGTAGTAATAAAAGCAATAAATAGTTTATATATTAGCTTTATTAGCTATAGCTAGTTTTATAACTAGCTATTAGCTATAAAGCATATATAATTACTTTAGCTATTATATTTAGCCGGAAAAATCATGTTTTTATATTTTTTATTTTTAGTACAAAAAACTATAATATTAGCCCTTATAAGATTTCTAAAAGTTAATACTACGCATTAATAAGCTAGCAATAAATAATAAAAACTAATAGTATTTTTAAAAATAAAAAACAAACTAGTAAATTTAGCATTAAAATTAATATTATTTATTAAGTAAGTAGTTATATATATAAACAAGCTTAAGCTATTTTTTTAAAAGCTTTTAATGCGCTAATATTACTATTAGCACTTATTAGTTACTTTAAACTTGTTTTTTAAAAAGCTTTAATAAAATAAATATATAATTGTTAAAACAAATAAATTGTTTCTTTGTTTTTATTTATTTACTATAAACAATATTTAACTATAAATAGCTACTAGATTTACTAAATTAAAATCATTTAATTTTAGTTAGCTTTATATATATTAAGCTTTAATAAGCTAATTAATTAGTTATTTACGCTAAAAACCCATTATTAACTAGTATTTATAATATATAAATGCTTATAATTAACTATTAAACTTTATTATTTTAGCACTTTTAGTGCTTAATTTATAGCTTATATAATTAACTAATAAATGCTTACATAATTAACTAATAAACATTTAAACTTAATTATTTTAGTACTTTTATGCAATAATATGCTTTATATAATTAATTAATAAATATTTATGCTATTAATTAATAATGCTTTTATATGTTTTAGCACTTTTAGTATAGCTTATATAATTAACTAATAAATGCTTACATTATTAACTAATAATATATGCCACTTTTTAAATGCTTTTATATATTTTAGCATTTTTAATATAGCTTATATAATTAACTAATAAATACTTATATAATTAATTAATAAATGCTTATAGCTTATATAATTAACATTAAACTTAGTTATTTTAGCATTTTTTAGTGCTTAGTTTATAGTTTTTATAATTAATTAATAAATGCTTATATACTTAATTAACTAATAAATGCCTTTATACTTAATTAATTATTAAACTAGCTAAATATATTATTAAACTTAAATATTTTAGCTATATAATTAACTAGTAAATAAACAGTTATTAAAACTTTTTATTTTTTAATAAGTAATGCTTATAAAGTTTTGCCTTGCTTTTAAATAATAGCTAATAATATATTATTAATTGCTTATAATGTGTTTTTTTTTAAATTATGCTTAAAACCTTTTATGCAAAATTTATTAAACTTATTTATAAAGGGATTAATTAGTTAGTTTACAGTTTTAGCATATGCTAAGTTAAATTAAGACTTTTTATAATTAATTAATAAATGCTCGCGTTATTGCTTGTTTACTAAGTGCATTAAACTTCGTTATTTTAGCACTTTTATTTTAGTAATCTTAGAAGTTTATAGCACTATTAACTAGTAAATGCGCAGCTATTAAAACCTTTTATATTTTTTATGATATATTATTGCCCTTTAAATTATAACTTCTTATAAAACGTATTTATAAATAAATTATATAAACATTTACTTAAATATTTTTAAAAGCTTAATCTTTTAGTATACTTAATCCCTTAGTGTATACTTAAAGTAAACTTAGTTATTTTAGCACTCTTTATAATTAACCAATAAATGTTTATGCTATTATTTTAGTAGTTATTATAGCTTATTAACTAAGTTACTATAACGGACCTATTATATATTAATATAACAGGTTTGCCCTTAGGGTCTTGATTTGCAAGTAATAATAAGATCCTTAACGGTGGTTCGTTAAGGAGGTTTTTAGGGTACTCCCACCACTGTGCATCAATGTAACAGACCTGTTATACACTAATATAACGGGTTCGCCCTTAAGGTCTTAATTTATAGATAACAATAGAATCCTTAATAATAGTTCGTTAAGGAGGTTTTCAGGGTACTTTTACTACTATGCATTAATAAAAGTTTTAAAAAATTAAAAGTAATAAATATATTAGTGCTTAGCAGTTATAAAAAATTAATAACTAAAAAGCTAAAAATTAAATAAATAATTAAATATAAAAAGTATATAATTATATAAATAAAAAAAACAATAGTAATAATTTATAAATGTTGTTTTTTTTAATAGATTTAACGCTATATTATTTTAAGTTTAAAGCTTAATAAACTTAACGCTTAAATTTGTTAAATTTAAAGCTTAATAAACTTAACGCTTAAGTTTATTAAATTTATGCATTAAACCTTTATAGTAATTTAAATATATATTTTTTTAATAAATAAAACTTTTTTTATACATATTCTTTTTATATTTAGCTTTTTAACTAGCTTAGTTAGCTTATTTTATAATATTATTTTTTTTTTTTATAATTGTTGTTTTAATAATTCTATATTTCCTTTTTTGTAAGTTTTTTTTTTTATTTTTTGTTTTTTGTTCTTTATGCTTATTATATTTAATAAAGTTTTTAAAAAACTTTACTTATTACGTTTTAAACAAAAAGCTTAATAAAACTTTGCTTTGCTTTTTTTTATTAAATTAAAATTAATTAAAATAGCTTTATATTTTTGCTATAATTATTATAGCACAAAATGTTTAATATTAAAATTTAACTTTAATCGATATATTAAATATGTTATAGCTAAACAAATAAATTATAACGCTAGAAGTTTATTTTTAAAGCAAATATAATAGCTTACTTTTTAGCATAAAAAGCTAAAAAATAAATTAAACTTGCTAATAAAAAAGCATAAAAAAATAAGTGCAAAAATCTGTTGTTTTAAGCAACAAAAAAAACTATAACAAAAAAAAATAGCTACTATTATAGCTTATAGTTTAAATAGTTTAAAAAAGCTTAAGCAAATTAAAGTAAAAAAGCGCTATATAGTTAAAAAATAAAAATAGCATATTAAAGCAGTACAGCTATTATTAGTTGTTTTTTTAAAGTTTAATTAAAACGTATTAAACGCTTTATTTAAAGTTAATCTTTTTTTTTTAGCTTTAGCTAGTTAAAGTATTAATAGTAAAACTAGTTTATAATTATTTTAGCAGTTTTTAAATATTTTTTAAGTTTTTAAATATTATTAGCGTATAAGTATTTTTTTTATTTAATAAAATATTTAATGTTATTATTGTTTTAATAAAAATCTAATATATTTTTAACTTTATAAATGTTTTAATTTGTTTTTATTTTTAGTTATATTTTAATAAGTGTTTTAATAAGTGTTAGTTTTAGTAAAAAAATGTAAAAAATAAAGTAAATTTATATGTTTTTTAGTAATAATAGTTTATAGTTAGTAAGTAAAATAACTTTTTTAATTTTAAAAAAGCTAAGTTTTTTAAATTTTAATTTATTGCTTAGTTATTTTGTTTTAATTTAAAAAATATTAATGTTTACGTTTTATTTTTATTATAGTAAATAAACCTTGTTTTTTTTTTAAAAAATTAGTTTTTTAGTTTATTTTTTATTATAATATATTAACATTTATTGTTATAAAAACTAAAAACATAGTTATAATTTAGCTTATAGCGTTTTAATTTTTGTTATAATAGTTTTTGCTTAAAGTATTATAATTAAAATAGCAAATGCTTTTATTAATGTTTTTTTTTGTTTTTTAATAGTTGCTTGCTATTTATAAATAACTTTATGTAAAAATATGTTTATATTTTTGTTTATTAATATATTATATAAAATTTATGCTATTAATAATAGTTTTATTTAATTGTTTTATTAATAGTTAATATAACTTTATAAATATTGTTTTAATATTTAGTTTAGTTTTTTTGTTTGTTTATTTGTTTATAAGTAATAAGCAATTAAAAACTTTAGTTTAATATTAATAAGTTTAAAAAAACTAGTTTTAAATTTAAAAGTAAATAATTTATTTTAGTTTAAAACAATTTTTTTTAGTAGCTTATGCTTATTTAAATATTAATATATAAAAGCGTATATAAGTTGTTTAACTATTGCATTTTTTTTAAACAGTAAAAAATAAGTATATTTAATAAGTTTATTAATAATAACTTATATTTTATTATATTATACTTTTATAACTAAATTAATTAATAAAAATAGTGCTATAATAAAATTTTAAGCAATAATATATTATATTTATTTAAATATTTATATAAGTTATAATAGTTTATAAAGCTTATATTAAGCTACTTTAGCTTTATTATAAATATTGCACTTTTTTATAATAAATTTAACTATGTTTTATAGTTTTAAAAAATTATACTTTTTTTATAATTGTTTAACTGTTTTTATTGCTTTTTAGTATTTATATAATAAATATTCATAAAACTTTTTAATAAACTTGTTTTGTAAAAATTTTAGTAAATAAACTTTATGTTTATATATTAGCTTATTATTTTTTAATTTTTTATATTTTTATAGTTATGCTAACTTTTCTAAGTTATAAGCTTATTATAATTATATATTTATAAAGTTTTTAAATATAATTTTAACTTTTAAGCTTTTATTTCTTTAAAAATATAATACTTAAATGTTTTTTTTTAGAACTTTAAATCTTTTTTAATTTTATTAGCTTAATATGTTTGCTTAAATGTTTTTTTTTTTTTTAATGTAGCATATCTTAAAATTAAATTTAAAAAAAAAAACTATTTAATTTTTATGTTGTTTAATAATCTTTTGCGTAGTTATAAATTTTGTTAAGTTTTAATAATTTAAATAAATTTTAATTAGTTTTATAGTTTTTATAAAAAACAGTTTTTATTTTTTAAGTGCTATAATAATTATAAATAGTTTTTTGTTATATATAAAGTATTATAATGCTATATTTTATAATGCTTTAAAATAATAAGCTATTAAGTGCTATTTTTTGTTATTTTTTAGTTGTTTTAAAACTTTTATAATTATATTATTTAAAGCATTTATTTTTAGTTTTTTTTTTTTTATAAATTAAGTAGTTTAACTATAAAATTAAAAATAACTTTTAGCTTTAGTTTTTTAAAAGCTTTTTAAGCTTCCTTTAAAATTAAAAAAAATTTTTTTTTGTATTTTTTTTTTATATACTTTATAAAGTAAAATGCTATTTTTTTAAAGTTTTAAATTAACATTTAAACATAGTTTAAAAATCTTAATGCTTATTATATATTTATAATAATAGCTAAGTTAAGTATTTTTTAGTTTTATATTATATTAATTTTTAATTATTAAATTTATATTTGTTTTAAAGTAATTATAAATTTTAAAAAGTTAATCTTTTATATATGCTATATATACTTTTTTATGTTAAGTTATAATTTTGCTTGTTTAAATGTTTTTAATACTTAAGTTATATGTTTTTTATATTTTTTTAGTGTTTTAAAGTAAATTAAAATATTATTTAAGTAAATAAATATAAACTTATTTAAAAACTTTTATAAAATCGTTATTATTATATATTAAAAGCTAGCTAATATGTTTTATAGTTTTTATAGCATAACTATATATTTATATAGTTTATATACTGTTTATATAATGGTTTTTTATTTTTTTTCTTTAGTTATTTTAATAGTATAATATTTATTTAAAATATTAACTGCTATAAATTATTTTGCTTAGCTAATGTTTTTTTTTATAGTTACTAATAAAATAAAAAAATATTTATTTATAATAATAATTACATTTAATAATTAATAGTTAATTATTACTTGCTATACTAGTTTTTTTTTTTTATTAATTAGTTGTTTTTTATTTTTTATTTTAAATACTAGTACTATAAAATATTTAATAAATAACTAAAATTCTTTTAAAAATCTTTTTATTAAGTTTTTTTAAATGTATTTTTATAAAGCGTTTATTTTATTTAAGCTTATATAGTATACTTAATAAAGCTTTAGTTAACATTTTTTTCTAATAAAAATATAGTAGTTTTATAAGCTATATTTAAAAAGTTCTTTTTTTTTTTTTTTTAAATAGTTTGTAAAATTTATAATATACTTTTAGTATTTTGTTTAGGATTTTTTTTGTAATTTTTTTAATTTTTTTGCTTTGTTTTTTATTTTTTTAATTAATAGTTTTTGCTTTTTATTAAATTAAAAAGTTACTAGTTTTTAGCTATAATATTTTTAAAATAATATTATAATTAAATATATTAATAATATTTAATACAATTTGCTTTTTATATTTTTATATAAATATATTAAAAGGTTTAATTTTTTTAAGTATATAATTATTATTATAACTAAAAATGCTTTTATTAAATTTTTTAATTTTTTAGGATTTTTGCTTATATTTCTAAAGAATTTCATTTTGTTTTATTATTTTAAGTAAAATTATATTAGCTTATGTTTTTAAGTTAATTAAAATGTTATATTTTTTTTTTTAATATATAAGTTTAACTTTAAATTAGTTTTGCTAGTTATTATATTAAACTTTACGTAAAGCTTTAGTTTTTTTAGCTACTTGCTGCTTTTTTAGCAAGTGCTTATTTTGTTTTTTGATTTTTTTTTGTAAAATGTTTAAATGCTTATTTTATTTTGTACTTTAAATATTATTACGCTTTATTTTGTTTTTGCTTTTAGTTAAGCTTTAAATTGCAGTTTTTAAGCTTTTTTACTTTTAGCAACTATTTCTTAGTATAATTAAGCTTTAATTAACTAATAATATTTATAATAGTTATTTTTATATTTTTTTAAAATAGTATTATAAGTATAATTAAAATTCTTTTTAAATATTGTAAATTTTTATAAATCTTTATAATAAACTATAGTTATAACTAACTATTTTAATTTATAAAAGTTTTATATTTTTATTTTTATAATTTGTTTAAAAAACTAATTATTTTTTAGTTTATTAAATAAATATTAATAGCAATAATATATTATATAATAATTTTATAATATTTTATTATGTTTTAAATTTTTTAAGCGTAAAATATTATTATTGTTTTTTATTATAGTTTTATTATAGTAGTAACTTTTAGTAATTAGTTAAATTACTAGTTTTAGTTTTTAAAACATATTAGTTTTTATATTAACTATTAATGCTTTTTTGTTTTGTTGCATTTAAAGCAATTTTAGCTATAAAAATATTTTATTTATTTTTATTAGTTCTTTTTTTGTAGTATTTTTTATAGCTTTTAATTTTATTTGTTTTTGCTTTAAAGTTTTATAAGTTTTATTTTTTTAGGTTTATTTAATAACTAAATGTTTTAATAGTTTATAATTAGTTTAATAATTATATTATTTATAATTATAGTTTTATTTTTTTAAATATAATTTTTTTTAAGCTATATTTTAAGCTTTAATAGTTTAAAATTTTTATAGTTTTATAAGTTTGCTAATTATATTAATTTATTACTTTTTATTATTTGCTATTTTTAGTTAAACTATTTTTTTAAGTTATATATTAAATAACTTTAATTGTTTATATAGCAAATATATCTTTTTGCAATTTGTTTTAATAATTATAAAGCTTTTAAATAATATTTATATGTTTGTTTATTTTAACTTATATAAATAAAATATTTAAATTTGTTTAGTATAGCACTTTTATTTTAACTTAAAATAGCAATTTTATACTTTTGCTTTAAAAACATATTTTTTGAATTGCTTTATTATTTTTTGTTGTTTTAAACTTTTATAACTTATATTTTTTTTTTAAGTTAAAAAATCTTTTCTTTTTTATAGCTTTTTTTTTCGTTTTTTTTCTTAAATTAGCATTGTTTTTAAAAGTGTTTTTTTTTTATAGTTATAATATTTAACTTTAAACATATTTTAAAATTATTATTTCTAAACTTTACTAATTTATTTAGATTTTTGTTTAATATTTTTTTAAGTATTTTTTTTTTTATTTTTTTTAGTTTTTTTAGTTTTAAAATACTAATTAAATAATTATTAATTAATTATAATAGCTATATTAATATACGTATTAATTTTTGCTAGTTTATTTATTTTGTATAATTTGTTTTAAACTTAGGTTTTAAATTTATTATAAAATAAATAAAATAGTGCAAGCTTAAGCAATCTTAAAATTACTATTAATTGTTTAAATTTTATAGCGTAATTTATTGCTACTTTTGTTTATTTTAAGCAATAAAGTGCTTTTTTTGCATGTTTTACTTTTTAAGTGTTTTTAAATAGTGCTTTTATTTAATTTTTAAACTTAATATAGTTTTTAAAAATTTCTTTTGTTTTTAGCTTAAAATTAGTTAACTTATTAGCTTTTAAAAAATCTTTTAAAATAAGTTAAAACTATTTTAGTACTTTTTTTAATAAAAATTATAAAATAATTATTACTTTTTAATCTTTTTTTATAATAGTAATAAAATACTATTTTAAATAAAGTTTAGCGTAAATTAAAAAGGCTTTTATATTTATAAATTTATTATAAAGCTTTAAAGCAATAAATTTAAAACTTTTAATATTTAGTATTTTTAATATTATAAATAATCTTAATAATAAAAGCAGTAATAGTAATAAAAAGTTAGGTTTTTTATTTTAAATTATTACTTTAAATATAGCAGTAATAAAAATAAGCGTTAAGTTTGCTAGTAATAATATTAATATTAATTATAGTATAATTATTTGTTTAAAGCTTTAATTTATTATTATAATAGTAATTATTATTGCTGCTTTAATTATTATAGCTAATATTTATGCTAGTTTAAAAATTATAACGTTTAGTATTTAAGCTATCTTTTAAGTTAAAATAATTAGTTTATTTTATAACGCTAGTATTAATGTTAGTTCTTTTTTATTATTACTGCTTAATTTTTTTTTTTTTGCTACTGCTTTTTTTTTAATAAAAATAGCTAATAAAAATGCTAAAGTTTATTATTTTAATACATTGCTAGTTTTAAAAATCTTTAAAATCTTTAAACTTAATTTTTAACTTTTTATTTTTAATAATATAACTTAGATTTAGTTTATTAGTTATTAAGTAAAGTTTACTTATATAATGCTATTTAACATTTTTATTTTTTAAATATTTCTTTAGTATATTTTTAAAAGTTTATTTTATAAATTGTTTATTACTTAACTTTTTATACTAATATTTGTTTTTATATATTAAGTTTTATTAATTAAAAAGCTATTAAAGTATAATAAACTTATTATATATTAATATAACAGGTTTGCCTTTAAAGTTTTAATTTGCAAGTAATAATAGAATTTTTAACAATAGTTCATTAAAGAAATTTTTAAAGTATTTTTACTACTATATATTAATAAAAGTCTTAAAAGATTAAAAGTAATAAATATATTAGTGCTTAGTAGTTATAAAAAATTAATAGCTAAAAAGCTAAAAACTAAGTAAATAACTAAATATAAAAAGTGCATAATTATATAAACAAAGAAAATAGTAGTAATAATTTATAAACGTTGCTTTTTTTAATAAATTTAACGCTATATTGTTTTAAGTCTAAAGCTTAATAAATTTAACGCTTAAGTTTGTTAAATTTAAAGCTTAATAAACTTAACGCTTAAGTTTATTAAGTTTATGCATTAAACTCTTATAGTAGTTTAAATATATATTTTTTTAACAAATAGGATTTTTTCTACGTATGTTTTTTTTATACTTAGCCTTTTAACTAGCCTAGTTAGCCCATTTTATAACAATTAATAAGGGTTTTAAAGGATTAAAAGTAATAAATATATTAGTGCTTAGCAGTTATAAAAAATTAATAGCTAAAAAACTAAAACTAAATAAGTAACTAAATATAAAAAGTGCATAATTATATAAATAAAAAAAAGGTAAAAAAAGTAATAACTTTTTTTAAATTACTGCAAGTTTAATAAGCATTAAATTACTATAAGCTTAATAAGCTTTAAATTATTATAAGCTTAATAAGCCTTAAATTATTATAAGCTTAATAAGCTAAATAAATTGTTATATAACTTTAGCTTTAGCTAGTAAAAAAAAAAGTGCAAAGTATATATAAAAATATTAAGCTGCTTTAAAAGCTATCTTTGTGCTAATTTTATAATATTATTTCTTTTTTTTTAAAATTGTTGTTTTAATAATTTTCCGTAAATATCTTTTTTTTTTTTTTTTATATGTTATAATATTAAAACGCATTAAAAAAACTAATTGCTTATTTAAAACAAAGCAAAAATTTATTTTTGCTTTCTTTATTAATTCTATTAGCTATAAAGTTATGCTTTGCTTTTGCTGCTTTAATTAGTTATTAACGTATAAAATAACAAATAATATGTTTTGTTATTTTAAATGTATACGTGCTAATTACTTTTATAATAAATTAAAAGTTTTAATTAACTTAATTAATAATATAGTTTTTAAATATTGTTGTTTTAAAAAGAAAAAAAAGCAAGCAAAGCAACAATTATTTCTAGTTTAAAAAAAATTAAAACAAGCTTAAAATAGCTTTAACTTTGTTTTAAGCAAGTTAGCTTAGCTTTATATACAAAAACGTTTTTTAAAAGCAAAAAGTATTAAAATAGTTTAGCAAAAGCTTTAGTTTTTAAATGAACTAAATAAAATAAAACGTATTAAAAAAAACAAAAAGCGCTAGCAAAAAAGCAAAAATAATAAAAAAAGCAAGCTAAAGCAACGCAAGCTACTTTATTTAAGTTTAATTAGGATTTTTTAAACGTTTTTTTTAAAGTTAACTTTTTTTTTTTAGTTTTAAGCAGTTAAAATATTAGCAATAAAACTAATTTATAACTACTTTAATAATTTTTAAGTATTTTTTAAGTTTTTAAGTATTATTAACATATAAGTATTTTTTTTATTTAATAAAATACTTTAGGTTATTATTATTTTAACAAAAATTTAGTATATTTTTAACTTTATAAACGTTTTAATTTATTTTTATTTTTAGTTATGTTTTAATAAATGTTTTAATAAGTATTAGTTTTAGTAAAAAAATATAAAAAATAAAGTAAATTTATATATTTTTTAGTAATAACAGTTTATAGTTAATAAGTAAAATAACTTTTTTAATTTTAAAAAAGCTAAGTTTTTTAAATTTTAATTTATTGCTTAGTTGTTTTATTTTAATTTAAAAAATATTAATGTTTATATTTTATTTTTATTATAGTAAGTAAACTTTATTTCTTTTTTTAAAGGTTAGTTCTTTAGTTTGTTTTTTGTTATAGTATATTAACATTTATTATTATAAAAATTAAAAGCGTAGTTATAGTTTAACTTATAGCGTTTTAATTTTTATTACAATAGTTTTTGCTTAAAGTATTATAGTTAAAATAGCAGGTGTTTTTATTAATGTTTTTTTTTGTTTTTTAATAATTGCTTGCTGTTTATAAACAGCTTTATATAAAAATATGTTTATATTTTTGTTTGTTAATATATTATATAAAATTTATGCTATTAGTAATAGTTTTATTTAATTGTTTTATTAATAGTTAATATAACTTTATAAATATTGTTTTAATATTTAGTTTAGTTTTTTTGTTTGTTTATTTGTTTATAAGTAGTAAGCAATTAAAAACTTTAGTTTAACACTAATAAGTTTAAAAAAGCTAGTTTTAAACTTAAAAATAAACAATTTATTTTAGTTTAAAATAATTTTTTTTAGTAGCTTATACTTATTTAAATATTAGCGTATAAAAGTATATATAAGTTATTTAGCTATTATATTTTTTTTAAACAGTAAAAAGTAAGCATACTTAGTAAGTTTATTAATAATAATTTATATTTTATTGTATTGTATTTTTATAACTAAATTAATTAATAAAAATAATGCTATAATAAAATTTTAAGCAATAATATATTATGCTTGTTTAAATATTTATATAAGTTATAGTAGTTTATAAAGCTTATATTAAGCTATTTTAGCTTTATTATAAATATTGCACTTTTTTATAATAGATTTAACTATGTTTTATAGTTTTAAAAAATTGTACTTTTTTTATAATTGTTAAACTATTTTTGTTGCTTTTTAATATTTATATAATAAGTATTTATAAAATTTTTTAATAAATTTGTTTTATAAAAATTTTAATAAATAAACTTTATGTTTATATATTAGCTTATTATTTTTTAATTTTTTATGTTTTTATAGTTATGCTAACTTTTTTAAGTTATAAGCTTATTATAACTATATATTTATAAAGTTCTTAAATATAACTTTAACTTTTAAGCTTTTATTTTTTTAAAAATATAGTACTTAAATGTTTTTTTTTAAAACTTTAAATTTTTTTTAACTTTGTTAGCTTAGTATGTTTGCTTAAATGTTTTTTTTTCTTTTAATATAGTATATTTTAAAGTTAAATTTAAAAAAAAAAACTATTTAATTTTTATGTTGTTTAATAATCTTTTGCGTAGTTATAAATTTTATTAAGTTTTAATAATTTAAATAAATCTTAATTAGCTTTATAGTTTTTATAAAAAATAGTTTTTACTTTTTAAGTGCTATAATAATTATAAGCAGTTTTTTGTTATATATAAAGTATTATAATACTATGTTTTATAATGCTTTAAAGTAATAAGCTATTAAGTGCTATTTTTTGTTGTTTTTTAGTTGTTTTAAAACTTTTGTAATTATATTATTTAAAGCATTTATTTTTAGCTTTTTTTTTTTTTGTAGATTAAATAGTTTAACTATAAAGTTAAAAGTAATTTTTAGTTTTAGTTCTTTAAAAGCTTTTTAAGCTTCCTTTAAAATTAAAAAAAATTTTTCTTTGTATTTTTTTTTTGTATACTTTATAAAGTAAAATGCTATTTTTTTAAAGTTTTAAATTAATATTTAAACATAGTTTAAAAATTTTAATGCTTATTATATATTTATAATAATAACTAAGTTAAATATTTTTTAGTTTTATATTATATTAATTTTTAACTATTAAATTTATATTTGTTTTAAAGTAATTATAAATCTTAAAAAGTCGATTTTTTATATATGCTATATATACTTTTTTGTATTAAGTTATAATTCTGCTTATTTAAGTATTTTTAATATTTAAGTTATATGTTTTTTGTGTTTTTTTAATGTTTTAAAATAAATTAAAATATTATTTAAGTAAATAAACATAAATTTATTTAAAAACTTTTATAAAATTGTTATTATTATATATTAAAAGCTAGCTAATACGTTTTATAGTTTTTATAGCATAACTATATATTTATATAGTTTATATATTATTTATATAATAATTTTTTATTTTTTTTTTTAGCTATTTTAATAGCATAATATTTATTTAAAATATTAATTGCTATAAACTATTTTGCTTAACTAATGTTTTTTTTTATAGTTACTAATAAAATAAAAAAGTATTTATTTGCAATAATAATTACGTTTAATAGTTAATAATTAATTATTACTTGCTATATTAGTTTTTTTTTTTTATTAATTAGTTGTTTTTTATTTTTTATTTTAAGTACTAATATTATAAAGTATTTAATAAATAATTAAAACTTTTTTAGGAATTTTTTTGCTAAGTTTTTTTAAATATATCTTTATAAAACGTTTATTTTATTTAAGCTTATATAGTATACTTAATAAAGCTTTAGTTAATATTTTTCTTTAATAAAAATATAGTAGTTTTATAAGCTATGTTTAAAAAGTTTTTTTTTTTTTTTTTTTTAAATAATTTATAAAATTTATAATATACTTTTAATATTTTGTTTAGGATTTTTTTTGCGATTTTTCTAATTTTTTTGCTTTATTTTTTACTTTTTTAATTAATGGTTTTTGTTTTTTATTAAATTAAAAAGTTGCTAGTTTTTAGCTATAATATTCCCAAAATAATGTTATAATTAAATATATTAGCAATATTTAATATAATTTGCTTTTTATATTTTTATATAAATATATTAAAAAGTTTAGTTTTTTTAAATATATAACTATTATTATAACTAAAAGTGCTTTTATTAAATCTTTTAATTTTTAAGGATTTTTGCTTGTATTTTTAAAAAATTTTATTTTGTTTTACTACTTTAAATAAAATTATATTAGCTTATATTTCTAAATTAATTAAAATATTATACTTTTTTTTTTAATATATAAGTTTAACTTTAAATTAGTTTTATTAATTATTATATTAAACTTTACGTAAAGCTTTAGTTTTTTTAGCTACTTGCTGTTTTTTTAACAAATGCTTATTTTGTTTTTTAATTTTTTTTTATAAAATATTTAAATATTTGTTTTATTTTATATTTTAGATATTATTATGCTTTGTTTTATTTTTGCTTTTAGTTAAGCTTTAAATTATAGTTTTTAAGCTTTTTTGCTTTTAATAACTATTTTTTAATATAATTATGCTTTAATTAGCTAGTAATATTTATAGCAGTTATTTTTATACTTTTTTAAAATAATATTATAAATATAGTTAAAATTTTTTTTAAATATTATAAATCTTTATAAATTTTTATAATAAATTATAATTATAACTAATTACTTTAATTTATAAAAGTTTTATATTTTTGTTTTTGTAATTTGTTTAAAAAACTAATTATTTTTTAGTTTATTAAATAAATATTAATAGCAATAATATATTATATAACAATTTTATAGTACTTTATTATGTTTTAGATTTTTTAAACATAAAATATTATTATTATATTTTATTATAGTTTTATTATAATAATAACTTTTAGTAATTAGTTAAATTGCTAGCTTTAGTTTTTAAAATATATTAGTTCTTATATTAATTATTAATACTTTTTTGTTTTATTGCATTTAAAGCAGTTTAAGTTATAAAAATATTTTATTTATTTTTATTAGTTTTTTTTTATAATATTTTTTATAGCTTTTAATTTTATTTGTTTTTGCTTTAAAGTTTTATAAGTTCTATTTTTTTAAGTTTATTTAATAACTAAATGTTTTAATAGTTTATAATTAGTTTAATAATTATACTATTTATAGTTATAGTTTTATTTTTTTAAACATAATTTTTTTTTAAGCTATATTTTAAGCTTTAATAGTTTAAAATTTTTGTAGTTTTATAAGTTTGCTAACTATATTAATTTACTATTTTTTATTGTTTGTTACTTTTAATTAAACTATTTTTTTAAGTTATATATTAAACAACTTTAATTGTTTATATAGCAAATATATTTTTTTGCAATTTGTTTTAATAACTATAAAACTTTTAAATAATATTTATATGCTTGTTTATTTTAACTTATATAAATAAAGCATTTATATATTATATTACTCGGGCTAACGGCTTATTAGCTATGCTAGTTGCTATTTTTTATATATACAAATAAAAACCATGCTTATAAATTAAAAGCAAGCTATAAGTAGCTTACTTTTTTCTTAGTAGCTAAGTAAAAATATTTTATATTTACTCCTAGGTTACACTAGTTTTACTATAATTTTATTAAATGCTTTGCTTTTTACTTCTTTGCTTTTAGGTTGTTTGTTTACTTGCATTATGCTATTAACTAAGTATATACACCTTTACATAATCACTTTATAGTTTTTTTTTTTTCGTATTTTCTTTGCTTTATAGTTTGCTTGCTTTAATATTACTGCTTGCTTTATACTACTTGCAGTAGTTTTTTTAGTTTTAGCACTTATTTAGCTAAATATATTACTTTTTTTTCTTAGTCTTTTTTTAAACTTTTTTTTATTATATTGCTAATGCATTATAGTTTGCTTGCTTTAGTATTATTATTAGCTTTTTGCTGCACTAGTTTTTTTATAACTAAGTTATAACTAAATTATAAGCAAAGTTAATTGCTTATTACTTTTTAGTTTGCTTTTTGTATATTTATTTTTTAAGCTGTTTTTATACTTTTTATAATAAGCTTATTAAGTAAACATAGCTTATAAATAGCTTGTGCACTAAGCAATATAAAATAGCAATAAGTAATAAGTTACTTTATTTAGCTACTTATACTAATTTTTTCCTTTTTTAACTATTAACTTTACTACTTTTACTACTATTACTACTATATACTTAGCTTATACTTGCTTTAATATATTAAAATACCTAGTTTATAATATAATTAGTTGTTAATACGTTATAGTTATATAAAAATCTACTTTATTATAACTATTATACTTTTTGTAGTACGTATTTATAACTAGTTTAGCTTAAATATATATGCTAACTAATATTAAGCCTATATATTTAAAATTATAAGTTATCTTGCTGCAGTTTTTACTAATTATTTAATTTATAGTACTAAATAAAGTAGCTAATAGTTTGCTATTATATAGTTTAAGCTTTTATAACTGCTTGTTGTTATGCTTTCTTGCTATAACGCTAATCCTTAAAATAAAAGTAAATGCTTTAGTACTTTGCGCTAAAGTATTATTAATAGCCTTAAAATTTATATTTATTAAGCACGCTAAAATGCTTAAGCTATGCTACCACTATATTGCTTATATTATAGTAATATATTATATACCTTTTATTGCTGTTTTTTTCACGCTAACTATATAAAAATATTAATAATTTTTACGCTTGCAATATTACTAGTAAGTTTACTAAGTGCTTATAATGCAAAAAAAGTAAAATAAGCACTAAAAGTAGCAATTATAGTTCTATAAATACTTTTAACTATATTAATATTTATATATTTTTAAGCTTTACTTTATGCTTATTTTAACTATTAAAGTTCTTTTAATTTTAAGTATTACTAACAATTTCTTAGCTTAAAAAAATTAATAAAAAACTTCGATTGTTTATTAAAGCCCGCATAGCTATATGCTATTTCTATACTAATAAAAATATTTAAGCTGCACTTATAGCTAGTATACAACTTTAAGTTGCAATTAAAAAAGCAAAAAAAGCTATAGCAAGTAAAAAAGCTAAAAGTTCTATATAAATAAACTAATTAAAAAATATTTATATAACCTTTAAAAGTTAGCATTATTATATATTTAGTAGCTAAAAGTTTTAGTAAAATTTTAGTGTTTAGTGCTTAATAAAGTTGTTTAATTGCTTTGCTTTTTTATAATATATACTTTTTAACTTTTATAGTTTTATGTTTATAATTTTATATTGCTATTTTTAGTACTTTATTGTATTATGCTTTACTTTAAAGTTTATAAACATAAACTTATAATAAATAGCTTTTTTAAAACTATAAATAACAAATAGCTTTATAATAAATGCTTTAGCTTTTGCTTTATAATTATAGTAAACTTTTTTCGGCTTAAAGAAAAGCTAGTATTAATGCTTAGCTATTTTTGCTCCGTATTTAAAGGCCTTTATTTTTATGTTTTTATAGCTACTTATAACTTAATTAGTTCTTTAGCTACGTTATAATAGCTAAGCCTCTTTATATTTAGAACTTATTTAGCTATTTCACGTGCTTTTTTTAGGTTACGCAATAACTAGTAGCCTAGTTAAAAATTTGTTTGCTCTCTTAGTATACTGCAAGTAAAATAAAGCATTTAAATTTATTTAATATAGTATTTTTGTTTTAACTTAAAATAGCAATTTTATATTTTTGCTTTAAAAACATATTTTTTAAATTGCTTTATTATTTTTTGTTGTTTTAAACTTTTATAACTTATATTTTTTTTTTAAGTTAAAAAATCTTTCTTTTTTTATAGCTTTTTTTTTTGTTTTTTTTTTTAAATTAGTATTATTTTTAAAAATGTTTTTTTTTTCTATAGTTATAACATTTAATTTTAAATATATTTTAAAATTGTTATTTTTAAACTTTATTAATTTGCTTAAATTTTTGTTTAATACTTTTTTAAGTATTTTTTTTTTGTTTTTTTTAGTTTTTTTAATTTTAAAGTACTAATTAAATAATTATTAATTAATTATAATAGCTATATTAATATATATATTAATTTTTATTAGTTTATTTATTTTATATAGTTTATTTTAAACTTAAGTTTTAAGTTTACTATAAAATAAATAAAATAGTATAAACTTAAGCAATTTTAAAATTATTATTAATTATTTAAATTTTATAGCGTAATTTATTGCTGCTTTTATTTGTTTTAAGCAGTAAAATGTTTTTTTTGCGTGTTTTGCTTTTTAAGTATTTTTAAATAGTGCTTTTATTTAATTTTTAAACTTAATGTAGTTTTTAAAAAATTTTTTTGTTTTTAGCTTAAAATTGGTTAATTTGTTAGCTTTTAAAAAATTTTTTAAAATAAGTTAAAACTATTTTAGTACTTTTTTTAACAAAAATTATAAAATAATTATTATTTTTTAGTTTTTTTTTATAATAATAATAAAGTGCTATTTTAAATAAAGTTTAACATAAATTAAAAAAGCTTTTATATTTATAGATTTATTATAAAGCTTTAAAGCAATAAGTTTAAAACTTTTAATGTTTAACATTTTTAACATTATAAATAATTTTAATAATAAAAGCAACAATAATAATAAAAAATTAAGTTTTTTATTTTAAGTTATTACTTTAAATATAACAGTAATAAAAATAAGCATTAAGTTTACTAGTAGTAATATTAGCGTTAATTATAATATAATTACTTGTTTAAAGCCTTAATTTATTATTATAGTAATAGTTATTATTGCTGCTTTAATTATTATAGCTAATATTTATACTAGTTTAAAAGTTATAATGCTTAATATTTAAGCTATTTTTTAAGTTAAAGCAACTAGTTTGCTTTATAATATTAGTATTAATATTAGTTTTTTTTTATTACTACTGCTTAACTTTTTTTTTTTTATTACTGCTTTTTTTTTAATAAAAATAGCTAATAAAAGTGCTAAAGTTTATTGTTTTAATACGTTATTAGTTTTAAAAGTCTTTAAAATCTTTAAACTTAATTTTTAACTTTTTGTTTTTAATAATATAACTTAGATTTAGTTTATTAGTTATTAAATAAAGTTAACTTACGTAATACTATTTAGTATTTTTGTTTTTTAAATATTTTTTTAATATACTTTTAAAAGTTTATTTTATAAATTGTTTATTATTTAACTTTTTATATTAATATTTGTTTTTATGTATTAAGTTTTATTAATTAAAAAGCTATTAAAATATAATAAATTTGTTATATATTAATATAATAAGTTTGCTTTTAAAGTTTTAATTTGCAAGTAATAATAAAATCTTTAATAATAATTTATTAAAAAGGTTTTTAAAGTACTTTTATTACTATATATTAATAAAAGTTTTAAAGAATTAAAAGTAATAAATGTATTAATGCTTAGCAGTTATAAAAAATTAATAGCTAAAAAACTAAAACTAAGTAAATAACTAAATATAAAAAATGCATAATTATATAAACAAAGAAAAAGTAAAAAAAGTAGTAACTTTTTTTAAATTACTGCAAGTTTAATAAGCACTAAATTATTATAAGCTTAGTAAACTTTAAATTATTATAAGCTTAATAAGCCTTAAATTACTATAAGCTTAGTAAGCTAAATAAGTTATTATATAACTTCGGCTTTAGCTAGCAAAAAAAAAAGTGCAAAGTATATATAAAGGCATTAAGCTGCTTTAAAGGTTACCCTTGTGCTAATTTTATAACAGTTATATTAAACTTAATTATTAACACTTATTAGGTTTATAGCTTACATAATTAACTAATAAATGTATAGCTGCTAAAACTTTTTATATTTTTTATAATATATTATTGCTTTTTAAATTATAGTTTTATAAAACCTATTTATAAAAAAAATTAATTATAAACTAAATTTTAGTAATAAGTGGTTAATTTACTACTATAGCTATAAATGTTAGTTATAAATACTTACTTAGATATTTTTAAAACTTTGTTATATTTTGCTAATAATACTACAAAGTATAAATAAGTACTTTATATTTAATCCTTTAATATATATAAACTTTTAATATATTTAATTCTTTAAAAAGCTTTAATATATAAACTATAGTCTTTAGTACACTTAAGTGCTTTATATTTATATAACGGACCTATTATATATTAATATAACAGGTTTGCCCTTAAAGTCTTAATTTATAAGTAATAATAAAATCCTTAACAGTAGTCCGTTAAGAAAGTTTTTAAAGTACTTTTACTACTATGCATTAATAAAAGTCTTAAAAGATTAAAAGTAATAAGTATATTAATACTTAGCAGTTATAAAAAATTAATAGCTAAAAAACTAAAACTAAATAAGTAACTAAATATAAGAAATGTATAATTATATAAACAAAGAAAAAGTAAAAAAAGTAATAACTCTTTTTAAATTACTACAAGTTTAGTAAGCACTAAATTATTATAAGCTTAGTAAGCTTTAAATTACTGTAAGCTTAATAAGCTTTAAATTATTATAAGCTTAGTAAACTAAATAAGTTATTACGTAACTTTAGCTTTAGCTAGCAAAAAAAAAAGTGCATAATATATATAAAAGCATTAAGTTGCTTTAAAAGCTACTTTTGTGCTAATTTTATAACATTATTTCCTTTTTTTTAGAATTGTTGTTTTAACAATTTTCCGTAAGTATTTTTTTTTTTTTTTTTTATATATTATAATATTAAAGCGCATTAAAAAAACTAACTGTTTATTTAAAACAAAGTAAAAATTTGTTTTTGCTTTTTTTATTAATTTTATTAGCTACAAAATTATACTTTATTTTTGCTGCTTTAACTAATTACTAATGTATAAAATAATAAATAATATATTTTGTTGTTTTAAATGCATACGTGCTAGTTGCTTTTATAACAAATTAAAAGTTTTAATTAACTTAATTAATAACATAGTTTTTAAATACTGTTGTTTTAAAAAAAAAGAAAAGCAAGCAAAGCAACAGTTATTCTTAGTTCAAAAAGAATTAAAACAAGTTTAAAATAGCTTTAACTTCGTTTTAAGCAAGTTAGCTTAGCTTTACATATAAAAACGTTTTTTAAAAGCAAAAAGTATTAAAATAGTTTAGCAAAAGCTTTAGTTTTTAAATAAACTAAACAAAATAAAGCGCATTAAAAAAGAATAAAAAGCGCTAGTAAAAAAGCAAAAACAACAAAAAAAATAAGCTAAAGTAGCATAAGCTGCTTTATTTAAGTTTAATTAAGATTTTTTAAGCATTTTTTTTAAAGTTAACCTTTTTTTTCTGGTTTTAAGTAGTTAAAATATTAGCAGTAAAACTAATTTATAATTATTTTAGCAGTTTTTAAATATTTCTTAAGTTTTTAAGTATTATTAGCATATAAGTATTTTTTTTATTTAACAAAATATTCTAGGTTACTGTTATTTTAACAAAAATCTAGTATATTTTTAACTTTATAAACGTTTTAATTTGTTTTTATTTTTAGTTGTGTTTTAATAAGTGTTTTAATAAGTGTTCTAAAGTAAATCAAAATATTATTTAAGTAAATAAATACGAACTTGTTTAAAAACTTCCGTAAAATCGTTATTATTATGTGTTAAAAGCTAGCTAGTATATTTTATAGTTTTTATAGCATAACTATATATTTATATAGTTTATATATTATTTATATAGCAGTTTTCTATTTTTTTTTTTTAGCTATTTTAATAATATAATATTTATTTAAAATATTAACTGCTATAAACTATTTTGCTTAGCTAATGTTTTTTTTTATAGTTATTAATAAAGTAAAGAAATATTTATTTGCAATAATAATTACGTTTAATAGTTAATAATTAACTATTACTTGCTATACTAGTTTTTTTTTTTTATTAATTAGTTGTTTTTTATTTTTTATTTTAAGTATTAATACTATAAAATATTTAGCAAATAACTAAAATTTTCTTAAGAATTCTTTTGCTAAATTTTTTTAAATATATTTTTATAAAGCATTTGTTTTATTTAAGCTTATATAGTATACTTAATAAAGCTTTAGTTAATATTTTTTCTTAATAAAAATATAATAATTTTATAAGCTATATTTAAAAAGTTCTTTTTTTTTTTTCTTTAAATAGTTTGTAAAATTTATAATATACTTTTAGTATTTTGTTTAAGATTTCTTTTGCAATTTTTTTGATTTTTTTGCTTTATTTTTTGCTTTTTTAATTAATAGTCTTTATTTTCTATTAAATTAAAAAATTATTAATCTTTAGCTATAGTATTTCTAAAATAATATTATAATTAAATATATTAGCAATATTTAATATAATTTATTTTTTGTGTTTTTATATAAATATATTAAAAGGTTTAATTTTTTTAAGTATGTAATTATTATTATAGCTAAAAGTGCTTTTATTAAATCTTTTAATTTTTTAAGATTTTTGCTTATATTTTTAAGAAATTTTATTTTGTTTTATTACTTTAAGTAAAATTATATTAGCTTATGCTTTTAAATTAATTAAAGTATTATACTTTTTTTCTTAATATATAAGTTTAACTTTAAATTAATTTTGCTAGTTATTATATTAAACTTTATATAAAGCTTTAGTTTCTTTAGCTACTTGCTGCTTTTTTAATAAGTACTTATTTTGTTTTTTGATTTTTTTTTATAAAATGTTTAAATGCTTATTTTATTCTGCACTTTAAATATTATTGCGCTTTGTTTTGTTTTTGCTTTTAGTTAAGCTTTAAATTGCAGTTTTTAAGCTTTTTTACTTTTAGTAACCATTTTTTAATATAATTATGCTTTAATTAGCTAATAATATTTATAATAGTTATTTTTATATTTTTTTAAAATAATATTATAAGTATAATTAAAATTCTTTTTAAATGTTATAAATCTTTATAAATCTTTGTAATAAACTATAATTATAACTAACTACTTTAATTTATAAAAATTTTATATTTCTGTTTTTATAATTTATTTAAAAAACTAATTATTTTTTAGTTTATTAAATAAATATTAATAGCAATAATATACTACATAATAATTCTATAATACTTTATTATATTTTAGATTTTTTAAGCGTAAAATATTATTATTGTTTTTTATTATAGTTTTATTATAGTAATAACTTTTAGCAATTAGTTAAATTGCTAGCTTTAGTTTTTAAAACATATTAGTTTTTATATTAACTATTAATGCTTTTTTATTTTATTATATTTAAAGCAATTTAAGTTATAAAAATACTTTGTTTATTTTTATTAGTTCTTTTTTTATAGTATTTTTTATAGCTTTTAATTTTATTTATTTTTGCTTTAAAGTTTTATAAGTTTTGTTTTTTTAAGTTTATTTAACAACTAAATATTTTAATAGTTTATAATTAGTTTAATAATTATACTATTTATAATTATAGTTTTATTTTTTTAAACATAACTTTTTTTTAAGCTATATTTTAAGCTTTAATAGTTTAAAGTTTTTATAGTTTTATAAATTTGCTAACTATATTAACTTATTACTTTTTATTATTTATTACTTTTAGTTAAACTATTTTTTTAAGTTATATATTAAATAACTTTAATTGTTTATATAGCAAATATATCTTTTTATAATTTGTTTTAATAATTATAAAGCTTTTAAATAATATTTGCATGCTTATTTATTTTAACTTGTATAAATAAAGCATTTAAATTTATTTAGTATAGCATTTTTGTTTTAACTTAAAACAGCAATTTTATATTTTTGCTTTAAAAACATATTCTTTAAATTGCTTTGTTGTTTTTTATTGTTTTAAACTTTTATAACTTGTACTTTTTTTTTAAGTTAAAAAATCTTTCCTTTTTTATAGCTTTTTTTTTTGTTTTTTTTTTAAATTAGCATTGTTTTTAAAAATATTTTTTTTTTTTACAGTTATAACATTTAACTTTAAACATATCTTAAGGTTATTGTTTTTAAACTTTATTAATTTGCTTAGATTTTTATTTATTACTTTCTTAAGTATTTTTTTTTTTATTTTTTTTAGTTCTTTTAGTTTTAAAATACTAATTAAATAATTGTTAATTAATTATAATAGCTATATTAATATACGTATTAATTTTTGCTAGTTTATTTATTTTATATAATTTATTTTAAACTTAAGTTTTAAGTTTATTATAAAATAAATAAAATAATATAAGCTTAAGCAATTTTAAAATTATTACTAATTGTTTAAATTTTATAGCATAATTTATTGCTACTTTTATTTGTTTTAAGTAATAAAGTGCTTTTTTTGCATATTTTGCCTTTTAAATATTTTTAAATAATGCTTTTATTTAATTTTTAAACTTAACGTAATTTTTAAAAATCTTTTTTGTTTTTAGCTTAAAGTTAGTTAACTTATTAGCTTTTAAAAAATTCTTTAAAATAAATTAAAACTATTTTAATATTTTTTTTAATAAAAATTATAAAATAATTATTACTTTTTAGTTTTCTTTTTAATAGTAATAAAATGCTATTTTAAATAAAGTTTAGCATAAATTAAAAAAGTTTTTATATTTATAAATTTATTATAAAGCTTTAAAGCAGTAAGTTTAAAACTTTTAATGTTTAATATTTTTAACATTATAAATAATTTTAATAGTAAAAGCAGTAATAATAATAAAAAGTTAAGTTTTTTATTTTAAGTTATTACTTTAAATATAGCAGTAATAAAAATAAGCATTAAGTTTACTAATAATAATATTAATATTAGTTATAATATAATTATTTATTTAAAGCTTTAACTTATTATTATAATAGTAATTATTATTACTGCTTTAATTATTATAGCTAATATTTATGCTAGTTTAAAAGTTATAACGTTTAGTATTTAAGCTGTTTTTTAAGTTAAAATAACTAGTTTGCTTTATAATACTAGCATTAATATTAGTTCTTTTTTATTATTATTGCTTAACTTTTTTTTTTTACTACTGCTTTTTTTTTAATAAAAATAGCTAATAAAAGTGCTAAGGTTTATTATTTTAATACGTTATTAATTTTAAAAGTTTTTAAAATTCTTAAATTTAATTTTTAACTTTTTATTTTTAATAGCATAACTTAGATTTAGTTTATTAATTATTAAGTAAAGTTTATTTACGTAATACTATTTAGCATTTTTGTCTTTTAAATATCTCTTTAATATACTTTTAAAAGTTTATTTTATAAATTGTTTATTATTTAACTCTTTATATTAATATTTATTCTTGTATATTAAGTTCTATTAATTAAAAAGCTATTAAAGTATAATAAACTTATTATATATTAATATAATAGGTTTGCTTTTAAAGTTTTAATTTGCAAGTAATAATAAAATTTTTAATAATAGTTCGTTAAAAAGGTTTTTAAAGTACTTTTATTACTATGCATTAATAAAAGTTTTAAAAAATTAAAAGTAATAAATATATTAATGCTTAGCAGTTATAAAAAATTAATAGCTAAAAAACTAAAACTAAATAAGTAATTAAATATAAAAAGTATATAATTATATAAACAAAAAAAAAATAAAAAAAATAGTAACTTTTTTTAAATTATTATAAGTTTAGTAAGCACTAAATTACTGTAAGCCTAGTAAGCCTTAAATTACCGTAAGCTTAGTAAGCTTTAAACTACTATAAGCTTAATAAGCTAAGTAAGTTATTACATAACCTTAGCTTTAGCTAGCAAAAAAAAAAGTGCACAATATATATAAAAGCATTAAGCTGCTTTAAAAGCCACCCCTGTGCTAATTTCGTAACAACTTAATCCTTTAAAAAGCTTTAGTATATTACTTATATATTAAAGTCTTTAGTACACTTAAGTGCTTTAATTCTTTAATATATTTAATCCTTTAAAAGGCTTTAGCATATAAACTATAGTTTTTAGTATATTTAAGTACTTTATACTTAATTTTTTAAAAAGCTTTAATATATTACTTATATATTAAAGTTTTTAGTATACTTAAGTGCTTTAATCCCTTAATATACTTATATTTTAAAAAGCTTTAACATATAAACTATAGTTTTTAGTATACTTAAGTGCTTTAATTTTTTAATATACTTAATTTCTTAAAAAGCTTTAACATATAAACTATAGTTTTTATATACTTAAATGCTCTATACTTAATTTTTTAGTATATTTAATTCTTTAGTAATTATAGCATATATAATAGCTTATTTAATTATTATAGCTTTTATATTATAATAGCTACATTATATATTAATTAATTAAATTAATAGTTATAGCTTTTTATATAATTGCTAACTATACTTTATTTGTAATAAACTTAATATAATTAACTAATATAACTTTGTAGTTTTAGCACGTGCTAACATTAAAATTATTTAATTATTAATATATGCTAAAAGTGCTACTAGTAATTTTAGCGCATATTTAAGTTTAATTATAATAAAAATAAAACTTAGCTTATATTAAGATTTAGTAAACTTAGTTCGCTTTAATATATATAGGTTTACTAAATAAGCCTAAATATACTTTTATATAATATAGCAATTAAAGTATATTTTATATTAATTAATAAAGTTAGCTTTTTTATATATTTATTAACTTTTATTAGCTTTAAAACATAGCTTAAAGGTTTTTTTTATATATTAACTATTACTAAAAAAAAATTTATATAAGAATTAAATTATAACAACTTATAAAACAGCAATTTAAGTAAGTTTTAAGAAAATTAAAACTTTAAAGCTAACTTTAACTTATAGTACCTTTTTATTAAAAATAAGCCAATAAAACATAAGCAAAATAAAGGTATACTTATTATAATTTAATAGCTATATACGTTTTACTATATATATATATAATTCTTTGTTACTTAATTTACCTTAAACTTAATTTATTACTTATAGCAACAAGTATAGTTAAAAGTATTATTGCATAAAGTATTTATAATAAAGTAAAACATATAAAGTATTTATAATAAAATAAAACGTATAAAGTATTAATAAATAAAGTAAAACTAATAAAGTATAAATATATAGCATATATAAAGAAATAATATATAAAAAAACGCATATATATATAATAAAACTTATTTAGCTATATTATAGCTATAGTAGCTTAGCTAGCTAAAAAAAAAATATATAAATTATAATAATATAATTAATTAATTATACTAATGTAAAAATATAACTAAACTAGTATAATAATACTATTATACTAATATAATAATATAACTAAACTAATATAATAATATTATTAAACTAATATAATAATATAATTAAACCGGTGTAATAATACTACTAAACTAATATTATAATATAACTAAATAAAATAATACAACTAAATAAAACAATATAACTAAATAAAACAATATAACTAAATTAATATAATAATATAATTTAACTAATATAACAATATAACTAAACTAATATAATAATATAACTAAATAAAATAACAACGTTTAAAGTTGCGTATTTTAATTAAGTAGCTTATTAGCTTAACTAATTAAAGTTTTTATATATTTTTTAAAATGTAAGAAAAGCTTGCAAAATAGTTTTATTTAAGTTATTATGCAAATTTAAAAAATCTTTGCAAAATTATTATAGTTTTTTTATATATAGCTTTTAAGCTAGCAATATTTCATAACTTTTTAATTTTTATATAGTTTGCTTATAAAGCTTTTAAATAATAGCTTTATTAAAAGTTTTATATTAAACTAAAAGTTTAATTTAAAGTTTATTAAAATCTTTAAAAAAGCTAATTAAAAATTTTATGCTAAATATAATAAATAGTAGGTTGTTTTATATAAGCTAGCTATGTGCTATATATACTTTAGCAAGCTACTATTTTTGCATATTGTTTTACGCATTATTTTATGTATTATTTTGCGCTTTAAACGTACTACTAGCTAAAAAGTTAAGCAATTAAAAGCTTGCAATACTAAGCTAAATATATTAAAAAATAAATAACTAACTTAATAAGCTAGCGTTTATAGTTTGCTGCAAAATAAATAAGCTAATATAAAAAAAATCCAGCAAAAAAAATAATAGTTTATTAGCAAAAAGTAATTTATTATTTAATAAATACTGCTATAAAAAAAACTAGCTACTTTAGCTATTAACTTTATTAAGCTTTAAAATAAACGCTTTATTTTATAAACCTATTTTTAGGCTACTAGTTAATAGCAGTGCTAAGTTATAAACAAATTATAGCTTATTATTTAATATGCTATTTTATAAGTTTAATAGTAAAAATAGTTTGTTATTATTGCTGCTTAAGCTATTAAAAGCTTATTAAAAACTTAGTTTATTAAGTTTTTGTTTTATTTTTATTATAGTTTGCAACTTTTTAAAATTAATTATTATATATATATTAAGCAAAAAACAAGTTTAAATAAAAAAGTTTATACTTTTGTTAAAAGTAAAAAATAATAGAAAACATAGCTATAAAAACAAAATTTTTACATTATTAATGCTTTACTTAGTACATTATTTCGTAATATTGTTAATATAAAAGTCTAAAGGCATAATTAAAAAAGCTTTATTAAAAGCACTTATTAATAAATAATCTAGAAATAGTAAGCTAGCTATATATTAAGTAAACTTATTATAGTTTTTACTAGTACAAAAAAAAAAGTTTAAAAATATAATTAAAAAAGCTTTATTAAAAGCACTTATTAATAAATAATTTACGTTTTTATAAGCAAGCTTACTATAGCTTTTATAAGTTAAAATAAAGTAAACACTATTTAAGTTTAAAGAATTAACTTAGTATTAAACAATAGCTTTAATATACTTTGCTTTATTAGCTTTAAGGCTAATTTGCTAATTTATAATAGCTAAATAGCTGCGCAAAATTTAAACCTTGCATTTTGTTTTTATTATGTTTGCTGCTTTTAGCTTATTTATTATAGTACTATAAAAGTGCTAAAGTACTTAAAGTTTATATATATATTATATTACTTAAGCTAACGGCCTATTAGCTATACTAGTTTTTATCTTTTATATATATAGGTAAAAACTGTGCTTATAAATTAAAAGCAAGCCATAAATAGCTTACTTTTTTCTTAGTAGCTAAATAAAAATATTTTATATTTATTTCTAGGTTATACTAGTTTTACTACGATTTTATTAAGTGCTTTGCTTTTTATTTTTTTGCTTTTAGGTTGTTTGCTTACTTATATTATGCTATTAATTAAATATATGCATTTTTACGTAGTTATTTTATAGTTTTTTTTTTTTGTATTTTTTTTGCTTTATAGTTTGCTTGCTTTAATATTCCTGCTTGTTTTATGCTGCTTATAGTAGTTTTTTTAGTTTTAGTACTTATTTAGCTAAATATACTGCTTTTTTTTTTTAGTTTTTTTTTAAACCTTTTTTTATTATAACGCTAGTATATTATAGTTTATTTGCTTTAGTATTGCTGCTAGCTTTTTGCTGCACTAGTTTTTTTATAATTAAGTTATAATTAAGTTATAAGCAAAGTTAATTGCTTATTACTTTTTAGTTTGCTTTTTATATATTTATTTTTTAAGCTACTTTTATGCTTTTTGCGGTAAGTTTACTAAGTAAGCATAACTTATAAATAGCTTATATATTAAGCAATATAAAGTAACAATAAATAATAAGTTATTTTATTTAGCTATTTATGCTAATTTTTTTTTAACTATTAACTTTATTATTTTTATTATTATTACTACTATATATTTAGCTTATGTTTGCTTTAATATATTAAAATGCTTAATTTATAATATAATTAGTTGCTAATGTATTATAGTTATATAAAAATTTACTTTGCTATAGCTGCTATGCTTTTTATAGTATATATTTATAACTAGCTTAGCTTAAGTATATATATTAACTAGTGTTAAGCTTATATATTTAAGGTTATAAGTTATTTTGCTATAGTTTTTACTAGTTATTTAATTTATAATATTAAATAAAGTAACTAATAGCTTACTATTATATAGTTTAAGCTTTTATAACTGCTTATTATTATGCTTTTTTGCTATAATGCTAATTTTTAAAATAAAAGTAAATGCTTTAATGCTTTATGCTAAAGTATTATTAATAGCTTTAAAATTTATATTTATTAAGCATGCTAAAATGCTTAAGCTATATTATTATTATATTGTTTATATTATAGTAGTATATTATATACTTTTTATTATTGTTTTTTTTATGCTAACTATATAAAAACATTAATAACTTTTATGCTTATAATATTATTAGTAAGTTTGCTAAGTGCTTATAATGCAAAAAAAGCAAAATAAGCACTAAAAATAGCAGTTATAGTTCTATAAATATTTTTAACTATATTAATATTTATATGTTTTTAAGCTTTATTTTATGCTTATTTTAACTATTAAAGTTTTTTTAATTTTAAGTATTACTAACAATTTTTTAGCTTAAAAAAGTTAATAAAAAACTTTAATTATTTATTAAAGCTTGTATAGCTACGTGCTATTTTTATATTAATAAAAATATTTAAGTTATGCTTATAGCTAATACGTAACTTTAAGTTATAATTAAAAAGGCAAAAAAAGCTGTAATAAATAAAAAAGCTAAAGGTTTTATATAAATAAGCTAATTAAAAAGTATTTATATAACTTTTAAAGGTTAGCATTATTATATATTTAGTAGCTAAAAGTTTTAGTAAAATTTTAATATTTAGTACTTAATAAAGTTATTTAATTGCTTTGCTTTTTTATAATGTATGCTTTTTAATTTTTATAGTTTTATGTTTATAATTTTATATTGCTGTTTTTAATACTTTATTATATTATGCTTTACTTTAGAATTTATAAACATAAACCTATAATAAATAGCTTTTTTAAAACTATAAGTAGTAAATAGCTTTATAATAAATGCTTTAGCTTTTGCTTTATAGTTATAATAAACCTTTTTTAGCTTAAAGAAAAGCTAGTATTAATGTTTAGCTGCTTTTGCTTTATGTTTAAAGGCTTTTATTTCTGTGTTTTTATAGCTACTTATAACTTAATTAGTTTTTTAGCCACGTTATAATAGCTAAGCTTTTTTATATTTAGAACTTATTTAGCTATTTTATGTGCTTTTTTTAGGTTGTATAATAACCGGTAGCTTAATTGAAAATTTGTTTGCTTTTTTAGTGTGCCGCAAATAATTAAAGTTTATATATTATACGTTTAATTTTTATTATTTTAGTAAGCTTTTTGTTGTTTATTAGTAAGTTTTGCGCTATATGTTCTTTAATAAGGATTTTACGTTTTTTAGTTAAAAGGTTTTACGCAATCTAGCTAATTAAAAACAAATTATTTTAAAAGTTTAGTAATATGTTTGCTATAATAAATAATAAAAGCTTTTTATGCTAGCAAACGTTAAAAAAAAAAAAAAAAAAACTATAAACAAACAAAAAAAAAAAGAATTTAAAAGCAATAATACGTTAAAAAAAAGCTAGCATACTAAACTAGCTTATATATATATATATTTAAAAACTCTTTAAGTTATACATTAAATAAACTTATATAAATATATATAGTACTATAAGTATTTATCTTTATTTGTAACTAAATAAAAAGATTATTAAAAAACTAAAAGTGCAATAAGTAATATATATTTATAGCTAAAAATATATAATAGCAATAAAAAACATAAAATAAAAAATATATGCTATTAATTAGTTAGGTTAATATTAAAGCATAAAGCTAATTGTTTTATAGTTATTATTGTTTTCTTTTTATAGCATTTTAGCATTACTGCTATTACTGCTAATAAAACATTAATAGTATTAGCTAATTTTTAACCTTTAAACTTAACGCTTTTAATACTATTTATTATGCTATAGTTTTTAAAGCAATAAAAAGCTTAGGTTTTTTATACTGCGTAATTTTATTGCATTATATACAAAGTATTAATTGCAGTAGTTATATGTTTATATATAGCGCTAGCTATAAAAACTAATGTTATTTATTTGTTAGTGTTTAATTAGTGCTAAGCATTAAATGCTATAAATTTAGCTATAGCACTTAATTAAGGTATATACTTAAAAACAGCTTTGCTAGCGCAGCAAACTATATATTTACACCTAAAAATTAGCTTAAGATTTATAAACAACTTAATAATAATAGCAAGCTTATTTAGCTTAATAATAATAAGCTTTATATTTTAATAAAACTTTTGTTTAAGCTAGTACTCCGGTTTTATAAAGGCTTTTTATAACGTAATATTGCTAAGCTTGTTTTTTATATTTAGGATTATATAAGCTATGCTAGCAATGCGTAATATTAAAGAAGCACTATTATTAGTTTGTACGTTTTATGCTTTTATAAACAACTAGTTTTAAGAAAAAAACTTATATTTAAAATATTAATATTTCTTGCTAGCGTTATAAAGCATATTTTAAACTTTATGTATTTTTATTTAAAAAGTTTTTATTGCTTTAGCCTTTTAATGTTAAGCAATAACCTATTAGTAAAAATTTACGTAGCTTTGTTTTAATATTTGCTAAAAATAACAAAAAGCAATACAATATTTATTAATAATATGTAATAAAAGCTGCACTGCTATATTAACGTAATAAAACCTAAAAACGCTAGCAAAAAAAGCAAAGTTATTATTATAAAAAATAAAAAACTTAAATATAAAAGTATTATTAAGCAAGTGAAAATATAGCAGCAAGTTTTATAATAACATTTTATTAGTAATAAACAAGTTAAACATAATTTTATACTTTAGTTAATACTATAACATAAAAAATAAAAATAAAACTATAAAAACAATTATAAAAAAAAATTAAGTATTATATATTTATGCTAGCTAGTTTTTAATAAATATGCATGTTTAAAAAAAACTAATATATAAGCCCTATATATAAAATTATATAAACTAATTAATTAATAAACTAATAAACTATAAATAATAAAACTATTGTTATAAATTAAAATTTATACTTATGTTTAGCAGTAATATAAGTAATAATTATAATTGCTCTTGTTTTTGCTTTCGTTTTTATTGCTTTTGTTTTTATTATTATTGCTTTTGCTATTTTTGTTTATATTGTTTTTATTTATGTTGTTTTTGTTTATGTTGCTTTTGTTTTTGTTATAATATTTCTTAAATTAGTTATTTTAATTTTAGTGCTATTGCTAGTATTAATGCTAAAGCTAGAGCTAGAGCTAAAGCTAAAGTTAATTATGCTAATTAACTAAAGCTTAATTTAAGAGTTAAAGCATTTATTTGGTTTTTTAACCATTGGTTATAAGCTTTTATATTATGTAAATAAAGCAATTCTTAGCTTATAATGAAAACAAGCTTAAATTTTGTAACTTTAAGTGTATATAATAAAGTGTAATATAATAAAGTGCAGTGTAATAAGCTTATAAAACATGAATCTTGGGAAACCTTACTAATTTTATATTATATTATTTTCTATACGTGTATTTTAAATGCTATAGTTTTTATTTTATGTTTTAATTTATAAAAATCTTAAAAAATACTTAAAAAGTAAAAAGTAAATACATTAAGTAAACTAATACTTTAATTATAACCTTAGCTAATTTTAGTATAATAGCTATTAGTGCTATGTATAGCTAATATACTTATGTAGTTATAAGCCACTTTTTAATAATGTTTTATAAAAAATCATTTTATGCAATATTTACTAACTTTATTATAATAAGGTTTATTAGGTTTATATACATTATGCTTAAGTATAATTTTTATAGTGCTATTAAGTAATATATTTCCTATAGTTTATTTTTAATACTATAGTTAGCATACTTTTTTTGCATATAACTTTATAATGTAGTAACTTTATTAAAGCTTTTAATTTAATTATATAGCTAGCAAATAATAGCTAAGCAGCAAAAATTACTACTGTTTGCTAGTAATATAGTTTAATTGCAAGGTTTTAAACAAATAGCTATATAAGGTGCAAATCTTAAAAAAAGTTAATTTTTAAACATAAAATATTAGTACTATAGTAGCTAGCTAAAAAAAAATTAAGAAAAGCTATATAAATTCCGTAAAACAAAGATTTAAATAGCGTATACTTTAAATATTATAAAAAATATATGTTATATAATAATAAAACCATTAGTTATTTTATAGCGTTATTGTTAATAAAAAAAAGTAAAACTTATTTGCATTAAATATAATAAGTTATAAAAGTAGCACTTTAGTAAAACTTTATAACTTTAACTACGTAAAAAAAACGCTTATTTTTAATATGTTTGCTAATTTATGTTATAGCAAGCTAATTTTAAAACAAAGTAAAAAAAGTTAATATATAAAGGGTTATAATATTAATATAACTTGTTGTTTTATTAATATAGGCTTACCTTAAGAAAATTATTTAGCTAAATGCTTGTTTATAGCTATTTAGCAAACTACGTAATTACATAAGCTATTATAATAATATAGTTATTATACTTATATATTTAGCTTATTATTAAATTAACGTTTTAATAATTAACGTTTTAATAATTAACGTTTTAATAATTAATGTTTATAATAATTAACGTTTATAATAATATTTAGCAATATATCGAACAATTTAAATTAATAAAAAAAATATTTTTAAAAGTTAATAGCTTTGCAAGCATTTTAAGCTTTAATGCTTGCTAGTTTTATAGCTAAATAATATACGTGCTAAAATAAGTTGTTTTAACTTTTTAAAATGCTATAGTTTTACTTATAAATGCGTTTATAAAGTTTTTACTGTTTTTAAATAGCTACTAAAAGCTTTTTTGCTAACTAGGGTATTTTTTAAATAAAGGCACGTTATATGTTAGCATAATGTTTTAAAATTAAGCTTGCTTAAGCTATTGTTTTATTTTAAGATTTACGGGGTTAGTTTTAAGATTCACGGGGTTAAGCGGTTTGTTTTTAGCATATAGCAATTGCAAAATAAAGGCTATCCCTAAAGGTAAATGCAAAAGTAGCTTATTATAAACTAATAATAAAAGCTAAAGCTAGCTAAAAGGCATTTAATTTTTTGCTAATAATAAGAGCTAAAGCTAGTTAAAGAGCGTTTAATTAAGGAGCATTTAATTTTTTATTAATAATAAAAGCTAAAGTTAGCTAAAAAGCATTTAATTTTTTGCTAGCATTACTTTAGCTATTATAAAATGCTTTAATAGCAATAAATCATTATAACTTATTGTTAGCTTATATTAAAGAGCTAGTTAGCAAAAGTTAAATTTATGTTTTTAAATAATTACTTTAATAATAAACGTTAATATTATTTTAGGTTTTTTTTGTTAATGTTTTATTTATATATATTGTTTAAAATTTTAAGCTTGCTTAAAAACCTAATTATATAGCATACCATTAATCAATAAAATACATTAATAGCTTTAATTTTTTAGTATTAACTTTTAGCTAGTTATAAACTAGTTATTTTGCTTGTTTATAATAAAAGTCAAAAGTAAAAACTAGTTGCAAATAATAGTAAATAAGTTTAATAATAGGCTAAAGCTTTTTAGTTTAATGAAAAGCATTTATTAAAGCACTTAAGATAATTATTAAAGTAAACTATTATTAAGACATTATTATTAAGGTATATTATTATTAAGCCACGCTGTTGTTAAAATATACCGTTATTAAGGTACACTGTTATTAAAGGTGCTTTAATAACGGTGTACCTTAATAATGGTGTGTTTTAACAATAGCATGGCTTAATAACAAGTGCTTTAATAATAAGTGTTTTAATGATAAGTGTATTAATAATAGGTGTTTTAATAATAAGGTGCTTTAATACTTTAATAATAGCGTGTTTTAATAATAAGGTGCTTTAATAATTAATAAACACACTATTATTAAAGCATACTATTAAAGCACGTTATTATTAATAGCTAAAATAACATTTAGGTGTAGTGTTAGTTATATAACTATATATAAATATTATATATAAATAACCTTAAGCATGTTATATAGTATAAACAACGCTTAAAACTAAACAATATGTTTTTATATATAATAAAATTAAACTTTATGTAATAACATTTATTTTTTATACTTTTATAACTTTATAAAATCTATTTATTATTTTTATAATACTTTAGTTTACACACGTGCGGCTTAATTAACCGTTGTAATATATAAGCTAAAAGATTAATAAAACTACTAATTAATTAGTGCGCTTTTAACTAATTAGCTTAATTTTAACCAATTAGCGCGTTTTTAACTAATTAGCACGCTTTTAACTAATTAGCTCGATTTTAATTAATTAGCGCACTTTTAATTAATTAGCTTGTTTTTAGTTTATTTTTAGCTTATTTTTAGCTTATTTTTAACTTATTATACTTAAAAATACATATATTGCATGCATTTTTATAGCTATTGCTAGTTATATTCTTAAATGTTCTTAAAAGAACTCACTTTATATTTACCTCACTATATATTATAGTAAAACTAATTCACTTTTATTTTAGTTAATCCTTGATTGATTTTTTGTTTAATAAACACTAAATACTAGTTTTAGCTATATTTTTATATATTTTTCATAAGTCTCTTTAACTATAAGCAACTAAAACAAAAGAAAACACTAAAATAAAATAAGCAAAAAATAAAACTTACTTAAGTAGTTAAATATAACTTTATATACTTTTAAGTTTTATAAAAAAGCTAAAAGGTTATTTAGCTTAACTATTTAATATAACTTAAAAGCTTTTTATAACACTAAGTATTTAAGCATTTAGCTTAGCCTGCTAAATGTTTTATAGTATAATATAACATATGTTATAATTTAATAATATTGATTAATTTATGGTTTACTAGTTAAGTACTTACATTACGGTACAATGAAATTTCAAGACAACATATAGCAAATAAAACTACTTATAAAGCTACAATTAAGTATATTTGCAGTTAAGCATTAAAAATAATATAATAGCACACTTATAACAGTTATACAGTACTTTTTAACTAAAGAAATAAAGTATTTAAATATTTAATTTTGCTTTAATGAGTTTTGTTAACTAAATATAAAAAGAAGTGCTTAGTTTTATAATTATACTATAAATAACCGCTTTTTTTTTAGCATTTATTTATTTTGCTTATTAATACGTTTATCCTTAATTACGCTATAAGATTAATTGCACTATAAGATTTATTATATGTATTTTAAACCCCTTTAATGTATATATATTTTAAATAAACATGCTATTACTAAAACTAACAACAAAGTTTATAAGTAGTTTATGAAAAACTTCTTTTTTTAGTTTTTGTTAGGATTTAGTTTTACTTATAGTGCAAGCAGCTAAAATTAGCTTAGCTTATTAGTATAAAAGCATAACTATAAATAGTTAAAACGTAGCGCTTAAATAAATTGTTTATTGCTTTATATAAAACAAATTATAATTAACAATATTATTTTATTATATTTCCTAAAATTAAAGACCCTTTTTAAATTCTTTACACTTAACTATAACTTTGTGAGTTCGAGCTTAATCATTAAATAATTAAGATTGCTAGAATTAGCGTAGCAACTTTTATTTACTAAGTAAGTTGCACTTTATTTGCAAAGTGCAAATATAACAAAAAACGAAAAAATAGTATTAAATAACTTATTTATTAAAAATGTAACTAATGTGCTACTAGAACTTATTAGTAATATAACTATAAAGCAGTAGCGTTTTAACGGAAAACGTAAAGCTAACAGACTTTTTAATGTGTAGAAAATAGTTAACAGAATTATAAAATTAGTACTATAGCTGCTAATAAAAAAAAAAATAGCAAAAGAAATCTTTTTTTAAAAAAACATAAAGAAAGCACAAATAGCATACATATTAAAAAAAGCCCAAAAAAGCTAGCAAAACATAAAGCTTAATAATAAAAATAACTTTAATATATTTATAACTTGCTATAATTTAAATGCTATTATAAAAGCTAACTAAAAAAGCATTAAAAATACTGTTTAAAGGCTTTTTTAATAAACTTTATTAAACGTAAACACGCTAAAATTCTAAGCATAAATTGCAGTTTTATAGCTAGCTTACAACAATAAAGCAGTACTATTTAAATAAAACAAAAAAGTACTAATTAAAGTTAAAAAACAAACTAACAACTTTAAAAATAAAACATTAGCTAATATTATTAAAGCAGTAAATATAGCGCTTATAAGTAGTAATATAATTATTGCTAAAAAGCTATATAGCAAAAATACAGTAATTATTTTTAAAAAAGCAGTGCTTTAAAAAGCTAAAAAAAAGAAATAAATTATAAAAGCCTTTAGAAAAAGATTAAAAATACAACAAAAAAAAGCAGCGCTAATAATAAAAAATGTTTTAATAAAACAAGTTAAAATAATACACTTAAATAAAGACTTACTATAGCTATTATATAGCAAATATTTTAAAGTTATAAAGTATAAAAAAATGCTATTTAAAAACGCAAAAGCTAGATTTGTATTAATATTATTATATATAAGCAATGTTATAATAGCTAAAATAATATGCAAAAATAGCTTTTTATAAAAAGCTTAACTATTTAACTGCAAACTTTTTGCTATAAAGCTTAAAGTTATATAGTGCTTTAACTGCTATAAATATAGTTATATAGCTAAATATTGCTATAAGAACTTAAAGTATAGCTATTATTTAGCTTTAAAGCATTAAAAAAGTAAAAAAAGCTGCTTAATAAAAACGCAAAAAGCAAAGCAAAAATATATAAACTGCAAAAAAGCATATATAGCATAAAATAAAGCTTGCTAAAAAAAGGTTAAATAAAAAAACAAAGCAAAAGCAGTATATATGTTATAACTTAAAAGCTTTTAAAGTGCTAAAAAAGCAGTAATAATAAGTAAAAAAGTAAATAAAAGTAGTTTAAAAATGCTAATAGCATTAATATTTATAAAGCTAAATAAAAAAAAATTACTAGCAAAAAAACAGCAAACTAGTAATATAAGCAAAAACTTATTTTTATTAATTTAATAATATATAATATTGCTTTTTAAAATATTATAAGATTTAAAAGTAATGCAGTATATATGCTGCAAAACAATAGCTTTAATTATATAGTAGTTTAAAAGCTAGTAATTAATAAATATAGCAATATATATTGCTTTAATAATAATAACTACTAAATTGTTTAGTTAAAAAGCAAAGCTATACTATATATAAACAAAAGAATTATAATAAAAACGCTAGTAAAAAACGTTAATAAAAACTAAGCAAAAGTTATAATAAATAGTAATAACTTAGCAGTATTTTTATAGTTAATATATTTACTAAATTAAGAAAAAACAGTTTAATGCAGTTTAATTTAAAAAATACATAAAGCAAGCAAGCTAAAAAAACGCTATATATTTATAAGCAACTTTAATTTTTATTACTTATTATAAAACTTAAAAAGCAAAAAGAGCTAAAAAGCAAATAAACTACTTAAGTTTACTATATAATAAGATTTTATATTAGTTATTTTTTAAAAAAAAGTAATTAAAACAAAACATAAATAAAAAAGCTTAATAATAAACTTAATATAAATATTTAGCAATTTAGCTATTATTTATTAAAAGGACTTAAAGTAGCTAAGTTTTAACTATAAAACATTAAAAGTTATAATTAACTTAAAAGTAGCTTTGCAAAAATACCTAAAAAAGGCAAAAAAATAAAACTAGCTTAAATTAAATAAAGATAAAGCAGCTATAAAAGCAGAAGCTATTATTATAAAAACGCATACGTTATGTATACTTAGCAAGCTAAATAATGCTTTTAATCTTTTGATTTAGTAACTAATAAAAATAGCAAATAAAATAATGCTTAAAAAAACTATAAAAAGAAAACACTAGATATTACCTTAGTAGTTCTTAGAAGTAATTAAAACAAAAAAAAAGGCAAAACAGGCGTACTATAAGTTTTAAAGCAAAAAAACTAAAGCAGTATAACAGGCCTTTAAAAAGAAAAAAAAGGCTTTTAGCAATAAAATAAAAAGAACGCAAAAATATAACTAAAAACAAGCATTTATAAAAGTATTTAAAAATTTTAAGTTATTATAAAGCTTAGTTAAATAAGCAAAGTTTGCTTATAAGCTAGCTTTAAAAGTTATTGTAATTTTACTGCTAAAACAAACAAAAAATAAGCCGCTTTTTATTAATACTTTTAAAAAAAAAACAGCTTTACTAACAAAACGCTTTTTTTTTGTACTACTAGCAAACTTGTTTAATATACTTAAAAAAAACCTAATTTATAATAGCTATTAAAAATTTATAATTAACGTTAATACAAAAAAAAAAAACATAATATTGCTAATATAAAAGTTAGCGCTATAAAAAGCGCTAAAAAATAATTTATTATTTAATAGCTTTTTTAAAGCTTATAAACCTGCTTTAGCAAAAAAAATAGCAATATTATATATTATTAGCTTTTTATTAAAATATTACTTAGTATAATTTAGGCAAGCAAAAGTAGTAATTATATTTAAACTTAAGAAATTAAAAAAAACTAAAAAAACAGCTAAGGGGTAATGTTTTATTGCGCTTATTTATATAATAAAAAAAGTGCTAAAAAAAAAGCTATATTGCTACATAGCAAAAGTAGCTAAGCAAAAAGGTTTTTTGTTAAACAACTAAATAAATAATAAATAAAACAAGTTAATAAATGCAGTTATTAAACTAGTATTAAAAACAGCAAAAAAAGCAATTAGCAAAAAAGGTATAGCGTTTTTGCTATAGCTAAATATTATAAAAGCTTTTAATATTATTAACAAAAAAAAAATAATATATATTTTATAATAAAAAAGCTTTTTTTTTAAATAATTATATAAGTAAACTCTTTTATATTAAACTGCATAATATGTTTTTGTTTTAATAAAGCAATATTTTAGCTAATAATGCTAAAAGCTAAAGTTTTTTAAAAGTTTTTGCTTTTATTTTTTTTTTTTTTTTTATATATTTTAATACTTTATAATAACTTTGCTATGCATTAAAAGCTAGCAGTAGTTAGCTTTGCTAATAATATTAACTTTATTATAGCAAACTTAAATATAAAGTAAAACTATAAAACTTTAAAAATAGCATAAAAAACGTATAAAAGTTAAGCAAAACAACATAAAATAAAGTTTATACTATAAAAAAGCAAATTAATATACTTTTTTAGCAGTAAAATAGCATTTATATAAGTAGTATACTTTTTTAATGTAATAGTATACCTAAAAAATAGCACAAAGTTTTTAAAAGTATAGTTTAATAAAAACATAAAATAGAAAAAATATTTAGCAAAGCTTAAAAAAAAACTAAACATTTAGTTATACGTAGTAATTAAGCTGCAAAACTTTATATAAAGTAATAGCATAACAAAAGCAAAACAAATATATGTTATAATAGTGCAAAGCACTTTAGCTTATAGCATAATAACTTAATATAAAAACTTTAAAAAAAACAAAGCAAAAAGCATTGCTAACTTATTAGTAGTAACTTAAAACAAATGCTTTAAACATATAGCTAAAACTTTTAAAGCAATTAAAATAAAGCACTTAAAAACCGAAATAAAGATTTTTTTTATTAATTTATATTTTAGTAGTAAAGCAGCAGCTTGTAAGCATTGCATAAAAAGCTTAATAGCTAAAAAGTTAATCTAAAAAGCAACAAAAAAAATTAGAACTTTTATTTAGAACATAAAAGCTTAAAAAGCTAAAAACTAAACAAAAAGTAAGCTTATAAGCAATAGTAAAAGTATAGCTAAAAAAAATTTAACGTTAGCTTTAAATTTTTAGCAAAAAAAGTAATTAAAAGAAAAAAAACCTAAGATTGCACTAAAAAAGAAATAAATAAGCAAATAAAGCTAAACTAAAATAAGCAGTAATTACTTAATAATAGCTAAACAAAAGCTTAGCAAAAATAAAGCCTTTAAAAAATATAACAGATTACTAAAGCATAAAGCAGCTATAATAATACAAATGTGCACTGGAAAAATAAGGCTAAAGGCATTTTTGCATAAAAAAAAAGTTTTAAGCTTTTTTATGCCTTTTTGCAAATACGCAAAAAAAAAAAAAACTTTTTAGCATATAGTTTTATGTTATAATTTGCTAAAAAACAAAAAAAAGCAGCTATAAAAAAGCTTTATAGCTAAACTACTACAAACTAATAAAAACTTATAACTAGCTATAAAAAAGCTTAAAGCTACAAGTAATATTGCAAAGTAGCTATTTGCTACTAATAAAATAGCAATATATAATAAAGCAGTTAAAATAAAAGGAAATAAAAAAAAAAAAAAAAGCAAAAAATAAAAAAAAAACTAGCAAAAAAAGCAAAAGTGCTTTTTTAAAGGTTCCAAAAAACAAAAAAAAAGCTTTTATGCGCTTTTTAAAAAAGCAAAAAGTTTAAAAGCTTTAAAAAAAGTTCTTTTGCTTTTTAACTATTATTTTCTATTTAGCAAGCTAGTTAGTAAAAACTAGTTGTTATAAGGTAAAAAAACTTTAAAGTAGCAGCATAAACATTATTACATGGGGTTTTTATTTAGCTTTTTATATGGTTTTATTTATAGGTACACAGGTAAAAAAACTGCGCTACAAAGTAGCACAGCGGGTTATTAATAATAATATTTCCTAAAATTAAGAATAGTTTGTATTTTAAGCTTAACTAGCTCGTAAAGCAAGAAATTATTACTATAAAGCTTACTTAAAGTAAACATTAAGTTATATAGCTAAACTAAACTATTACTTAAATATAAAACAATTAAAACAGTAATAAAACAAAGGCAAACATAGTAGCTATAATATAAGCTAAAGGTATTTTTAAAGCATAGCTAAATAACCTTTAAAGGGATAATAATGTTTATAAAGAAGTTAAACTTTATGTTTTGCGAGGTTAAAGCGAGATTAAATAGCAACTTAATACACTTTTATCTTTTTGCTTATTAAATTATTTCATTTATTAAAACTAGAGTTTATTTACTAAGGGCAACAATTATAATAATAATGACCTTTAAAGTGAAAACAAACAGCAACTCAATACACCTTTATTTCTTTACTTGCTAGATTATTTTATTAAAGCTTTAAGCTAAGGCTTATTTATTAAAGAAAACAGTTATAATAATAATGACCTTTTTATTAAGGAAAACGAAGGTTATAAAAATAATGACCTTTTTACTAAAAAAAACAAAGGTTATAAAGATAATAACCCTTAAAGCAAAATTAAATAGCAATTTAATATACCTTTATTTCTTTGCTTACTAAATTATCCCATTTATTAAGACTAGAGTTTATTCACTAAGGGAGGTTATAAGAATAATGACCTTATTAAGCAATTTAACGAAGCTTTTTCTTTTTAAAGAACTAAAGGTTAAAAGCAAGCTATTAATAGCGCAGCTTTAAATAAACCTTTAGATTTTAACCTTAGCCCTTTTATACGTTCTATATTTGTAGCATTTTTTTTATTTAAGTTGCTTAATTTATATAGCTTTTATTATTCTTTAAGTACGCTTTAAATATGTTTAAACAATAGCTTTAAGCAGCCTTTTTTGTTTTATGTCTTTAATAAGCTTTATTAAATGTTTAGCTAGCAAAGTGATAATAGTAGCAACAAAACTACTAAACAAATTAACAATAAAGCTAACTTTTGTTGTTTGTTATTTGTTTTAATTATAACTAGTTTTTTATGTACTTAAGACAACAAACAACTTTTAACGCTTTTATTATATAAACTAAAACTTAGTAGCCTTATTTAGTTATAATAATAAAAATGCAGCTTAAGTGTACAATCACTAAAAATAAACAGCATTTTAAGTAATACTAAAATAGAACTAAAAACCGGTGTATTACAAGTGATTTTAAAGCTTTAATAATAACATAAGCTACTTATAGCTTAAATTAATCTAAAAATAGCTTAAGATATAATAAATAAGCAGATTTTCTAAAAATTAGTTATATTATAACTAGCTTAAAAAATAACAGTTATTAAAACAAACTATATAAAAGTTTTTTTTAATAAACGACTTAATTTATAATAGCGTTAGCTAAGGTATTTAGTATGCGTAATAAAGATAAAAAACAATAAACCATTATTAAGTAAATGTTTTAAGCAAAAACTCTTTATACTTAGTTAAGCATAGCTTTATTATTTGTTAAACATAGCTTTATTGCTTAATTATTTATAATATATACTTAGTATATAAACTATAAATTCCTTGCATATTTTTACTACACGTATATTTTTATTTAATACTATATATATGTTTTCACTTAATACACATATATTTTTACTTAACACTACATATATATTCTCACTTAACGCTATATAATACATATAATAATATAACTATTACTACACTTTATACATAAAGTATACTTTTTTATACTAAGCATTATAGCTATGTTATATTATTTGTTTATTTTATTAGTTTTTAATAATAAATTAACACTTTTGTTTTGTTAGTAGTATATTAATATTAAATAAACATATACTTTAGCTGCTTTTATTGCAATATTAAGATTGCAAAAAGCAACTTAAACGCTAACGTTTATTTTTACTTAAGCGTTTTTTAGTTTGCAACTTTTATTGAGATATTGTTTACTTATTAAAATACGTATTAATAACTTATAAAAAAGTCCGCATTTAAGGCAAAGCTAAGCTTTTTTAGCATAGCTATATAAGCTCTTCGGTTTTTTTGTTTTAAAAACAAGTACAATAAAATACTTAAAAATAAAAGGTTGTTTTTTAACCTTTAATTTATTTTATCACCGGTTACTAAAAATAATATTTTGTTACTTGTTGCTAAAAATAAAATAACTATAAAGGTATTATATAATATTTACTAATGTATAAAGCACTTAATACATAATGTATTTATTAATGTACATTTTGCTGTTTATAAGTATATACTTTAGCTAATTACTTAATAAAAAATAATTATTATACTATTTTAAGTATGCGTTATTTTATTATTACTGCTTGCTATTTATTTATTTCTTCTTTTTTATCCTCTTTTTTTTTTTACTTTACTACTAGTAAAAAACAGCAAAACTTTGCATATTTAGTTATTATAACGTTTTGTGAATTTATTTATTTTTATTAACTATTAATAACATGCGGACTTTATAGTTTACGCGGTTAATTAATAAAAGTGGCTTTAGCTTTAGCTTTAGCTTTAGCTTTTTACTTAAATTAACCTTTGAGAATAAAAATACCTTTAAACAGAAAAAAACGTTAACTTTTTAGCTAACTCCTTTAAAAATACCGATTCTTTAGCTAACTCCTTTAAAAACACCGACTCTTTAAAAGATATATACCTTTAAGAAAATACATACTTTTAAAACACATGCTCCTAAAATAACACATATTTTTAAGAAAACACATGCTTTTAAAAATACTGCCCCCGAAAACACTGCTTTTAAAAATACTGCTTCTAAAATTATTAGTATATTAAAAAACAGCAAAATATGTTTTTTATCCATTAAAAAAGTTATAAGTATATTTAATAAAGCAAACAACTTAACTAAAACTATTATAAATATATTCCAAAAAGTAATATATTACTAAAATAGCATTAAAAATTTCTAAATATAAGTATTTTATTTATAAAACCTAGCATTAAACAAAAAACTATAAAAAGGCAAATATAACACCTTTAAATAATAAGTAAAAAAGTTATATAACAAAATATGCAAAAATATTACAAATAAAAAATAAAAAATCAAAAACTAAAAAGCAAAAGTAGTTAAATCTTTAATTATGCTAAACGCTTTAAGCTTGCAGTTTTAGCACTTAATTAAATTAAAATTTTACAACATTTTTAACAAACTTTAAAACTAAATAGCACAAAATAATATAAGCTACTTATTTGCTATAGCATTATTAAATATATAAATATATTATTAAATTGCGCTAAGCGCTGCTAAAAAACAAAGTATTTAAAAAACTTTTAGTACGCAAATAATCGATATAAAAAGCTTTAATAATATTATTTATTACAAGCTAACTAAAAAAAAAATAAAAGCAGCTTAAGTAGCAATTAGCTTACATAAGTTTTTAATAAGCAAGCTATTTATACTAAAGCTAATAAAAAACAAAGAATTTAATAAAGCTATTAAGTTATTTAAAGTAAGCAAGCAAGCAGCTAAACAGCAGTTTTTTTTTGCTAAAGCTAACTTATTTAAGGTTAAAAACAGCAGTAATACAACATTTTATATGCAAAAAAAGCTTGTATTTATAAAGCTTAATATATTTAAATTTATAACTAAATGTTTTTGCAAAACTGCTGTTTTATTAAACTTAAAAGCAGCTTTTAATAAAATACATTAGTTAATAAAATATAACATTTTAAAGCTTTTTTTAAACACAGTAGCAAAAGTAAAAAAAGCAATATATATACATTACTGCTAAATTTAGCTAATATATAGCTTTAGCGTAAAACAATTAAAGCGCAAGTTAAACTTTAATTACTTAATCAAAAAAATAACTAATTGTATATATAAACTAAAAATGTAAGTAAACAAAAAGCTTAATGCAAAAAAGAACTTTTTTAATATAAAAAAAGGCTTAGTTTTTTTTTAAAACAATTTTAGCTTAATTAAAGTTTTTAAACGTAAAGCTTTAAACTAGCTAGCTAGCAATAGTATAAAACAGTAAATATAATATATATACTTAAAAAACAAAATAGTTAAAAGCTATAAAACATAACTGCAATACTAAATATACTATTAGCTTAGCTTTGCAATAGCTTTAAAATGCCCTTTGTTTTTAAAGCTCTTTAAGTAAACCTAAACAATAACCTTTAGTCTTTAAATAAGGTTATATATATTTAAAAAGTTAGCTTAGTTGTTTTAACTACTATGTAAAATATACTTAACTTAATAATTAATTAAGTAGCTATTTTGTTTTGCTTAAATTTAAAGCTTACGTTATAACATATTAAAAGTAAAGTTATAAATATTTATAATGCTAAGCTTTTTTTGCTTAGTATATATAGCTAACGTTAAGTTATTTAAATTTAAAACAAGTATGTTTTGCTTTTAAAACTGCTTTTTTAATAAGCTAATTATAGCACGTATGCTATATAAAAAGCTTTAGCTACTAGTTTAATACTGCTTAAACCTAGTATTTAAAAAAGCTTTAATAGCTGCATTAATAGCTACATAATTTTAATATAAGCTAATTTGCTTAATGTTATAGCTTATATGCTATTTAGTTTAATTAACTAAATTGTTTAAATTAACTATTAATAATAGCTTTATAACTAGTTTTAAAAGTTAAAAGTCTTTTAAAAGCTTAATAATAAATAATTTTGTTTGCTTTTGTTTTAAAAAAGGCTTTTTATAAAGTAAGAACTTTAAGTTTAACTTTATTCTTAAGTTTAACTTTGTTACTAAGTTAAACTTTAACTTGCGTTGCTTAACTAGTTTTTTTTGTATGCTTTTATATTAAAACTTTATATGCCGATTAAGATTTTCTTTTTATGTAAAGGTTTTATTGCATTTATTGCAGCAATATAAGTATTTCTTAAAGTATATAATATAAGTATGCTAATTAAGATTTTTTTTTTTTGCAAAAGTTATAATATATTTATTGCAGCTATATAAGCGTTCCTTAAAGTATATAGCGCAAATATGCTAATTAAAACTTTTTTTCTTTATAAAAGTTAAGTTATACTTATTGTAGCAATACAAGCGTTCCTTAAGGTATATAGCGCAAATATGCTAATTAAGATTTTTTTTCTTTGCAAAAGTTAAGTTATACTTATTGCAGCAATACAAGCATTTTTTAAAATATATAGCGCAAATATGCTAATTAAAACGTTTTTTTTATACAAAAATTAAGTTATACTTATTATAGCAATATAAGCGTTCTTTAAAATATATAGTGCAATTATACTAATTAAAATATAGCTTTTATAAAAAAGTTAAGTTATATTTATTATAGCAATATAAGCGTTCTTTAAAGTATATAGCGCAAATATGCTAATTAAAATATATTTTTTATAAAAAGGTTAAGTTATATTTATTGCAGTAATATAGGCATTCTTTAAAGTATATAGCGCAAATATGCTAATTAAAACTTTCTTTTTTTATAAAGGTTAAGTTATATTTATTATAGCTATACAAGCATTCTTTAAAGTATATAGCGTAATTATATTAATTAAGATTTGCTTTTTTTACAAAGGTTAAATTATATTTATTATAGCTATATAAGCGTTCCTTAAAGTATATAGCGCAAATATATTAATTAAGGTTTACTTTTTATACAAAATATTGCTTTTATATATATAGGTTGCAATCTTTAATTAAGCATAAAAAACTGTTTTAATAATCTTTAATTTTATTGTTGTTTAGTTTTAAATAGTTGTATTATTTATAAAAGCAACAAGTTTTGTTTAAAAAAAACTTATTTAAGCACTTTTAGTAGTTATATATACTGCTTAAAAAATAATAGTTATATTTATAACATATAAGCGCATTTATTAAAAGCTAAAGCGCGTTATACTTTAAACATAAAAAATTATAGCTGCTATTTTTAATTTATAGCTTAATTAAAAGCAAAGCACTTTTTGCAAACATTAGTTAAAAGCATTTTATATTTTATAGCTTTAAATAAACACTTTAAACTTTATTACTTATAATATTATAAAACGTAGCAAATAAGCTATTTTATAAAATTAACTATAATATTATATTTATATTTATTATAACATAAAAATTAAACATTTTTTGTGTATAATTAGCAGTAATAATAATAAACTCTATAATTAAATAATCTTTATTTTAGCTAAAAATAAAATTAAAATTACTATTGTTTAAAGCACTTTAATATTTAGTTTTTATTGCAATACTATGCTACAAACGCTTTTTTATAGTTGCTTTTATTAAGTAATAAACAAAAAGAACTATTAAAAAGCTTATTAAATTAAGTTTTAGCTTAAACTTAAGTTTTTTTAAACTTAAACAAAAGTAGTTTTTCTTTAAGTTTTTTAGCTTATAGCATAATTAATATGCAATTTTAAATAAAAACTGCTTAAGCGTTAAGTTCTTTTTATTAACATTTAAGTTTATTGCTTTTTAGTTACATTTTTAAAGCATATTAAATTATAATTATGTTTACTATAAAGTAGTATTACTATTTTAAAATATTTTTTAAGCAAAAGAAATGCTCTAAATATAAAACAAGTAAAAAACCTTTTTTTTAAACTAATTAATTAATAAAATAGTAAAATAGTTATTAAACTTATGTTAGCTTATATTATATTTTATAGCAATTTAAATTAAAGTGCTATATATATAATTATAAAAATATTAATTAAACTAGCAATATTTTAAGCAGTAAAAAAAGTTATAATAAACTATAAGCTGCTTAAACAAAGATTTTTTTAATAAATATAAGTCCTGTTTTAATAATAGTTTTTTAATAAAGCCTAAATATATGCTAGTTTATAATATATTAAAAAGTTCTTTAAAATGTTTATTACTATTATTAATAATTTTTTTAAACTATTAAAGCTGCTATTTGCAAGTTAACTTTATACTAAAAATTAAGTAAATTATACTATAATTTATAAAAGCATTAAATAAATACTTAAGCTTAGGTTTTTTAGTTTTAAAGTTCTTTTTGTTATAATAAATATACAACTATTGTTTTAATAGCAATAAAACAACTAAAGCTATATATTGTTTTATAAAGCTTATACTAATAAACGTTATAAATAAATTATTAGCTGTATGGTTTGCTAATATTACATAGTTATTATTGTTGTTATTATTATTGTTATTATTAATGAAAAGTTTTGCGTAGTTATATGCTATATTTAAAGAAAAGCTAAAAAAGCTAAAGTTAAACTATAATTAAAGCTTTATTTAATCACAAAATCTAGTAAATATATTTTTATTTTTAGATTTCTTAAAGAAATCAAGCATATTTTTAGTTGTTTTGCTAACATATTATTTAAATGCTTTTTTATTAGCATAAAACAACTAGCTAAGCTTTTTAAAGTAGTTTTAGCATTTTTTTAACATCTTTTTTTAAACTATGCTTTATACTATAACTTTAAAGAAAACTTTAAGTATTTAAGTTATATAAACAAGGTTTAAAGGAGCTACTTTTAGTGCTACTTAAAGGTAGCTATAATTATTTTAAGTTTAGTTGCTTTTTTTATAAATAATAGTACTATTGTTTAACTTAGCTTTTTTAGCACTAATTAACTTATAATTAAAAGCAAAAGCTTTATTTAAATTTAAGGTTTTAATATTATAATAATAACTATAATTAATATTATATTTTTTAGCGTTAATTAACTTATAGTTAAAAGTAAAAGCTTTATATTTAAGCTTTTTTAAATTTAAAGTTTTAACATTATAATAACTATAATTAATATTGTATTTTTTAGTGTTAATTAACTTATAGTTAAAAGTAAAAGCTTTATATTTAAGCTTTTTTAAATTTAAAGTTTTAATATTATAATAACTATAATTAATGTTATATTCTTTAGTATATTTATAGTTAGATTTTTTTAAATTTAAAGTTTTAATATTATTATAATTATTATAATTAGGTTTATTGCTGTTTTTAATAAACTGTTCTAGTTTATTTTTAGCAGTAAGCATGTTTTAGTTTTTTATTTTTCGGTAAGCTAAATATATATAGCTAAATAAATAAAAGCGTTATTAAAGTTAAAAAAAGAAAAAAAAAAAGTATTGCTTTATTAACGTATAGTAGTAAAGTGAAATATTAAAGGCAGCAAGGCTTTAATAAAATATTAGCTTTATTACCTTGTAATAATTTAAATAATTACTTTACTTAAAAAAGGTAAGTAAAATCGATTACGAAATATCTTTTGTAGCAAGTTTAACACTATTAATTAATAAATAACTAATTAAGATATTAAAGGTATAATAAATAAAAAGTTAAAGCTATTTAACTTATTTAATAAAAAGCTAAATATAAGATAAATATAGGCTAATAAAGATAAATAAGCTAGCAAAAATAAATAAACTAGCAAAAATAAACAAACTAGCAAAAATAAAAACTAACAAAGATAAAAACTAACAAAGATAAACAAACTAGCAAAAATAAACAAACTAGCAAAAATAAACAAACTAGCAAAAATAAATAAACTAGCAAAAATAAAAACTAATAAAAATATATATAAGTTAAGATTAATATAAGCTAATTAAATAAAAGGTTTAAATAGACTTATTAACTAAAAAAAATGTTATTAATACACTTGTTAACAAAAAAACATTTATAAACTAAAAAGATCTTTACTAATATACTTATTAATAAAATACTTATTAATAAAATACCTATTAATAAAAAAACACCTATAAATTAAAAGGATTTTTGTTAATATGCTTATTAACTAAAAAATATATATTAACTAAAAAAATCATTACTAATATACTTATTAACTAAAGAATATTTATAAACTAAAAAATATATCGCTAAAAACTTATTAACTAAAAGAATTATTACTAATATATTTATAAACTAAAAAATACATTGCTAAAAACCTGTTATTAAAAGATATATTAGCTAAAAAACGCATAACTAAAAAATATATAAAATATAAAACGCATTAATTTAAATAACATATTAAAAAAAGCTTTAAGCTTAAAATATTTATAAATAAAGACCTTAATATTAAAGCAACTATAAAAAATAAATACTTAGGCCTTTATTATTATAAAGCTACAAAAACTAAAGATTTTAACTTATATATAGTTATAGCTTAGTTAAAAAATATTTACATATATATTTTATTTATATAATATTATATATTGTTTATTTATAACATAGTATAAACTATGTTTAAAAGCTTTTTACATTTTTTTTTAGCTTTTTAGCTAAAGTTGTTATTTTTTTTCCTAAAACCAAAGGTTTGCAAAAATACGCAAATTAGTTAAGCTTAAAAATATCGTATAGTATAGCTTATATAGCTATTTTTATAGCACTTATTACATTTAAGCAGCATTTAAACAGTTATTAAAATATCAAAAATAAGTTAATTAATATTTTTAGTTGTTATATAAACAATATAAATAAAACAGTAAAAAAACGCATTATACGTTTTTATATACTTAATAATATTAAAATAGCTATAAGCTTTATATAGTAATACTTAAAAGTAAACTAAGCAACATATTAAGTATTTCTTAAGATTTTAGCTAACAAAATAAAATAAAAACAGTTTCCTTTTATAAAATAAGTGATTATACTTTAAGGCTAAAATAACAATAGCAATAATAATAATAGCAATAATAATAATAGCAATAATAATAATAGCAATAATAATAATAGCAATAATAATAATAGCAATAATAATAATAGCAATAATAATAAAACGAAATTTAACAATAAAACAAAATTTAAACAATAAAACTAAATTTAATAATAAAACTAAAAATAACAAGGGTATTAATAATAGTAATGCTAATAATAGTAATATTAATAACGATAGTAATACTAAAAACAAAAACAACTTATATATTATACTTAAGCGCTTAGTAAGCTAAGCGTTTAGCTAAAACAAAGATATATTTTAAACAAAAAAACAAGCTTGCTTAATTTTAAATAAACTTAAGTCTAGTTTTATTAAAAGCTATAAAATTAGTTGCTTATAATTTATATTAAGTTATAATATATGTATATATAATTATAACATAGGTATTTTTAAATAAGTCCGCTTTATATATATATATATATACGTACGTTAAAGTAAATAATGCTACTTTTAGTTAATTAATCGAAGTTAATTAGTTAAGTTATTAAAACTAACTTATAATAGCTAGCTATGTTTAATTAGCTTAATTTAATATGCTTTTTTAATTAAGGCGCTATAAATTTCTTAATTACTAAAATTAAAACTACTTTAAAACTTATTATTTTTGGTGTTTTATAAGCTATAAATTTAAAAATCCTATATAAATCTTTTTTTAAGATTAGCAAACTTATATAAAACTTTTTATACTTATGTTTTAAAGTTAATAAAGGTTAATAAATATATAAAAAAGTTAACTTTAGTTAATTAATAAAGTTATGCTTAATAGCTATAAAGCATATTAAGCTTATTTAATAAACTAAATATAATAATAAAACGCGCTAAGTTTACTAAATCTTAGTTTATATTAAGTTTTATTTTTACTGCAAATAAACTTTAGCATAGTTAATAATCACTAAAATTAAGTAATTTTAACTAATTAATTAGCTAACTGCATTAAGTTTATTATATATAACAATTATATAAAAAGCTATAACTATTAAAATTAAGTAATTTTAATTTTAATATATGCTAAACTAACTATATTAAGTTTATTATATAAAGAGCTATAGCTATTTATTTATTTATATATTACACTAATTAAACTAATTTTAACTATAAATTAGTTTAATATATAATTACTAGTATTTAAGGGCATTTATATATTATTTAGTAGTAAAAAAAAGACAATATACTATAAGCTATTTTTAATATAAAAAGTTTTAGCGATTATATATTTACTAGTTAATTATATAAGCTATAAACTAAGCATTAAAAGTATAAAAGCATTTATTAGTTAATTATTATATAAGCTATAAACTAAGCACTAAAAAGTACTAAAACATATAAAGGCATATAAAAGGTAATAGCGCGTTTATTAAGTTAATTATGCAAATAAACTAAGCACTAAAAGTATAAAAACATTTACTAGTTAATTATTATATAAGCTATAAACTAAACACTTAAAAGTGCTAAAATAACGTTAATTACGCAAGCTATGCTAAAACATATAAGCTACGTAAGCATTTATTAGTTAATTATATAAGCTATAAATAAAGCACTAAGGAGTGCTAAAATAATATTAATTGCATAAACTATAAGCATTTATCGATTAATTATGTGGGCATTTACTAGTTAATTACGTAAGCTATGCTAAAATATATAAGCTACGCAAGCATTTACTAGTTAATTATATAAGCTGCAAACAAAGCACTAAGGAGTGTTAAAATAACATTAATTGCGTAAGCTATAAGCATTTATTAATTAATTATGTGAGCATTTATTAGTTAATTGCGCAGGTTATACTAAAACATATAAAAGCGTATAAAAAGCTGCATAAATATTTATTAGTTAATTATATAAGCTGTAAATAAAGCACTAAGGAGTGCTAAAATAATATTAATTGCGTAAACTAAACATTTATCGGTTAATTATATAAGCATTTATTAGCAATTATGCAAGCTATACTAAAACATATAAAAGCATACAAAAAGTAAAAAACAAAGCACTAAAAAGTGCTAAAATAACTAAAACTAGTAATAAATTATATAAGCATTTATTAGTTAATTAAGTGTATAAATAAAGCACTAAAGAATACTAAAATAATTAAGTTTAATAGTGCACTTAATATTTACTAATTAATTATATAAGCTGTAAATAAAGCACTAAAAAGTGCTAAAACATATAAAAGGTAATAATAATTGCGCGTTTATTTATAAGTATTTACTAGTTAATTATATAAGCTATAAACTAAAACTAAAAGTGTTAAAATAACTAAGTTTAATAGTTAATTATATATATAATAAGCTATGGGCATTTATTAATTAATTGCGTAAGCTATACTAAAAGTGCTAATATAACTAAGTTAAAACGTTTATTAATTAATTATATAAGCATTTATTAATTAACTATAAAGGCTATAAACTAAGCACTAAAAGTGCTAAAACATATAAAAGCATTAAGTATTTATTGCGTATAAAAAGCAGTAAACATTTACTACTTATAGTTAATTATATAAGCATTTATAAACAAGTATGCATTAATAAATACTAAGGTGCTAATTTAGCTAGTTTAATAATTAATTAAGTACTAAGGCATTTATTAGTACTAATAATTAAAAACTAAGTATATAAGCTATAAACTAAAGTTAAGTTTAGCAAGGTTAATTACATTAAAAGTGCTAAAATAACTAAGTATTAATTTTATAAGTTAATTATATAAACATTTATTAAACTAAGCTAATATAGTTTACATTATATAAAAGTTTTGCTAAAAGTTAAGTTTAAAGCACTTAGTGTATTAAATATCTTAATTAGTATATAAAAGTTTTTTAAAGGCTTATATATATATTTATATCTTTAGCAAGTAATATTAATAACTAATGTTAGTTTTATTAAGTTATCTTTATAGTAATTAAAGCTATATTTTTTATATTTAACTATTTTAAAAGATTTATTATTTAAGATATTATAACGGACCTATTATATACTAATATAACAAGTTTGTCCTTAAGGTCTTAATTTATAAGTAATAATAAAATCCTTAACAGTAGTTCGTTAAAAAGGTTTTTAGGGTACTTTTACTACTATACATTAATAAAAGTCTTAAAAAATTAAAAGTAATAAATATATTAGTGCTTAGCAGTTATAAAAAATTAATAGCTAAAAAGTTAAAAACTAAATAAGTAATTAAATATAAAAAATATATAATTATATAAACAAAAAAAATAGTAGTAGTAATTTATAAACGTTGTTTTTTTTAATAAACTTAACGTTATATTGTTTTAAGTTTAAAGCTTAATAAATTTAATGCTTAAGTTCGTTAAGTTTAAAGCTTAATAAATTTAACGCTTAAATTTATTAAGTTTATGCATTAAACCCTTATAGTAGTTTAAATATATATTTTTTTAACAAATAAAACTCTTTTTATGCATGTTTTCTTTATATTTAGCCTTTTAATTAGCTTAGTTAGCTTATTTTATAATATTATCTTTTTTTTTTATAATTGTTGTTTTAATAATTCTATATTTTCTTTTTTGTAAGTTTTTTTTTTTTATCTTTTGTTTTTTGTTTTTTATGCTTATTATGTTTAATAGAGTTTTTAAAAAACCTCGCTTGTTGCGTTTTAAACAAAAAGCTTAATAAAACTTTGCTTTACTTTTTTTTTATTAAACTAAAATTAATTAAAATAGCTTTATATTTTTGCTGCAATTATTATAGTATAAAATGTTTAATGTTAAAATTTAATTCTAATTAATGTGTTAAATATATTGCAGCTAAACAAGCAAATTATAACGCTAAAAGTTTATTTTTAAAGCAAATATAACAGCTTATTTTTTAATATAAAAAGCTAAAAAATAAATTAAACTTGCTAATAAAAAAGCATAAAAAAATAAGTGCAAAAATCTATTGTTTTAAGCAACAAAAAAAACTATAACAAGAAAAAATAGCTGCTACTATAGCTTATAGTTTAAGTAGTTTAAAAAAGCTTAAGCAAGTTAAAGCAAAAAAACGCTATATAGCTAAAAAATAAAAACAGCATATTAAAGTAGCATAGCTATTATTAGTTGTTCTTTTAAAGTTTAATTAAAACATGCTAAACATTTTATTTAAAGTTAATTCTTTTTTTTTAGCTTTAGCTAGTTAAAGTATTAATAGTAAAACTAGTTTATAATTATTTTAGCAGTTTTTAAATGTTTTTTAAATTTTTAAGTATTATTAATATATAAGTATTTTTTTTATTTAACAAAATACTTAACGTTATTATTATTTTAACGGAAATCTAGTATATTTTTAACTTTATAAATGTTTTAATTTATTTTTATTTTTAGTTATGTTTTAATAAATGTTTTAATAAGTGCTAGTTCTAGTAAAAAAATATAAAAAACAAGGTAAATTTATATATTTTTTAATAATAATAGTTTATAGTTAATAAATAAAATAACTTCTTTAATTTTAAAAAAGCTAAATTTTTTAAATTCTAATTTATTGCTTAGTTGTTTTGTTTTAATTTAAAAAATATTAATATTTACGTTTTATTTTTGTTGTAATAAATAAACTTTGTTTTTCTTTTTAAAGGTTAATTCTTTAGTTTATTTTTTGTTGTAGTATATTAACATTTGTTATTATAAAAACTAAAAACGTAGTTATAGTTTAGCTTATAGCGTTTTAATTTTTGTTATAATAGTTTTTACTTAAAGTACTATAGTTAAAATAGCAAGTGCTTTTATTAATGTTTTTTTTTGTTTTTTAATAATTGTTTGCTATTTATAAATAGCTTTATGTAAAAATATATTTATATTTTTGTTTGTTAATATATTATATAAAATTTATGCTATTAATAATAGTTTTATTTAATTGTTTTATTAATAGTTAATATAACTTTATAAATATTGTTTTAATATTTAGTTTAGTTTTTTTGTTTGTTTATTTGTTTATAAATAGTAAGCAGTTAAAAACTTTAATTTAATATTAATAAGTTTAAAAAAACTAGTTTTAAACTTAAAAGTAAACAATTTATTTTAGTTTAAAATAATTTTTTTTAGTAGCTTATGTTTATTTAAATATTAACATATAAAAGTATATACAAGTTGTTTAGCTATTATATTTTTTTTAAACAATAAAAAGTAAGCATATTTAATAAATCTATTAATAATAACTTATATTTTATTATATTGTACTTTTATAACTAAATTAGTTAATAAAAGTAATGCTATAATAAAATCTTAAGTAATAGTGTACTATGCTTGTTTAAATATTTATATAAGTTATAGCAGTTTATAAAGCTTATGTTAAACTGCTTTAGCTTTATTATAAATATTGCACTTTTTTATAATAAATTTAATTATGTTTTATAGTTTTAAAAAATTGTACTTTTTTTATAATTGTTTAACTATTTTTGTTGCTTTTTAATGTTTATATAATAAATATTTATAAAATTTCTTAATAAATTTATTTTATAAGAATTTTAGTAAATAAATTTTATGTTTATATATTAGCTTGTTATTTTTTAATTTTTTATGTTTTTATAGTTATGCTAACTTTTTTAAGTTATAAGCTTATTATAGCTATATATTTATAAGGTTTTTAAGTATAATTTTAATTTTTAAGCTTTTATTTTTTTAGAAATATAGCACTTAAATGTTTTTTTTTAAAACTTTAAATCCTTTTTAACTTCGTTAGCTTAATATATTTGCTTAAATGTTTTTTTTTCTTTTAATGTAGCATATTTTAAAGTTAAATTTAAAAAAAAAACCATTTAATTCTTATGTTGTTTAGTAATTTTTTGCATAGTTATAAATTTTATTAAGTTTTAATAATTTAAATAAATTTTAATTAGCTTTATAGTTTTTATAAAAAATAGTTTTTACTTTTTAAGTGCTATAATAATTGCAAGTAGTTCTTTATTATATATAAAGTATTATAATGTTACATTTTATAATGCTTTAAAATAATAAGCTATTAAGTGCTATTTTTTGTTATTTTTTAGTTGTTTTAAAACTTTTATAATTATACTATTTAAAGCATTTATTTTTAGCTTTTTTTT